>JAHLJS010000003.1:57773923-58477460 GCA_038502445.1 Eremochloa ophiuroides | reverse complement strand
TCTCTAGTCGCACTGTAATCTAGAAGTACTAATAGCCATGCTTCATTTCTAGTGATAAATGTTTTAGTTGGCATCGGTGTCAGAGGACATTTAATATGTGGTCTTCACTTTGCTCCCACTTGAAACACTCTATTGCTTATGCCAAATTTCCATCAAGTTGGTCAGTGGGTTTAGTGCATCCAATAGTAAGTAGCTGCCTGTTGCCCCACCCCTATATGCTAGTCACCTTGGTGCAGCACATCTAACTTTTAATTTCTTAGTGGAGGATATACTTCATGGTATGCAGATTCCATGATCTTTTTGAATTGCGCTACTCTGGACTTCAGGTTTTGCCTTTTTTTTTGGTGCCCTACTTGCATTTATTCTTGCAAATAATGTTTATTCTTTTTATTCTTTTAGCTTTATATTGTTCGATGAGGTGGTCGAGTTGGTTTAGTCATTGAGATATTCTTCTGCAATATGAGAATGCTAAATAAAGTGACTATATGCCAATATATAGAAACATTTGAACTGGAGTCTCGAGTTTACTCTAGGTAAAAGGCAGAGGATTAAAAAGGTTTGAAGATGGGGGGAGGTTGTAGTGAGGGATCCAAGGATGGGTAGGGTCCAGAGAATGTTCAAACTAGAAACTGCAAATAGACTAAGCCCACAAACAAGAACCTAAGTGTGAGTTCCTGATAGAAGAGACATTAGGAATATGAAACATTAGGACTGCCTGACAGAAATGCATCTTCCTTGCAAGGTGCATCTTAGTAGGGAGACTTGCATTGCTACACATATGCCGAATTTGTTATGTTACTACACATGGATAGTACCTATTGTCTTGGATGAAAACAAAACTGTTTCCCCCACTTCAAATGTTTGACTTTATGTGTCTAAACTCAAATTCATCTTAGAAGGTATAGGGTTTTGACGAGCATTTGGATTTGGGAAATTGTTTCTTAGATAAGCATTAGGTCCTCACTTTATATCCAAAATCATTTTTTGGTTTGAAGCATATATTTACCAAAGCCATGCAATGATCTGATGGCTGATGAAACATATCCTGCTATGGCACTTTCTTAGAGATTCTGCTTGGTGTCCTGCTGCATACTTGTATAGCCTACTTTTATTATTCCTCATGATCAAATCTTGACTTCCTCATTTACCGTGTTACATGTGTGCTTTCGACATCTGTTTGCTGAACCTTCCTTTTTCATTCTGATTAGGTGGATGCAGTGGTGTACCTTGTGGATGCCTATGACAAGGAGCGGTTTGCTGAATCGAAGAAGGAGCTAGATGCCCTCCTCTCAGATGACTCCCTGGCCACTGTCCCATTTCTGATCCTGGGGAACAAGATCGACATCCCATATGCCGCTTCAGAGGAGGAACTCCGTTACCACCTGGGGCTGAGCAACTTCACCACTGGCAAGGGCAAGGTTAACCTGGGCGGTTCCAACGTCCGCCCCCTGGAGGTGTTCATGTGCAGTGTTGTTCGCAAGATGGGGTACGGCGATGGATTTAAGTGGGTGTCACAGTACATCAATTAGTGTTAGCTAGCAACCGTTGCTACCACAAAGAGAGAGGTGGGTAGCTGCCTGGTCATGGTTGTTCATGGTGCCAGTGCATATGTCTTCATGTAAGTATTGCAAAATCTGGGATCTTGTGCCAGATTTTTCTTGTGTTACAGTGTGATCGTGGAAGAGGAGCACCTTTTATACTTCTTTGCTGGAGCTCTTCATTTCTTGCTGTCTACTTTGTTTTTCTTTTTCATACCTGACGTCATTGGACTGAAATTTTTTTTTTTGGTAGGGGGGGGGGGGGGGGGGGGTGGGAATACAGTTGGTGGTCTTCCGATGAAGGGTTCCCTTTTCGCCAACTTGGACTGAGTGGGGTCTTGGGTCCTAGTATACCTGGGGGCTGCGAGTTCGTTAGGAGGAAGATGACTCGATGAGCGTCGGATCAAATGCGGGAGGGTGGGAGGGATGGAGGGATGGAGAGAGAGATACTTTTAGCTTTGACTAGTTATAGAAGTGGTTTGTGATTGCACATCTTGAAGCAATCCAAAGATCAATTCCATGCAGGCTTGATCACTTTGCTCTGAATTGGAGATCTTTTACGTTGGGAGCAATTTTTAGGTTTTCTCCGTTTTTGCATTACTATGATTTCACTGCAATTTTGAGCAAATTTCATGATGGCTTTTTAGGTGCTATGACATGTGAGCAAGGCTACGGACTACTGTGATTTCCACGACGAATTTGAAGTTTTCCCGATCTCCCATTTTCTCAGGGTTTCTCGGATTAAATGTGATGGCAAAATCTCAATCTTTTCGAGTGTTGTATGTTGGAATTTTTCGCACTCATGGTGCGAGAAGGTTGTGGTTCTAATTTTGTTTCAATCAGATTTGATATGAGTGATTTTCATAGATTCCGTAGAGATCGAGTGGTTGTTCCTGTTGCAGGCTGTCCTGTTCTTCGTCAACAGTTTTCCGTTTCCTGTGTGATGGCCTATAGTGGCTGTCCTTTTTAATCTCTGGAGTCCAAGGTTAGTGTGCCAAACATTTCAGTAAATTTCCCTAGATTTCTTGATTAATAATTTTGGGTTTGTACTGAACCTAAAAGGCCAGGCTGTTCAATTTTCGTCAGCAGTGGATTCGAAAAAAAAAAAACCGTCAGCAGTGCGCCTCTGTGTCTCTGCTTTCTCTTCCAATGTGTTTCTTGCAGGCTAGCTCATCCAGAATAGCAGCTTGGCAGCTAGTAGCACATCAGCTGTTCGGCAGCAGAAGCAGCCGCTATCAACAGTAAAGTGCGGGTTTGTGGACTCTCGGTTTTTTTTTTTTTTTTTTCCGACAACTTCATTCATTCATTCAGGAGCTTTCTTTATTGGTCTCATAGAAGTTGAGCTTCAGCTACTGCTATTCTATTCTGAACCCCTCCTCGCTGATCGGTGGGCCTCCGTCCGAGCTGAACCTGACAGCCTGGAGCCAAAGGCGACTCGTGTTGCACTTGGCCGGTGTAGTCCAAAATATGTGACGGAGTCACACGCTAAATGACATGAGTTTGACTCGTGATCACTCTAGCACATTGTGCTCGTGCCGGCCCGGCACGACGGAAGGGCCGTGCCTGGGGCCGCTCTCTCGGCTTGGCATGCTGGCCCAATAAAATTTTAGACCTACTCCCTCTTTCTACGATTAACTTCTGAGATTTAAATTGAAAATTTACGGTACTTGAGAAATTACAATTCTACCTCTAAAAAGTGCTGCTGACATCACTGGTGCAGTACAAATCAAAGCAGAGGTGGAATGAAGGTTATGAAGCCACACCACAAATGTGTGTTCATAATTTCACTAGCACAGACTACAGACAAAACCTCAACAGTAGCTGTACAAGGAGTAGAATACCCCATGAGTACTACAGAAAGTTTTGGTCCCCCCATTCTGGCGCCCATGTTGCTCTGGAGCCTAAAATTTGAATTGGGCGCCATTCTGCCCCCAGTATAAAGACTCCACCACGACTGGCTTTCCCCCATTCTCCAACTGTTACAACCTCCACCAGCCTATTCTATTAGCCATGCTTATTGTTCTAAATACAGTTCCACATAAAGGAGATGGAGAGCCTCTACTTGATCTAAATGTAGCACCAACCTCCATCAGCCTGCAGTCCATTCCATCTTCAGCCATGCTCTTAGATCTAAACATAGTTTTAGGGGAAGGAACTAAAGAGCCCCTAGTAGACCTAAATCAAGAGCTTGCTGATGAAGGAGAGGAAATACAATACCTTCAGGAAGACCAATTTCATGTCATCAATGAAGAAGAGCAGCCACTCACAGGTCAATCCCACCATCTGCAGAATGACCAAGACAGTATTGTACATGCCATAGGTCTCAATGTTGCTGCTTCAGGGACAACAAGAAGCTCGTGAAGGTAATTTTCTCTCAATTTCATTACTAAGCAAGTAAAAATTTCGTGTAAACACACCATTCAGCCATCAATGACATCTATGCTCCACCCTGCTGCAGTTCTTGCTGTTCACGAAGCCCATCAACAAAATGATTAATTACAAAAAGCGGAACGTGCCGACATTGATTCCAGACAGTTCTGATGTACGGCCAGACGACCCGTGCATTAAGGCTATCGAACTAGAGAGTCGATATCCGCGAACGGTATGTCAAAAATGGCTTATCATGTAACAAAGTATTCAGAACATGTAATTTAGCCAATACGAAGCATATGTGAGTACAGATACGACGTGCGAAGCAATATTGCATCCCTAATCGATTTATTAATTAATACACGCCATGATACTACACTACTGCCAGAGTTCGTCTAGGTAGAATACAACCTTGACAGTAGTATAAAATCAAACCCATACTAAACAAAGATTGGCCTGAGATTGCACAAGATTTTGAACCCATGCCATGTAAGATCAAGATCAGAAGGGATTAGTCAATTTCATTAGGGAGCCAATCATCATGGCGAAATAGTTGGGCATAAAGCATAAAAGACGATTAATCTAAATAAGATTTCGCAACCAAACCTACTAATCATGACCGGGCATATTGATATTACTCGAAATATGATACAAGTAAAGCATTCCAGTAAAAATTGGTAACTTAATGAATCTATCCTAAGTGCCACCTAAAGATAGAGCCCATAACTTGATCTATGTTGTAGCTTGTATAAGGTCGGCCCGGGTCCAATGCAGCAATACAAGAAACAACACAAATTGATGACTTTAGTCTACACTATACCTTGTACAAGGTCGGCCCGAGTCCAATGCAACAATACAAAAAACAGTATAAATCGATAATTAGCTTATACCAAGATCGTTCGAGATTGGCCTGAGTCCATTGCAACCTTACGATAAATGTATAAACCATGACGGTACATACAAGCAAACTGGAGGTTGGTCGATGCTGATGCAGCCTTGCTCATTTGAAGCAAATAGCAGGAATCTACTCTACTTCTACTCCTAAGGGTTGGCCGGAACTGAAAAGGGTGGGCATTTTGATTGGATGTCATTTTTTACAATAGTCGGGGTACAATATTTATATCCGGGGCCTCGACACGAGTACACGTCTACAAAATGAGAAAATGAAAAGATACATAGATAACTTAGACCCCAATATTTCATTTCTACGAATTCCATCACGTTCATGCTTCCTAAAGGTGGCACAAATTTTCCCTCTAATGATTGCTTCTTTTCTTCACCGCCAAGCTGACTTAGCCGATACGGATGCAGATAGTCGGTCCGGACAAGATTCAACTTTTCCAATTCTTCTCTTTCATGAATCTGTAGCCAGATGTGCTTACCAAATTTCCTAAAGTGGAAAGAGGTATTCTACATCTACGAAAAGGTGTAGTTGATTTATGTCGGGGTCAAGATACTGCGGGTATCTCAAGACATTGATTAGACAAGCCACTCGAACGGCCCAGCTGGCCGAAGCCAAGCAACCACAGTCCACCTAAGCCTCGATGGCCCTGGGTCGAGCATGGAGACAAGCGGTCTATCATGACCTATCCCTTCTCCTCCAACCCATGCGCTACCACACACGACCAGTATCCCCGTCTCGATCTCTAGGATGGGACGGGTGAAGGATGGACACCATCATCAAGTACACCCGTCCTGACAAAGACATGCATGCCAGCACACCATGCCTGAGGTAGAGAGGACAATTGTCTTGGGGCAGACTCCATCCCAGCATGCCCCTGCATAGATAAAACTACACCACAAGGCAATAATGACCGATACGACATTTCACCACCCTAGCTCAACCCACTTTGGGATGGGTCAGACAACATCATCATTGACTAGCTAGCCAGACCTCCGGGGGCCTCAACCTGGCCATATAGGGTCAAGGCCTATGGCAGCAACCAGGAAGGCAACGCATGACCTAGGGGGGTGGGGCAGCTATACGCTCCCTTATTATTGCCACGACGTCATTATAAGAACCCGAGACGATGAGGAAGGCCACAACAAGACCATGCCACATAGGATAGTTGGCGAGCCACCACCATGTCTGTAGTGCCGCAACGAATGAACTGTAGCATCGTGCTATGCCACATAGCGACGTGGGGAGCAAGACCCCAACAAAACCACAACGACGATGCTTGGACGTGCGATGACGCAACAACATCACAAGATAGATTGCGAGCCAAGCTTATTCACTTCTCCCTCATTCGGTCTCTCGGCCACTCATGACGGAAGAACCCTTCTCCATGTATGTAACCTGGCGCCTGGTCTCTATATAATGGTAGCTAGGTCTCCCTTTCAAGGGGACAGAACCTGGATGAACTCTCATTCGGACTTTCGTTCTGCACTCTTCTCCTACCTTGAATCTTTTAGCTTACATACCCCTTTGTAAGAACTTTAGAGAAGAACACAAACTCAAACTATCTCTGAGACTGGTCACAGGGCTCCGTCTTAAACCTGTATAATTCCTTATGTTTTTGAGTGCTACCATCATCGTCCTAGAATAGCGTGACACTCATAAATTCACTCGTTGGTTGACAAATACCGACAATTTATATCATACTAACAAGATCAGCCATGATAAAATAATCTCAATTGTATAAATTTTGTTATTTGAAACCATACACGTTTTTTTCAATAAAAATAATAATATATTTTAAAAATTATCGTACTCAATTCCATTTCTAAAAACAATACACAATTTAAGCTAGATTTTGTAGAAATTAAACATAGGCCACAATATTATATTTAAAAAAGTCATTGCGGTTTGTCGATCGATGGAGTAACTCTAAATAGAAAACACAATGATATTTTGCAAAAAAAAAAGGAAAAGAAAAACAATGATCAAATTGAACGGACGACGTGCAGCATAAACAACCTAGCTTCCTAAACAAATTAGGGTAAGGGATTTTGTTTCCAAACGGTCATCATTCTTAATTCACATGTATGTTCCAGCAGCAGTGGAGACTAGGTCCAAATCTGACAGCTACTTGGGCTGTTTAGTTTCTCAACTTCCCAAATTTTTTTTTTCAAGATTCCCCGTCACATCAATTTTACGATATATGTACGGAGGATTAAATGTAGGTAAAAAATAATTAATTGTACAGTTTGTCTGTACATGTCGAGACGAATCTTTTTAGTCTACTTAGGTCATGATTGGACAAAAGTTATTAAATATAAACGAAAGTGCTACAGTATCAGAACACTTAAAACTTCCCAAAAATTTTGAGGTGCCAACTGTGGATGCATGATACGTGTTGCAAAATTTAGTTTCGCTTGCAGCCGTTTGACTTTGTCAGTATAATAGCGTGCCAAGTGCCAAGTGCCAACTGCCAACTGCCGATGCATGGTACGAATTGCAAAATTTAGTTTCGCTCGCAGCCGTATGACTTCGTCAGTATAATAATGTGCAAGTGCCAACTGCCGATGCATGGTACGAATTGCAAAATTTAGTTTCGCTCGCAGCCGTATGACTTCGTCAGTATAATAATGTGCAAGTGCCAACTGCCGATGCATGATACGAGTGTGCCCACCGCCGATGCATGATACGAGTTGCAAAATTTATATATGCAAATTTTTAAAATGGGGTCATCTATATCTATATACTCTTAAGCTAAACCTCACTAGCAATTTCTCTTGACATGCAAGTTGTACACAGCAACGGTCCACTGTCACGCCCAATTAATAAAGTTCACTGTTAGATACGATTATGATATCCACATCAACAAGACAAGCTATTCACATAAGTGTGCAACACTATCCAATAACATTAGTTTTTAATCTATTTATAAGTATAATTATATGAATAGTGTAATTTTATTCTAAATTAGCAGTTTCCGCAGCAACGGGCATGTATGCATCTAGTTCTAGAATAGCTTGCTCTAGCTCGAGAAATGACATATCTTCCTTGTAAGTTCAGTTACACCCTTAGATAAATTTTGGTGCATGTTTTGATGTTTATAGCATATGTGAGTGATTATTTTTTTGCCAATTGAACTATGATGTAAAATAGTATAATTCCAAGGACTGGTGGTTTTGTCAAAAGGCTACGGATGGTTGGTTGATCTTTAGTTGAATGTTGGGCTCCTCTCAAACTTGACAAGTGAAAATACTTTATTCCGTGGGTGTTTTCCTTAACTTTCAGACCAGTATGTTAGGGAATTCATCGAGCAAGTATTTAGTTAGTACTCTCTCTGTTTGAATTGTGGTCATGTTACCCTTTCTAAAAGACAGATTTTATTATGGATCTTGTTGACACCTAAAATTGTCCAAAGTGCATACTAGGCTCCATCATCACTTTCCTATCATTAAGATGGCTAGAAAGCATACTTGGATTGTCATATTTGGAGCCCGAGCAAAGGAAACAGTTTTTCGGTGGGCTGGACGAGCCAGTATCGGCTTTGCCGACATAGCTGATTTTCTAATTTTCTCAAATGTAAGAATGGACTTCACCAATGCATTTCTCTCGTCGAGCTAATAAAAAACAGGTACAGTTCACCTCATTTGGAGTCCGGATTAATGAATTATGAGTTTTGGAAGCTTTTTGCCCGGACTTTCCAGTGCCAGAGCCGGCTTAGCCGGTTCCCTTGGTTGAGCCCAAAAACAGCACCATAGGCCCTGTTGGCAATTCTGATGTCACTATCAAGAACAGAGTTATTTCTGATAATGGTGTCAGAAAAGCTTATTGATAATTCCTATGACTATTGCAAAATTCCGCGAGCGCACAGAATCTATCGATGCAGCACTTTACTTGGGAGTTATCAAGTATCGTATTTATTTCCACAGGAAAGTTTCTTATGGCTAGAGATATCTAATGGTAAGCTAAGAACAAGTTCGATTTGTGATAGAGGGTGAACTAGTATAGTGATAACTAATCCAAATAATCTAGTTTTAAGATAGAGCCTAACAACGGCGTAGACAGTGATGAGTTCAAGAGTGGAATGCAAGGCAACATGGTAGGTTAACTCCAATTAGTACTTCGGGGGAATGCGCGATCCCAAATTATTGGGGTTACTCACATCCACAAAAACCCTACGCTGATAAAACCAGACCGAACGTGGTGGAATCCAAAGAATCATAGGGTTGTCACCACCTAAGACCTACTACTACTATCCGTGGGTCTAGCTGCAATCCAAGGTAACTTCTAGTCTAAACACCACGCTTACACTATATGCTACTACTCTAATCTCGCGCTAAGATTAGAGCACCGTCTAGCGGCAAAGATCCCGCACTAATTATATGTAAACCGATAATTAATCCCCTAGTACTACCGCAACTTGAACACTCAAAGTAATACTTAAAGTAAATACTTGGAAGTAAATACTAAAAGTAAATATTGAAAGTAATGCGGGAAACGTAAGTATTAGAAAGGAAATTATATTACCGAATGAAAGAGTACCTTACAAAGGAAGCACCCGAGAGAGAGACGTCCGCAGAGCTCTCCTACTCTTCTGCTTCTCTTCTCACTCACACTCTCATTACTAGTCTTGCTAGTAGGCTTCTCACTAGATGAGCTAGGATGGACTAAACTCCAATTCTCTCTATTCTTCCTAAGCTGATTACAACTGAAACATACGGGGGGTATTTATAGCATTTGAGGACCCCTGGGGTACTTGTAGAGGTGGCCGGAGGTCGGTGGCCTAAAAGTGCAGGGCGGGCGCCCTACTAGGGAGGCGGGCACCCGGTGGATTCCACCGCCTCGCCATCCAACGCTCCAGGATCCTCTCCAATGACGGTTACAAGGTTGGTTGAGCACATCTCAGCGGTTGGAGAAGTGGTTTTTGGCCCTTGGAAGATGACATGTGGGTCCATGAATCCTTGTCACTTCATTTGACCTCCCTTGGATGAAAGCTGACTTCAAATGGACGGCCACAAGTACTTGGGTGTCTCTCCTCCGGATTGTGGTCGTGGTAGGCCACATTGACAGGGCGGGTGCCCTGTCCAACAGGACTACGAGATCCAAGTGAAGTGATCCTGAGCCACTGATGTTGAATCAACGTGCTAAACTTTGTTTGGGAGGATATGACACGGATCCATAACGTGGCCGGGCACAAATGGTGCCAAGTAGGGGGCGGGCGCCCTGTGACTTGGCCCCAATGTGTCTCTTGTCACGTGTACTGCTCAAATGTGCCTTGGTTTGCTTTATTTTCACCTGTTTTGCACCTGCAACCAAAATTCTTCGAATACAAGTGGAACTCCGTTAAATTAAATCAAATTCCTAGCATCTATGTGCTATTTTCTTGCTCAATTTTGTCATTATTGATGGTTAAAATGTGCATTTAGTGAGCATCAATAAACTCTCCCAAACTTACCTTTTGCTCGTCCTTGAGCAAAGACTCAAAATGTTATGCTTATAATTAACTTCTTATTAATGACTTACTTTTGATTTCAACATGTTTGTGTAACTACCCATATCCAATCACCATCATCCATGGGGCTTTTATCTATCCCTTATCCCGAAAATAGAGCTCAGACTAGCTAGAAATAGGGTTTGTTCTCTATGCCCTTTTTGCTTAATTGAATCTTATGGAGGTTTTTGAATATTTTTGCAATAATTATGCTCTAGACTCTTCTGTGGCACACTCAGTCTCTCTACTATGTGTGTGGAATTTTTGACCTTGATCAAAAAGCTTGCAATGCCCTCACTTCCTATCTCTAAAAGCTTATGTGGGGTTTCAGGATCACAGGAAAAATGGGGCATACCTTATATAATGTAATATTGCTAAGTCAAACAATTGGATCAAAGGAGCAACAAGTCATAGACTTAGACCGAGAATGTGCATGTGTATGGTGGTAGTACTAATTATTCCTTTCATGGCTTTTTCCTTTTTAGAAACATGTCTAGCTCTTTCTTTTCTCTTTTTTTTCTTTTATTCTTTTTTTCATCAGAGCACTTGCTCTCTCTCTTTTTTCATCAGAGCACTTGCTCTTTTTTTTACTAGCCATGCCTCTTTTTGAGAAAAATTTCAGAGGGACAAATGATAATGCCATGGAGTAGATCCTAACATAAAAGGCATGTTGTTGCTTATTCTCAGTGTAAGAATAGCAATATAAAGGTGGGTGTTCGTGTTCTCGGTCATGAGAATATGACAAGTTTCTCTACTATGATTCACAAAAGTTTGACAAGGCTCAACATAAATATAGGCAGCAATAGTGGAGTTTTCATATCTAACAAGTATGGCTCTGGTAGGTGTTCTCTTTTGCCACAGAAGATCTTAAGCAAGTTTTATCATTATTTTTCTTAAAGAAATTCTCCACAGATTAACCTTGCTCATGACAAGACAGAAACTTATTCATTTCTTGGCTAAATCATGTTACTCAAATTTTCAAGCTTTGTTCTAGCATTTGCAACCCACGGAGTTCAGATTCATGGTATAAGTAAAATCACATTAACAGTTAAATTATCAGAGAATGATTAACTTGAAGTAATTATAAACATCTGACATTTTTCTAGTAGTGTGGGTGTTTATTTATTTTTCAAACATACCAATACCAACATAACTATTATATGACCACTACCACCACCACCACTACTACTACTACTACTATTATTATTTATATTTATTTATTTTATTTATATTTTTAGGCTGAAAATAAAATAATATAAACACGTAAAAAAATGGATGGGCTTTGTATACTTACCTTCGCGGGGGACCTCCCCCAAACTGGTTCTGAAAACATCAGTGGAAATCCCACCCCTGGCGACGATAGAAATCGTCCCAGCGGCAGTCATTGCGACGAGGCAGGTAGTGCATATCCCTCGTCTCCTCCTGATTCTCTTGCCTGTACTGCTGGAACTCATACGACAAATCTTGTACCTCTTGATGAAGCTGGTCTTGGCCAATCTGAAGGCCCTCTATCTGATGCTGCATGTAGCCAAGTTCTCGCTCCCATCCATGCACTGAAACTGAGTGTCACGGTGGAGGGTATCCTTCAGTGTTGGAGGAGTGCGAGTCTCGCGCACCAGTATATCTGTAAGAGCCACCCAAGTGTTGGGTACTCCCAGAACTGCTGATGTACGCGGATGCTTGTCCATAAGGGTCCCAAGGATCAGTCGGCTAGTGCTGCTGTTGTTGGGAAGACATAGCGCATTCATTATGGATGGAAGAACTGTGAGTATTAATGATTCATTCACTTTATCTTCTGCTGCAAGTTACTTGGATTCAAGTCATGCCGGTATAGAACATGATCTATGCTAACATAATATCAACCCTATTGTTGGCATTTCTTAACGTCGTTACAAAAGATAGACTAAAAGTTCATCCCCGGCAACAGCGTCAGAAATGCTTGTTGGTGTTTCTTAGCATCACTACTAAAGATAGACTATAAGTCCGCCCTTAATAATAATACTAAAAACAAAAGTTGACATCCCCAACTACCATTACTTCAGAAAGGTAACCCTTAGCCCTTAAAGGCGCCGGCCTAGGTAATGCAGTCTGGTAATAGCAGTTAGAAGTGCCGGATTGGCCTTCCTAACCGTCATTACTTACGATATGCAAAACTGTGACACGGCGCCGTGGGGTGCACAAGAATTACAATCCTTAAGTAATGGTACTTACGTACGCCAATCGATAGCTCAGTAGAAAATAAGATTACTCTGCAAGCGCACAGAACTATCATTGTAGCATTTCAACCCGTGAGTATTCAAGAGTGTCGTATTTATAATTTCCCGTAGGAGGGCAATATGCATCAAGTGTGGTGTAAACATGATCACTTATTGAGTGCAATGGTAGGCATAGAGTAAACAGGAATAAAACATGATTTCAAAATAGTGGACACACATCTGGGTCAACCTCAAGGATAAAAAGGGAAAAATAAAGAATAAAAGAATATAACTAACTGAGCAGGCATTGGTCATATATAATTATGTAAAGAGCTGCTAGCAACACATCTAATTAGCAAGTCTAGTATCAGGACTAAGTCTGGGGTGATTGGGAGATCCCCGCAGCTGGTCTGCCAGCCAATAGAGACTTTACGAACTCCTACTTCAATATCCGAATGTGGGGGAGTGCTAGGGATGGACAGGGCTGTCACCACCTGCCCACCTACCCCTCTGCCCGTGGGATACCGACATATTCGTCGATCTCCGCATACCTGAGCACCATGCTCACGTACTTGGAAACAACTCCTAACCTCCGCGGACCCCAACCCTTCGGATTGACAGGCTAGGTTAAGAGCAACCAAGAAGGCACGGCGAACCATCACCTCATTCCTATTTCTTCCTCTATTCATACTAATTCGATGAACAATGAAGAACGATAATGAACAAGTCAAGAACATGACACATAAACTATATTCTAGTCTATATATTATGCTCATAACAAGATCATAACTTTGCTCTAGTTCATATGCATGATCATATAAATAAGATAAGAACTTGCTCATGGAAGAAGACCGAATTGTATTCCTACCAAGATGATCCTTTTCTTTCAAGGAGACAAGCTCTCCTTGATAGCTCTTGCCTTGCTCACAAACTACTAATACTACTCTAAAGATACAAGTGAGAGGTGTGAGGTAGATGACTCCAAAATGATGTGTGTTGAATGATGAAGGAGCACCATCTATTTATAGCTAGAGTAGGGCGGTTTGGCATCTCTAAGTTTGGAAGGAGGTGAAACGGCCCTTGGGAAACCGCCTAGAGCACCGCCACCAAAGACTGGGCCCGGGAGGCCTCACCAGGGGGGTGGCCGCACCTGGGGGCGGTCGGTCCCCTGGATGTGCCATCTGGCCACCGCCTTCTGGTGGTCGGTTGCTATCTAGGCCTGGGCCTCTCCTGTGGTTATGGATGGATCCTGCTCAGCTTTTGGGGTAGGCTTTCTTATTATTCTTGGTTTGCGCATTTGCTGAATACGTCTTTGGCTTTTGCGCTTTCTTCATGATGTTTGTGTATTTCCACTTGTTACACCATTAAACCTGCAAAACATGAATACTAGGGGAACAAGTGGAACTTGTTAGTAGTAAAGTCATATGTGCTAGAATATGATTGTCTTTCTTCTTTTTAGTCTAAGTTGACAGCATAGAAATCATCCATAACGATTGCCAACACCTATCTTCTTAGTAGCGTAGATGGAACATGATAAAATTCTGGTCAAACCACCTATATTCCAAAGTTGTACATCCCTTTGGGTATGTGTTGTCCACTAATCGGTTGCAGGCATAATAATGAATGACGTGACAAGGTGTCATAAGATCAAAGAAGAAAAAGATGGCAAAGAGGATAAGCAACAAAGGAGACAAGATGCTCATGAACAACTCAAGATGCAAGAGAAGGAAAGGACCACCAATCATCTACCCTTCATTACTTAGTGCCATCATGCTCTAATAATGAAGGTAATATCTTAAGGTAAGTGGTCACTATTTTCCTCTTGATCTTGGAATGCAGATAAATAAAGACACAAATATGTTAGAGTTACATCTTTAATTGATTAGCCTAATTAATTCAACATGCTTTGTCCTTTAAGATTGTTCATGACATCATTCTTTTGATCTCAATCTTAACCAAATGTGCTAAAACATTGTATTCTATCTTTGGAATGATAGTCATACTCATGTGAAGATTTATATATTATGTAGAGATAGACAACCATTCCATTGGTTAAGCAATTTAAATCTTTTCTGCCATATGAACTTAAATGCAATATTAATGCTTAATTACCACTCATGTCATGAGTAAAACAAATTATGTAACACCAACTTTGTCTTGTTCAATGTGCCTAAGGCTAGAGAAGAATAAATAAAGAAATAGATTCAGTTCTGTTAGTGTTTTTCCACTAGCAGAGCCCATGCACTTGATCTCTATCTTAGTTTTGCAAACAGGACAACACTTCAAGGAAATTTGTTAATTCCCAAAATTCTACAAGTGAAAGTTCTGTGAACATGCACGCTGAGCAAGATGCTGCCAGATTGCACTATTAATGCTCTACTTCAACCTGCTGGCCAAGCAAAGAACAAAAGTGACATCACCATCACCAGAGGTGCAACCATCAAGACCTTCATCTCTAAGATGGAGAGATACACAAGAGTGGAAAAAAAGTCCTGTCGGTAGATTTTAAATCCCGCACCCTTGCCATAAGGTAACATGGTAGTTATCTAATTAATTAATATTAATAGTTTACATTAGTAATTTTACTTTAGCATATTCATCTTTATGCATATCAAAACAAAAAAAGAAAAATATTTATTGCCTTATTTATTGCATCATAAAACATTAAAGCCCCATGTGAATAAACTTATAGAATATTCACTATGGTGGCATAATAAATAAATAAAAATAAAATTAAAAAAATTGATAATAGCATTTATATTTACTTTCTTGCATTATGCAAATCCTAAGCCCCATGAGAATAAATATTCTCCGTGGTGGCATAAAAATATATAGCATGCATACATATTTGATTGTTGCATAAGAAAGTTAGAAAACCCTAAAAAGAGAATCCTGCTAGAATCCGTCAATTAAAATCAACTCAGAGAATAATCAATTACTTATTGGCTGACCACTAACCCCTTAACACATTCGAGCCTCGAGTTTTGGTTTTCTTGTTGGAGTATAATTATGCAGGATAATACTATGTCTGAGGAGTGAGTCCATCAGTGACGCCCACCAGACTGTTGCTGGTAAGACCACTCTAAAGATCATCAACACTAAGTATTGCAAACATCTAGCTTGGGGAAGGAGCATCCCCTAGTTATCAGGTCACTATAGCTATGCGATTATCGAGTCTGTTTTATAAAGTCATAAAATACCAAAAATATGTGAACACATGAAGGTTCACCAAAGTACCATAAGAAAATCTAAAAATAACAAAAATATGTGGGCACATAAAGGTCCACACTTTTTAGAAAAAAAACCCAAAAATATGTGGGCACATGAAGGTCCACCCAATTAGGAAACTTCTGCTGGAAATATAAAACCAATCACTTACCATGGAGTGGTATTAACCTAACCCTTCTTCATGAAATTTGGTATTTTTGTTGGCAAATGAGTTTTACAGGATAATACAAGATCAAAGAGCTAGTCAACCCGATGCCCTTACGCTGCCGGTACACCTGCTCCCATAAGGATCACTCAACTTGCAACATCAAAGACCTTGTCAATATCCAGCTTGGGGAGGGCACCCTCCACTTAAATCCAGCTAAATATAAGTTTCCCATCTTTATTATTATATCATAATGCTTTTCGTGTGAGTTAGCTAGTGAAATAAAATTTGAAAATCAAATAAATAGTGTTTAGGTTAGTTAGTGTGTTTGAATAAAATAAAAAGAGAGTGCTTACAATAATTTTGCTCAGACTAGACGGAAACCATGCTCAGGAATTTGATAAGTAGCACCTCACCATGATTCCTCATACCAACTTAGTTTTCAACCTTGAGTCATCCCAAGTTTTAGACGTAACCATTTTAACTTGAAGATTTACTTTGAACCTGAAACTTGTGGGTAGCAAATGCTTGATTTGAGTCTAAGTAATTGAGGGATATGATATGCAAAGTTTGATCTGCTATTTATCTTGTTCCTAGTGATACTTGAATTCTGGAGATTTATTTTGAAAAACCTTAAAACCACATGATGAGTTCCTATATGACAAGAGCTTTATAATCCTACCACAACAATACATACTAGATTAGGAAAACATACACATTATATGCTACTTGCTTTGTTTTGAGTTTATTCAAGCTTTGTTGATACCTTAGAAACTTGTCATGCTTTTACAATCAAGAACACATGCACTCCACCCATAATGCACTACTCATATCCGAGTGGGCGCATCCACATTTCACATATTCCATCTAGATCCACCTAAAAATGTTCTACTCCTACACTAGGAGTGAATACTAAAAATATCCCATTGGTTACCCCAGATCAATGTTCCAAGGTTCTTGTTGCTATCTCTCAAAAGAAAAGGAAAAAGGAAAGTATTATTGCAGAGAAGAGGCATGTGGCTATGCAAAAGAGTGAGATGAGAGAAAACAATGGGTACAAAGATGCCCGCTCGAGAGGTAAAAATGGACAAGTGTCTGAATTTATCAAAACAATGGGTACTCTGATGCCCGCCTGAAAAAGAAAAGAAGAAAAAGAAAAGAAAGATAGCCCATGTTGTCCTGCAACATAATTCCCTAGTGTTTGAAAAAGAGAGAGATGTCTCAAGGAGCAAACGAGTAGAATTAGAATTAGCCACCATATATATCCGCGTACCACCTCACATCCACACACATGCACATCTTGATTTGATTGTATAACTTGTTCTTTTGGATCAATTATTTGACTTTACAATATATTCATTGCAAGTATGTATGAGCTGTCACCTTACCCATAAGCTCCACACAAGCTATTGGTTATAGGGTGAGAGAGAGAAGAGAAGGCATGCATCACTATTGCCTTGGTAAGGATCCACAAATATCACATATTGAGAGACTTGAGAGAGTCATACAAAGGAAACTCTGAGTATTATTTTGAAAACTTGCAAAAGCTCCAGGATAAGAGTTGAACAACAGAGCTTGAGACATAGTGTTTAACTTAGACATTCTATCCTTCAATTACTCAAGACTCAAGAGAAAGCTACAAGATCCATGGTAAAGTTAATACAGATAAGTCTGAAGGTTAGCTTGGTCTACTCTAATCCTTGAGTACTTCTTGGTTTAAAACTGAATACTTGTGAGGGGTAGCTATAACTTTTGATTTATGCTAAAGTTTGGCTTTGCTATGGGACTAGCAAAGGGTAAGCTTGGGGGAACTTGTTGACGGTAGTTATTGCGCATTTTTACCCATCAAATAGACATGAATCAAGGGCATAAAACAATAAACAACATAGTTATGGGGTTTGATTCTAACAAGTTCCACAAGTTTTGGTGTTCTCACTTGTTTTACAGGGTATAAAAGGATATTCAATTTTTCACCAATTAAAAGTATCTCAAATGAGGAATTGGAGTTCACCACTGCATAGAGCTCGTCGAGACGATTGAAATGGACCTATGGTTTGCTATTTTTGGGGTCTAGAATAAAGAGATATGGATTTTACAAACACTGGAAGATTCTAGAATCTGAGCTGCGGGATTAATTGGGTCTAAATCAGAATTTGGCCCATTAAAGCCTATGTGCACATGGTGGAAAGGCTTAGTACCATATTGCTTGCCCAAGGTGGAGGGGAGGCCAGGCGCCCCTATATATACAGCCCTAGGGACCCCCTAGGCTCCATCCCTTTCATTATTATAATTCATATTCTCTAGTTAGGGATTGGATGGAGAGGTGCCCATTGAAGGATAACATCTCTCCAATGTAGTAGATTAGTTCTAGTTGAGAGTTAGGGAGAGCGGAGCCATGCTTCGGTTCTAGAGAAGTCTTCAGGGGTCTGGTATATCTTTGTATCTCATTTTTGTAAGACTTATGTTTTTATATATTTATCTTCTCTATTTACTTATATGCTTATTTATGTGATTGGTTAGTATAGTTGTTATACTTTGGCATAGGATCTCCACTCGTATTGAGTGCTCTAGTTGTCACGTGTGATTAGAGTAGTATTCATTGGTGTAGACGTGGTGTCTAGGCTAGTGTTTACCTGAGATTGCGCCCAATTCTTACGGTTAGTTGTGGTAGCCCCAGAGGTGACAGCTCTGTCGTCTTCGTATTCCACCACGTCGGAGTTGGTGTTTTGTAGAGCTTTTTGGCAGCCTTCTCCCAATTACCCCTTCCCAGTCTATTCGAGAATCGGAAAGGTACTGTTGCTCCAAAGTGCTATTGTGTGATTGCTTCACCTACCTATCCTTTAGTTATCTTAGAACCCAAGTAATAGAGAAGTATTTAGGAACCGAACTCTCCCATTGTCCTCTCAACTTAGCTAGACTACTCATTTATCTTATAAGTGATTACTATGCATAACTCCTATCATTTATCACTTACCCCTATTATAGTCTAGTTGGTCTACTAAGTTAGTAGATACATGATGGTAGCTATCAGATTCTTTAACCATTGTTTCCCTGTGGTAAAATATAAATAACGACACCTGGAATACTCCTGGTAAAATGCTACAATGGTATTCTATGCGCTTGCGGAATCTTTCATATTCTATTTGCACTTAATAAATACCAACACAATGTAGGTTCCCTTGATGAAGATGGGCGAGATCCAGAAGTCATTCTTGGAGGAGTGAGATTAGCTCTCGCTCTTCTAAGAATTGACTCAGGGTCGTCATGAAAATCTTCAGGTAGATTGAATCCAGCCATTCTAGCTGTCTAGCTTAACAGTCACCACAAAAAGACAGATAGGTGTGATTCCGCTAAAGAACGGGGTTAGTTCTATAGCAAACACAAAAGAAAATCTAGGCCAATTGCTTCCCCGGCAACGGCGCCAGAAATGCTTGTTGGCAATTCTGATGTCACTACCAAGAACAGAGTTATTCCTGATAATGGCGTCAGAAAAGCTTATTGATAATTCCTATGACTATTGCAGAATTCTGCAAGTGCACAGAATCTATCGATGCAGCACTTCACTTGGGAGTAATCAAGTATCGTATTTATTTCCACAGGGAAGCTTCTTATGGCTAGAGATATCTAATGGTAAGCTAAGAACAAGTTCGATTTGTGATAGAGGGTGAACTAGTATAGTGATAACTAATCCAAATAATCTAGTTTTAAGATAGAGCCAAACAACGACGTAGACAGTGATCAGTTCAAGAGTGGAATACAAGGCAATACGGTAGGTTAACTCCAATTAGTACTTCGGGGGAATGCGCGATCCCAAATTATTGGGGTTACTCACATCCACAAAAACCCTACGCTGATAAAACCAGACCGAACGTGGTGGAATCCAAAGAATCATAGGGTTTTCACCACCTAAGACCTACCACTACTATCCGTGGGTCTAGCCGCAATCCAAGGTAACTTCTAGTCTAAACACCACGCTTACACTATATGCTACTACTCTAATCTCGCGCTAAGATTAGAGCATCGTCTAGAGGCGAAGATCCCGCACTAATTGTATGTAAACCGATAATTAATCCCCTAGTACTACTGCAACTTGAACACTCAAAGTAATAATTAAAGTAAATACTTGGAAGTAAATACTAAAAGTAAATACTGAAAGTAATGGGGGAAACGTAAGTACTAGAAAGAAAATTATATTACCGAATGAAAGAGTACCTTACAAAGGAAGCACCCGAGAGAGAGACCTCCGCAGAGCTCTCCTACTCTTCTGCTTCTCTTCTCACTCACACTCTCACTACTAGTCTTGCTAGTAGGCTTCGCACTAGATGAGCTAGGATGGACTAAACTCCAATTCTCTCTATTCTTCCTAAGCTGATTACAGCTGAAGCATATGGGGGGTATTTATAGCACTTGACGACCCCTGGGGTACTTGTAGAGGTGGCCGGAAGTCGGTGGCCCGAAAGTGCAGGGCGGGTGCCCTACTAGGGGGGCGGGCGCCCGGTCGATTCCACCGCCTCGCCATCCAACGCTCTAGGATCCTCTCCAATGACGGTTACAATGTCAGTTGAGCACGTTTTGGCGGTTGGAGAAGTGGTTTGTGGCCCTTGGAGGATGACATGTGGGTCCATGAATCCTTGTCACTTCATTTGATCTCCCTTGGATGAAAACCGACTTCAAATGGACGGCCACAAGTACTTGGGTGTCTCTCCTCCGGATTATGGTCGTGGTAGGCCAAATTGACAGGGTAGGTGCCCTGTCCAACAGGTCCATCAGATCCAATTGAGGTGATCTTGAGCCATTGATGTTGAATCAATGTGCCAAACTCTGTTTGGGAGGATGTGACACGGATCCATGACGTGGCCGGGCACAAATGGTGCCAAGTGGGGGGGGGGGGGGGGGGGGCGAGCGCCTTGTCCAACAGGGCGGGCGCCCTGTGACTTGGCCCCAACGTGTCTCTTGTCACGTGTACTGCTCAAATGTGCCTTGGTTTGCTTCATTTTCACCTGTTTTGCACCTGCAACCAAAATTCTTCGAGTACAAGTGGAACTCCGTTAAATTAAACCAAATTTCTAGCCTCTGTGCCATTTTCTTGCTCAATTTTATCATTGTTGATGGTTAAAATATGCATTTATTGAGCATCAATAGCCCCGTAGAAATCGGCTAAGCGGACTTTGGCTGATCCAGAATGGATCTAAACTCATTTTGACGAAATCTGGATACTACAATTTAGAAATACACTTTACGTATATGTGGATACTATACAATTCCATCGCTCCATTCAGATTCTTTAAAGATCCATGCTACAGTGTTAGATGAGTAGATGGTCACACCCACAGACTCACCCCCATAGCGTCTCACACTCAAACACATGGAAGTGTGAGGAGGCTATCGGATCAAACCCAAAGCGAGCCCAACCACAAAAACGGAGGCTATGCAGCAGTAGCAGCCATTTGTTTAGTCACTGGATTACAGGCATGAAGCATTTAGGCCCCTAGTGGTTTCGGTGATTAATGACAACGAAAGATTATTATGACTAACGTGTGTTTTGCATGACAATATAGTGGTTCGGTCATAATAATGAGCAGGTTCATGCTCTACGATGATAGAATTCGTTTTGGTTTTCAAATGATGGACAACGAGGTTAAGGATGGCCTAGTTCTAGGTGCCAATTGGTGTTGAGAGGCACTTAGAGTAGTTTAGAACTTTGTTTTTCCTTTGACCGTAATATAAAGAGGGGCATGGATGGGTAGCTTGACCTAGAGTAGGATTAGAGAGTTTAGGTGTGGTGCACACTTGTCAAACATAGCTCTAGGTAGCTCAGAGAGGCTCTTGAGAGAGAGAGAGAGAGAGGATCAAACTTTGTTTTGGAAAGTTTTCGATTCAGTGAAGTTTTCATCAAGTTTAGAGCGTTGGAACCTGAGCCGACTGGTCGTCGAACCATTACTCAGAGTCTGACGGCCACATGGGAGCCCCTGGTTGGTTCTCAGGTACTAGGGACCATCGGACCGTGAGCAGTATGGTCATCGGACCAATACTCGCCAGTACGACGGTGCTTGCGAGTGAGACAAGGCGTCGGACTGGTAGTAGGGCGTCAGTTGTGACTTACAGTTCGACGCTTCCAGAGAGTGACCAAAGAGGATTTTAGGCGTCGGACTCTGTCCAACGGCCAGCGTCAGACTTTTGTACAACTCAGCCCGATGCTTCTAGAGAAGAACAGAGAGCAGCAGAGAGCTCCAGTGTGCGTCAAACTCAGTCCGATGGTGGGTGTCAGACCATCGAGTATAATGTGATGGTGCTCTGACATAGTAACAACTACATGCCGACTGTGAGAGTCGTACCGTGGCTATGGTCCGACACTTTCCCAGCGTCCGAGTTCGATAGTATGCAGATAGATGAAGATAGTACAAATGGCTAGTTTTGGAGAGTGGAGTATTTATACTCCGCCATTGCCTTCATTCTATCTCTCTTGCTGATTTGAACAGTTGAAGCAACCATTGTGACCTTGTGAGAAGCAAGATCCTAGTGTAGTGAGTGATTTGAGCATCCATTATGAGTACACTAGAGTAAAATCAAGAGTGATAAGTGTGCATCCATCCATCTCTTTGGCCTTATTCTTGGTCAAGTGAGAGTTTAGGATTGTTACTCTTGGTGATCGGCATCAACTAGACGGTTCGGTGGCGATCGGAGGCTTGGTGATCACCCGGAGAGCTTGTGGGTGGCCCAAGCCAAGCTTGTGAGCAGTTGTGGGCGATTCACCGACCCGGAGAGGCAACGAATCAGTCCGTAGAGAGCACTTAGTCCTTGCGTGGATCAAGGGGAAGCTACACCCTTGCGTGGGTGCTCCAACAAGGACTCGTGGGGACTGCGGACTCCCTGATACCTCAGGAAAACTCGGCTTGCACTCCTTCCCCCTTTACATCCTGCATTTACTTTCTGCACTTTCAATTCCTAGAGTAGAAATGCTTGATTAGGACTTGGCTCAAGGTTGCATAACTTGTTTTAGGGTATAATCACACTTGTGCACTTGTGGGGTGAAGTTGGGATAAATTACGATAGGTTGAATTGTATTTCAAAAAAATTATTAGAAGCCCAATTCACCCCTCTCTTGGGCATCCTCGATCCTTTCAAGGCAACACAGCAAAACCCAACGCAGCAGCAGAGAAGGACAAGGAGGAGTATTCACCCATGATTCTATGATGAAGTGACGTTTTCCTTTTTGACTGCGGTACAAGAATCTTGCAACAATTTGGGGCAGCTCCTTATGGTACTGAGATTATGAGGTGAGGCGGTTTCATAAGCAATAGACACACTTGTACTCAAGGAGCGGGTGGCAAGGTGGCCGAGGATAAGGACCAAGACATGGTCTATAAATTTGCCATTTTGTTCCTCTTTTTTAAGGCATCCTCCATCTTGACAAGGATCTTGTCCAGCGGGGACGGCGAGGTAAGTGGCAGCGCTGTTTCCTAAATCAGAGAAGGAGCACCAGCAATGATGTGTTCATGACCTTGTTAGGAATCAGATGAAATCTTTGTTTGTGCTCAGATAAGTGAAGAAGGGAATAAAAATTGAAGAAAGATGGATAGGGGGAATGGAAAAGCATTATCATTGCCTTTGGATCTTGTGGGATTGATCTCATGCTATGGCGATGGGGACCAGCCTGGTCACTCGTGGATCTATGTGGTCTCCCTACTGGCAAGACATACTAGCCCAAATAACTAGCTTGTCAGTGGTGAGGGGCGGCTTTCACGCTGTTGAGTAGGGGTAGTGGCTCAGTTTGGCATGTCACACCCATATTTTAAGAACAAAATAGAATGCTCAAATAACTCATATGTGCCCCAGAAATAGTCACACATATAATCTGACAAATTATAAATAGTATCGTTTACAATACGAATAGACATTTATTACATAGTCTTGAACAAATATAGATCAAATAGATAAATAATAACTAAGTCAAAACGCTGGCGGAAGGTCCAACACAGGGACACGTCGACTGGGAGACACCAAGCCTAATACTCATTTCGGTAGTCCTCGTTCCAATCTTCATCTGTTGTGGTGGTAATAGCAAGAGTGAGCACATTTCATACTCAGCAAGTACAACACGGGTTCATGAGGCACAAATAGGCTAGACACTGTTTGACTGCATTGAGCTTTAATATTCATATTCATTTTAGCAGTTGAGTAGCATCAAGTATTCTAAACCCATAATTAATCCAATGATCAATTGTAATAAGGTTAATAAATAGCAAAGATGTTAACAGCAATAATGAACATAATATAATTCATAATAGCCATCTAGCAGAACGTGTGACCAAGGCCGCTCATGACCGCGAGCGCGGCTGTTATAACAGATTATTAAACTCTGCGTAGAGGTATACACTTTCACTGTTAGCCATGATTTTCTAATGAATGAGTTCATGATGCCCAAACATTAGCTAACCATATAAAGTCATCTAAAAGTTCGTCTAACAAGTTAGGGCCGCAAGGTTTCAATGGCAGCCACGTGTAGAAACCTCCTTTTCTAAATGGCACATTCCTTCACGGCTATACTCATAAGACTAGAAGCCGTACTACACCCAAGGTGGCAAACCCCTTTCGCGCCCTTTCGGGTAACCACTAACAAGCTAGAAAAGGTCTTTTAAACAACTAGAGCCAGAGCCATATAGCCCTCACAGGTGTACGATAAATCCCGGTTCATCAGGTTCAGAAATCCTATGGAGAGAAACTAGAGCCAAACCATCCAACCCAAGGCTCTATCCCCTTTTGAACAATAATAAAATTATATTAAATGTTCATTGCACAATCCATTAATCATATCATAAGATCATTGGCATTAATAAAGCACTAGCAAAAGCTACCCAATGCATATCCCAATAGGTGAACAAGGAATCAAGATAGCAAATCTAGATTATGATCTCTAAAGTTGTTAAGGTGGACACATGCATATATGAATTGTAATTTTCGTAAATAGGACATTAAGGAAAGTCCATGTTATACTTGCCTTGATCTAAGTATCCCTGCTGGTCCTGCTCATAATAAAAGTCTTGATCACCCACAAACTGCTCATCGTCTATACTCGATCGATCACCATATTACCATGCAATCATCGGGCAATCATACACGAAGTAAACAAGAGAAAATAATTAGAACAGTACACCAACAGAATAAAAACAGTTTTAAAATGGTATAAAAATATTCTAGTCATTCCAACGATCACATCGATATAAAGATCACAAAAAACGGATTTAAAACGCAGAAGATATGATTTTCCGAAGATTTGCTATCGAAAAATAATTTATATAATATTAACTCGAAAATTAAATTTTGCCAGACTTACTGTACATTGACAACAACACGTAGAGTTTGAAAATACGAATCTAACGCAATTTGAACCATCTCAAACGGATTTAAAATGAAGATTTTATGGGAATATATAACAAAATGGCAAAACTGTAAATATTTTGAAAGCGTATTTCGAACTCAACAGAACAGAAAGGCGCTTTCCAGATTGGGAAGCATAGATTGGGCCGGGCGTTTCGGACGCCGGGTTCAAATAGAAGAAAATCTAGGGGCTCTTTATAAGTTCTACCCGCGAAGGGGTATCCTTCTTTTTCAGCCATCGGATGAAGGATCGGTGGCTGTGAATGAAACGGTGCAGGCCAAGGAGCTCTGTTCGCCGGAGAAAGGATGCACACGGTGGCGCCATGGCCGGAAGATGGCAGGAAAACGCTAACTCGCGCTATGGTGCGCTATTTGACACGGGATTTGATCTGGAGGAAATAGAAGCTCGTGGGAAACTCATATAGGCCATCGGGAAGGGCAGAGGACGTTCGGAAACGGCACAGCGAGCGCGGTGGCGGGAAAGGAGCGGCGGCGAGGTTGCTTTTGCGGTAGCGGTGCGAAAACGAGGAAAAAGAGGGTACGGGGAACTTTATAACCTCACGAAGAAGATCCTGGGAGTCTCAATCGAAGACGAGAACGCCTCAATTACCAAGCTCGACGGAGGCGACGGCCGGCGGCTTCCTGTGATCGCGGTTGGCGGTTAGCAATGAGAGGGAAGTGAAATTGAAGGGTCATACGGCTTCTCGTATGCACAAGGATGCTTACCGTGCCCTCAATTGGGTCGAAAGACGAGCGGAGAAGGCCAGCGACGGCTGCGGCTTCGTCTGCCCGCGGCAAAGCTCTGTGCAGAGCAATGGGGTTAGGGCTGGCTCAGGTGCGGCGCTGGGCTAATAGATGGGAAAAGAAGAGCGCGTGCGGCCTTGTAGGTTTTATATGACGAAGGCGTCCAGGGAAACAAATCCAATGCAAACGCCTGTTGCCTTCCGACTCGGAGTTTGTTGCTGCTGTTCTGCTCGATCGACATAGAGGGGGAACTCTGACGTGCGGTCCCCTGCAGCAGTGGGAGATAGAGAGGGAGGACGCTGGCACAAGAGATGGCGCTGGGTTGCTGGGCTCGGCAAGGGATTGGCAGGGGATTTGGGCCTCACGTCCAAGAACTGGAGAAGAGAGGCGATGTGGCTTGCTGCCCAGAGTTGCTTATCTGCACGGTGAACAGAAAAGAAGGGGAAAAGAAAGGCCCTCGGCCAGCTGATAAGCAAAAGAGATATAGTATATTTTTCTTCCTTCTATACCAAAATTTCCAAACGAAACTTTCCAAAAATAAATTAAATAACCAGCAAAACAAAAATAAGACCCAGACCAACCAAAACAATATGTAACAGCATGGGTGCCACAATACATGTTTATAATTTATTTTGATTCAAAAAAAAATCAATGCCACTCCTATATTTTAAAATAAATAAATAAGAGCTTAATAATATTATCAAAATTCTCAGATTTTAATTTACTCCAAAAACTAGGGTGTTACATGGCACTAGGGAGCAGGAGTGGCGATGAGGAACAATATCACTGAGAAGAAACACATGGTGGGGAGTGTCCTTTGTAAGCAACTATATCAGATGTGGGAATGCAAATTTCTACAAAACTTTGTAAATATACGTGGGTGTGACATGCGGAACTCACGCGCGGGCTTGTAAATTGATGAAAGCGATACCATCTAGACCAACCGCAAACGACAGTGAATGCTACTACTGGTGGTGATTGGATGCTACAAAGATGTAAGCACCTAATGACAGATATACCACACGCTGACGAATTCTATGTGCACAAATGGAATGTTCCGGTTAACAGGACATAGAGATGTTGAAAATCAATATTTTTTGTATACGATGCAGAGGCAGTTTATAATCAAACTACTACTAAGGGGAGAGGTACAAATGATGTTCTCTACATTCCTGAGTGCTATCAAGATGCCATCGCCCGTGGCGAAGAAGTCGTCGATCATGTCCTTGCGCTTGGAAAAGTCCAATTCAGTTGGGAACCCTAGCTCCAGCCCAATCAAGTACTCACCCAGTCAAAACTGAGCAATGGCCAGGGCCGCATGGACCCCTATGGGAATGCAGTAGGTTGCGTGCGGTGGTACGACATGGAGATGCTGCGCCATAGTCCTAGTAGGCGTAGATGGCACAAGTACGCCGACGATGTTGCTTGCTACCTCGTAGCGGCGATTGCTCTCCATCGCCATCTGATAGGAGATAATGGCATTGTCCTCAGTTGCCTAGCGAAGGCGGATCGCCTCCACTGCCTCGCTCTACGCAGCGATCAGTAACGCTTGGAGAGCTGAAAACGGAGACAAGAAAATGCTACAACTGAAGACACGATATTAAAAGGTCCTAGTATGGCTAAAGGGTGGTGAATATTCTATAAAAGTTTCTACGAAGTACTTAACCCAAGCGGTTAGTAAATTAGATGGCATAATGTGCAATGCAATAGCTTCAACTAACCTAAATAGGCCACCTACACAATTCTAATGTTTCTAAGCTTCCAAGCCACACAAGAGACTAATCTAGCAACACAAGGAGCTAGACCTACACAACTAACAAGCTAGCACTATAAGAACTAGATGTACACTACTGTTGGAATTTCTTAGTGTCATCGCACGAAATAGACTTTTGGTCTATGCCCGGCGATGCCACCAAGGAATTCTTGTTGGTATTTCTTAGCACCATTACTAGAATGGGAATATCCTAGTAGCGATACTGAGGAATAGCAACCGATAGGTCTTAACGTTTACAGATGTTATCTGCAAGCTCACGGATCTATCGTTTTAGCATTTCACCTAGAAGTATTATCTGAGTATTGTTATTTATATTTTTCCTAAGGGAGGGCAATGGTAATAAGAAACTTGCCTGAATATGCATCAATACCTTGATGTATACACGATAAGCAAAGTCTATTGCAGGGTAAACAATGATTTGCAAGATAGTGGACATACACTCTTAGGCTACCTCTAGGGAATAAAGTAAAACAAAGAATAAAAGAATAATCCTAATGAGCAGGTTGCTGTTCTAATATAGCCATGCAATGAATAGTTCACCAAACAATTTACATGTTTAGGACTAAGACTTGGTTAGGATGGATGAGGAGGTCCCGGGGCCTGGTCTGCCAGGGCATGGAGATTTTACGAACTCCTACACGAATACCCGAACGTGGGGATTATGAGGGATGGGCAGGGTTGTCACCATCTACCGCCTACCCCTCAACCGTGAACCACCGTCATATCAGCAGGTTCCCGTGCTCCCAAGCCCTATGCTCGCATACAAAGAAACTACTTTTACCCCCCAGGACTTCAACCCTACAGATTGACGAGCTAGATTATGGGAAAACTCGAATGAACAACGAACCACCATCCTAATCTTAACCCTACTCAAGTAAATCATATGAATGATGAAGAACAAGCATGAACATGTTATGATCATTTCATATAAACTATGTGCTAGTTCATATAATATGAAAATAACAAGAATATGACTATACTCTAAATCATATGCAAAGCTATATAAATGATATGAGAACTTGACTAAGGGTGAAGGCATCATGGATTCTCACCAAGTATCCCCTCCTCCTTGGAGACAAGCTCTCCAAATTGCTCAAGATAGACTTTCTCTACTACTTATACTAGCTACTACTAAGGCCTATGATAGGGTAGAGAGGATAGCTCCAAGTGTGGTGATAGTGTTGTCCTACATGGGAAAAATAGAAGCATACACGATATTTGCTTATATCATGAATGTTACAATGATCTTTCATACCCTTTATTTTTCTCTAAGGGTGAGCTCGGGTGGCACATGGATATTCCCAAAAAAGGGAGTTACTATGGAAAAGTCATCGCAGACCATGCCCTACGGAAGGCTCGAAATATGTCCAAAGGAGAATCAGGTTTAATTCTTCTTATTTAATGCATCACATATATGTATCTCAATGGTTATTCTGCAAACGACTCTAATTCATGACTATTTCTTGTAAACTCCCCTAGTAGACTATGTGTGTCTATGTGTGACTACTACTGCTACAAATTTTAGATGCGTCCAAGAACATTTAACCCCACACTTTACGACAAACTTTATGTTCTAATAGTTTGTTATTGACACGTCACACGTATATAAAGGTTGAGAGCTCTCGATTAGATTACATATGCAACCACGTAGATTAGGGCTGAAGGATTGGTGGATGGCATGCATGTCGGTGAAGGTAGAGCAAAATCTATTAGAAAGAGGACAATGATTCCTTCATCATTTATTGGAGGCCCACACGACATTAGGTATTGGTACATATCGACGCCATGGAAAATATGGTATCAAGGTTTGGTAAACCGGACATCTTCCTCACTATGACATGTAACCTGAACTGGGATGAGATCAAACATGAACTCTACCCTATCAGACGTCCTGGGTCGTCCCGATTACATTGTTCAGGTCTTCAAAGCAAAACTAAAAGAGCTAAAAGGATAGGCTGACATCCAAGACAACAAGCAAAGTGGCGCCCTGCTTAGGTATTGCTCAACACAAAGTGGAGTTGGTTCGTTCCTTTGACACGAGTGACTATAAGTGTGAGAGAAGATTTATTCGTGAATATAAAGCGAATTGTTGCTACAGTAATTCAAGCTAGGCACAAAGCTTGTGGAATCTGGACAATGTATCATAATAGAAAACTAAAATGATACCATGAATATTAATTTTTGTCCATCCTTTCCGAACTAACTCTGTGAACATGAAAACTGTCTTCGGATCAACCACCACTTTCATGAGGACGAAACTCTCTGGCACGGTTACCAACTCTCTGAGTCATGGAATTAATTGTGGATGAAACTCTCCATTGAGAGTGGGTGCTTCATCTATGCTTTATTTCATTCTATTTGACATGACAATCTTGAAAACAACGCCATGAAATTCTCCACTCAACCGTCAGCAAACAATGCCATGAAATTCTCCACTCAATCGCCAGCAGAGCATGACTCAACTGCTCATACGTGAAGCACTGACCATGTTAAATTAACATGCATATGGACCGACGTACTCCCTCCATATAGGAAAAGGATATCATTTTGGACAAGGTTTTTGTTGGGGATGAGGTTCCACCAAGTCAGCTGGACAAAGGATCCTCACGCAACACAGATGGGAAATGCCGCACGAAGGTGGGCAGACTCAGGACGACATCGGGTGACTAAAGGAATAAATGATCTCAACTAACCCTTTAAACTGTAGTTACATCACTATTATAGGCTACAGTATATGGCCCCAAGCTAATTACACTCGAATCCCTCAGAGCGGGAAGAATATTCTTAGGATATCCTTGAATCCAACTGTTTGCCCTATGGTCACCAGAGTAATTTCCTCACCATATTTCAACTTCCCACTCGTTTGTCGCGTAGCACCTCCGGGACCCTCTGTCTTGTGACCTTCAGGAACTTCAGGGACAATGCGCCGTCTTTGGTCTTCGACGCTTCATGTAATTCGTCGGGGGTCTTCACACGGAGGCCCGACACATGGTTGAGCCGAGTGAAGGTCTTCATCTTGACGGGACCTTCGCTCGGAGTTGGAGAGCCTTCGCTACCCAAGCGGAGGTGCCACTTGGCATCCGACTGTGGGCGAAGGCTGTGCCAAGCGGGGGTTCACTTCGGGCGAAGGTTACTTCATGCTTTCTGCTCCGAGGTTTCTGCATCCCTGTGGTTACCTGCGAATCAGCTAGTTAATTCCTTGGGGCCGAAAATGGCGCGATCGACCGAGCCTTCGCTACCTGTAACAACATATCCCCCCTTGAGGATTTGGTCCGGCGCAGGTGGTCCATGGCCCTCAACCACTGCGGGGCGAGTTTAACAGGAAATCGCGGGGGTTTTGGCCTTGCGGCTACCTTCCTCCCCCCGGTCCACCTTCATCTGGCGAAGGTTTTATTTTTTTACTGTTTTTAGCATTTTTTACTTGGGATTCACAATGATGTGTCGCGTATCTGCCGGTTGGATTTGGGAATTCAGAGGGTCGGCGCCTGCCCTATAAATAGGGTGTGTCAGGCGGTGATTCCCCCCACCCCTTCTATCGCTTTCATTCGCTGCATGTAGTCCGGAACTTACCGTGCTCTCCCTGCTTGTTTTGCCACTTTGGGTAGCCCTCGCGCGCCTTTTCGCTCCTTGCTTGCTGTCGTGGCTTCGCACTCCCGCTTTCTCTTCTTTTCGGGCCCATACTCTGAGTTGGCAAGGGTTCGGGAGAGTGGTTGGGTAGATCGTTTTGAGGAGTGCATGCTTGTGTCTGCGGAGGCTCAAGATCTATAAGACACTTTGTCGGACGTTGAAGCTTCCGTTGGTGATCTAGTGCCCGCCATGGCTTCCGACATCAGCTTCCATTTCGGGCGTACCTTCGTGACTCAGGGCGTCATTGATGACCTGGTGAGCCGCAGAATTATCCCGAAGGATTCTGCCTGACCTCCGAAGACCGAGGAGGTTCCTCGCCCCAAAGCCGAAGAAGCTATTGTTTTCCGGTCATTCTTCGACTGTTGTCTTCGTATTCCGAGCACTAACTTTTTGGTCTCCGTTCTCAAAGAGTTTGCACTAGAATTGCATCATCTTACCCCCAATGGGATCCTTGCACTTAGCAAGTTTGCCTGGGCGTGCGAATCCTACGGGGCGGAGCCGCACCTCGATGTCTTCGTGGATCATTACGAGTTGCAATGCCAACCTCGCAAGCTGCAGCCTGGCGACAACATAGCTCAGTTTGCAAGCTGCTCGGTCATCCCGAAGCGCAAGCAGAAAGAGGGCTTGCTAGAGCTGTCTTACTACCAGAAGAACAAGTGGGATTCCAAGTGGGTGTCAGAATGGTTCTATGTTCGCGTTCCGGAGGCTGTTGAATCTCGTGACGCCGGTCAAGAGAAGGCGAAGAGCTATTCGTTGGCGAGCAAGCTGGGGCTTATGAAGCCATTCTCTCAGCGATTTTCTAGCTCTGAGCTTTCAGAGGCTGCGCGTGCTTGTGAAGCGGCCTTCGCCAAGGCATGCAAGTATTCGGGAGGTAGGGACTTGATGGAGGAGATGGTGGCCTCTAACTTCTAGCCACTACGCCTGAATCAGCCAAAGATGCGGTTGGATAGCGTTCGCCTCCCTGTCTTCGGGGACGTGGAGGTTGTTCCTTTCCCTCGGTTCGAGATTGCAGTGCCGGGCGACAATGTCTCTAACTTCGTATCTTATGTTGAGTCGGCGACTACTGACATTGTTGGTCCTTTGACCGACAAGGAAGTTGCTTCCCGTCGCCTTGTGGCGGGCAATATGCCCCGACTAAACCGGGTCTTGGAGGGCCTCGGCGTGGTTTACACTACCCGTCCAATTTCGGAGAAGGTTATGCAGAAATTGGTGGGCAAAACTACTGGTGCGAAGGTGGGAGCGGGGACCTCTGGTGCTGTTACAGCTGTCTTGGAAAGGAAGAAGAGGGCGGGGGCTCCTGTGACCCGTGCGGCGGTCAAGAAGATTCGTATTGTCGGAGGTTCCTCTGCGTCTGGTGTGGCGGTCTTGGCCGAGGAAGGGGCGGGCACTCGGGCTTCACGCTCGCCATCCGCTGAATCTGCAGCTAGCGAGTATTCTGCTTCTTCCTCGCGGTTGGATGATGAAGCCCGCTCCTCTCCTGCTCCTGCTGCCGCTCTGCCTTCTGCTCCGGAAGATCCTGTTCGCCCTGTTCAGTTGCTGCCTCCTGTTCTAGGCGAAGGCTGCGAGTCTAGTAGAAGCGATGGAGATGTGGCCTCTCCCCCGCGCCGTAATCCAACTCCCCCCCGCGCCGTCCGCTGCGGTTGCCTTGCCCGATGTGGCGCACGTCCCCACTCCGATTCATATTGCGACCCTGGCTAGATCTACGGGCTCTCCGGGTAACGCTGCTAAGGAGTTTGCTGAGGACAGCAGCACTATTTTTCTCAACAAGTTTCGGGATGAGAAGGCAACCGAGAAAGCTCGGGCCGAGGCTTCGGCGAATGCTAGCGTGATTGCGGCTGCCGAAGGCATGCTTGCTTTGGGTGGGTTTCGGCTTTCTTTGTTTGGTATATGTATGTATTATATATTTTTTGTGGTTGCATGTCTTTTTGGGTCGCAGGTGAGCTTGGGGCGAGCTTTTGTGCTGAGCTGGAGAAGGCTGCTGAAGCAGGCAATGCTGCTGGTACCTCCGCCTCTGTGCCTGGTATGCTGCCTCTCTGGTTTTCTGTTACTGCTCTTTCGTGTTTGATTCTTCGCTAACTTTTTTGTCGCTTCAGCTTCCTAGCTGGACCTTCTAGGTGAGTGGGAGGCTGATGTTTTTGCTGTAAAAGAAGTAACTCGAGGTAGATTGATGTTGTTTTCTGGTTTCCTTGCACTTGCTGAGGTTGCTATTTTTTTATTCCTGTCTACTTCGCAGGTGTCGCTCGGAGGCACTTCAATACTTTGGATTTTTATAGACTTCTTCGCCTTAACTTGGAGCAGATGAACATTGTGAGTTTCGGTTTCCCTTCACGTTGTGGTCTGCGCCCTTTCTTCCTCTTCTTAATTTCTTTGTTTGTTTGTTTTTTGTTTTGCACAGGCTGCGTATCTTGCGGAGACTCTTGAGTGTCGCGCTACCGAGGAGGTCCTTCGCCATGATGAGCTAATCAATGAGCTTACTGCTGCCAATGCGCGGCTGGCCCAAGAAGCGAAGGATGCCAAGGAGAAAGAGAGGGTTGCGAGCATTGAGTTAGCGGAACTTCTCTCCAAGGTACTTGAGTTAGAGAAAGCCCAGACGTCAGCTACCGAGGTGGAGGCTATCTTGTTGAACAAGCTTCTGGAGCTTCTCAGGTCAAAGTTCTCAGAGACGCGGTGATCTCCTCTATCAATGCTTTCATGGCTTACAAGGAGATAGTATCCAAGTTCGGTGGTCAGACTCCTCTGCTTCCTGAAAATGTTTTGCTTCCTACCCTCCAGTGGTTGAGGACGTGCATCTCGACTCTAGGGGATCTGGTGACAGGGGTTGGGGACTTTGGAGCTCTTGCCTGCGTTACCAACCTGTCTAAGATACTCGAGGCCGATGGGTGCAAGCATATCAAGGGGATGAGTAAAAGGAAGGACTATCCTAGTCCGTCCGATCTTGGAGAAGGATCGGAGGCTGCGAAGGATTTTTCCCGTCGTTTTATATCCAGCCTTTTGTTTTCCTATGGCCGTGCTGATGCGAGGGCTCTTGCTGAAGCGCGACGAGCGGAGGTTTTGTTTACATTTTTTTCTCTATTTTTGACCGAGCTGCTCGCTCCTTCTTTGTTTCTGACTTACGCCGATTTCCTTTTTGGGTGTAGGTTGCTCAGCAAGCGGCTAAGGCGGCTGCGGCGAAGGTTGCCAGCAGTTCTAAAGCTTCTCCGTCTCGTGTGCTGTCGAAGGTTGATGCGCCGAAGGATGATGACCGTTCTAAGGTTCAGGATTAGACATCTAGGCTGAGGGATTTGAACCCTTGCTGGGTCTTGTATATTTTGTGTATGCGACACATGACTTTTTATTAATCCTAGTATGTCCTGTGCAGGGTTCCTTCGCTGGCCCTGCGCAGGATGTCTTCCCTATGAGTTTTTGGAGTCGCGGTATATTTATCAAGGGCGAACTACAGGATTATTGGCGTGAATGTTTCCCGGAGCTGGGCGTTGAAGATATGTTTGATTTTGTCGAGGCGGAGGTTGACGATCTGCGCAACACGTTTGTTAGGGCTTTAGCCTGGCGCGGAATTGACTCTTGATGCTGTTTGAATTATTTTTCGATGCTGCCTTCGTGCGGCTTGATGCTATGGATGGTTTTTTATTTTGTGTTTCACACTACGCTCTTTTGTTGCCACTCTTTTGGCTTAGCTAGAAGTCTTCGCTAACTGGCAACACAGTTAGCCTTCGCGTTGGCCTACTGATTCGCTGCTGACCTGCTTGTTGCTGGCACGTTCTTGATCTTTTTACCTAGCCTCCGTCTCGATTGTTGGCCAGCCTTGTGGTCAACCTTCGCGTTCGCCTGACGATCCGCTGATAGAGCTGTCGCTTGTAGACGCTGTTGAACTTATGCTTGCTGTCCTTGCTTCTGTTGTTGCTGACTCAGAGGACGCGGTTGCCGCCACAGCCTCCGAATTTTCTTTGGTTTTAGGAAGCCTTGCAGCGCCGTTGCCTCATCTTGAGGCTGGTTTTGAGCAAATTGTGTCTAGGGGTCCGGGGGGATGTTACGAGTGATCGCGTGGTATCCCCCCTGGCCCCTATTGACTAGGTGATCTCTTGCGAAGGCTCGCTCTTTGGTTAGTCTTAGTCATCAGGTTTTTACGAGTATTCGAGTGGTATCTCTGCTCTTCCTACAGGTAAGTTCACGTTTGCAACCATCCCCCTTGAGGTGTGGGTGGCATGACTATGTGGATGAAGGGTGACTATGATGAGTCGTGTTTGAGAAGCTTGTTTTGTTAGGGAGCGTGTTGGGGAGTGCTATTATTGTGCGGTTGGTAGAAGCTATTGAATGCGGAGGTATTGTACTTTGTTGATTGCGGGCCTTTAAACGGCTTAGTTTAATTCGGGGGATTCTTCTTTGATCGTGGGATCTTTGCGTATTTTTAGCATTTATTGCTTAGATTTTCCTAGGTATCGTTTTACTTTGAAAGTCCAGGTTTTTGCTTATATTCTTTAGCCTTCGCGCTTTGCCAGCTAAGATGTTTTGTCGTCCCAATTCTTTGGGATCCTTTAGGAGCGAAGGTGCTCTTTGTCCTGATTTTTCGGGTAGTTGCTGGTGCCTGAGGTCGGACAGGTCTTTGCCAGCGAAGATGTTTTGTGTGTCCCGGTTTTCCGGGGATTTGCTGGTGCCTGAGATAGGACAGGTCTTTGCCAGCGAAGATATTTTACGTGTCCCAGTTTTCCGAGGGTTTGCTGGTGCCTGAGATAGGACAGGTCTTTGCCAGCGAAGATATTTTACGTGTCCCGGTTGTCCCGGGGTTTGCTGGTGCCTGAGATAGGATAGGTCTTTGCCAGCGGAGGTTAGCCTGCGCCACTTGGGGTGTTGCAGGTTGTCCTCATGACTATGTTGTCAAATGTTGTGGTCCCTTTGCTGACCACTTTCGACCTTTTGGCGGAGACTGCTCATGGGGGTTATCCTCTTTATATTTCAGAGGGTTACACAGGTGCTGCCTCATTAAAAACCTCACTTCCGTTAGGAGCCCCCGTTGTGAGGAAAAGAATGCAGACCTTTTCAGAAGTTAAAAACAAAAAACGAAAAGAAAAGAGAAGGGGCCTTCGATTATAGTTCCTCGAAGGTTGCCCGATACATTCCAAATGTAGAATCTACGGAGATTGTCGACGTTCTAGGTATGCGAAGATGTGTAGCCCTGTGCATCTGTGAGGTAGAACGACCCTGATCTTCCTGCTTCTGCTGCTGTGTAAGGCCCTTCCCACTTTGGTTGTAGTTGTCCGGCTTTTGCTGCGTCTGGCCTTCGGCGGAGTACCAGATCTCCGGTTTTGATGTTCTTTCTGACCACTGTGCTATCCCTCCAGCGCCTTGTTTGTGCCTGATACTTGTCAATTGCTTCCACAACTTCTAGCCTTGACCCTTCTATTGTTTCTTTTGAGTACGCTTCATCTTCTGCGAGGTGGTGCTTGATTACGCGGAGGCTCTGATGCTTTGCCTCTTCTGGTATCATGGCTTCTTCTCCGTACAGAAGCTTGAACGGGGTGAACCCGATAGTTCTAGAGGTGGTGGTGTTGTGTGACCATACAACCTTCGGTAGTTCCTCTGTCCATTTTCCTTTTTTCATGCCATGCAGAGTCTTGGCAATAGCTGAGACCACTGCTCTGTTTGCTCTTTCCACAGCTCCGTTGGACTCTGGGTGGTAGAAGGATGTGAAGGCTAGCTTTGTGCCTATGCTGCCACATAAGTCCCTGAAACTGTCAGAGTCAAACTGCTTGCCATTGTCAAGTGTGAGTATTCTCGGGACTCCAAATCTACATATGATGTTCAGCCAGAAGAATTTCCTCACTGAGTTTGAGGTTATAGTTGCCAGTGGCCTTGCTTCTATCCATCTTGTGAAGTATTCTATGGCAACTATTGAGAACTTGTTCCCCCCTTGCGAAGGCGGTAAAGGACCTACGAGTTCCATTCCCCATCTCTGGAGAGGCTATGTGGGTGGTATCAACTGAGTCTCCGCTCCTGGCTTTGACTGGTGGGGTGCGTTCAACTGACATGCTTGATAGCTCCTCACAATTTTACTGTGTCTCTGAGGTGGGTCGGCCAGTAGAACCCTTGTGTGACTGTTTTTGCTGACAGGGCTCTTGCGCCGATGTGAGATCCGCAAATTCTAGAGTGAATCTCGTTAAGCAGGTCTACGCCTTCGCTTGACGGAATGCACTTCAACAGGGGCTGGACCACCCTCCTCTTATACAAATGGTCATATATGAGTGTGTATGATCGTGCTCTGGCTCTCAATCTGGTCGCTGCTGCTTCATGCTCTGGCGTGTTACCGGAGATAGCTTCCATAATCTCCATCCTCCAATCGCTGTCTAGAACTAAGATTTCTCTCTCCGCGCTACCACCCTTGATTGCTGGTTCTACCGCCTCACTATAAAAGACATCTTCGGGCAATTTGGACTGGGTTGCTGCAGCCTTCGCTATTTCATCTGCCTCTGCATTTTCTGCCCTCGGTATGTGTTGCACTGTGAATCCTTTGAACCTTCGCTCTAACCTTCTTACTGCCTCTAGGTACTTTGCTAACTCAGGTTCCTTCGCTGAGTATTCTTTCTCTACTTGCCCTGCTACGACCTGAGAATCTGTTTTCACAAGGACCCTTTAAACCAAGCAGTAGTCCTTCGTACTCGGCAATGTTGTTGGTGGCTCTGAAATTTAGTCTTTTGGCATACTTGAGCTTTGATCCAGAAGGGGACGTGATGACCGTGGCTGCTGCTGTCCCCAGCTGCCCCCAGGCCCCATTTGTGTGCACCGTCCAATGCTGCTCTTGCTCTATTTCTCTGGTTTGCCTGGATGGTGTCCAGTCTGCGACGAAGTTTGCTAACACTTGTGACTTAATCACTATTCCGGACACATAATTTATGTTGAACTGGGACAGCTATGTTGCCCACTTGGCAATTCTGCTACATGCCTCTTTGTTGCTTAGTATCTCTGCTATTGGTCTCTCTGAAGGGACAGAGATTTCGTGTGCTTGGAAATAGTGCTTGAGATTTCTCGATGCTGTTAGTATGGCGTAGATTATCTTCTCAATCTCAGAGTAACCAAGCTTGGCCCCTGACAGGGCCTCGGAGATGTGGTAGATTGGGTGTTGAGTGGTCTTCGCTTCCTCTTCTCTCTCCAAGACTAGGACTGTGCTTGCTGCATGATCGGAGGCTGCTACATAAAAAAGCAACTGTGCCTCCGCTGGCGGTGCCCCTACTGCCAGTGTTTTTGCCAAGTACTCTTTGAGCTCCCCGAAGGCTGAGGACTGTTCTGACCCCCACTGAATGTTTTCTGCACTTCTTAGGACCTTGAAGAAGGGTAGGCTATTCTAAGCTGACTTTGAGATAAACCTGTTGAGTGCTGCGATTCTACCTGTTAACCTTTGGACTTCTTTTCTGGTCTTCGGCTCTGCCATTGCAAGCACAACTTGAGTATTTTCTGGGTTGGCTTGGATGCCCTCCGGGCTAATGATGTATCCTAGCATCTTCCCTTTGCTGACCCCGAAGATGCATTTCTCGAGATTGAGTTTCAGCCCTGCTTTGTGAATGTTTCTTGCAGATATGTAATGTGGTTGCCCTCTTTTCCTCATCCTCCTTTTTCATCCATATTTGGTGGTAGCCTGAGAACTTGTCCAATAGGGAAAACCTCTTACATCTAGCTGCTCTGACTATTGAGGAATCTATCCTTGGCAAAGGGAACTGGTCTTTCTTGCATGACTTATTCAGATTTGTGAAGTCGATGCACATGAGCATCTTGCCGTTCTTCTTCGGCATGAGCACTAAGTTAGCCAGCCACTCAGGGTATTTCACTTCTCTAATGACTTTTGCATCGAGCAGTCTTTGGACCTCTGCTTTGGTGGCTTGTATTCGATCTTCGAACATTTTCCTCTGCTTTTGCTTTCTTGGCCTCATACTTGGGTTGATGTCGAGACTGTGTTCAACTATGTCCCTCGCTACTCCTTTCAAATCGGATGCGTCCCACGTGAAGATATCCTTGTGGGCTGCAAGAACTTTCAAGATTTCTTGCTGCTCCTACTGTGAGAGGTCTTTGGCAATCAGTACTTTCCTGTCAGGTACATCATCTTGCAGTGGCACTGCTTTCGCTTTCTCTTGGTCTTTCATGTCTGTCTTCCCTTTTGGCATATCCGGAGGCTGCTGCTCAACTGAATTGATGTTTCTTTGGGACTTGTGAATGACTCGCTCTATGTTTCATGCTTCTTTCTGACTGCCTTTCACTGTGATGACACCGTGCAAGGCTAGAATCTTCATGCAGAGATATGCCATGTGTATCGCCGCATTGAATCGGTTGGTGGACCCCCGCCCAAATATTGCGTTATACGGGTAGTGCAAATCGACTACATCGAATGTGATGTATTCCGTCCTTGCATTATGCTGATCTCTGAAAGACACTGGTAAAGAGATTTTGCCAAGCGTCTGGATTTTCCTGCCTCCAAAACCTACCAAAGGTGATTCCGAAGGTTGGAGTTGAGCCCTGCTAATATTCATTTGATCAAATGCATTGGCAAAGATGATGTCAGCTGAACTGCCTGTGTCTACAGGTATTCTGTTGATTTGCTAGGCTGAGATGTTTGCCTTGATAACCATTGCGTCGGTGTGTGGGAAACTTTCCAGGCAGAGATCCTCTTCGGTGAAACTCAGCGGCATCTTGGACCAGTCTGAATGCTTTACTGGACCTTGGACGGCGACATTGTTGACTAACTGTAATGATCTTTCTTCTGCCTTTTTTGTTTTGAATTCTATTGCGGAGCCTCCGGCTGTTGGCAGTATCATGCCGATGGTTGGGAGTGGAGCATGTGTGCTGACTTGGTTTTCTGACTGGTGTGTGGGCTCTTGTTTTGGCTGCGGAGGTGGTGGCAGGGATTGCTGGTTTTGTAGCTCTCTTTGGATGTGGTTCTCTAGGTAGGTGAGTTGCGGAGGCCCCGGGTACTGAATAAGCGAAGATTCACTGCGTTGGGATTGACTCGGCTGGCTTGGACGCCAGGCTGGTAGGAAATTTGGGTAATATTGGGCAGCTATGGTGGATGGGTGAATTTTGGTGGAGTTTAGGCTAGGATAGACTGGGCAATATGGATGCTGTTGCCACTGGCTAGTATGATTCACTTGCCTCTGCTCTTGGACTTGCGGAGGCTATGGGTTGGCCTTTGCTTTCATCCTTTCTTGGGTTTCCTTCACATCTGGGCAATCTCTTGTGATGTGGCCCTTATTTTCTCCATGAAAAAAATAAAATTGCCTCCAAGTCCTCTACTGCTGTCCTTTCCAACTTGGGTGCTTTCCCTGGTTTCCCTGTGTCACCTCTTGTTGACCCTGTGGACGAGGGTTCTATTGGTTCTGTCGATTGACATTGTAGACCTGCTGGGTTTGCTTGGGCTGCTGCCGGTTTGGGTTTGGGGGCCTCTGCTGTTGCTGCTTTTGCTGAGATGTGTTTTGATGCTTGTGTTGATTCTGCTCCTCCACTCTTTTGCGGAGATCGTTGTCAGACCGACAATATTTCTCGAACTCTTGATAGAGCACGTCGAGGGATTGCGGTCTCTTTCTTGCTAAGTGTGCTACGAAGGGTCCAATGTGGAGGCCCCGGATTGTAGCTTCGATTTCTACTTCTTTCGGCACATCTGGAGCCTTCGCCTTGAGCTGGATAAACTTCTAAAAATACTGCTTCAAAGTGTTGCCCTAGGCCTACTTGCACTGGAAGAGATCGGAGGCCATCATGGACTCAGTGGAGAAGCCCCTGAAATTTGTGATGATCTTATCGCTGAGGTTTTCCCAGGAGTATATCGACCCGAGCTTGAGCATGGAGTACCAAGCCAAAGCATCTTCTTCTGCTGATATCACAAAGGACTTGGCGAGGACTTGTCATTTCCCCTTGCGGAGGCTATTGCTGCCTTGGGTCTGATCTTCCGTTGAATTTGGGTAGGGTTGTCGGTTTGTACTTGGGTGGCCATGGCGTGGACTGGAGTCCCTGGGATAAATGGATTTGCAGTCAAAGGTTGTGTTGAATTGGATTGTTGGATGATGGGATACACTTCGTTGGTCAAGGATGTGGATAATTTGCAGAGTTTGGCTTGGGATTGGATTTGGCTGAGCGGGTGTTGCTATGGATGGTGGGGTTTGGAGACTTTGTATCTCTGCTTGGATTGTGGCGTGCTGCCGGCGCAACTCCGCTGCCTGCTGTGTGATCATCATTGCCTTCTGCACAGCTGCGCGTTCCTCGGCTAACCTGTCTCTGTCCTGCTGCGCTCTGGCTATTTGGTCTTGCAGTTGTTGGAGGACCTGCTCTGGGGTTAGGTTGGGCTCCGGAGGCTGCTGGTCTTTGCCCTCCTCATGTGCTTCATCTTCGTCCTCGACCGACAGGGGGTCTTGGGTTGTGTCGTCCCGCCACCTGCGTGGCGCGCGGGTTGGTGGCCTCCCCCGCCTTGGTGTTTCCTCGTCGTCATGGTAGCGTGCTGGTGGTTTTCTCTTAGGTGGCATTTTGGGTGATTGAGTGGCCTAGCACGGTGGGCGCCAAATGTTGGGGATGAGGTTCCACCAAGTAGCTGGACAAGGGATCCTCACACAATACAGATGGGAAATGCCGCACGAAGGCGGGCAGACTCAGGACGACACTGGGTGACTAAAGGAATAAATTATCTCAACTAACCCTTTACACTATAGTTACATCACTATTTATAGGCCATAGTATATGGCCCCAAGCTAATTACACAGGAATCCCTCAGAGAGGGAAGAATATTCTTAGGATATCCTTGAATCCAACTGTTTGCCCTATGGTCACCAGAGTAATTTCCTCACCACATTTCAACTGCCCACTCGTTTGTCGCGTAGTACCTCCGGGACCCTCCATCTTGTGACCTTCGGGAACTTCAGGGACAATGCGCCGTATTTGGTCTTCGACGCTTCATGTATTTCATCGGCGGTCTTCGCGCGGAGGCCCGAGACACAGTTGAGCCGAGCGAAGGACTTCATCTTGACGGGACCTTCGCTCGGAGTTGGAGAGCCTTCGCTACCCAAGTGGAGGTGCCACTTGGCATCCGACTGTGGGCGAAGGCTGCGCTAAGTGGGGGTGCACTTCGGGCGAAGGTTACTTCATGCTCTCTGGTCCGAGGTTTCTGCATCCCTGTGGTTAGATGCGAATCAGCCAGTTAATTTCTTGGGGCCAAAAACGGCACGATTGACCGAGCCTTCGCTACCTGTTACAACAGTTTTGGTCAAACATTGTGAATATAAATCATGAGTAACTTTTAAATGAGTTTGGAAACATGAAAACTATATAAATAGATTTGTCTTCAAATATACTTTCATAAAAGTATGCATACATCACTTTTAAATAAATATTTTTATAGAAACATAAAGTCAAAGTCATACTTTATAGACCGTGTTGTTGTCCTAAACGACATTTAAATCCTATAAGGAGGGAGTATGCTACTTATATTTTTTTTCCTTTGAGTTTGGTACAGATTCTGTTGTTGGTTGGTGGTTGTTGTTTATGAGGCGGCTAGTTGAACATGAGCACAATACATTCATGCATGCTCCATTCCCTAGTCCCATGATCTGTTCTTGATATCCGTTCATGCAATCCAATAGTTAAAATGATATTAATTGTCTGCTACTACAGAAAAACACATCTATACAGTAGCACAACCTAATGCGCATGTGTGCAAATAAACTGATGATATGCAAAGGATCGGACCCACACTAGCACATAAAACCAATTGTAGAGACCCGCAGGCCTTTTTCTATTAACAGATATGACATGTGAGTGGCCCAACCGTAGTTTATGTCAAATAGTCTATTTTAATGGCCTATTTCCAGAAATTTTGGCCGATTTGGGAAATAACCATCTGAGCCAGTTTTCCTATATTCAGCCCAAGTTGTCGATTTTCAATGCTAACATATGCCCCCTATTTTTTTTTAGTAAAAAGCTTCCATTTTTTTTTAAGAAGTCTCCTAGACCAAGATGGCCACATTTTGTTCATTTTGTTCTAACAGTGCCATAATTCTTGATCAAATTAACATAGTTGTAGAAATTTTGGTTTCAAAACCTTCTTTGTAGACGTTGTCTTCTGCTTATGCTTCACTGGAATCACCTCCGATCCACTTTCTGTGCCATTGATTTCTCTTTGTGCATTCAGCGTAATCTCCGCTTTTGCGTGTGAGATAAGATTGAACAACAACCTCTGCTAGCTGCTGAGATGTAGAAGCTTCATTGTTATGTTCTTTACCTTCTTTATGACAAAAAAAATGTTGTGGTGATCGATGGACTATAGTTTTGAGTATGCAATAGGATATTGAATGATACATCGGTGCATATGCATACTTCTATAATCCCAAGGTGAGTGTCATGGTCCTATGTTGGGCCCTGATTTCCCCTCGATTTAGAGGCAGGATTGAGTAACTAGAGGGGAATTTGTGGGGTAATTAGAGGCAGAAACAGTAGCCCTAGGGCTGGACGCACCTAGAGAGAGGGGAAAAGCAGCGGCAATCGTTTGCGTGAGGACGATGCCATGTTGAATGTTTTAAGGGGATAAATGAAGAGGTAATTACTTTAGAAACCAACCTATTTTTTTTAGCTAGGGTGGGCACGGCGGCAGCAAGAGGCTGCGGTTGGCCTGGCGTGTGGAGGAGGGAGGCGTGAGTACGTGCGGCGTGTGGGCAGTGAAAGAAGGGGAAGAGAGAGGGTTTTATCTCAGAATATTCTTGCTTAATTGAAAGAATACATCTTTTCTTATATTTATAGAGGACTTAGACTCGACTTGACTTGGCCTCTAAACAATTCTAGTTTTTGGACTCTTAATTCCTAATTCTAATCTAGGTAGGTGTTGACGCAGATTCTGTATAACACACCAGCATGTGCTAGATCGCACATGTCGCACATGAGACGAAACAACACGACCAGCAGAGCCCGCAGAACCTGACCTAGCCGGTTTTGATACCTGGCTGAGCCGCCCTACCCGGCCTGGCCGCCTCCTGGAGCCGGCTGAGCCGCCTTCCTCGGGTTGTGCCGGGAAGGTTAGGGTTCAGGTAACTTGGTCGTCGGGACTACCGGTAACTGCAGCATTGATGGTCGATGTAGCGCCCGTCCTTCGTCGAAAGACTCTCGAACACATTGGAAAGATCCATTGGAGAGATGCACGTGGAGGTTGCCCTAGGAACCGCGGAGGCTACATAGAGCGCCGACTAAACTCGTGGAGAGTCGAGCCGAACAGCAAGATAGGGGTGAACCAATGAAAAGCCTACTTTGTAGATGTATTTTGATGATTGGATGGTTAAGATCTCAATCGACTATGATCCTCTCATATATATAGAGGGGGGGTGGTCTTATCCCAGTAGGAAACACGTATTAGGGTAAGTCTCCAAGTCTCCCACGTTAAAAAATTGCCAAAAACCGATCCAATCTATTAATCGGTTCGGACTAGACCAAACCTGGCTAAGCTAGGTTTCACGGGGCCTCCAGGGGTGACACGTGTCTTGCTGGCAGGGGCCTAACACAAGAGCCAAACCCAGCCTAGCCTATTTTTGCGATTGTTGACACTTCGTAGCGCAATCACCAGAGACAGGGTGTTAGGCTATCTCTGATAATGGCGGCAGAAGTGCCTGAGGGTACTTCTTATGTCTATTGGATAATTCTGCATGCGCACAGAATATACCGCTACAGCACTTCACCCCGGGAGTATTCCAAGGTATCGTTATTTATTTTATCTCAAGGGAAAGCGGTTGCTAGGAATGATTAATAAAAAAGAGAAATCCTTAAGTCTACTTGCAACTTAGTACCAACTAGAGATAGGGGGGTAAATCGATATATAGAGAAAAGGGTAATGACATAGAGATAAGACAAGATTTTGGATAACTAAGGATAACTAGTAGCGTATAGCTAAGTGGGAGGACAACGAGTAAGTATAAGACTCCTATGACTCTTACTTTACTCATGTGAACTTAACCTTAACAGATAGATGAATTACTGTGACAGAACCTCCTAAGCTATATGGCCCACATGCACCTGTCGTCATCCCAAAGACCTCCGACAGCCGTGCAGGTGACCCGTATAACCTAAAAGGGTCTGCCGGGTTTATAAGTAAACCCGTTTCCTCCGAACAGGATCTTAATTGCGAAGAGATTGCAGAGTACAATATTTCATACAAATTATACAACTCGGAGTACAGGAGCGGAAGACTTAAAATATTACATAAGATTACAAACCAGTGTTCTTAATTATACATTAAGTACGATTATTACAAACCAAAATATGAGTAGTGGCAGTAGGTAAGTAGCTTATACAACACATATATTACATAACATCCCTGCCCCAGGGATCAAATACTCACTCACTATCACTATCCTCCTCGACCACTTCCTCGAACACCGTCATACAGCAAGGCCCAACGCAAACCTTGGGTTGCTAATTGCCTGACAAACCCTGAGTACAAGGGGTGCTCCGCAAGACTTACCCGACTAAAAATTGGGGAGAAGACTCAGGAATGCAGGCTGAGGGGAATCAAGGAGAGGCTTTAGCAAGAATCAAAGAGTTTTGCAGAAAAGCTCTCTAAATCAGGTTAACATTTAATCTCAAAGCTACATGGATTCATTGTGTTATCTCGTCATTGACTCCCTTTCCCACATTTACCTAGTTCCGAACCACTTTTCGCTGTAAGTCAGTGGATCAAGTCTCCATTGACCGAGGAGCAACGACGATTCGAATCGATTAAGTACCCAGCTGGGGATCCCTATCCACACTGCATATGTAGCACCTAAGCTTGCATATACCAACCCCGCCTACCACGGCTTTTCCAAAACTTGAACCGGTCCTGCGCCACCCGAGAGCACAGTACTCCTCTCCTTTCTAGGCACGCCAGCCACGAGGGTACACGCTACTCTCGCGATCTCTCTACTCCCAGTGCGTGGTTGTCGGTTCAAGAAGAGGAGCGACCGGAGTCAGAGGCTTTCCGTAGTATGTGGCTAGTTGCAAAGTCTCGATCCATCAGGCCGACAACGAATGGTCCCTAATGGATTCCATTTCGTTTCCTTAATTGACAGTCAGAGACACTACATTGAGATTCCTTTCTCAATGCAAGTCTTCTACCCTGTCAAATAACTACAATAGTACATAATTGTATACCCCAATCATACAAAATATCTTTTTATAAAATCTTAACTATTAAGCATGGCTAAGCATTTTATAATCATTTGCCTTTAAATCAGGTTTCAAGGATATTATATCAAGGCAGGTAAATGCAGCAAGTAGGTGACAATCAACTCCTACTAACCTAATGCAGTCATTTAACTCAAGGTGATAAAATTTGTAAATACAAGGAGGGGCTAATGCACCGGGACTTGCCTTGTTGCACGGCGAGGGACGGATCAGGGTCAGAACCGCAAATATCAAAACCACCGACAACTCCTGGGGCTTCGTCAGCGGCGACTTGCTCGACTTTCACTTCCTCGCCTTCGGTCACTATTCGCAAGATAATGATGCATGCTTTAATGATGGTGCAAATGATATGATTAACAAGTAAACAATTATTAATTTAATAACCTTGAGTACAACTTTGCTTCACGGTAAAGTTGTAATCAGGATTTCACCTAACAGAGTTATTGTTACATAATTAGTTCATTAATTATTTTTAACAGTCATAGAAAGCCGCAATTAACACGACCTTCAACACTAAGAAAAGTGCTTAGGATCAATTAGGGTTTCTGATCCTAAGTCTTCACACAATGCCAAAATAACACAAAAATCATAAAGTGATTAACACTAAATATCATTTTTATTTATTTATTTATTTAATTAGGAATAAATCACAAATAATAAAACTTCATCCAACTGAGCCACATATTTTTGTGGAGGTAGCTCATTGGTCAAAATAGCTAACCAATTAATTTCATAATTTTTGGATTTATATTTTGAGCTATAAAAATCATAGAAGTGCTATTTATTAATTAAAATATGTATTTTTACAGTCTACAGAAAGTGCTCAAAATACAAATTTCTTATTTTTCATAAATTCTACATTACTCAGAGAGACTCCACAATTTATTTTAGAATTTTTGGAGCTATAAATTAATTCATTCAAAATTAGCAAAATTGGTAACTATTCATTCTTTTTTAAAATTGAAAAGGCCATTTACACGGGGTACTGGGCCGGCTCGGCCAGGCCCAGCAGAGCCCACTCGGGCTTCTCCTTTCCTCTGCTCGAACAAAGCAGAGCGAACAGAGCATCAGGCGCGTGGGGCGGCTGCCCGCCGCGGGGCTCGCCGGCGGCGACAACTCCGGCGAGGGCAGAGCCCTAGGCACGACCCCAGCAAGTACCCGTACCATTCTAGTCAGTTTAGACGAACTCCAGAGCACTGGTGGAATCTAACAGGCGGCCATGGCGGCTCGGTCTGCTTGGCGACGGCGGCTTGCCGCGTTCCGGCCAGCCGGAAGCTTCCCCGACCAAACCAACTACATCTACGGCATAGAGGTGCTCACCAAAGTGTGATGCCCGCGCTGGTTCGACGGAAAGAGGTTCGGAGTAGAGAGCTTGGCGGCAACTGTGACCTCGGCGGCGAACTCCGGCGGCAAAGCTTCCGTTCCGGTGATCCCTAAGCATCAAACAAGAAATAGCCTAAAGCATGAACTTCAGAGCGACGAGGCGGGCTCAAAACAAGTAACACATGGGCGCGAAGCTCACTGGTTCGAGCTAGGCACGTCGAGGTGGAGCTCGGCGGTGCCGCGGCCGACAACGAAGAAGAAGCAGCCGCGTCGGCGAACCCGACCACGAGAGGATGCAAGAACCTACTCAAACGAACGGCAAGGAGGTGGCGAACCTAACTACAAGATGGAGACAGTGGAGGCCGAGTGACGACGATGATTTTTGACGACAACAGAGACGACGGGCGGAGAGCAGAGGAGAGGAAAAAGAAGAACGACGACGTCGTCTTCATGTCTAGAAGAGGAAAGGATGAACTCCGAGGCCGCCACGTCGATGAAGAGCGTTGCCACGTCCTAGGCCGCGTGTCCGTAGGTGCCACGGCGGTGGAGGGCGGTGACGACCGAAGCAGGCAGGCAGCTCGGTGGCGATGCCCTGTTTCTCCGATTACTGTAGCAGGATTTATCCCTGATTTTGGTTTTTGCAAAATTACTTTGGTTTTTATGTAGGAAGTCAAAAATATCCCGGAATAAAAGATGTGGGGAATTTAATTCTGAACAACTTTCGTATTTAAAGTATTTTCAGATTTCAAATAATTTTGAAATTATGGAAAAGGGGGTAAATAGCCCTTTTCTAATTCAATTTAAATCTCAATTATTTATTGAACAACTTCAAAATATATGAACATCAAAGTTGTTCAAATTAGAGAGATTTACAACTTTTGTTTAAAGACCATCTTCAGATTCCATATAATTTTTGAATTGAAGTTTTGAATTCAAATTTAAATGTAGTAATTCAGTTTTAATTTGAACTTCCCACTGGAAAATCAAAAAACTTTGAATACCAAACTTGCTCTAAATAATAAGAGCTACAACTTTTCTTTTGCGACCAAAGCCCAATTCCTCATGGTTTTGAAACTAGGGTTTTAGCCCGATTTAGGGTTTTAAAAATTAAATTGCTAGTAAATCCGCTCTATTGCCCTAAGCACAAGCCTTTAGTGAAAAGTAAATTTGTTCTTAGTTGATGCAGGTCAAGATTTGACAAAAATTCATACATGTTGTGCAATGCTCATGATGACATGCTTAGTTTTAAGTGTTCTGTAACACATGAGTGTTACAATTACCTAAACCGCTACCTTACTTCTTGTGTGAAGGGGATAGTCCGAGACAATAGAGGATATAACCTCTACCCAAAGTGGCTATTCTCTTATGGGGGCCTACCTTTTAAGAACTTGCCTAAAACACGTGGAGGGATGCTAATACTAGACAGGGCTATCACCACCTGCTAGTACCCACTAACAATTCGTGCGGCAAGCGGCATTCAAAGGCAACATCTACCCTAAGCACCAAGGTTACACTAACTCTCACTACTCTAGCTATGTACAAAGCAACTAGAGCACCCTATGATAGGCGATGAATAGCACACAAGAGCTGGTTACAGGATCACAATCTAGTATAAGTCAACTATAAGCTATGACAAGACACAACAATACGATAATGAATAGTAAAGCACTAAGTAAAGACTCAGTAAAGTAAAGCAAAGATAATATATTGATAAAAGTAAAGTCTTACAGAAGTAAACGTACAAGAGCTATACTAGACTCTCCAGCAGATGACTCCGGAGACCCCGAGCGTAGCTCAACTCGACTCTAACTCCCACACTAGACTAATACTACTAAAGAGTGGAACTTGACTCTAACTTGCTTATCTTGTCTCTTGTGCGTCTTGAAAAGGGTGGTGTCTGCCTCTATTTATAGGGGAGAGTGGAGAGGTGCCACGTCAGCGATCCGTGTGTTCCTTGCCTCTCCACCCTTGGATGAACCACCTCAAAACCGCCTTAAGTTGGACGGCAGTGGTGAAACCGTCATGTGGGACACATGTGGGAGGTCGGTGGAGTATGGTGGTGGCCTAGACCCACCAGGGGAGGGGGTCGGCCGACCCTCCTATGACAGGGTGAGCCCACCACCGTGGTCCCCACCTGTCATAGAGCATGTCCTTGTGATGTTTCTGTCTTGATCGTGTCAGTTCACTCCTTGATCCTTGTGCTTTGCTTCTCCACCGTTGAATGGAAGCACAACTCTGATCCGAAGGTGGAAATGAGCTGGGTGGAGTGTCACATGGATTGTGCCACGTCACCAGAGCCCAGTGGGCCCATACATGGGTCGGCCGACCCATGCATGGGCCCACCTTGAGCTCTCCTCTCTTCTATGGCATGTTGTACACCTTGTGTTGGAATGTGGTGGCCTGGGGGCATGATGTGTGGGTCGGCCAACCCACACATGTGGCCTCCAGCTGCTCACTTTTGTCCTGTTTGATCTTTCCTGCATTCACAAGCTAAGAGTACAACTGGAACTAGTTATTGGATAAAATATGTTCATATTATGTTATTCTTCCTTGAAACCGAGGCCTGTTGACGGTGTTTGAATGTGGATTTTTATGGTATATCCACCGTCAACAAGATCCCCCAAGCTTAACCTTTACTCGTCCCGAGCAAATAACTAAACTTAGCCTCGGTGGATCAGGAGTTGCTACAATGTTCATGTTTCAATAGTACCATGTGTACAACAAAATATTTCTCTTTTGAATGGAAAAATTGGCTATAAGAACTCACCCATTTTACCTTAGTCTTTTATGGGGCTAATGGCCTTTCCTTTGCCTTAGGTGGTTGAGAGACAGAACGGTTTAACTTGAGCACTAATTTTCTCATTCTTTGCAAGTTTCATACTGGAGGTTTTAGCAATGTTTTTCAAAGAAAACTTAATGTTCCTCATATGTTTCTCTCATGTCGCTCAAATGGAGTATGATTTCTTACCAAGGCACAAAGTAAATGTTGCCTTCTCTTTGTTATCCTACTTCGAAAAAGGTCTATGTGGAGCTTAAGGTAGGAATGAAAGAATGTTGCATACTTACTTTGCATATATTGCAGAGTCAAAGCTTGGACCCAAAGAGAGAAGTGTCATGCCCTTAGATCAAGATGTGCAAGTGTGTGGAAAATAGTGGACTGCAATGCTCCTCTATTTGAAAGTGTATCTCTTTATTAAATTTTTGAGACATGGCTATCATTTTTCTTTTCTTTTATTCATGAGCTTAGACTTGCTTATTATATTTTCTTTTCTTTTCTATGGACTTGCTTGTGTCCTTTTCTTTTTTATTTTATTTTGCATAGCCTTTTGTCTCTTCTACCATATCAACTAAGAGAGATATTCTATGACTTTAACACATGGAGCATTTATTTGGTAGAAATGTAAGGCATGTGGTTGCGTACTTCCAGTGTAGAAGCGGCATATATATGTGGTGTGTACGTGATCTTGATCTTGGGAGCATGCTAAGTCTCTCAATAAGGGTCAACAAGACTTGGCAAAACTCAATACAAAGCAAATAGCTTATGTGGAAGGGCTAAGACATGTGTAGCGAATATCGCTGTGGTAGGAATTTATTACCATTTGGGAAACAATAAGGTTTTGATTGCTTTAAGAAATCAATCTCCAGTAATCATGCATGTTTAGAACAATATTATAACAACTCTTGTCTCACTATATCATGCCTCACAACAACTGAGACTTAGTTCTAGCACTTAGCGCCCATAAAGTTTTTAGGTTCATGATGATTTTAAATGAGCCCAGTAATCCATACTCAAAGAAATACTAAGTTGTGAACTAGGCATTAAAGAAACATTAATAGAGCAACTATTCATCATTTTCATGAGGAAAATAAACATCCATGAGACATAAGGGATAAGGATTTTCTTATATGCAAAGCAATAAATTAAAATAATGCAATATGCTGGTGATAGAATACTTACCTTGGTGGGGGAGAGCATCTCCCGCAAGCTTGGCTTTTGCTCATTCTGGTGACGGATAGTATTGGAACCATCCGGCCCAACGCTGTGCTTCTTCATCTTGTATGGCCTTGCAATAGTTGAGCATTTTGTTGTGCCACACTTAGAGTTGCGTCTTGCTCAACTTGCATTGCGCCCATGTCATCGATGAGTTGATCTACTTCCGTCCTTTGATTCCGACGTCCCCTCGCCCATATGGACGGACGGGGAGTGCGCACTCTTGGAGTGGGCTGTAGAGGCCTTCCATGGACCCTGAAATGTCCATGGAACTTGCCTCATCGCCCTCTTCTTCATCTCCTCCTGCAGCTCATGAAGTGCCGCCTTGCTCAAATTGAGCGGCCTATGACATGCTTCTAGTCACCCTGTGTAACAACCCTAAAATCCACACAACACAAAAATACCAACTTTCAAAATTTTTTCCTAAAAAGCTAACCAATGTTTGTTGCATGCATGAATCCAAACAATCACTTTCTTTATATTCCAATGTTAAGCAACTGTGTATAAGTGGATATGAACCATAGAACATTGCTCACACACTCATGCTGCATATTTAACCTTAATATTGTTTCTGCTTGATTTAGTAAAATCATGATTCAAATAATACAAATATATTTATATGTATATGTGTGTAAAGGAAATAAGAAACGAACTAAGAAAACAAAAGTAGAAAAGGAAAAAGGAATGTAGCCCAGCCTGGCCCAAACCGGCCCTTTCTCCCCTTCCCCCGCACGCGTTTTCCCCTCGCCACACTTGGGCCAGGTCTAGCAGGCCTACGCGGCCCACGCACACGCCACAGCCCCGCGCGAACGTGCGTGCCAAGTGAGACGCTGGCGAACCGGGCCCGCTTGACAGCCGCGCCCCTCCTCCCCACTGTTCTTCTTCTCCTCCCCGGCGCCCACACAAATTGCGTGACACTGTAAGAAAGCCGGCAACCCCACGGTCGGGGCGTGGCCCTGTTCCCTGCCTGTCCCCCTCGCCTTGGCCGCCATGGGAACCCGAGCATGTCTGGAGCCCTAGACTGGCTCGAGCCACAGCCCTCCGATCCACCGGGCGAAATCGGAGCCGTCCACCATAGGGAGCACACCAAGCTCACCTATTTAAGGGGGTAGGTCATCAACCCTAGAGCAATTCTGTATCCCCTGCCGCCGCGCTGCGGCACAGACCACCTCACCACACCGCACGCCAGAGAGGGAGGGAGAACAAGGAGAAAGGAGGAAGAAGAAGGCGCCACCGGAGCGCTGCTGCCGCGGAGCACGCCGGAGCCGGAGTCGGAGACGGAGCCGGTGCCACCGTTGCGGGTCTGCACTGCACTGCGAACACCCGGCATGGCTACAACTCGTCACCGCGTCGCTAGCCTATCTTCCCCGACACCACGGTGAGCTGGCGAAGTTCCCCCATGCCAATCTCACCGTGCTTTTCGGCCATGGCGCTCGGATCCTCGAGCACGTAGGCCACGTGTCAGTTTCTGACCCCGGAACACACCACACACACATGCACACGAGACGCAGCCCGGCCAAAAGGACCGACCGAGACGGAACAGAACGGCGGGCACCGCTGCCGCGAACCGAGCTCCCGGAGCACCGGCGTTCCCGTGCATAGCCACCAAGTTCCGCTAAAGCGACCTGGATTAGGAGGACCACCGCTACACCCTGAGACCTGACCACTGCTTCAAGAGTGTCCCTGAGCCCTCCCGACCATCCGGTTGGCATGCGCTGCCGACCGCCGGATCGCCGCTGTGTCGCGCGTGCGTCCCAGACGAATCCGGCCACAACCGAGTAGGGTAGTAGGCCGTGGAGCAATGCCACGACCACCTCGATGCGACTGCATAGCAGGACAAACCTGAAGCAGCCCCTGTTCGCCTTGGCCACGTGCGCCGCGACCTCGCCGGAGCGACGCCGTGAGCCGTAGCCAAGAAGAAGGCCCTGCCGTGACTCTGGGTTGCCACTAGTGGGCCGAAGACCTTGCTGACCATGCCAAATAGAGGGAGCCGCGCTCGATTGTGCCAAATCGCTGGGGCTGACAGCCTCGCCATCAGTCCGCCTACCATCAGCAGAGGACCCGCCGCCGCGCCATTCGCACAACCACCCCGCCGGAGCCCTTATACCGAAATTGGAGCCATGTAGCTGCACCCGAGTGAAGGTTGGAGCGATTCCGCTCAACCTGAGCGTCCTCACGAGACGCAGTCAGCACTGTCGCCGGAGCGTTATCGACGCCGTCCGCCGTAAAAGGCCGATTGCTCGGCCAAGGTCGTAAACCACCCCTTTATAGCCATAGGACGATCCGCAAGCCTTCTGACGATCTGCGAAAACCCTAGCTGACCTCTCCAAGGAAGCCGTGTGTCCGCCACCGTGCTCCACCGCCGCCGGCAACTCGTTGGGGACTCGCATCAAACACCTGGAGGGCACTGACATGCGCCAGACGTCAGCACCGGTGCACGCACTCCCAGCAGCAGCTTGTCTGCAGACCCTGTCCACCATGAGCTGACGAGAGAGGAGGGAGGAATGGACGCGGTTCACATGCACCCGTGTGTATGGTTCACTGGACTCCAAGACGCGGGTCCACCGTGGACCAGGGTCCGTGCGCCGGACTCTTCTGCTGACCAGGCTCGCCACGTGGCACAACCCGAGGGCAACACGTGTCACTGATGACGTCATGATGACATCACCCAACCCCACCGATCAGTGAAACGTTGACTCGGTCAACGATGACGTCAGCAAACCGTTGCCAGCAGGACCATTGACTTAGTCAAAGTGAACAGTAACCCAACCAATCACAGGTTGCCATGTGTGATCCTCTGATTAATTGGCCTTTTTTTCATTTTCAGAAAATAGGGTAAAACTTCAGAAATTCATAACTTATTCATACGATGTCCAAAAATTGCGCACCACATATCAAAATTCTTAGGAAAATGAGCTCTACAACCTGAACCTATGTTTGAGTGCATTTGGATCTTCTATTTTTATTGGATTTTTCTGAATGATCTATTGGAGTCGCTAACGTGACTATTTCGATTCTGTTTTCAAAGCCGGAGGAGAATCTGACTGTGGAGGACGACCACGAGTACCTTCAGGAGCTAGGAGACGACTACGAAGGTGCCACATCCCACCAAATCCTTAGCACCTATTACGCATTGCTAATGCCGTACTTACCGTTGCTTTATGATCATATGATATTGACTCTTTAGTTGCATGTTAGAATAATTGATTACCCTGCCTTGTTTAAACTATCACCCTGCTATCCGCTGATAGGATAGATGCTCGCTGTTATATATTTATTTGCTCTTCCACTACTTATTGATTATGACACACATATGTGGGGAAATTGGGAATGGTTTGACATATGTGAACCAGACTTAATCAAACGGTGGAGCGTGCTGCGTGCGTCCTGGGTGCGTGGTAAGGGTTGAAGTCGACCAAGTGGCATATGAGACGAGCCAGAAGGGCAAGTTGTGCCAAGGGTGCAACCTGGGCATCCCTACGAGAGATACCTGTGGCGGGTAATGGATTAGAAGACGGTTCCGGGTAGGACGGCCTATGTGGTTTGAAGCCCGCGAACGGAGGTGCTGTGATGGCACGGGGAGAGTATCCCCTAAGAGAAGATGCCTGCTTGGTCAAACCTAGGATGGACTAGTTTCAGGTTCTTGGGAATCCTTTACTGCTCACTCGTCTTCGATGGGCTGGGGAACGGCTGGACTACTTGGTAGGACGATGCCACTACTGCTAGGTTGTGAGGTGATAAGGGTGGGTGGAGACGGTCGATGGGTTCCCGTTCCATTCTAGATGCGCAGTACCACTGAATGGGCCCTGGTACTGCGTCTCCCAGTCTCAGCATAATGGTGTTGGATCCGGAATGTTCCAGGGCTGAGTGGTAGGGTGGCATCGACCTAGGCAAGCAAGCACCCGAAATTCTGCCTAGATGTTTGCGCAACACCTATGATGGCTAATCTTGTGAGTGGTAAAGCCTCTGCAGAGTGTATGGTTGATCAATCGATACATATGCCGACTCGTCGGCTATGGACCTTTTCTGTGAAGCTTCTACTAGTGTAGTGAGTGTTCTTTTCTCCTCCTGGATGACACTTTCCGGCAGTGTGCCCGGCGTGGCAGTGTGCCGCTGAGACAGGCCCGAGAGGGAGTTGGGCCTGCCGAATGAGTGCGAGGTGTGAGTGAGATGTGGTGCATGGGATGGGAATAGAATGAAATGGGTGGATGGGTGGAGTTGAATGAGATAAAACTTGACTACTAAAATATTGATTACACTTGCATAGGAAACCCCAGCCTATAGGTCTGCTTGTACAGCCTTGCATCCACTTTCCACAAAGCAACTGCTATCATAGGTGGGCTCCGTGGCCAGTACAAATTGTACAGATAATTTGCTGTCAGGTGACGAGAAAGAGTACGACTTCGATGGAGACGATTGGGAAGAGTAGGGTCGCGTGCTACACTCAAGTTGGCCGTGGAGGATGAATCTCTTCCGCATGTTATCAGCTTCTCTGAATTGTTGATCCTGCCAGTGTGGCGATGTAATAAATTATGTAAGACTCTGTTACTGTACTCGTTGTATGGATCCTGATATCAACTGAGATTTGGATAATTTTATGGATTGTTCGATACAATATATTTAATTACATTGTGTGCCTGTGGATTTCCCTTCAGTGGAAATCGAGGTCGTTTCACCCTGCTTGTCCCTTCAATATTTTGGCTTCTTGCCTCTCGGTCCCAATTTATGGTTAGTGTGCGCAGCGCATACAACCGACGTTTCTCACATGGGAGAGAGACTTTGGCTATATGGCCTAGGATAAATCATTTTAAGATCACCTTCTGGATCTCTTTTTAAGACTTGAGCATTTATGAAGAAATCTTCAGGTATAATGTCTCGAGGAGAAGCAATATATTCGAAGTAATGTTTTCCATTTAGCAGATCCATTGTTTCAGCGATGCGAGTGATAAAAGAAGTAAAGTAAATGGGCTCTCTTCTTTGGAACCAAGAGTGGGCTAAAAGCTTAGCAGGTGAAACTTTTATTTTTTTGGTCATGGCATAAAGCAATCTTAACTCATCATTGTAAAGAACTTGCACATTGGATCCAGGAAAAAGAGTTATGGCCATCCAATAGCGAAGCAAGCGCAAAGTGGGATTATGAATTTCATCAGTTTTAGGATTAGAACAATCACTGGACCCAGTTATGGCTTTCCAGAAGGCAGCTTTATCAAATCTTCTTGTGGCATTAATTAAATCTAGCTGATAAGGTGTTTTGACAAGAGCCACACTAAAAACTCCCCAAGTCAATTTATATTCTTTATTAAACATGCAAAAGTGAACATTATCATCTATGACTTGTAAAGAGCATAGGAATTCTATGTTGAGGTTTTTAATCCCAAGTTCAGGAGACTTCCCAAAAGCTTCCCCAACCAATCGTATTAAACATGGTATTAAATTCTGTGGTCATACCTGTGCTATCCAAAAGGACAGAATCAATTATGCCGGTATGTTCATACCCGCGGTGTCGGATGGAGAGATACCTTTGGTACTCTTCCTGGTTCAACGTGAGGCCGCTCTCAGGATCGAGTGCTCTCTCGGGAGGCACATCCAGCACTCCGTGGCCTTCTCTTGGTGGAGCTTCTCTTCCTTCTTCGTCATGGCGAGGTCGTCGGGAGGTGCTCCCTACGACACCCTTGGCCTTCTTGAGCGCGGAGGAGAACTTCTTCATCTTCCTGCAGCAATGAGATAACACAAGAACACACTAGGACAACAAACATTAGCATTAGCGTTAGCGTTAGTTGTCCCAATGTTAGTAAACTATTCTTGTGGGTAGGAGTACTCCATAAACGTGTTCTTGAGAGCAAAGACAAGCTTCTACTACTACAATATTTTTGGGTTTTTATTTTGAGTGGCTAACTACAATTAAACTTGAGAAAAGAATTTGCTCAACTAGAGAGAAGAAGAGAAATTGTGTGCTCAAGATGATTTAGCTGGTTTGGGTGTGGGATTGAGCACACAATGCATGGGTATTTATAGGGAGAGAAGGGCTGGTTGTGGACCCACTATGCATGGGTCGGCTGACCCCACTATGAGGGGCTCAGCTCTGCTTTCTCCTTTGGACAGGGAATCTGTTTGAATTTTGACAAAATTTTGTAGAGAGGGCTTTGATCATGGGTCGGTTGACCTATGTCTAGCCCCCTTTCAGCTTTAATCAATGTGCTTCACTTTGTTCAGTAAAGTAGAGACTAGTGGTAGACTGAAAGTGGTGAAATTTTCAGAGATTCCCTTGTCTAGTGCTTTGTGAAAGGGAAAGGTGTACGACAAAAGTGGAGACATGTTTCAAAGTGATTCCCATGGACCATGGGAGCGCTAAAGCATGCCTAGGTGTCCACTTTTCAGAATTTGGATGGTAGTGGATGTTGGATTCTCCTTGAAGCATGTGAAAGTGATCATGACCAAAGGTGGTCGACCAAATTCAAAAGGAGATGGTGTTCAAAATTTAAGAGATGAATCAGAACACCAGGCCAACACCACCAGAGGTGGGTAGGCCCCATGGTAGGGGTCGGCCGACCCCACCTTGGGTGGTCCCACCACCTCAGGTGTGAGCACTAAAGTTCTACTCAAGTTTTATTTATCTAGGTAACTTATTCTGTCAAAATGAATTATTGAAAAATTTTAAACATGAAGATGCAATGCAAAAATGCAAGAATTGAAATGCAAAAATTAAATATGGGATAAATACTGATTTACCTTACCAGCAAGGGCTCCATGTTTTAAGTCCGTAGAGCAGGAGCCTCTCCGTTTCGGGTTCATTATTCAGGGTGCTTCGATTGGTCCCGGAGATGGGGACCATGATGATTGCACCTCTTTCTTCCGCCATTCCTTCTTGGTTGAGGCTTGCGACTCAGCGGAGTCATCCTTCTTTACCGCCTCGGCTTTACTTATCAGTTCGGCCTTTTTGGCCTTTGGCGATTGATTCTTCTGGTGGGGTGCATATTGAGGCTTATTCTTCCATAGGTTCTTTCTTGCCTACTGAATAGATTTATAACCATTGAAAGAACATTTAATTCTCTTACCTAGGAGTTGGAAGTGGACTTGGCCAGATCCCACATAGATGATGGCATTAACAGTGTTGAGGAACGGTCTTCCCAGGATGACGTGAACTTCGTCATCGGCTCCCATGTCAAGGATGATGAAGTCAGTAGGGATGTACATGTCTTGAACTTTGACAAGGATATCCCTTGCCAATCCCTCAGGGAACCGGATGGATTGATCGGCCATCTGCAATTTGACAAAAGTGGGGTACACGGGTCCCCCTAGCAGATTTTCATACATTACCTTGGACATGGCGTTGACCCCTAATCCAAGGTCGCAGAAGGCGTTGTTGAAGGTATGTGGCCCGATCTCACAGGTGATGGTTGGATGGCCGGGGTCACTCTTCTTGGCCATAAATGGTGGGTCAAGAAGGCAAACCTAGTTTGACCTGAGCGGAGGCTTACCAAACCTCATGGATATTAACCTGACACCCTTAACTAGTTCCTCAGGTTTTCCTGGGATCTTACCTTGTTTGAAGGATGGGACCACTACTGCTATTTGAGCTAATTGTGTTTCTAAGCATTTTATTAAAGCTCAATTGATTTTTCATAGCAGTGGTAAGCTATCCATCTTCTCACTAAGATTTTCAAGAATCTTATCATTAGCCATCAATTTCTTATTTATACTATCATTGATTTTAGATTGGCTTAAGACAAGATCTTTCAGAGAAGGTTGGTTACCATAAGAATTATTGTAATTATTGCTGTAACCATTACCTTGATTACCTTGGTAGAAGAGGCACGAGTTCCATCCCCCTTGTTGCTGGGGTCGATACCCATTGTTGTTGTTGTTGTTGTTGATGAAGCTCACTTCCTCCTTCGTCTCGGTACAGTTACTACCCGAGTGATCTTCTCCACCACATATCCTCGCACCATGGATTAGCTTCAATGGATCGTGCGGTGGCAGTGGTGCGAATGGCCTCTTGTTCCTTTTTAGAACCTTCCTCAATCTTTTTCATCAAGAGGTCCATTTTAGCTGAGAGCATGTCCACCTCATGAACGGTGTGCATACCCCTCTTCTTGGGCTAGAGATGTTCCTTATTTCATCCTTGGTTGATCACCATCTTTTCAATGAGGTCTTTAGCATCCTTGACATTGTGTTGCAAGAATGCTCCTTCCAGCGGCAGCATTAAGGTGACTATGGGCTAATCCGGTCAGCCCATGATAGAACCTTGGATTAGGAGCCATTCTTCAATTCCATGATGAGGACAGGCACGAATGTACTCCTGGAGACGTTTCCATGCTTTGGGAATCGTCTCATCAGCTTGCTATTGGAAGCTCGAAATCTTTTCACGAAGGGCACTGGTTTTGCCCATCGGGAAGAATTTTTTGAGAAATGCGTTGGCGCACCTCTCCCAAGTGGTAGCTTCATTCTTGTTGGTATAGAACCATTGCTTCGCCTTCCCAAGCAGTGAGAATGGGAACAGGCGAAGACGGATGGCGTCTGCCGAGACATTCTTGATAGTGAAGGTACCACACACCTCCAAGAAGTGCTGGAGATGGGCATTAGTGTCCTCACGCGGCTTTCCACTAGAACGGGTTGGCTCGCACCGTGTTGATACGTGCTGGCTTGAGCTCAAAAGTAGCATCCCCCAAGTTAAGCTGCGGACCGGTGGGCGACATTGTCAGCCGACTGGTACAGAGAACTCAGAGATAGTTTTTTGGGCCATAGCTTCCTTGGTTGATAGTGCGGAGCCTATTTTCTCGAACGGATTCAGGTTTGAGATGATCCTTTGAGGGGGAACTTGACGGCGTCTAGTTCTCCTCAATAATTGCTCAGGATCTTCAACAAAATTTGACGGCAATTGGAAACCAGCTCATGCACTGTCTACCTTCATGATAACGAGAAACGCAGACAAGGGGTAAGCCCCTAACACTAATTGATAACTAAATTGATAATAGACTCTGGATTCAATTTTATTAATATTCCTAGGTTGATGCTTTCCCCTGCAATAGCGCCAGAAATGCTTGCTTGTTGACACTTCGTAGCGCAATCACCAGAAACAGGGTGTTAGGCTATCTCTGATAACTGGCGTCAGAAGTGCCTGAGGGTACTTCTTATGTCTATTGGATAATTCCGCAAGCGCACAGAATATACCGCTTTAGCACTTCACCCGGAAGTATTTCAAGGTATCGCTATTTCTTTTATCCCAAGGGAAAGCGGTTGCTAGGAATGATTAATAAAAGAGAGAGATCCTTAAGTCTACTTGCAACTTAGTACCAACTAGTGATGGGGGGCTAAATCGATATATAGAGGAAAGGGTAATGACACAGAGATAAGACAAGGTTTTGGATAACTAAGGATAACTAGTAGAGTATATCTAGGTGAGAGGACAATGAGTGAGTATAAGGCTCCTATGACTCTTACTTTACTCCTGTGAACTTAACCTTAACAGATAGATGAATTACCTAAACCGCTACCTTACTTCTTGTGTGAAGGGGATAGTACGAGACAATAGAGGATATAACCTCTACCTGAAGCGGCTATTCTCTTATGGGAGCCTACCTTTTAAGAACTTGCTTAAAGCGTGGAGGGATGCTAAGACTAGACAGGGCTGTCACCACCTGCTAGTACCCACTAATAATCCGTGCGACAAGCAGCATTCAAAGGGAATATCTGGCCTAAGCACCACTGCTTACACTAACTCTCACTACTCTAGCTGTGTACAAAGAAACTAGAGCACCCTATGACAGACGATGAACAGCACACAAGAGCTGGTTACAGGATCACAATCTAGTATAAGTCAACTAAAAGCTAAGACAAGACACAATAATACTATAATGAATAGTAAAGCACCAAGTAAAGACTCAGTAAAGTAAAGCAAAGATAATATATTAATAAAAGTAAAGTCTTACAGAAGGAAAGGATACAAGAGCTATACCAGGACTCTCCAGCAGACGACTCCGGAGAGCCCGAGAGTAGCTCGACTCGACTCTAACTCCAACACTAGACTAATACTACTACTAAAGAGTGGAACTTGACTCTAACTTGCTTCTCTTGTCTCTTGTGTGTCTTGAAGAGGGTGGTGGCTGCCTCTATTTATAGGAGAGAGTGGAGAGGTGCCACGTTTGTGATCCGTGTGCTCCTTGCCTCTTCACCCTTGGATGAACCGCCTCAAAACCGCCTTAGGATGGACTGGTAGTGGTGAAACCATCACGTGGGACACATGCAGGAGGTTGGTGGAGTATGGTGGTGGCCTAGACCCACCAGGGGGGTCGGCCGATCCCCTATGACAGGGTGGGCCCACCACCGTGGTCTGCTAGTATAAATTAAGTGCACTCTATTAAATATTATTATTATCAAAGTATCCGCAAGCGCCAGATAAAAACCGATGTAGCACTTCACCAGACAATCCCGGTTTTAATATCGAACCCAAAGGAACAGTAGGTGATACTGACTAAGTCTATTGATTCTTAACCCGATAACACAATTAATCTAGAGAATATCAAGAATGAGGAGATAACTAATGATTATCTAGATCCGACAACCGGTAAACCTTAAATAATATCGTTCTAATCGGGCAGTGAAATGAATAAGAGCGGAAATCAGAGTTCCCTCCTACCAAACACTTATACACCTATCGATCCTATCAACGGGAAGTGGACTACAGAGGAATCAACGCAGCTGTCACCTACACGAACTACCACTATCCGGCCAATCAGGGGACATTCACAAGTAATTATAGCCCAGACACCACGTCTACACAACAAACTACTACTTCAACCAAGGAGCTACCAAGATCAAAGCACTCAAATAGAGTTGTAAACTTAAGAACGAATAAGAACAAATGCTTACTTGAATCAGGATGTTGAATACAAAAGTACCTCAGAACGCAACTCCGGGCGAGGGAAGCTGGAATCCAGATGAATACAGCTACGAAGAAGCTCCGACAGGCCGGGACTCCTCCGAATCTCTACTCATCTACTCTATCTCTCTAATCTCTCTCTTGATTGCTAGCCTAGATCTAGTGGATATCTATCTAATGCTTCAGGGTCTTCATCTCTTGATCTGGCTCTCCTCCAGGGGGTCTAGGCCTCTATTTATAGCCCGGTGGGATGAACGCGTGCCGTTAGATCAAACCGACTTAACCAAGGGCCCATATGACTCCTCAAAGGCAGTGGTAGAAGACTCCAGAAGGCGGTGGGTGGAAACCCTAGGGGTGACGCCCGGCCCCACCTTGGTAGGTGCGGGTCTCCGGTTGCTTCGGGTGCCTTGTACACTCTTCTAGGGTCCTCGTGATGATGTTTCCTTCGCTGGTCAAGTTTCGTGTCTTTTATGCACTTTAATTCCTTTTTTATGCTTTTCTGGAATAATCCCTGAAAATATACAATTTCACCAAAACTTGTGGAAATTATTAGTTATAGCCCTATTTTGATGGATATTCATGTTTAATGCAGGGATAATTGATAATAAAATTTAGACGATAACAAGTGTCAACAATTACCCCCACACTTAGGCTTTTGCTCGTCCTGAGAAAAATGTTGGTTTTAAGATGTAACATTTTTAGAGAGAATGGAGCATTTAAAACATAACTTGAGAGTGCATTATATAAAACTAGTCTAGTCATGCATGTACTATGGAATTCAAAGTGTCTACTATAAATCTTTGAGTAGTTGAAGAACAGAATAGCTTGAAAACAGATCATTCTCTTCCTTTAGTTAAGTCAATTGGAGGGTATGTAATTTTGCAAATAAACTTAGCTTTACCTTCTCCTTTTGTAGTACTCTCGAATCACTGATATATCTAGTATTTTTGTATCCTTACCAAGGCGTTAATGAAATTGCCTTCTTTATCCTACTTTTAAAAAGCTTATGTGGATCTCAGGTAGGTAAAATGTGAAAACATACTTGCATTGTATTTATTGTAAAGTCAAACAATGAATCCACAGAGAAATGAGGCATATAATCAAATCAAGCTTTATTTGGTGGAATATGGTGGAATCTAATTCTACCTTGCTCCTTGAGAAAATAAATCTCACTTTATACAATTGAGGTTATTCAGAGAGTATGAGCTATCTCTCTTTCTCTTTCTTTTTTTCAAGGAGGTGAGTATCTAAGTACCCATTGTTTTAATTTCTTCGGACATTTGTCCATTTTTTTATACTCCCTTCTTTTTTTGCATAGCCCATACCTCTTTTGAATTTAGTAGTTGAGAGACTTTAACAAAATATGGAGCAATTATTTGGTGACTATGCTATATAATTATTTTTGGTGTTTTCTCCCAGTGTAGGAGGGAAACAGTTTTAATAGAATGACTCGCTATTACTCCGGATTAGAGTAATGCTTATGTGGAACTGGCACTTGATTCGAAAATATGACAGATTTCTTCAAAGGGTTGCAAAGGTTGACCAAATTCAATACAAAGACAAGTATTATATGTAGCAGGCTTCTATCCTATATATGGCTCTGGTAGGACAGTATTTTTACCACAAAGGAGAGGTATAACTAATTATTTAAATTTTCAAAATAAAATCTCCAAAGACAAAACATCAGGAATTGAGTTCTCATTATTCAACTATATCATGTTTCACAACGACTTAAGAAATAATAGGGGTCCCTATAAATAGTTTCTAATAGTAATATGATTCCTAGAAAAGTGTCATATAGTTTATTCTTAAGCCATGAATTAAACAGTCTCTTCTTCTCTTTTAAAAGTAATTTAGCATGTGAATTTTAATTCGGATTGAAACAGAAATCGACACATGTGCAATTATATTGTATGGGGATCAAACCTGACCATGACCGAGAAGGGGTTGCAGAGGGGGCCGGTCGGCCCAGGTAGGGTGCCGGGCAGCGTGCCTCTATGGTCCCACGGGGTCCACTTTGGTGCGGGAGGTCCTGGTTCGATTGTCTTCCGAATTATGTGATTTTCCCGAGCGAATTGATTTCCATAGTCACGATGTGCCTCCCCCACACTTGTTTTCCTGCATACTTTTCTACGCAACATGTGGAGACAACATGCGTACCAAAAATATAGAGAGTAGAGTAGATTAAAACATTAATATTGATAAAAAGAATAAGGCACTTTATTCATTAATGATACTAGATGACTCTGACAACTGACTGAGCTAACGACTGCCCTAGCTCATTAGGCTTGCTGAACCTAACACACTTAATATCATAAATCAAACCTAACACACTCGATAATATAATCAAACCTAACACACTTGTGCCTTATTACATAGATAATGAGGGCAACTTAAGGCTGCCCCTTCTTCGTGAGCTTCCTAATTTCTTCCTTAAGCTCATCAACCTCTTCTTTCAGCTGATCTTTTTCGCGCTTGAGATTGCGAATGAACTTGACATTGACTTCTATCTGCTTAGTCATGTTACTCATAACCTTGTTCCTTAAGTCCTCATTCCTCTCTATACCTCTAACGGTGCTAGAGAGAGCTTCCATCTTCTCATTGAGGATTCGTAGAGAGAGCTGAGGCTGCCTGGGAGCTTTCTCTACTGCTAAGGCTGATGCAGCCCTCTGCTTTTTGGGCGGAGGTTGTATGAAATTAGTGTAGCGGACTTGGCTTGGACGTGCACGAACTCCTTGGATGGCAGGGACGAGCAGTGGTGTACTTCGCACATACCAGCATTCCGTTCTTGTCGGTCTTGACCGACAGGAGTCGCTCATTTTCTCTAGGTGGAAGAAGTGGGGTGCCTCGGAGAATAGTGATCTCCTTCCCCTTGGTACCATCTTCCAGCAGCAGTCTTTCGGGTGGCGATGGCAGAGCAGGCTGGGCTTGCGCGAAGTAGACTTGCTCGTACTGCTGTGGCACAGTAGCGAGATGCTTCGGCGGCACGACAACGATGGCCTTCGAGTCGTCGCTTGGGATGAAGTCAGCGCCGAAGATTGCTTTGTCTGTCATTGCTACTAGATCTAAACTAGAGAGTTTTCTCTGGAAGGAGAGAGGAGGCAATAGATGAGATACAAATTGAGGGCGGTATAGGTGCGTATTTATATGGGTTTCTGGAGACAGGATCAGCTCAAATCCAGGTTCTATGGGATTCGTACAAAAGAATATCCGTACGCGCTAGGATTCTGCGTGGTTGCAGTTAGGAAGGGTGTAAAAAGGAAAGGGAACAAGAGTCGGGATGAGAGGGGCCAGGAGGGCACCGCCCGGCCCCATAAAGGCGTCCGACCGGCCCCACCAAGCGGCCTCATGAGGTGGCCGTGCTCGTGGTGCCTCCAAACTCCACATACTTTCTAATTGTTGTGGTGCGCGAATATTTTTCGTAACGGACGATGACGGGACTAAAAAGTTGGTATTTGGACAAAGTTTAGCCCATCAACAACTTCTGAATTAAATGGTTCTAAAAATAATTTAAGTCGGTGACCATTTACCTTAAATAACGTATCTTCGTGTGATTGTAGAGTTACCGCTCCATGTGGCAATGCATTCACAACCATAAATGGTCCTTCCCATTTGCTTCGTAGTTTTCCAAGCCCGAATAATTTGAACCTGGACTTAAAAAGTAATACCCTATCTCCTAGTGCAAACTCTTTCTCCGTGATCCTCTTGTCATGCCATCTTTTTGTTCTTTCTTTATAGATCTTTGAATTGTGATAAACGTTTTCTCTCCATTCTTCTAATTCTGATAGTTGCATCTTTCTCTTTTCTCCAACGGCTTCAAAGTCCATGTTCCATCTCTTAATAGCCCAGTGAGCTTTATGCTCTAACTCCACTGGTAAATAACAGGTCTTACCATATATTAGCTGGTAAGGTGACATGCCCAAAGGTGTCTTGTATGCGGTCCGATATGCCTAAAGTGCTTCGGGTAATCGGTCCTTCCATGCAGTACCCATCTCATTTACTGTTTTTTGTAGAATATTCTTAATTTGTTTCTTTGATATTTCTTCCTGGCGACTTGTCTGAGGATGGTATGGTGTAGCAACATTATGACGGATGCCATGAGCTTGCAAGTATCGGTGAAACTTTTTATCAGTGAAGTGTGTTCCTCCGTCACTAATGACCATCCTTGGTGTTCCAAACCTTGGAAATACAATCTCTTCGAACATATTCTTTGAATGTTTGGAATCAGCATTCTTGCATCGCATAGCTTCTACCCACTTGGATACATAGTCAACTGCCACCAGAATGTTTTCATAATTTCTTGATTTCACAAATGGTCCCATGTAATCAATTCCCCAGACATCAAAGAGCTCGATCTGGAGATTGTTGGTGAGTGGCATAGCATCTCTTGCATTGATATTTCCATGCCTCTTACATGATCCACATCTCCGGACAAAATCTTTGGTGTCTTCATACATAATTGGCCAAAAGAACCCACTCTGCCAGAATTTAGCATGAGTGCAGAATGCTCCATAATGACCTCTATATGGTGATGCGTGGCATTTCTGAATGATCTGCATGCCCTCTTCTACTGGTACACATCTTCTAAGTAATCCAGCTGAACAAATTCTGAAGAGGTATGGTGGATCCCATATGTGGAGACGACTTTTATAAATGAGCTTCTTTTTATTTCCCCTGGTGGTATATAACCTGCAACCATAAAGTTGACAATATTCGCGTACCAAGGGTCTGACTTGGTCACGTTAAACAACATGTCATCTCTCAATGAGTCATTAATAGGCAATTCCTGAGGTTTCTCAAAGTGTATTCTAGACAAGTGATCAGCAATTGGATTTTCTATTCCTCTTCTATCTTTAATTTCTAAGTCAAATTCTTGGAGTAACAAAATCCATCTTATCAAACGAGGTTTAGCATCTTTTTTGGTGAGCAAATATTTTAAAGCAGCATGATCAGAATAAACAATTACTTTTGCTCCTACTAAGTAAGATCTAAATTTATCAATAGCAAAAACAACAGCCAGTAGTTTTTTTTAGTTGTTGCATAATTTAATTGTGCTCCTGTCATAGTTTTACTAGCATAAACAATTGCATGATGCTTCTTATCTTTTATTTGTCTTAATAGTGCCCCTACAGCATAATCACTAGCATCACACATAATTTTAAAAGGTAAAGACCAATCAGGGGGTTGAATGATTGGTGCTGATGTAAGTGCTTCTTTAAAAATATTAAAAGATTTTAAACATGCATTATCAAATTCAAAAGGAACATCCTTAGCTAGCAAGTTAGTGAGTGGTCTAATAATATGTGAAAAATCTTTTACAAATCTGCTATAAAAACCACAATGCCCAAGAAAACTTCGGATTCCTTTTATATTAACAGGTATTACTTTAATTTTTGCCTTGTCTACCTCTGTACCTCTTTTAGACACTAAATGTCGTAGCACTATTCCTTCTCTAACCATAAAATGACATTTTTCTCAATTAAGGACAAAGTGCTTTTCTTCAAACCTTATCTAGATTTTCTAGACAATTATCAAAAGTCTTTCCATAAACTGAAAAATCATCCATAAAAACTTGCATGATTTCTTCTATCATTTCAGAGAATATAGACATCATATATCTTTGAAAAGAAGCAGGTGCATTACATAATCCAAAAGACATTCTACGATAAGCATAAGTTCCATAAGGACATGTAAAAGTGGTTTTGCTTTGATCATCAGGGTGGATAGGAATTTGGTGATCTCCAGAATAACCATCAAGGAAACAAAAGAAAGAATTATTTGCCAAACGTTCTAACATCTCATCAATGAAGGGCAGCGGAAAATGATCTTTCTTGGTTTCTTTATTGAGTTTTCTATAATCTATACACATTCGCCATCCTGTAATAGTTCTCTGGGGTATCAATTCATTTTTATCATTTTAACTACGGTCATACTACCCTTTTTAGGTACAACTTGAACAGGGCTTACCCACTCAGTATGCAGAACAGGATAAATAATCCCAGCATGCAAAAGTTTCAAGACCTCTTTCTTAACAACTTCCCTCATCGCATTTTGAAGCCTACGTTAGGGCTCTCTAGAAGGTGTAATTTCTGGGTTGGTTGGAATACGATGGGTGCATAAAATAGGACTAATCCCCTTAAGGTCTTGGAGTGAATAACCAAAAGCAGCACGATGATTTTCTAAGACAGTTATTAATCTAAAAGACTCTTCATCAGAAAGTATATCACTAATAATCACAGTAGAATTTTGATCATTATTCAGAAAAACATACTTAAGACCAGAAGGTAGTTGTTTAAGCTCAATAGAAGGCTTAGGTGGCTCTAGTAATTCATCCAGCGGTTCAAGATCAATCAGATCCTCCTCCTCTTCATTAGAACTGAGTATCATCCTCTAAATTAGGTTCAATAAATTTCTCAAATGACACAGCCTTAAGTTCTTCTATCGGATCTAACTCAGGAGGTGGCTCTGCCTTAGCTTTTAATGCATGAGTTATAGGCACTGAGAGATTAAATCCTTTCCAAGTTTAATATCTAAATTGCGCGCACAACCTTCTCGCAAAAGTTTTCCTATTGGTAATCCAATCATTACATCAAAATTCCAAACATCAAAGATATAAAAATTCAGCAAAATTCGGAATTCATTAATCACAATTAGGAAGAGAACATAAAACACCTGAACTAGGAATAATATGTGCTAAACGATTTTTCAATAATTTATTTGTAGGAATTGATGGCATATCTTTTAAGAATTTTTTAGCAAATGTAAGAGACATGATATTGACAGCTACTATTGGATTATAAAAGGCATCAAAACGATATGCATCAATTTGTAATTTAATAGTAATGGCAGGAGAATTTAAATGAATTATATCATTTGAAAGCTCAGATTCTATCAACCACTCATTACTCATCACAAAAATCAATTCTCTTGTTATTTCTCTAAGGAATTTTAAATCAGCAGGATATGAAATATTGAAATTCTTAAAATTCAGAGATTCTTGTGGTTTCCTAGCGTGAGGTGTTTCCATAATCATCAAAAATTTCATCCTCAAATTCAAGCATAAAATCAGAAATTAGAATTATCTCCTTTTCATTGGATAGTTCAGGTTCTAAAGGTGTAGATGAATCAGACAAAAGTTTAGATTCAAGTGACAAAGATTCATCCTCTAATAATTCTTCTTTTCTTCAGGAAGATCATTTAAGATATTAGTAAGAATGGTTTTAGCATGTGTAGCAGTAATATGCATAAATGCTTCCTCCTGCGGCCAAATTAAGGTATTCTTTATTTTTATCATTGATGCCTAAACAGAAATGTTGCAAAAGCATAGGTTCTGGCAAAGCAAGATTAGGTCAAGAATTTATAAATCCATCAAAGCGATCCCAAGCCTTGCCTAATGATTCGTTATCTAATTGTTTAAATCCTATAATTTCAAAACGAAGTTTAGTGACCTTTTCGATAGGGAAAAATTTAAGACAAAAATTAGCATGCAATCCTTCCCAATCTCCTTGGCTACTCCCAACATGGCGATTATACCATTTCTTTAATTTTCCCATTAATGAAAATGGAAAGAGTTTCCATCTTAAAGTCTCATATGCCATGCCCTTAATGTGCAAACCTGAACATGTCTGCTCAAAATCGGCTAAATGGGAATAGGGGATTTTCGCTAGAACTACCAGAAAAAATGTGATCTTGAACTAACTTAATTAATCCCGGGCGTAACTCATAGCCAAATGATGTGATGGATAAAGATGATTCTTTTGGTTAGAGATATGATCCCGATGGTACTCTATATTGATATAAAAGTTGGGACGTGGGTTCCATACTTTAAAAGGTAAAAGATAAAAGATAAAAGATAAAGTATAATACAAGATTAAGATAGACTAAGCAAAAATCAGCAAACCGTTCTCCCGGCAACAGCACCAGAAATGCTTGTTGGTATAAATTAACTGTACTCTATTAAATATTATTATTATCAAAGTATCCGCAAGCGCACAGATAAAACACCGATGTAGCACTTCACCAGACAATTCCGGTTTTAATATCGAACCCAAAGGAACTGTAGGTGATACTGACTAAGTCTATTGATTCTTAACCCAATAACACAATCAATCCAGAGAATATCAAGAATGAGGAGATAACTAATGATTATATAGATCCGACAACCGGTAAATCTTGAATAATATCATTCTAATCGGGCAGTGAAATGAATAAGAGCAGAAATCAGAGTTCCCTCCTACCAAACACTTATACACCTATCGATCCTATCAACGGGAAGTGGACTACAGAGGAATCAACGCAGCTGTCACCTACGCGAACTACCACTATCCGGCCAATCAGGGGACATTCACAAGTAATTATAGCCCAGACACCACGCCTACACTAAACTACTACTTCAACCAAGGAGCTACTAAGATCAAAGCACACAAATAGAGTTGTAAACTTAAGAATGAATAAGAACAAATGCATACTTGAATCAGGGTGTTGAATACAAAAGTACCTCAGAACGCAACTCCGGGCGAGGGAGCTGAATCCAGACGAATACAGATACGAAGAAGCTCCGACAGGCCGGGACTCCTCCAAATCTCTACTCATCTACTCTATCTCTCTAATCTCTCTCTTGATTGCTAGCCTAGATCTAGTGGATATCTATCTAATACTTCAGATTCTTCATCTCTTGATCTGGCTCTCCTCCAGGGGGGTCTGGCCCTCTATTTATAGCCCGGTGGGATTGAACGCGTGCCGTTACATCAAACCGACTAAACCAAGGGCCCAGATGACTCCTCAAAGGCGGTGGTAGAAGACTCCAGAAGGCGGCTGGTGGAAACCCTAGGGGGGCGCTGCCCGGCCTCCCTTGGTGCCGGCCCGCCCCACCTTGGTAGGTGCAGGTCTCCAGTTGCTTCGGGTGCCTTCTACACTCTTTCAGGGTCCTTGTGATGATGTTTCCTTCGCGGTCAAGTTTTGTGTCTTTTATTCACTTTAATCCCTTTTTTATGCTTTTCTGGAATAATCCCTGGAAAATATACAATTCACCAAAACTTGTAGAAATTATTAGTAATAACCCTATTCTACTGGATATTCATGTTTAATGCAGGGAGAATTGATAATAAAATTTAGACGATAAGAAGTGTCAACATGGTCCCTATCGGTCATAGAGCATGTCCTTGTGATGTTTCTGTCTTGATCGTGTCAGTTCACTCCTTGATCCTTGTGCTTTGCTTCTCCACCATTGAATGGAAACACAACTCTGATCCGAAGATGAAAATAAGCTGAGTGGAGTGTCACATGGATTGTGCCACATCACCATAGCCCTGTGGGCCCCATACATGGGTCGGCCGACCCATGCATGGGCCCACCTTGAGCTCTCCTCTCTTCTATGGCATGTTGTACACCTTGTGTTGGAATGTGGTGGCCTGGGGGCATGATGTGTGGGTCGGCCGACCCACACATGTGGCCTCCAGCTGCTCACTTTTGTCCTGTTTGATCTTTCCTGCATTCACAAGCTAAGAGTACAAAGTGGAACTAGTTATTGGATAAAATATGTTCATAGTTATGTTATTCTTCCTTGAAACCGAGGCCTGTTGACAGTTCTTGAATGTGGATTTTTATGGTATATCCACCGTCAACAGCGATGTGTCCAAATTTGATTGCCAACATATGCCCCCTGTTTCCGGGCGACTCAATGTATATGAACTTGAAAACACAAGTAAAACTAAACAGCGACGATACTTAACCCAATGGCTGTTTAGCGACTAAGGGCGATGCATACACCGGCCATTTTTTTGTTCTAAGGGCAATACATGCATCAGCCATTGTTTGGAGAGCACTTAGGCTTCTTGCCAAACATTGGAAAGTATTTTTTCAAATACCTCCCGTTAATTGCTCTTTGGAAACGATCACCTTGACCACTTTGTAAAGACCTTTTCAACTAGGTGACCACTTGCCGAACTTATTGCTCTTCATTCCAATTGGTAGTATTGTTTTCCATACTAATTCTCCAACTTGAAACAACTTGATCTTCACTTTCTTATTATAAGCTCTAGCAACTCAGGATTTATCCTTATCCATCTCCTTTAGAGCCATTATTCTTTTGTCGGTCACCTCATCAATATTGTCCATCCTCAAATCATGATACATAACGGCAGACAAGTCATCTTGTTTAGCTAGCCGAAACGCATTTAAATTCACCTTGACGAGTAACACGGCCTCTTGTCTATATACTAGCTCAAATGGAGTCACTTTTGTAGCACCATGATGAGATATACGATGAGCCCAAAGAGCTTCTAATAATACCTTATGCCACCTTCTTGGATTGTTCTCGATCTTCTTCTTGATAAGCTTGATCAAGGTCTTGTTACTAGACTCAGTATGGCCATTGGCTTGAGCATAGTATGGAGACAAATTGAGCAATTTAATCTTATATGATTAGGCAAATTCTCGCACCTCTTTAGATATGAAAGGCTTTCCTTGGTCGGTAGACAAAGTTTGAGGAATGCTGAATCTATGAATAATATGCTCAGTAACAAACTCAATTACCTCCATATATGTCATATCCTTCAAAGGCACCGTTTCGGTCCACATAGTGAAATAATCTGTGGCCACCAACACAAAGCAATGTCCTTTTGAAGAAGGGGGATGAATTTGGACAATAAAGTATAGTTCCCAACCACAAAAAGGCCACGGTTTGATTATAGGTTGAAGCATAACAGCAGGCACTAGCTGAATATTATGAAACCGTTGACACTCCTCGCATCCTTTACAGTAAAGAAAACAATCGGCCATCATATTAGGCCAATAAAGACTAGCCCTTCTCGAAAGCCACTTCATCTTAGGAGCCGATTGATGCATACACAAAATGCCTTCATGGACTTCTCCCACAACAACTCTAGCTTCATTAGGTCCCAAACATTTGAGCAATACATCATCGGCGGTTCTCTGATAAAACTCATCATTATGCAAAGTGAATTTGAAAGCACTCCGTCGAATGCTTTTATCAACTTTAGCACTGCGATCTCGCAAAAATTTCAACAGGGGAGCCCTCCAATCATCCAAATCGGCCTGACCATCAATATGGCATGCTTCTGGCTAATTTGGAGTGAAGCCGTAAAATCCGGCCTAGCTGGCTTCTGCATCAGGCCTGGCCGCCTTCGGCACCCGGCCTAGCCAGGTTTGGCTAAAAGCCGACCTGGTTGACTTCCAGACCTGGCTGAGTCGGTTTCCACGTGCCTGTATAGGAACCAGAAAATATGCTTTGCACCTGGCTTAATTGTTTTACGCCCACCGACGTCAAAGTTTGATGCTGGTTGAGCTAATATGTTGGCTCTTGAATTTTCATGTCTTGGTATGTGCCGAATTTTAAATTCAGCGAAAGATGCAATTAAATCAAGACAAGTATCAAGATGAGCATTAAGTGATTCTACTAAACATTGACATTCACCAAGAAATTTGTTGCACAACTAATAAAGAATCACCATAAGCTTCAACATGTTCTAATTCCACGGAACTTGGCATCTCCAAGCCGCAATAAAGAGCTAAATATTTGGTTTGATTATTAGTGCAATAAGTTTCTAATTGGTTTGGTATATCCATCTCAGCATCGTGTGGTGAAATAATAACAATGCCAATACCTTGGCCTTGTTTGCAAACCGATCCATCAAAATAAAGTTTTCATGGAGTATAAGTTATGTAATTGATCTCATCTTCTAAATCAATTGCATGCTCAACAATAAAATCAGCAAGTACTTGACCTTTCATGGCTCTCAACGGCTCAAAAAATCAAGTCATATTCAATTAATGCGTATGCCCATTTATCGATTCTTCCACTAAGGATTGACCGATCTAACATATGCTTAACTACATCGGCCTGACAAACAACAATGCATGTACTAGCTAGCAAGTAATGTCTCATCTTGGTACAAGCAAGGTACAATGATAAACATAACTTTTTGATATGGGCATACCTTGTCTCGGGATCAAGAAGACGATGACCAATATAAGCAATGACATATTATTTGCCATCATCCTCTTGAGTCAACACCGCACCAACCATCTTCTCTTCGGTAGCAATATATAATTTAAAGGAAACGCCTCTCCTTGGAGCACGAAGAACCGGTGGCGTTGACAAGTATTCCTTGATCTTCTCAAATGCTTCTTGTTGCTTTGCCTCCCAAGAAAATTCACTCTCACCTTTTGATCTCAATATGGGGGTGAAAGGAATAACTTTCCCAGACAAGTTGGTTATAAACCTTCTCAAGTGGTTCACTTTTCAAGAAACTTTTGCAAGTCTTTCTTACATGTAGGTGCCTGAACTTACTTGATACTTTCCATTCTATTAGGATCAATTTCTATGCCCTTCTCATGAATAATAAATCCCAAGAACTTGCCCGTCGATACACCGAAAGCACATTTAAGTGGATTCATCTTTAAACCATACTGACACATCCTCTCAAAAGCAAGACGCAAATCGGCGAAATGAGAATTATTGGTAGCTGATTTGATCACAATATCATCAATATAAACCTCCATGGTCATGCAAATTAAATCATGAAAGATTAAAATCATAGCACGCTGATAGGTAGCACCGACGTTCTTTAATCCAAATGTCATGACAATCCACTCGAATAATCCAACAAAGCCAGGACAAACAAAGGCTGTTTTAGAAGTATCCGCTTTGTCCATAAATATTTGATTGTAACTAGCATGACCATCAAGAAAGCTAAGAATCTTATGTCTTGAAGCATCATTAATAAGCATATTGGCTATAGGCATAGGATATTCATCTTTTGGAGTGACTCTATTTAAATCTCTAAAATCAATGCAAACTTGAATCTCGCCCGAACCTTTCTTTTCAATGGGCACAATATTAGAGATCCATTCCGCATAATTGTAACATCCGGAAATTTTCAATTTTTGAAAATAGGAATTTAATTTTATTTATTTATGCATTTGCTTGGCATTTAATTTAGAGAATAATATTTTTTTCCTTTTCTCGGAAATTAAAAGTAATCATAATTTAGAAACATGTTGTGATGCATTCATGCTGCCTCTATTTATTTTGTATTGATGTATTTTATTTTGGAAATATATTCTGAAAACTTATTTGAAAAGTGATTTAGAAAAATAAAATGAATAACCTACCTCACCTCTCATGCCTGGCCCAAGACCCCGGCCTGCTCTCCTTTTTCCCGAGCTGCTTGCTGCCCTCTTCCGTATTCCCACCGCGCGGCCCAACTTCAGGCCGAGTCCAGCGGTTGGAGCCCCGCTCCCTCCCCCTTCTGTGACCGACACGCGGGGCCCACGAGTCATCTTCCTCCTTCTCCCGCTCGTGTTCGAAGCGGACACGGCCGCGCCGTAACCACCCCGGCCTCCTCTCTTGGCGTGGCCGAGTCCATCCCGTGCATGCCTCCACTGGCCCATAAAAGGAAGCCGCGACCCTCGTCCCCCTCCTTCTGCCGCTGACGCGTAGGGCCCGCTGCCCCACGCCATCCCCTTCCTCCAGTCGGAGTCCGCGCGAGGCACGAGCGCTCCCTCCTCCGGGTCGAGTCCCAACCGAGTCCAGCTCTCCTACGCCTCCCTCGCGCCCCTATATAGGTCGGCCGAGCCCTGCCGTCCCTCCCCACAAGTTCCCGAGCAAGCTACGCCCTCCAATCTTGCCCTAGCCGCAGCCGCAGAGCCGCCGCCGCCCCGAGCTCTGCCGCCACCGTCGATTTCTCCTCGGGAGGACTTCTCCGCCAAAATTGGTCGTTCTCCAAGCTTCGCAGCAAGGTCAGGGACCTTCCCGACCCCTTCTCCCTCGGTTTTGTGCACTATAGCCATGATGCAAAGCTTCGCCGCCACCATAGTTCCGCCACCTAGCTCGCCGCATCCTCTCCGAGCTACCTCTGTGGCAACCGAAATCATAGATAGGTTTGGCTTGAGCTCCTCTTGCTTCCCGACCAGATCCCGAGGTGTGCCGAGCTTCCTAGCCCCGAAAACGCCGTCTCCGGCCATCTTGCCGGCGAGGAATCGGCCGGGCGCCGCCCGACTCCGGTGACCAGGGCCGCCCTTCTTTCCCCGAGCTACCTGCGCCGTCCACGGCCGATCCAACGGCTCACAGGGAGAGATACCCCTTCGCCGGCAATTTTGCAGAAAACCCCCTGAGCTTTTTAATGTTCTAACCCGCGATCCTTTGGCGTATTTCTCAGATTACGCTTTCCTATTTAGAAAACGTATTTCCTCGGTTTAGATTCAAAAATACGTTTTCAATATTTACAGATTTGCCACTTAGTTTATTTCGGCCATATTTTATTCGTTTTAGCTCCGATTTGATCCATTCAAGTCTTGTTAGATTCGTAATTTCGTAATCTATCTAATGATGCTACTCTTGTACATGTTTTCAACTTTTAAAATTCGAGAATAGATTTAATCTATTATTTTATTAAAGTAAACTTGTTTATTTCATAACTTTCCCGTTTGAACTCCGATTTTCGTGATCTTTATATCGTTGGCATCGTAGCGACGCGTAGATTATTTTTATACATTTTTCAATCTGTTTTTCCACTGTTGCTGTATTGTTTCTAATATAGATCTTGTTTGCTTCGTGTATGATTGCCTCGATGATTGTGTGGTGATTTTATGATCGAGTTCAGACGGTGAGCAATACGTTGGTGATCAAGAGTACGCTGAGGATCCAAGTTCTCCAGAGCACTTTGATCAAGGCAAGTATAGCATGGACCATCCTTGTTGCCTATTTACCTTAATCACTAAATTCATGATGCATGTGTCTACCTTGGCAACCTTAGTATTTATTCCTAACTTTTGATCACTTGATTCTTGTTACCTATGAGATTGCATTTGAGTAGTGATGCTAGTGCTTTGATGATGTTATGATCTTATGAACTTGAATAATTGATTATGGAATAAAAGTTAAAAGATGCTTTTTAGCAACATGGACTAAAGACTTATCTGTAAGTATGACACCGGGACTTACAGCGCAACCATGGGGGCTATATGGCTCTGGCTTTAGTCAAGTATGGAGTTACTTTCTACCATGCTATTAATCTTGAAAGGTTCCTTGCCGAGCTGGTTGTATTGCGGCTCCTGCCCTTGTGTGTACTGCTGCGTGTGTGTGCCACTTGGAAGGAGGGCTCTACCGCCCCTTGCCATTGCGCCCGGATTGATTAGTGACATGTTAGCGAGGCTTTTGAAAGACTTCATAGTGAACCCCGCCGATCTACCTTGGTAGTGGATCGAGAGGCTGATCACCTCGAGAAAAAGGGTAAATCATGACTCATGGTGAAAGTGTGCAACCTCTGCAGAGTGTAAAACTGATATATCAGCCGTGCTCACGGTCACGGCCTTGGACGTCTTACAGGAATTTAACTAATTGAATATTGATTTATTTGAAGTTTCTATTGATGTTTATTCCATATTAATTATCATGTTTATATGATCATGTAAATCTTGTTCCTTGGTATAATCTATTGCTGCTACTCAATTTGCTAAAATGTGATCAACTAAAAGCAACCGTTGTCAACCAGTGTCTTGCCTTATTAGAGACACATAAACCCATGTTATTCTTGTTGAGTACGACATGTACTTACGCTTGCTTTATTTTTCATATTTGGATAAAAATCCCGGATGGGTAACAGATGACTATGAGGATTCTTCTGAGGATTATTAGGATTGTGTTCACCAGTCAACTATTCCCTGTGGAATGGAGATTCTGTGAGAGAGTTATCACTATTATTCCGCTGTTATTAATGTAAAGACTCTGTGATATTATTCATTATATATTAAACCTTGTGATGGTACTATGTAATTTGTCGCTTATGTGTGTGATTGATCCCTGGGCACACATAAGTTGGTTCATTCAATTTTATCCTTAAAATTGGGTGTGACAGATTGGTATCAGAGCATAGGTTGACTGTAGGACGCAAGCCTAGATAGAATGGACATTTTAGGATGTGCTTTCCTCATCTTATTCATGCTTCCCACCTTAACCTGGTTCTCTGCTAGTTTTATGCTTCCCATATCCTTATTCCATTATCAAAATTTGACACTTCTCTTCTTATTCTAAGCTCTATCATGCTTTCATGTTTTCTCACCTTGTTCTATAAAAAAAAATCGATTCTATTCTCATTCTACCTCTGTCTTGGTCGATGATCAAGAAGATGGCACATGATCACCAAACTACCCCACAAGTGTGTTGAAGAAGCCAAGCCACAAGCATAGCTATCAATGTGAGGATGAACATAGGAATCAAGAGAAGATGCCCAAACTCGACAAGAAGAATCAAGATAGGAGTCCAACTAGATAATAGAACGATTTAGTTGTGAGTCAAGTTGAGTCGAGTCTTGTGTGCGTGTGAATTTTATGTGCTTGTTGCTTTGTGCTTATGAATTATGTTTGATTTGGTTCTTTGTAATGAGTGATGAGAATTATGGGCATGTCTCTAATTCTCTTAATTAAAAGATTTAGGGTATAAAGATTGTTAAGTAAACAGTTGGGTTGATTAAATTTGGTTTCCCAAAATCTGTTTTCAGACCTCTCTGTCTTGTTAATTATGCTTAATTAATTTTGTAAATCCAAAAATTATGAAAATTTTATGGGGAACAGTAGACTTCCATCCCTTTACATGGCCTCAAGAATCACATTAATAGCTATTATGGTTTTGGAGATACAGTGGTTGCAAGTTGAAGTTTCTGCGCAGTTTGGCAGCCTGGACCGTTTCTGATAATTTCTGTTTTTGGTTAATGTAACGTCAGAATATGGAAAAGTTGTCAACATGAAGATTGTAGAGAATTTCTCAGGATTTCCAACGGTATAGAGAACGCCTCAGTTTGATTTTTGGAAATTCAGATATGATTATTTTTACTGTTGTTATCGGATCTCGCCCAGAAAATTCAGATTCATGGTTTATAAGTGTTTGCATAGTGGAAAAATTCTAAAACTTAATTATATGTTAAAAAAACATATGGCCGGCAACAGGAGGAATCCTAATCCACCACCACCACCACAACCTAGCATTCAAGATCTCATTGCTTCGCAGACGCAGTTGATGGAGACAATGATGCAGTTCATTCAAAATCAACCAGCTGGAGGACCACAACCTGCTCAACCTCAAGCTAGAGATAAGCGAGGAGAATTTTTGAAAGGTCGTCCACCTGTGTTCAACCACGCCGCCGACCCATTGGATGCTGATGATTGGCTTCGCGCCGTGGAGAGACAACTCACCATTGTGCAATGCAATGATGAAGAGAAGGTGTTGTATGCATCTGGACAGTTGCAAGGAGCTGCTCAAGACTGGTGGGATGCATTCCAGTATGGTCGCCCCAATAATGCGCTTGCTGTCACATGGCAAGAGTTTTGTGAGAACTTCAGGTCATACCATATTCCTGAAGGTTTGATAGAGTTGAAGCAGGTAGAGTTTAGAGCTTTGAAGCAAGAACAAATGTCGGTGCCAGAGTACCGTGACCAGTTTATTCAATTGTTGCGGTATGCTCCCGATGATGTTGCTAATGACAAGGACAAGCAGCGTCTCTTCCTCAAGGGACTTCACGATAGATTGCAACTCCAACTCATGACAACCACCTACCCCAATTTTCAAGAGCTGGTGAATCGCGCTATAGTGATCAACAACAAGCGCAAGGAGATGGCGGATAACAAGAGAAAGAAGCAAGGACGAACCTTTACAAGAAATAACCGTTCGCGTCCCAACGCCCAGCAACGAAATTTCTAGCAGAGACACCAAGGGCCATCAAATCAATGGAACCGCAATCAGAACCAGCCTCGTTCTCAGTCTCCACCGCAACAGCAGAAAACTCCTACCCAGACTCCTCAGCAAGCTACCCCTAGCAAGACCCCCAACAGGACCAATACATTTGGCACTCCCATCAAGTGCTTTGCCTGTGGAGAATCGGGACATCTCTCTTACCACTGTCCCAAGAAGCAGAACCAGCAGACTCCGCAGAGTAGCAACTAGAAGGGAAGACGTCAACAATCGCCTAATCAAGGAAGTGTGAACCATGTGTCCGCGGAGACAGCTCAGGAAGCACCAGAGGTTATGATGGGTACGTTCAACGTCAACTCCATCCCCGCTACCGTTCTTTTTGATTCCGGTGCTTCGCATTCATTCATATCACAAAGTTTTGTTAGGATACATGGTATACCACTATTGGCCCCACAAAACCCATTATTGGTAAATTCACCGGGTGGGGCTATGCAAGCTCAATATTATTGTCCTTCGGTTAGCATTGCTCTAATGGGGGTAGACTTTAAAGTGAACCCTACGGTAATAAGAACAACCGGAATAGATGTTATATTGGGTCTGGATTGGATGAAGCAACACAAGGCAGTTATTCAGTGTGAGGAAAAGCTCGTTGTGTTAACTACGTCCAAAGGAGATAAAATCAGTGTTGACGTAGTAATGCAACCACCACCAGCAGCGACAGTTAACCAGATTCGAGGGGAATACCCAATTAAAATATTAGAAACCACAGAGCGATTCAGAAGGAGTGAAATTATAAAGTTATGCATGGTACAGTGGAATCGGTCTTCAGAAATGAGGGAACATGGGAAAAAGAGGAAGAATTAAGGAAGTTATATCCCCAACTTTTTGAGTAAGCACTAACTAATCTCGAGGACGAGATTATTTTTAAGGGGGGTAGAATTGTAACACCCGGAAATTTTCAATTTTTGAAAATAGGAATTTAATTTTATTTATTTATGCATTTGCTTGGCATTTAATTTAGAGAATAATATTTTTTTCCTTTTCTCAGAAATTAAAAGTAATTATAATTTAGAAACATGTTGTGATGCATTCATGCTGCCTCTATTTATTTTGTATTGATGTATTTTATTTTGGAAATATATTCTGAAAATTCATTTGAAAAGTGATTTAGAAAAATAAAATGAATAACCTGCCTCACCTCTCATGCCTGGCCCAAGACCCCGGCCTGCTCTCCTTTTTGCCGAGCTGCTTGCTGCCCTCTTCCTTATTCCCACCGCGCGGCCCAACTTCAGGCCGAGTCCAGCGGTTGGAGCCCCGCTCCCTCCCCCTTCTGTGACCGACACGCGGGGCCCACGAGTCATCTTCCTCCTTCTCCCGCTCGTGTTCGAAGCGGACACGGCCGCGCCGTAACCACCCCGGCCTCCTCTCTTGGCGTGGCCGAGTCCATCCCGTGCATGCCTCCACTGGCCCATAAAAGGAAGCCGCGACCCTCGTCCCCCTCCTTCTGCCGCTGACGCGTAGGGCCCGCTGCCCCGCGCCATCCCCTTCCTCCAGTCGGAGTCCGCGCGAGGCACGAGCGCTCCCTCCTCCAGGTCGAGTCCCAACCGAGTCCAGCTCTCCTACGCCTCCCTCGCGCCCCTATATAGGTCGGCCGAGCCCTGCCGTCCCTCCCCACAAGTTCCCGAGCAAGCTACGCCCTCCAATCTTGCCCTAGCCGCAGCCGCAGAGCCGCCGCCGCCCCGAGCTCTGCCGCCACCGTCGATTTCTCCTCGGGAGGACTTCTCCGTCGAAATTGGTCGTTCTCCAAGCTTCGCAGCAAGGTCAGGGACCTTCCCGACCCTTTCTCCCTCGATTTTGTGCACTATAGCCATGATGCCGAGCTTCGCCGCCACCATAGTTCCGCCACCTAGCTCGCCGCATCCTCTCCGAGCTGCCTCTGTGGCAACCGAAACCATAGATAGGTTTGGCTTGAGCTCCTCTTGCTTCCCGACCAGATCCCGAGGTGTGCCGAGCTTCCTAGCCCCGAAAACGCCGTCTCCGGCCATCTTGCCGGCGAGGAATCGGCCGGGCGCCGCCCGACTCCGGTGATCAGGGCCGCTCTTCTTTCCCCGAGCTACCTGCGCCGTCCACGGCCGATCCAACGGCTCACAGGGAGAGATACCCCTTCGCCGGCAATTTTGCAGAAAACCCCCTGAGCTTTTTAATGTTCTAACCCGCGATCCTTTGGCGTATTTCTCAGATTACGCTTTCCTATTTAGAAAATGTATTTCCTCGGTTTAGATTCAAAAATACGTTTTCAATATTTACAGATTTGCCACTCAGTTTATTTCGGCCATATTTTATTCGTTTTAGCTCCGATTTGATCCGTTCAAGTCTCGTTAGATTCGTAATTTCGTAATCTATCTAATGATGCTACTGTTGTACATGTTTTCAACTTTTAAAATTCGAGAATAGATTTAATCTATTATTTTATTAAAGTAAAACTTGTTTATTTCATAACTTTCCCGTTTGAACTCCGATTTTCGTGATCTTTATATCGTTGGCATCGTAGCGACGCGTAGATTATTTTTATACACTTTTCAATCTGTTTTCCACTGTTGCTGTATTGTTTCTAATATAGATCTTGTTTGCTTCGTGTATGATTGCCTCGATGATTGTGTGGTGATTTTATGATCGAGTTCAGACGGTGAGCAATACGTTGGTGATCAAGAGTACGCTGAGGATCCAAGTTCTCCAGAGCACTTTGATCAAGGCAAGTATAGCATGGACCATCCTTGTTGCCTATTCACCTTAATCACTAAATTCATGATGCATGTGTCTACCTTGGCAACCTTAGTATTTATTCCTAACTTTTGATCACTTGATTCTTGTTACCTATGAGATTGCATTTGAGTAGTGATGCTAGTGCTTTGATGATGTTATGATCTTATGAACTTGAATAATTGATTATGGAATAAAAGTTAAAAGATGCTTTTTAGCAACATGGACTAAAGACTTATCTGTAAGTATGACACCGGGACTTACAGCGCAACCATGGGGGCTATATGGCTCTGGCTTTAGTCAAGTATGGAGTTACTTTCTACCATGCTATTAATCTTGAAAGGTTCCTTGCCGAGCTGGTTGTTTTGCGGCTCCTGCCCTTGTGTGTACTGCTGCGTGTGTGTGTGCCACTTGGAAGGAGGGCTCTACCGCCCCTTGCCATTGCGCCCGGATTGATTAGTGACATGTTAGCGAGACTTTTGAAAGACTTCATAGTGAACCCCACCGATCTACCTTGGTAGTGGATCGAGAGGCTGATCACCTTGAGAAAAAGGGTAAATCATGACTCATGGTGAAAGTGTGCAACCTCTGCAGAGTGTAAAACTGATATATCAGCGGTGCTCACGGTCACGAGCGGCCTTGGACGTCTTACAGGAATTTAACTAATTGAATATTGATTTATTTGAAGTTTCTACTGATGTTTATTCCATATTAATTATCATGTTTATATGATCATGCAAATCTTGTTCCTTGGTATAATCTATTGCTGCTACTCAATTTGCTAAAATGTGATCAACTAAAAGCAACCGTTGTCAACCAGTGTCTTGCCTTATTTGAGCCTCATAAACCCATGTTATTCTTGTTGAGTACGACATGTACTTACGCTTGCTTTATTTTTCATATTTGGATAAAAATCCCGGATGGGTAACAGATGACTATGAGGATTCTTCTGAGGATTATTAGGATTGTGTTCACCAGTCAACTATTCCCTGTGGAATGGAGATTCTGCGAGAGAGTTATCTATATTATTCCGCTGTTATTAATGTAAAGACTCTGTGATATTATTCATTATATATTAAACCTTGTGATGGTACTATGTAATTTGTCGCTTATGTGTGTGATTGATCCCTGGGCACACATAAGTTGGTTCATTCAATTTTATCCTTAAAATTGGGTGTGACAGATTGGTATCAGAGTATAGGTTGACTGTAGGACGCAAGCCTAGATAGAATGGACATTTTAGGATGTGCTTTCCTCATCTTATTCATGCTTCCCACCTTAACCTGGTTCTCTGCTAGTTTTATGCTTCCCATATCCTTATTCCATTATCAAAATTTGACACTTCTCTTCTTATTCTAAGCTCTATCATGCTTTCATGTTTTCTCACCTTGTTCTATAAAAAAAATCGATTCTATTCTCATTCTACCTCTGTCTTGGTCGATGATCAAGAAGATGGCACATGATCACCAAACTACCCCACAAGTGTGTTGAAGAAGCCAAGCCACAAGCATAGCTATCAATGTGAGGATGAACATAGGAATCAAGAGAAGATGCCCAAACTCGACAAGAAGAATCAAGATAGGAGTCCAACTAGATAATAGAACGATTTAGTTGTGAGTCAAGTTGAGTCGAGTCTTGTGTGCGTGTGAATTTTATGTGCTTATTGCTTTGTGCTTATGAATTATGTTTGATTTGGTTCTTTGTAATGAGTGATGAGAATTATGGGCATGTCTCTAATTCTCTTAATTAAAAGATTTAGGGTATAAAGATTGTTAAGTAAATAGTTGGGTTGATTAAATTTGGTTTTCCCAAAATCTGTTTTCAGACCTCTCTGTCTTGTTAATTATGCTTAATTAATTTTGTACATCCAAAAATTATGAAAATTTTATGGGGAACAGTAGACTTCCATCCCTTTACATGGCCTCAAGAATCACATTAATAGCTATTATGGTATTGGAGATACAGTGGTTGCAAGTTGAAGTTTCTGCGCTGTTTGGCTGCCTGGACCGTTTCTGATAATTTCTGTTTTTGGTTAATGTAACGTCAGAATATGGAAAAGTTGTCAACATGAAGATTGTAGAGAATTTCTCAGGCTTTCCAACGGTATAGAGAACGCCTCATTTTGATTTTTGTAAATTCAGATATGATTATTTTTACTGTTGTTATCGGATCTCGCCCAGAAAATTCAGATTCATGGTTTATAAGTGTTTGCATAGTGGAAAAATTCTAAAACTCAATTATATGTTAAAAAAGCAGATGGCCGGCAATAGGAGGAATCCTAATCCACCACCACCACCACAACCTAGCATTCAAGATCTCATTGCTTCGCAGACGCAGTTGATGGAGACAATGATGCAGTTCATTCAAAATCAACCAGCTGGAGGACCACAACCTGCCCAACTTCAAGCTAGAGATAAGCGAGGAGAATTTTTGAAAGGTCGTCCACCTCTGTTCAACCACGTCGCCGACCCATTGGATGCTGATGATTGGCTTCGCGCCGTGGAGAGACAACTCACCATTGTGCAATGCAATGATGAAGAGAAGGTGTTCTATGCATCTGGACAGTTGCAAAGAGCTGCTCAAGACTGGTGGGATGCATTCCAGTATGGTCGCCCCAATAATGCGCCTGCTATCACATGGCAAGAGTTTTGTGAGAACTTCAGGTCATACCATATTCCTGAAGGTTTGATAGAGTTGAAGCAGGCAGAGTTTAGAGCTTTGAAGCAAGAACAAATGTCGGTGCCAGAGTACCGTGACCAGTTTATTCAATTGTCGCGGTATGCTCCCGATGATGTTGCTAATGACAAGGACAAGCAACGTCTCTTCCTCAAGGGACTTCACGATAGATTGCAACTCCAACTCATGACAACCACCTACCCCAATTTTCAAGAGCTGGTGAATCGCGCTATAGTGATCGACAACAAGCGCAAGGAGATGGCGGATAACAAGAGAAAGAAGCAAGGACGAACCTTTACAAGAAATAACCGTTCGCGTCCCAACGCCCAGCAACGAAATTTCTAGCAGAGACACCAAGGGCCATCAAATCAATGGAACCGCAATCAGAACCAGCCTCGTTCTCAGTCTCCACCGCAACAGCAGAAAACTCCTACCCAGACTCCTCAGCAAGCTACCCCTAGCAAGACCCCCGACAGGACCAATACATTTGGCACTCCCATCAAGTGCTTTGCCTGTGGAGAATCGGGACATCTCTCTTACCACTGTCCCAAGAAGCAGAACCAGCAGACTCCGCAGAGTAGCAACCAGAAGGGAAGACGTCAACAATCGCCTAATCAAGGAAGTGTGAACCATGTGTCCGCGGAGACAGCTCAGGAAGCACCAGAGGTTATGATGGGTACGTTCAATGTCAACTCCATCCCCGCTACCGTTCTTTTTGATTCCGGTGCTTCGCATTCATTCATATCACAAAGTTTTGTTAGGATACATGGTATACCACTATTAGCCCTACAAAACCCATTATTGGTAAATTCACCGGGTGGGGCTATGCAAGCTCAATATTATTGTCCTTCGGTTAGCATTGCTCTAATGGGGTAGACTTTAAAGTGAACCCTACGGTAATAAGAACAACCTGAATAGATGTTATATTGGGTCTGGATTGGATGAAGCAACACAAGGCAGTTATTCAGTGTGAGGAAAAGGTCGTTGTGTTAACTACGTCCAAAGGAGATAAAATCAGTGTTGACGTAGTAATGCAACCACCACCAGCAGCGACAGTTAACCAGATTCGAGGGGAATACCCAATTAAAATATTAGAAACCACAGAGCGATTCAGAAGGAGTGAAATTATAAAGTTATGCAAGGTACAGTGGAATCGGTCTTCAGAAAATGAGGGAACATGGGAAAAAGAGGAAGAATTAAGGAAGTTATATCCCCAACTTTTTGAGTAAGCACTAACTAATCTCGAGGACGAGATTATTTTTAAGGGGGTAGAATTGTAACACCCGGCAATTTTCAATTTTTGAAAATAGGAATTTAATTTTATTTATTTATGCAGTTGCTTGGCATTTAATTTAGAGAATAATATTTTTTTCCTTTTCTCGGAAATTAAAAGTAATCATAATTTAGAAACATGTTGTGATGCATTCATGCTGCCTCTATTTATTTTGTATTGATGTATTTTATTTTGGAAATATATTCTGAAAACTCATTTGAAAAGTGATTTAGAAAAATAAAATGAATAACCTGCCTCACCTCTCATGCCTGGCCCAAGACCCCCGCCTGCTCTCCTTTTTCCCGAGCTGCTTGCTGCCCTCTTCCGTATTCCCACCGCGCGGCCCAACTTCAGGCCGAGTCCAGCGGTTGGAGCCCCGCTCCCTCCCCCTTCTGTGACCGACACGTGGGGCCCACGAGTCATCTTCCTCCTTCTCCCGCTCGTGTTCGAAGCGGACACGGCCGCGCCGTAACCACCCCAGCCTCCTCTCTTGGCGTGGCCGAGTCCATCCTGTGCATGCCTCCACTGGCCCATAAAAGGAAGCCGCGACCCTCGTCCCCCTCCTTCTGCCGCTGACGCGTAGGGCCCGTTGCCCCGCGCCATCCCCTTCCTCCAGTCGGAGTCCGCGCGAGGCACGAGCGCTCCCTCCTCCGGGTCGAGTCCCAACCGAGTCCAGCTCTCCTACGCCTCCCTCGCGCCCCTATATAGGTCGGCCGAGCCCTGCCGTCCCTCCCCACAAGTTCCCGAGCAAGCTACGCCCTCCAATCTTGCCCTAGCCGCAGCCGCAGAGCCGCCGCCGCCCCGAGCTCTGCCGCCACCGTCGATTTCTCCTCGGGAGGACTTCTCCGTCGAAATTGGTCGTTCTCCAAGCTTCGCAGCAAGGTCAGGGACCTTCCCGACCCCTTCTCCCTCGGTTTTGTGCACTATAGCCATGATGCCGAGCTTCGCCGCCACCATAGTTCCGCCACCTAGCTCGCCGCATCCTCTCCGAGCTACCTCTGTGGCAACCGAAACCATAGATAGGTTTGGCTTGAGCTCCTCTTGCTTCCCGACCAGATCCCGAGGTGTGCCGAGCTTCCTAGCCCCGAAAACGCCGTCTCCGGCCATCTTGCCGGCGAGGAATCGGCCGGGCGCCGCCCGACTCCGGTGACCAGGGCCGCCCTTCTTTCCCCGAGCTACCTGCGCCGTCCACGGCCGATCCAACGGCTCATAGGGAGAGATACCCCTTCGCCGGCAATTTTGCAGAAAACCCCCTGAGCTTTTTAATGTTCTAACCCGCGATCCTTTGGCGTATTTCTCAGAGTACGCTTTCCTATTTAGAAAACGTATTTCCTCGGTTTAGATTCAAAAATACGTTTTCAATATTTACAGATTTGCCACTCAGTTTATTTCGGCCATATTTTATTCGTTTTAGCTCCGATTTGATCCGTTCAAGTCTCGTTAGATTCGTAATTTCATAATCTATCTAATGATGCTACTGTTGTACATGTTTTCAACTTTTAAAATTTGAGAATAGATTTAATCTATTATTTTATTAAAGTAAAACTTGTTTATTTCATAACTTTCCCGTTTGAACTCCGATTTTCGTGATCTTTATATCGTTGGCATCGTAGCAACGCGTAGATTATTTTTATACACTTTTCAATCTGTTTTTCCACTGTTGGTGTACTGTTTCTAATATAGATCTTGTTTGCTTCGTGTATGATTGCCTCGATGATTGTGTGGTGATTTTATGATCGAGTTCAGACAGTGGGCAATACGTTGGTGATCAAGAGTACGCTGAGGATCCAAGTTCTCCAGAGCACTTTGATCAAGGCAAGTATAGCATGGACCATCCTTGTTGCCTATTCACCTTAATCACTAAATTCATGATGCATGTGTCTACCTTGGCAACCTTAGTATTTATTCCTAACTTTTGATCACTTGATTCTTGTTACCTATGAGATTGCATTTGAGTAGTGATGCTAGTGCTTTGATGATGTTATGATCTTATGAACTTGAATAATTGATTATGGAATAAAAGTTAAAAGATGCTTTTTAGCAACATGGACTAAAGACTTATCTGTAAGTATGACACCGGGACTTACAGCGCAACCATGGGGACTATATGGCTCTGGCTTTAGTCAAGTATGGAGTTACTTTCTACCATGCTATTAATCTTGAAAGGTTCCTTGCCGAGCTGGTTGTTTTGCGGCTCCTGCCCTTGTGTGTACTGCTGCGTGTGTGTGCCACTTGGAAGGAGGGCTCTACCGCCCCTTGCCATTGCGCCCGGATTGATTAGTGACATGTTAGCGAGGCTTTTGAAAGACTTCATAGTGAACCCCACCGATCTACCTTGGTAGTGGATCGAGAGGCTGATCACCTTGAGAAAAAGGGTAAATCATGACTCATGGTGAAAGTGTGCAACCTCTGCAGAGTGTAAAACTGATATATCAGCCGTGCTCACGGTCACGAGCGGCCTTGGACGTCTTACAGGAATTTAACTAATTGAATATTGATTTATTTGAAGTTTCTACTGATGTTTATTCCATATTAATTATCATGTTTATATGATCATGCAAATCTTGTTCCTTGGTATAATCTATTGCTGCTACTCAATTTGCTAAAATGTGATCAACTAAAAGCAACCGTTGTCAACCAGTGTCTTGCCTTATTTGAGCCTCATAAACCCATGTTATTCTTGTTGAGTACGACATGTACTTACGCTTGCTTTATTTTTCATATTTGGATAAAAATCCCGAATGGGTAACAGATGACTATGAGGATTCTTCTGAGGATTATTAGGATTGTGTTCACCAGTCAACTATTCCCTGTGGAATGGAGATTCTGCGAGAGAGTTATCTATATTATTCCGCTGTTATTAATGTAAAGACTCTGTGATATTATTCATTATATATTAAACCTTGTGATGGTACTATGTAATTTGTCGCTTATGTGTGTGATTGATCCCTGGGCACACATAAGTTGGTTCATTCAATTTTATCCTTAAAATTGGGTGTGACATCTGCATGGATGAATAAATCCCACTTACAACAACCGATTAATTTCCTTTTAAATGCGGTTGTAAATTTTAGCATGAAAGAAGCGAGAATCCAGGTTTAATGGGAGCCGATGCTCAACAAGCTCTTGGCTCAATCCGAGCATCTCATTATAGCTCCATGCAAAGCAATCAACATATTCCTTTAAAAGCATGATTAATTTAGTTTTATAATCGGCTTTTAAATATTTATTAATGAACATCGGCCTTGTGTAGAACCATCCTCAATGTCAACTTCTTCCAAAGGGTCAGCCGATGTAACACATTGGTCCAACTATTGAGCTCATCAAAATCATCAATTGGTTCACATACATCAGTCATAGAAGCCCGATATTGATCAACACGATGTTTTAACCACTCAATGTTAGCATCGATTGCAAAAAAATAATTACACGAAGATATTGAGCCGATTATCCATCGGCTTTAATGACACAGGCACAAAACCCTCCTTAGTGACGCTAATAAAATCAACACCAGACAAGTCATGACTAGATAAGCAACCAATACCATCGCCCCCCCCGAGTCAAGGAGCATCGACCACAGCAACGGAGGCTAATGACTCAGCATGGACAACCTTGACTTGGTCTCCCACCCATTGAATTAAGAAATGGTGCAAACTAAATGAAACACAACAATTGGCATGAATCCAATCGCGGCCAAGGATGATATTATAGCTAACTTGCACCTCAGTGACGAAGAATGCGGTTGCCAACGTCTTGCTCCATTAGTCACCTCCATCGTCGCAACTCCTAAAGCTGAAATTGGCTCGTCGCCTCCAACTCCGCTGAACGTCATGTTGGTCTTTACCAATTCTTCATCCGTGCCACAAAGCTTCTTGTAGAAAGAATGCGGCATCAAGTTGACAATCGCGTCGCTATCCACTAACATGTGATGAACCGGTGTGCCGTTGATGTGCCCCTTGATATGCAATGGCCGAAGATGATTAACGGAATCCTCTGGCTTCTTGAACACGTCATCTTCAGCGGCAAAACAAAACTGAGGCATCGCTGAACCCTCGTCTTCATTGATTACATAATAATTGGATGACAAATAGACGACATTGAGTTCGGCACGTGGCGGCGTCGGCTCATAATCCACCATCTCTTCATCTTCCTATGCGTCTCCAACACTTGAAACAGTAGAAGAAACAACAGCAGGGGCAGCAGTAGCAGCGGGTGAAGTCGTGAAAACTGGCTGAGCCGCCTCCAACCTAGCCTGGCCGGCTTCCAAGAAACCCGGCCGGGCCGCCACTGACCCGACTTGTTCGGCTTCTGGGCAACCCGACTAGGCTAGCTTTGACCCAGCCTGGCCGGGTTTTGCAGCTTGCGTGGATTTCGCCTCTGGAAGCTCCTTCTCTCCAGCGACACCCCCTTGGACTTTGCAAAGCATGCCAGATCACTTCCGTTCGCTGTTTGTGGAAAAATTGGATGCGAAGCGTTAAAGATTTACTCCCTCATTTTTTCCAATTTCTCCCTCTTTTGTTGAGTTTGGCAAGCTTGCTCAACTTCGGCCGTTTCGTATTGGTCAATCCCGGCGGGCACCACTTTGGTTGCAGGTATTTGGGATCTACCAGCTTCTTCTCCACAATCTTAGCGAAAACCTCTAGTACAATAGGAGATGGACATTCAATCATCATTGGCTCGTCGTTGTTGACAATCGGCACCTCCTGTGAGCCAATAAGAATTGTCACCGAAGGTGCATGCTTCGGAGGTGGCACAACAGGACTATCAGGGGACGATGATAGACTTCATAGCCTTCTTAAGCACATATACTTGTCGTGTTGGAGCCTTATCTTTCCTATCACCAATCAAAAGTATTGCCGGACGGCGGCGGGAGTGAAGGACCATGGCCGCCATTGCTGGAGCTCGATTGACCATAGCTGAATCAGCTAAACACCGACGATGAGGGCACTCCATTCGTTGATTGATGTTGCATGAGAAAAGTATATGGCACAAAAACTCCGTTGGGACCCCAATGCGGCTGAGGTGGAGGAGGAGGACCCCAATGAGAGACACGAGGACAAGCAACCTCTTGTGTCAGAGTTGCCACCGAAGCCACCGTCATTTTCTTTGGTTGCTCATCTCACTTCGGCGGTGTAGAGTGTCTTTTCCTTAATGGCCGATTGTTGCCGGTATTTTTCCATGAGCTGGTCGAACGTGCAAAGCTTCTTAGGGACAAACTTCCCTTTGTTTAAATTTGCATTCGTCTTCCAAGTACCAATTTCTCGTCGCTTTGGGACGAATGTTTTGATCACCTGGATGCCACCAGCATCGGCGCCCTTACAAGTACTAGCAGAGGACGGGATGCCGCACCCGACCGACCAGGCCGAGTGTTGACGGTAGTTATTGTATGATTTTAACCGTCAACCAAACATGAAAAGGGTATAAATGCAAACACCACCATAGAATAGGGATTGAACTGACATAATTCCATGAGTTTTGGTGAATTAGTGTTTTACAGGGTGTTATCAGGAAAAGAACCAAAGAAGACCTACATGTCAGACTAATACATCGAATTACACGACGAAAGTGGATCAAAAATAATCTAGAAGGTACCAGAGACTCACCAGAGAAGGCAGAACCTTGTTTGCCCACTGAAGTGGGTCGACCGACCTGGCCATTGGTCGGCCGACCTGTCAGAGACCCCGTTCCAGCCTCCGCTTCGACGTGGACTCTCCACCGCCTTTGAGGATTAATCACCACTGTCCTTCAAGGTCGGTTTGATCAACGGGCTATGGTTAATCCCACCGGCCTATATAAGCAGCCCTCGGGCTCCTTGATTATTCATCCCCTAAAACCCTAATTCATATTCTCTAGCTAGAGCTTGGATGGAGAGGTGTCCCATTAAAGGATAACCTCTCTCCAATATAGTAGATTAGTTCTAGTTGAGAGTTAGGGAGAGCGGAGCCATGCTCGGGTTCTGGAGGAGTCTTCTGAGGTCTGGTATGACTTGTATCTTATCTCTGTAAGACTTATGCTTTTATATATTTATCTTCTCTATTTATTTACATGCATCATTATGTGATTTGTTAGTATAGTTGTTATACTTTGGCATGTGATCTTCGCTCGTATTGAGTGCTCTAGTTATAACATTTGACTAGGGTAGTAATCGATAGTGTAGACATGGTGTCTAGACTATTTGTTACCTGAGATTGCGCCTAATCCTACGGTTAGTTGTAGTAGCCTCAAGGGTGACAGCTTTGACAAGCCTTCGTAATCCACCACGTTAGGGTTAGTGTTTGTAGAGCTTTTTGGCAGCCTTCTCCCGATTACCCCTTCCCAGTCTATTCGAGAATCAGAAAGGTACTGTTGCTCCAAAGTGCTATTGTGTGATTGTTTCACCTAACTATCCCTTAGTTATCTTATAACCCCAAATAATAGAGAAGTATTTAGGAACCTTGAACTCTCCTGTTGTCCTCTCAACTTAGCTAGACTACTCATTTAACTTACAAGTCATTATTATGCATAACTCCTATCATTTATCACTTTGGATGATGGGGGTTAGCTTAATTGAACCTTCTTACCGGATGATTACCTTCGTTGATTCTCTCGGGCGATGAACACTTGAAGAACAAGGATGAGAGGGGAATATTTTTGGGTTTTCTTCTTGGAAAGAAATGAACTTTGTTGGGGAGAGAGAGAGTTTTAGAATGTCAAAGTGCTCTGCTGGTAGTTTGGTTTGAGCAATGTGTTCACGAGCACGGCAATGATATAGAGAAGGAAGTGGATGTGCAGGGGGCATATAGCCTGGTTTGGCCGAACCCCCTAGGGCACCAACTTGTGCAACATGTTGCTAGAATCCTTGATGTGTAGAGAGTAGAGAAATGTGGTGTGAATTGGTGAACAATGATGGGTCGGCCTGAACCCTATCACTTTTCTGTTTCGTGCCAAAACAGGGAATCCTTGTTGCATTGAATGGAACGAAAGATGAAGTGATGGAGCTAAATTAGTGGGTCGGACGAACCATCAATCACCTCCATATTTCAGGAACTTTGTTGCTTTGCACTCTTTGTTGGAACTAGAGCAAGTGAGAGCTGTCAAGTGCCATCCTATGGGTCGGCCGAACGGGCCTCTCTCTCTAATTGCTATGTGCCAAGCAACGGAGTCAAGGGTGGTCACTTCTTGCATGGTGAATCACTCATGTTTCCCTCCTTTGGATGCTTGCTCATGGAATCCTTTCTTGGAGTGAGTGGTGAATGGAATAAAGAGGAAAGGAGGGAGCAAGATATGACCATGGCTAGTGGTTGTTTGCTCATGAGATTCTTCACTGGAGAACTCAAGTGATTGCCAAGTTTGGTTTCTTTTGATTAGCAAGAGTGATTTGGTTAAGAGTTTCATGAGTGGAATTAAGGAGAGAAGAAATGGGTTATGTCATGACATGATTTCTCTTTTAAATTACTCACACTTTGCTATGAACATTTTTATTGGCATTTTATTGAAGCAAGAGATGAGAGAGAGATTCTACTCCTAGAGTGTAAGTTGACAGTCATATGTCTTGTAGCACTCTACGGGGTAGCTCACATGATACTTGGGTTAAGCCAATTAGCACTGAACATGTGGTTGCATAGAAAGATCCAAGGTTGCCATGCTAGTGATTAAGATCATCATGCAAATTGTTTTAAAGTGTTGTCGTGCATGGGATAAGGCATGGATTGAAATGGACAAAAGGTGGCAGGTGTCGGCCGACCCCACCATGGGCCCCAATTGGTGTCGATTTTATTCAGAAGATTAATTAAATGATGATTATCATGCTAAAATTATTAGTCGACAGAAAAAGGTTTGGGATTAACATGCTAAAGTAATTTAAACAAGTAAGGGAAGTAGCACGAATTTAAATGTTAGTATACTCACCTTAATGGAAGAGCTGATCCTTTAGGTCCTTGGGGTAGGACCATTCTCTTGAGCTGGCATGGAATTTTTCTTCGGAGGTGTCGCCGGCTGCATAACCTTTTTCTTCCATACTCGCTTGCTCTTTGCCTTTGGTTGTGATTTGGGCTTCTTCAAATCTTTTACGATAGCAAAGGCATGTATCTCCCTTAGTATGATCAATGAACACTGTTCAACCTTCGTTCGGAATTTGAATGTTTCTAGGGTCCCATTGATTGTGAATTGAATTTCTCCAGCTCCAACATCAATATGTGCATTGGCGGTGCTGAGGAACGGTCTCCCCAAGATGAGTGGAGTCTTCTCATCTACTTCCATGTCCAAGACCATGAAGTCCACGGGGACAAAGAATCCACGAATCTTGACTAGGGATATTCTTCCGCTACACCCTGCCGGGTAGCGGATCGATTGATCCGCCAGCTGCAAACGTATTGATGTAGGGGACAAGATAGTATGATTGAGTTTGTCAAACACTACCTTTGGTATGACACTGACGCTTGCTCCCAAGTCGCATAATGCATGCTCAAAGTATTGTGTCCCAATGGAGCAGTCAATGGTGGGACACCCAGGATCCTTCTTCTTGGTTGGCAGTTGGTTCAATATGGCCGCACTGCATTCCTCCATCAATTTGACAATTTTTCGTTGTGGGCATCGGGCGTTTATTGTTGAAGATGTCTCTTAGGTACTTGGCGTAGGTTGGTACCTGCATTGTGTCAAGTAATGGAATATTCACATAAAGATGACTGATTACCTCGACAAATTTCCCTGAATTGTTCATCGGTGGTTTGCTTCCTTGTTCTTGGGAAAGGTAGCAGCATGTTGGGGTCATAATATTCGTGTGGTGCTGTCTTTCCTTGGAACTTGGTGTTAGTCATCAGGCACCGGCAATTCTTCTTCTTCATCTTCCTTGTCTTTTCTTGCAGCCTTCCCTGTCATGTTAGGATGTGGTGGATCGCGAGTGGACTTACCTCCCATCGTGATTACCGCATTGATATTCGAAGTATTGCAAATATTTTTAGGAGATGAAGTAGTAGCAACAAGATGAGATAATTGAGATTCTAACATTTTATTAAAACTCATTTGTTCTTTAACAGAATAAGCGAGAGCATCCATCTTACAATTTAATGTTTCAAGGGATCTTGTCATTTTCTTTCAACTTTTTATTCATGCTTTCATTTATTTTAGCTTGATTCATAATAAGATCTTTTAATGATAATTGATTACCAAAATGTGCATTACCTTGAAACTTGGAGTTCGATGCCCCATCTTCCTTGTTGAGGGTACTTTGAATTGTTGTTGATGGCGTCCATCTTCTCAGGATTTAATTTGGAATAAGATACACTAGATACCTTGATCCCATTGATGATTGGAAGCATAATGTTGAATGGCCTCTCGGTCTTTTTTGAAATTAGCACGTTCTTCCAACCTTCTCAAGAGGAGATCCATCTTCTCAGATATTGCATCTACTTCATGGATGGTATGTGTGTTCTTCTTCTTGGATTGGAGTCGATCTTCATTCCACCCTTGATTTGTCACCATCTTTTCTATCAGATTCTTGGCTTGTGTGACATTGAGTGAAGTGAATGCTCCTCTAGCAGCGGCATCAAGGTGACTACGAGCTATTAGGGTTAGCCCATGGTAGAAACCTTGAATTAGGAGCCATTCTTGTATTCTATGGTGTGGACATTCCCGAATGTATTCCTGGAGACGTTCCCATGCTTCGGGAATCGTCTCAGTCCACTTGCTGTGTAAAGGCTGAGATCTTTCCTCGAAGAGCGGTGGTTTTGCCCATCGGGAAGAACTTCTTGAGGAATGCATTAGCACAGCTTGTCCAATGGCCAATGTCTTCGGAATGAGTATAGAACCATTGTTTTGCCTTTTCGATCAAGGAGAACGGAAAAAGGCGAAGACAGATGGCGTCCATCTTGACTGCCTTTATGGCAATCGTGCCACACAACTCTAGAAAATTCTGGAGATGTGCATTTGCATCCTCATGGGGCTTTCCAGCTGAATGGGTTGGCTTTGCACCATGTTGATAAGAGATGGCTTGAGCTCAAAAGTGACGTCCCCCAAGCTTAAGATGTGGACCAGTGGTGACATTGTCGGCCGACGGTGCAGAATGCTCGAAGATGGTCTTTTGGGCCATAGCTTCCTTAGGTGACAGTGCTGAGCCTCCTTCCTTGAGTGCTTCCAATACCAAATCGGACCTCCGATCGGAGACTGAACGGTGTCGAGAACTCCTGGTGGATGTCTCTAGGATTTTCTATTGCTATGGCCTGAAAATGAAATCCACTCATGTATGCCTTGCTTCACGATAAAGAGAAGCAGAGGCAAGGGTAAGCCCTACTACAACTAATTGATACTAATTTGATGATAGGTTCCGGATTCGATCTTATTAAAATTTCTACGCTTATGCTTTCCCTGGCAACGGCGCTAGAAATGCTTGTTGACACTTCTTAGCACAACCACCAAAGACAGGGTGTTAGGCTATCTCTGATAACGGCGCCAGAAGTGCCTGGGGTATTTCTTATGTCTATTGGATAATTCCTCAAGCGCACAGAATATACCGCTGTAGCACTTCACCCGGGAGTATTCCAAGGTATCGTTATTTATTTTATCCCAAGGGAAAGCGATTGCTAGAAATATTAATAGAAAGAGATCCTTGAATCTACCTCAAATTAGCTCAACTAGTGCAGAGCGGGTAATCGAAGTATGATAGGAAGGTGATGATTCAAAGATAACAAATGAAATGCTAAAAGATAACTAGTGTAGTGTAGCTAGGTGGGAGGATAACGAGTGAGAAGGGTTCCTATGATTCAAACTTTACTCTTGTGATCTATCCTATCAAATGGACGAAGTACACTAAGAATGCTACCGTTACTTCCGGTGTGTAGGGGATAGGCGAGATAGTAGAGGATATAACCTCTACCCGAAGCGGCTATTCTCTTATGGGAGCCAACCTTTTATGAACTTGCCTAAAACACGTGGAGGGATACTAAGACTACACAGGGCTATCATCACCTGCTAGCACCCACAAACAATCCGTGCGACAAGCGGCATTCAAAGGCAAGATCTAGTCTAAGCACCACAGCTTACACTAAGCCTTACTACTCTAGCAGTGATCAAGGCAACTAGAGTACCCTATGACAGGCGATGAACTACACACGTGAGCTGGTTACAGGATCACAATCTAATGCAAACCGACCAAGTAATATGATAACTCACAACAATACTATTAAAGTAATGCACTATTAAAGACTTAGTAAAGTAAAGTAAGAATAATATATTGAAGTAGATAAGTCTTACAGAAAGAGAAAGATACAAGAGCTATACCAAACTCTCCAGTAGACTACTCCGGAGACCCCGAGCACAGCTCGACTCAACTCTAACTCCCACACTAGACTACAACTACTACTAAAGGTGGAACTACACTACTTCTTCACTTGTATCTTGAATGAATCATGTCTTGAGAGGGTGGAGGCAGCCTCTATTTATAGGGGAGAGCAAGGGGGTGCCACGTCAGCGATCCGCGTGCTCCTTGCCTCTCCACCCTTGGATGAACCGACCTTGTAACCGACTTGGATGGATGGTAGTGGCAATTTCCTCACGTGGATAGCAGTGCAGGAAGTCGGTAGGAGTGAGTCGGTGGCCAAAACCCACATAGGGGGGGTTCAGCCGACCCCTATGATGGGTAGGGCCAAGCCAGGTGTAGGCCCCACCAGTCATAGGGTCTCCCTGGTACTTGTTATGTCCTTGATTGCTTCGTTTCACGCCTCAATCCGTGTGCCTTTGATCTCCACCATTGAATGGAAGCACAAGTTGATCAGATGGATGAAATGACTTGGTTCGAGTGTCACACGGATTCTGCCACGTCATCAGAGCCAGGTGGGCCCCATGGGTGGTTCAGCCGACCCATGGGTGGGCCCACTCTGAGCTCTGATCTCTTCTTTGTGGTCCCTTGTGTCATGTATTGGAATGTGGTTGTCTGGTGCCTCCATATGTGGTTCGGCCGAACCACATATGTGAGCCCCAGCTGCTGCATTTTGTCCTGTTTTGATCTTCCCTGCATTCACAAGCTAAGAGTACAAGTGGAACTCATTACAGATAAAATATGCTCATGTTATGTTTATTCTCCCTTGGATCTGAGGCCTGTTGACGGTGTTTGAAAGTGGAAAGTTTATAGGTATATCCACCGTCAACAGGTGCCTGGCATGGTTCGCCGATAATCACGTTCTTGTCGAACCGTGGAATCGGCTTGCTTCGGACAAATCAAAATAGCAGGGCTCTCCTTTCTCGATGACATTGATCGGAAAAGGAACCTTGTCAACCATCATCTCGGCCAAGTTCAGTCGTCCTTTATTGAGAGCCGATTGTATCTGTCGATGAAAATAGTTGCAGTCATTAGTGGCATGACTATACGAATTATGATATTTGCAATAAGCCCTTTTCTTTAAGTCCTTTATCGAGTAATTCTAATGTTACTGGTTAGTTGAGACCTGTTAACGTCTAATTTTTATTATCAATTATCCCTAGATTATACATGAATATCTAGTAGAATAGGGTTATTACTAATAATTTCCTACGAGTTTTAGTGAATTGTCTATTTTCTAGGGAATTATATAGAAAAGCTTAAAAGAAGGATTAAAGTGTATAATTATCACGAAATTTGATCGCGAAGGAAATAAACGTCATCGGCAAGGTAGAAGTGTCCTAGAAGGCACCCGAAGCTACCGGGGCCCCACCTAGAAGGTGGCAGGGCCGGGCAGGCCCCAAGGGGGGCCGGGCGGCGCCCCACCTAGGGTTCCTGGCCGCCGTCTTCTGGAGTCTTCCACAACCGCCATTGAGGAGTCATCTCGGCCCTTGGTTAAGTCGGTTTGATCCTACCAGCACGCATTCATCCCACCGGGCTATAAATAAAGGGCCAGACCCCCGTGGAGGAGGCCAGATCAAGAGCTGAAGAGCCTGAAGCATTAGATAGATATCCATTAGATCTAGGCTAGAAATCAAGAAAGAGATTAGAGAGATAGAGTAGATGAGTAGAGATTCAGAGTCCCGGCCTGTCGGAGCTTCTTCATAGCTGTATTCGTCTGGATTCAGCTCCCTCGCCCGGAGATGCATTCTAAGGTACTTTTGTATTCAACATTCTGATACAAGTAAGCATTTGTTCTTATTCGTTCTTAAGTTTGCAACTCATATTGAGTGCTTTGATCTTGGTAGCTCCTAGATTGAAGTGGTAGTTTGTAGTGTAGACGTGGTGTCTAGGCTATAATTACTTGTGAATGTCCCCTAATTAGCCGGATAGTAGTAGTTCGCGTAGGTGACAGCTACGTTGATTCCTCTGTAGTCCACTTCCCGTTGATAGGATCGATATGTGTATAAGTGCTTGGTAGGAGAGAACTCTGATTTCTACTCTTATTCAGGTCACTGCCCAGTTAGAACGATATTATTGAAAGCTTACCGGTTGTTAGAACTAGATAGTCACTAACTATTATCCTTATTCTTGATATTCTCTGGATTGATTGTGCCATTGGGTTAAGAATCAATAAACGTAGTCAGTATCACCTACTATTCCTTTGGGTTCAATATTAAAACCGGGATTGTCTGGTGAAGTGCTACATCGGTACTATATCTGTACGCTTGCGAATAATTTGATAATAATAATAATATTTAATAGAGTGCAATTAATTTATACCAACAAGCATTTCTAGCGCCGTTGACGGGGAACGGTTTGCTGATTTTGACTTTAGTTTATCTTAATCTTGTATTATACTTTTATCTTTTACTCTTTTTAAATATGGAACCTATATCCCAACTTTTATATCAATACAGAGCACCGTCAGGATCGTATCTCCAGCCAAAAGAATCATCTAAACCTATTACATCATCTGGCTATGAGCTACGCCCAAAGATTAAGTTAGTTCAGAATCACATTTTTTCTGGTAGTTCTAGCGAAAACCGCTATTCCCATTTAACTGATTTTGAGCTGGCATGTTCATGTCTACATATTAAGGGCATGACAGATGAAACTTTAAGATGGAAACTCCTTTTGTTTTCATTAACGGGAAAAGCAAAGAAATGGTATAATCGCCATGTTGGGAGTAGTCAAGGAGATTGGAAAGTATTGCGTGCTAATTTTTATCTTAAATTTTTTCCTATCGAAAAAGTCGCTAAACTTCGTTTTAAAATTATAGGATTTAAACAATTAGATAATGAATCATTAGGCAAGGCTTGGGAACGCTTTGACGGATTTATAAATTCTGGATTTAATCTTGCTTTGCCAGAAACCTATACTTTTGCAACATTTCTTTTTAGGCCTCAATGATAAAAATAAAAAATACCTTAACTTGGCCGCAGGTGGAGCATTTATGCATATTACTGCTACACATGGTAAAACCATTCTTACTAATATCTTAAATGATCTTCCTGAAGAAAAAGAAGAGTTGTTAGAAGGATGGATTTTTGTCACCTAAATCTAAACTTTTGTCTGATTCATTTCAATCATTAGAACTTGAACTATCAAATAAGAAGGAGATAACTCCTAATTTCTGATTTCATGCTTGAATTTGAGGATGAACTTTTTGATGATTATGGAAATACCTCATGTTATCATAAAATTATGAAACCTCAAGAATCTATGAATTTTAAAAGTTTAAATGTTTCACATCCTGCTGATTTAAAATTTCTTAGAGAAATAGCAAGAGAATTAATTTTTGTTATGAGTAATGAGTGGTTGATAGAATCTGAACTTTGAAATGATATAATTCATTTAAATTCTCCTGCCATTACTATTAAATAGTCAAATTGATGCATATCCTTTTAATGCCTTCTATAACCTAGTAGTAGGTGTCAATATCATGTCTCTAACATTTGCTGAATTTTTTTTGAAAGATATGCCATTCATCCCTACAAATAAATTATTGAAAAGTCATTCAGGACACATTATTCCTAGTTTAGGAGTTCTATGTGCTCTTCCTATTGTGATTAATGAATTCCTAATTTTGCTGAATTTTTATATCTTTGATGTTTGGAATTTTGATGTAATGATTGGATTACCAATAGAAAACTTATGCGAGAAGGTTGTAAGGGCAATTTAGATATTAAACTTGAGAAAGGATTTAATCTCTCTATGCCTATAACATATGCATTAAAAGCTAAGGCAGAGCTACTTCCTGAGTTAGATCCAATAGAAGAGGTTAAGGTTGTGTCATTTGAAGAAATTATTGAACCAAATTTAGAAGATGATACTCAGTTCATCATTAATGAAGAGGAGGAGGATCCTATTGATCGTGAACCTCTGGATGGATTACTAGAGCCACCTAAGCCTTCTATTGAGCTTAAACAAGTACCTTCTGGTCTTAAATATGTTTTTCTGAATGATGATCAAAATTCTCCTGTGATTATAAGTGATAGACTTTCTGATGAAGAATCTTTTAGATTAATAGCTGTCTTAGAAAAACATCGTGCTGCTTTTGGTTATTCACTCCAAGACCTGAAGGAGATTAGTCCTGTTTGATGTACCCATCGTATTCCAACCAACTCAAAAATTACACCTTCTAGAGAGCCCCAACGTAGGCTTCAAAATGTGATGAGGGAAGTTGTTAAGAAAGAGGTCTTAAAACTCTTGAATGCTAGGATTATTTATCATGTGCCGAATAAGTGAGTGGGTAAGCCCTGTTCAAGTTGTATCTAAAAAGGATGGAATGACCGTAGTTCAAAATGATAAAAATGAATTAGTACCCCAGAGAACTGTCACTGGATGACGAATGTGCATAGATTATAGAAAACTTAGTAAAGCAACAAAGAAAGATCATTTTCCACTACCCTTCATTGATGAGATGTTAGAGCGTTTAGCAAATAATTCTTTCTTTTGTTTGCTTGATGGTTATTTTGGATATCACCAAATTTCTATCCACCCTGATGATCAAAGCAAAACCACTTTTACATGTCCTTATGGAACTTATGCTTATTGTAGAATGTCTTTTGGATTATGTAATGCACCTGCTTCTTTTCAAAGATGTATGATGTCTATATTTTCTGAAATGATAGAAAAAATCATGGAAGTTTTTATGGATGATTTTTTTTAGTTTATGGAAAAACTTTTGATGATTGTCTAGAAAATCTAGATACGGTTTTGCAAAGATGTGAAGAAAAGCACTTAGTCCTTAATTGGGAAAAATATTATTTTATGGTTAGAGAAGGAATAGTGCTACAATATCTAGTGTCTGAAAAAGGTATAGAGGTAGACAAGGCAAAAATTGAAGTAATTGAACAACTACCTCCACCTATTAATATAAAAGGAATCCGAAGTTTTCTTGGTCATTGGGGATTTTATCGTAGATTTATAAAAGATTTTTTCACATATAGCTAGACCACTGACTAACTTATTAGCTAAGGATGTTCCTTTTGAATTTGATGATGCATGTTTAAAATCTTTTAATATTCTTAAAGAAGCACTTACATCGGCATCAATCATTCAACCCCCTTGATTGGTCTTTACCTTTTGAAATTATGTGTGATGCTAGCGATTTTGCTGTAGGTGCAGTATTAGGACAAACAAAGGATAAGAAGCATCATGCAATTGCTTATGCTAGTAAAACCATGACAGGAGCACAACTAAATTATGCAACAACTGGAAAAGGGCTCCTGGCTATTGTTTTTGCTATTGATAAATTCAGATCTTACTTAGTAGGAGCAAAAGTAATTATCTATTCTGATCATGCTGCTTTAAAATATTTGCTCACTAAGAAAGATGCTAAATCCTCGTTTGATAAGATAGATTCTGTTACTTCAAGAATTTGACTTAGAAATAAAAGATAGAAAAGGAATAGAAAATCCAGTTGCTGATCACTTGTCTAGAATACACTTTGAGAAACCTCAGGAACTACCTATTAATGACTCATTAAGAGACGACATGTTGTTTAAAGTGACCAAGTCAGACCCTTGGTACGCGAATATTGTCTACTTTATGGTTACAGGTTATGTACCACCAGGGGAAAATAAAAAGAACCTCATTTATGAAAGTTGTCTCCACATATGGGATCCACCATATCTCTTCAGAATTTTCTCAGATGGATTACTTAGAAGATGATTCATTCAGAAATGCCATGCATCACCATATGGAGGTCGTTATAGGGCATTCCGCACTCATGCTAGGATTTGCCAGAGTGGGTTCTTTTGGCCAACTATGTATGAAGACACCAAAGATTTTGTCCGGAGATATGGATCATGCCAGAGGCACGGAAATATTAATGCAAGAGATGCTATGTCACTCACCAACAATCTCCATATCGAGCTCTTTGATGTCTGGGGAATTGATTACATGGGACCATTTGTGAAATCAAGAAATTATGAATACATTCTGGTGGCAGGTGACTATGTATCCAAGTGGGTAGGAGCTATGCCATGCATGAATGCTGAATTCCAAACATTCAAAGAAGATGTTTGAAGAGATTATACTTCCAAGGTTTGGGACACCAAGGATGGTCATTAGTGACGGAGGAACACATTTCACTGATAAGAAGTTTCATCGATACATGCAAGCTCATGGAATCCGTCATAATAGTTGCTACGCCATACCTATCCTCAGACAAGTGGCCAGGCAGAAAAATCAAATAAACAGATCAAAATATTCTACAGAAAACAGTAAATGAGATGGGTACTGCATGGAAGAATCGGTTACCCAAAGCACTTTGGGCATATCAGACTACCTACAAGACACCCTTGGGCATGTCACCCTATCAATTAGTGTATGGTAAGACCTGTCATTTACTGGTAGAATTAGAGCATAAGGCTCACTGGACTATTAAGAGATGAAATATGGACTTTGAAGCCGCTGGAGAAAAGAGAAAGATGCAATTATCAGAATTAGAAGAATGGAGAGAAAAGGCTTCTCACAATTCGAAGATTTACAAAGAAAGAACAGAAAGATGGTAGTTGACATCTACTAACGTCTCCCAATATAACTTTATAACCTTTAACACTAGAGACGAGATTAGAAGATGTATGGTAATTAATTAACTGATCATTAGCGACTAGACACTTATCTATTACCAACATTCTTTAGCATGAACTGGGTTGTCAATCCTAATTATATAAGCTAAGAATAAATAAAGGTTTTACATATTATTCCATGTGACTAGGCAGAAATATAAATAAATATAAACTAAGAACAATTCTGTAAGCGGACAGATAATTATACCATTGTAACATTTTACCTAGGAGTTCTACCAGGTTGTCGATTTATATTTATACCACTGGGAAGGACTTGGTTAAACTACAATCTATTATATTGATAACAACCATATACAATGAATAAGTGATGTTACCGATGTCATATACTGCTACTCATAACAGGTAGAGGTCACAAGATAATAAAGATAAATAGGGTGATAAGTATGATCAAGCATCATTAATAAAGATAAACATGAGAGCACTTTCTAGTCATAGTAATAGCTAGCCAATGGATAAACTAAGGAATTAATATCTAAGGTAATTCTATAACTACGTCAATGAATAACTCTAACTTGTGCAATTACATCTGGCAATCATTGTCAGATTAGTCCTATATCATGATCACATGTAAAGGGTATCATCTAGGAAAGGACTGAAACAGAGTCATCACCCAACTTCGTGACCGTGCCTGCTTGCCTACATACGGGGGGTGGATGTTGACAGTCGTTAAGTACCAATTTTATACCGTCAACTATTGCCTAGGGAAGATCAATAATAGAAGCATAGGGGTTATTACTGACAAATTCCATGAGTTTTGGTGAATTATGTATTTTCAAGAGATTATTCCAGAAAGCTTAAAAGAAAGATTAAAGTGCTTAATTACCACGAAACTTAACCGCCAAGGAAACATCATCACGAAGACCCTGGAAGAGTCCAGAACACACCCGAAGCGACCGGGGCCCGAACCCTACCAGGGTCGGGCCGGCCGGCGCCCCCCTTAGGGTTTCGGCCCACCTTCTGGAGTCTTCTTTCACCGCCTCTTTGAAGTCATCTGGGCCCTTTGTTCAAGTCGGTTTGATCCCACGGCGCACGTTCATCCCACCGGGCTATAAATAGAGGGGCAGACCCCCTCCCAGAGCACCAATTCATTCCTCCTGCTTCATTCGTCAAGAGTAGATAGAAGTTATGCTTTCCAGAGATTAGAAATAGGGCTCTAGTTCTTCAAGTTCATAGTTTAGGCGTCTAGGAAGGTTCAAGTAGAGTTGGCTTATCTTGTATCTCATTATGACTTTACTTTATTTTAATATATTGCTACTTATTCAGTTCTTGGTTTATTCAAGTTGCATATTTGATATAGCTGTGATTGGTGATGATTATTGTCATTTGATCGTAAAGCGCCTAATTCAGTACTCGAGTGAGTTAGGTGGTATACATTATGTAGACGTGGTGTCTAGATATATTGTGTACCTATGGAGGCACCCTGACGCGCCGAGTCGTGTGGTAGTCTGTGTAGGTGACAGCTCTGTTGGTTCCTCTGTAGTCTATCCCCCGTACGTAGGACGAGCAGAGCGCGGTCGCGAAGGAGGTGACCCTTGTGTCTCAATATCCTCATTAGATGATGCTCCTTATGATGTTTTCTGAGTTGATTATGCTATAGATGAAAATGTGTAATGTGGCGTAGGCTGTCGACTTTGTATTTAGTAATTACATAGGTTTCCTTTACTTTGGCCGAATCTCGAGATTGTCTTACTACATTAGTGAGTCTCTATATTCTATCTCTGCAATACCATTTACCTCATTTACTCAGTTATCATTTACCATTTATCATTGACTTATTTATCGCTAAATCAGTAGAGTTATGGATTATCATAGGTCTGTACATTTATCTTTCCAAACATTATAGTAGATTATCCTAATGAGTAGAATGCATCTTTATGCTTTTGGCACAAAATAAATCAACGATATTCGGAATACTTACCGAGTGAAATGCTACAATGGGAGAATTATCTGTTCGCTTGCGGATATATTCTATAGTATTATTTTTAGGAGGCCAGTGAAGATTATTTTACCTTTGGTTTTTGGCATCATGTTAGGGATGACAACTTAACGTGAAGTGATGTTAAAAATAACAACAAGCATTTCTGGCGCCATTGCCGGGGATGGCAATTATATTCATTAGGATAATTTATTGAGTTTATTGATTTTATTCACAGGATATTTATTCTAGAATTTCATATAGGAGAGTTCTTCATAGATAATATTATAGAAAAACATAAAAAATAACTATAGACATAAATACTTAGACATAACCATAACATTTTCCTTTAGCAGACTTACCCATGTTTTGTTTATTTTCAAATATCTTATATAGGATAAGTGCAGGATTGGTTGTGTACTTTAACTCTTATCAATCAGGAACAACCATAGGAAGAAGGCTGAGAAGACTTTATGTGACTTCTTTGCCCCAAGCACTGAGAATATTCACGTTGGGCCAACTTTTAACATTGGAGATCATGACTACGAGATCAAGCCAAGCCTCATCAAAATGGTGCAAGCTATCACATTTAGTGGAAAGAAAGATGAAGATGGAAGTGTCCATCTGCAAAATATCCTGGAGATTGGCAAAACCGTCAACATCAAAGGCATTCCTCAAGACGTCGTGCTACTTCATTTATTTTCGTTCTCATTGGAGGGAAAGGCGAAGCAGTGGTTTTATCAGAATAAAGATCGAGTCAAGACATGGGTAGAATGTTCAAAAGCTTTCCTAGAAAAGTTTTTCCCAGTAGGCAAAACCAATGCTCTACAAGGAAAGATTTCAGAATTTTGTTAGCAAAAAGGTGAATCTATTTCAGAAGCCTAGCAACGTTTTCAAGATTAGACATCAGATTGTCCCCATCATGGAATGGAAAAGTGGTTGCTCATGCAAACATTTTATCACGGACTAACTCAAAGGTCATGTGAGCAGTTAGATGCCACTGCTGAAGGATCATTTATGTCACTCACTCCTGAAAGGGCCGAAGATATTATGGCAAAGATAGCAGAAAATCAGAATTGGACAAATAACACTCAAACATGCCATAACAGTGAAGAAGTGCCAGAGGAAGTGTGTGCACTGTCAACCAAGATGGATGTACTGTTGAACTGGTTAGAGCAAAGAGTCAATCATAAAGAAATCGTCAAGCTATTCAAGATGCATTCAATTCCCAGAATCAATATGAAGGATCTTTAGAAATTGAGTTTGTAAATCCCCCAGAAGATATTAGTACAGTCATCAAGTCCACTTCTCAGAAGCACGGATAGAATCAACCTTGGTCAACCAGTCAAGGTAAGTAACAAGGCAATAGTAATTTTTCAAATCATAGACAGCCACCCTTGAGAGAATTAATATTAGAACAAGCTAGAATTAATGAAAGTATTTATAAGAAGCTTGCTCTTAATGATAAAGTTTTAGAAGGAATTAATTCTAAGTTGGATAATTTCTCTTCTGCTGTTAAAGATCAAATATTATTTAAAAAAATTACAAATTGCACAATTATCTTCTACTTTGTTTACCACTAACCATGAGCAAATAAAAGGAATATCTACTAGAGGAGGTAAGTCTACACGTGATCCACCTTACCCAAAAGGGGCACGTAGACCATCACATTTAGTGCAGGTAGAAGAAGAGATTGAAAACAGAGAAGAATAAGTTATACCACCTTCACCACCAGTTGAACTACAAGATCAAGAATTCACTCAAGATTTTCATGACACAACCCTCCTTCTGTTTCCACGCAGAAGAAGAGCTAAAACGGATGATCAATTTGGTAAGTTTGTAGAGGTAATTCAGAAGTTATATGTCAATATTCCGTTGTTAGATGCCATATAGGTACCTACATACACGAAGTATCTTCGAACCATCCTCAACAACAAAGGACCACTACCTTCTACTGAAGTTGTCAAGCTAACGGAGGAGTGTAGTGAGGCAATTCTGAGTTCTTCTCCTACTAAGAAGAAGGATCCAGGGTGTCCCACTATTGATTGTTCAATAGGAGACCAGATGTTCGAGAATGCTTTATGTGATCTTGGAGCAAATGTCAGCGTCATGCCCAAGACCGTCTTCGACAAACTCAACTATTCTATGCTCACGCCAACCACGTTGTGTTTGCAATTAGCTGACCAATCGGTCCGCTATTACCGTAGGAATCGCAGAAAATATTCCGGTAAAAATCCGCAACTTTTTCATTCCTGTAGATTTTGTAGTACTTGACATGCAGGAAGAGAGGAAGATACCCCTCATCCTTGGGCGACCATTCCTAAACACTGCAAATGCAACCATCAACGTCGGAGCTGGAGAGATCACATTCACCATCAATGGGCAAGAAGAACGTTTCGCATTCAAGCCAAGACTAGAGCAATGACAAACGTTGAAGTGTCATGAAGAACAAGATGCAACAACATCTCCGACACCAAAGATGAATCATGAAGAATAATTCAACTGGAGAAGTCTGGATCGGCAGACTCAAAAACCCCGAACCTTCGCTGGGAGGTAACTCGGTAGTTATCGGTAATTTAATTCTTGCATTGAAATTTGCATATTTATTTCCTCTTAAATTGCATTATTAAAAAGAAATAAAAATAAGCATAGCATGATTAAAGATTAAGCCACATGTGATTATTACTAACGGAGTGTTAAACCCCGTCAGTGCAATTTACTGTGCTGGTAGAAAATTATAAAAAGACCATCATTATAATTCTAATTTTTCATAGATTCATAAAAGTAATTTAGTTTTTCATTCTTATGTCATTATACGGTATAAATACGGGAAACATATGGGATCCACCATCATCACATCAAGTCACATCATGCATTATCATCAACCACCACCTTTCACTACCATCCAAACTCCATGCATGCACTACCCACCATCCATCCATTCAGCCATTTCACCAGAGAAGAGCACCAACACACATGCATTTGGAAGGGCATCTAGGTGGTGTCGACAGTTTCAAAAGTAGAGAGCCAAAGGTCACCAGGTGGGGCCGGCCGGCCCCAAGGCCACGCCGGCCGGCGCCCCTCCTCCACTTCTCTGCCTCCCACTTCTCTCACTCACTCACTCACTCACTCACATACACTCCAGAGAGCACATAGCTACATTGCCTTGCTGCTCGTGACTTCAAACTCTCACAAACTCTTCATTTGATTCAAGTTTAGGCAAGAGAAGGAGTAGAGAAGAGGATTAGCAAGAAGACCTAGAAGACAGATCACCACTTTGATTCCTTTCTCTCCACTTGTTCTTACTTGTTCTTGTTTTGTTCTTGTGTTCTTGTTCGTTCTTGCCGCGTTCTTCGTGTTCTTCATTTTACAGGCAAGATGAGCAATAGAATGAAAGGTGCCATTCGATCCCTTGGAAGAGCCTTCTCACGCCGCACAACACGAAGTCAATCATCATCACAAGTGCCATCGTTCGTCGGCTTCGACATGAATATCGATCCTCCGTCACCCTTCACATATGATAATCCGTCATCCTCTTCCCAACCGAAAGAGAGGTATGAGCTCACAAGCATCACTCAAATTTTCATTATCATCTAGACCGCAAGAGGGAGATATTAAATGTGGTTAAAAACAAGGAATTTTCGCATACTCCAATTTTTGATGCCACTTTGCCCTATGAAACCGGAATGGATTCCGAGTTTGAGCTTATTTTTAGAAATGTTGGATGGAAAAATGCATGGCAAATTAATAAGCAGGGTAGCAAGTTACTCACTATAGAATTTATTAGCACCCTAGACTTTGATGATGATGAGGTTAATTTTAGAATGTTTAATAAATCTTTCACCCTCTCATGGAAAACTCTTAGTTTAGCACTAGAATTCAATAATCAATGTGTGGTCAATATTTCTGAAACTCTCCAAGACTTTGATAAAGATGATTTTTGGGAGAGTATCACTGCAAAGAAACCTGAAAGAAAACCAAAATATACTACTGAAGAAGTTCATCACCCCACACTGAGATTCATGTTTAAATGGTTAGCTTTTACATTCTTTCCTAGAGAGGAGTTAAATACTATCAAATAAGATGAGCTGCATTTGTTATATATCATGATTAAAAAGAGGAAGGCGACACCTGTAAAAATGATGTTGAATTATTTGAGAACTGTCCCTTCCTTGAGGAAGTGCAGTATTTCTTTTACTTTCTGAATTACACGTTTAGCTGCAGGGCTAGGTTCATTATCAAATGCTTCACTTGTTTATATTTCTGATGCCCGCAGAATTATTGATTATGATTTTTTCCTTTCGTGCTCACATGTTCAAATGCCGAAATAATAAAATAGTTGTGATTTATAAAAATTATGACAATGAGTACGAACTGCCAGACAGAGAGTTAGGAATTTATTCTGTTCAGAATTTTGTTTTTCCAGCTGTTAGAGCTAATGTTGGCAGGTGTCCATCCGCGCGCATCAGCAGGGCGCCGAGAACTAATTTCACTGAAGCTGGCCCAGATGTCCGCGCGCATCAGCAGGGCGCCGAGAACTAATTTCACTGAAGCTGACCCAGCACCATCTGGGCCAGCTTATTCCCACTATGTTGATTTTGGTGAACAGGTATCAACGCAGGAGCCACGCCAGCAGTGGACTGCACATGCAGGATGGGAGGAACAGCCCACATTTCAGCAAGGAGAATCTTCGTCAGCAGCAACAGCAGCGGGATGGGGAGCAACTGATTTTCAAAGAGGACAAGCATCTTTTTCTACACGCGGGAACACGGACTTCACCACCGGTGGACCGTATCCGTTCCATGCACCACAGGAAGATGATTACTATCGGCCACCTAAGCAGCACTTTACAGCTACCGCTTATGATTTCCCAGTTTTATCTATGCGTCTCACTAACATTGAACAGGGACAGAACACAATAAGTGACACACTACACCAGCACGAGTAGTGGCAGCAGTAGGTCGATGACAGGTTCTACCAGCATAAACAATGGTAGCACAGCACGGACCAATGACTTGATCAGATCTATCAGGGACAGCAGCAGACGCAGAGCGGATTGGAATATTTGATACATCAGATGGGATACCCGCCGCCACCTCCACCATATTACTGAGCAACATCCAGCTTGGGGGAGATCCCCGCTAGGTGAGTACCTCTCGCCTTTATATATGCTTTCTATTTCAGTATTTAATTCAGTCTTTAATTCTGCTAATTTCAATATTGCTAAAAACAACAAGAAAACCAAAAATTTATTTACCGCTTTCTTTAGTTATTGCATTTAATTTCTGCTTGCTTAAAAATGAAAATTCAAAAAAATAATAGGTTATATAATTAAGTTTGCTTTAAATTCCGCATTCGATTTGTCTTTAAAATAATTAGAACTTGAAGCTAGAGAAAAAATCGAAAAGATGTTTACACTGTTTAAATATAATTTCTTGCAATTGCTTAGTATTTAAATTTAAATTCTCCTACGAATTGCATGAAGTTTATCTACCATAAAAATTTATTCTGAAACTTGATATCAGTGGATAGCAAAAGCTTTTCTAAGTAATTGATGGATATAATATAAGAAGATTTGAGTTACTATTTATTTCATTCTGAGTGACACCTAAGCTCCAGACATTTCAAAAATCAATATCAAAGAAAATATAATAATTTGTTCTCCTAATATGATTTAAGTAGACTATTTTGTTATGCATTCATGATTGAATTCACATGCAAAAAAGTTTTCACTCTATGCACAAGTCTCTCTCTTAGAAGTCTAACAGAGAGTGTGGGTTATAAAATTAAAAGATGTCATACCAAAGAAGTATGAGCCTGAAAGAGGCTATATCAAAAGGGTATGTGCAAAAAAAAGAAGAAAGAGAGTAAAACAATGGGTGCAAAGACACCCGCCTGAGAGAAAAAAATGGTACAAAAGTATCCGCTAGGGAGATAACCCACACTTTTTAGAAAGACAGAAAAGAGAGGATAATGCATAAGAGTTCAAAAATGAAATTTGATCACACTCACACATTCAATCATGATGTATAGCTTAGTAGTCCTCTGCAATCTTATTAGTAGGCTCTCATTATTTCTTAAATAAACATTATATACTTATTAAAAAATCTCTGGAGCAATGGTTCAAATAAAGGATGAAATACTTAGTGCTTCTTGATTATTCTGTCTCTCAATTACCCAAGATCTAGTTTAAAAGCCCCACGATTGAAAAGAATAGGAATAAGTTTGAAAGGTAGATTAATGAATTTCAATCCGGACAAGAATTTTTGTTTAAATATTTAAGTATTTTTTAGGAGTTATACATTTATTAAACCCTAAATAAATTATTTCAAGTCAACTTTACTAAGGGACTAGCAAAGACTTAGTTTAGGGGTATTGTTGACGGTCGTTAAGTACCAATTTTATACCGTCAACTAATGCCTAGGGAAGATCAATAATAGAAGCATAGGGGTTATTACTGATAAATTCCACGAGTTTTGTTGAATTGTGTATTTTCCAGGGATTATTCCAGAAAGGCTTAAAAGAAGGATTAAAGTGCTTAATTACCACGAAACTTAACCACCAAGGAAATATCATCACGAAGACCCTGTAAGAGTCCAGAACATACCCGAAGCGACCGGGGCCCGAACCCCACCAGGGAGGGGCCGGCCGACGCCAGGGTGGGGCCGGCCGACGCCCCCCTTAGGGTTTTGGCCCACCTTCTGGAGTCTTCTTCCACCGCCTCTCTGGAGTCATCTGGGCCCTTTGTTCAAGTCGGTTTGATCCCACGGCGCACGTTCATCCCACCGGGCTATAAATAGAGGGGCAGACCCCCTCCTAGAGCACCAATTCATTCCTCCCGCTTCATTCGTCAAGAGTAGACAGAAGTTAGGATTTCCTGAGATTAGAAATAGGGCTCTAGTTCTTCAAGTTCATAGTTTAGGCGTCTAGTAAGGTTCAAGTAGAGTTGGACGCTACGCTCGTGATTCCAGATCCGTTCGTCTGGAGATCGGTAATCTTATCTTGTATCTCATTATGACTTTGATTTATTTTAATATATTGCTACTTATTCAGTTCTTAGTTTATTCTAGTTGCATATTCGATATAGCTGTGATTGGTGATGATTATTGTCATTTGATCGTAAAGCGCCTAATTCAGTACTCGAGTGAGTTAGGTGGTATACATTATGTAGACTTGGTGTCTAGATATATTGTGTACCTACGGAGGCACCCTGATGTTCCGAGTCGTGTGGTAGTCCGTGTAGATGACAATTGTGTTGGTTCCTCTATAGTCCACCCCCCATACGTAGGACGAGCAGAGCACGGTCGCGAAGGAGGTGACCCTTGTGTCTTCATATCCTCATTAGATGATGCTCCTTATGATGTTTTCTGAGTTGATTATGCTATAGATGAAAATGTGTAATGTGGCGTAACCTGTCGACTTTGTGTTTAGTAATTATATAGGTTTCCTTTACTTTAGCCGAATATCGAGATTGTCTTACTCGATTGGATAAACGCTATACGAGCAATTACATGAATTCAATAAGATCAAACCAACTATATGTCACACCCGTATTTTAAGAATAAAATAGGATGCATAAATGACTCATATGTGCCCCAGGAATAGTCGCACATATAAGCTGACAAATTACAAATGTATCATCACAGTGTTAAATACATAACGAATAAGTAATTATTACATAGTCTTACACAAATATAGGTAATAACTATGACGTTACACTCGTGGAAGCTCCATCACAGGGACACGGTCGACTGGGAGACACCAAGCCTAATACTCATTGTGATAATCTTCGCTCCAATCTTCATCTGTGGTAGGAAATTGCAAGGGTGAGCACATTTCGGACTCCGCAAGTATAACACGGGTTTATGAGGATCAAAAGGCTAGACACTGTTTGACTGCATTTAGCTTTTAATATTCAGATTCTTTTTAGCAGTTGAGTAGCATCAAGGTATTCCAAATCTCATTATTAATCCAATGATCAATTGTAATAAGGTTAATAAATAGCAAAGATATTAACATCAATAATAAACATAATATAGCTCATGGTAGCCATCTAGCTGTAATGTGCTAAAGGCCGCTCATGTCCGCGAGCACAGCTGTTATAACAGTTTATTAAACTCTGCGCAGAGGTGTACACTTTACCTGTGAGTCATGATTTACCCTTTATCACGAGGTAGCCAGCCTCTTGACCCACTTCCAAGGAAGGTCAGCAGGGATCACTATGAAGTCTTTTGAAGGTTCGTCTAACATGTTAGGGCCGCAAGGTTTCTGCAGCAGCAAGATGTAGGAAACCCCCTTCTCAATATGGCACACTCCTTCTCGGCTATACTCATAAGATTAGAGGCTGTCCTACACCAAGGTGGCACCCCTCTAGCGCCCTTTCGGGTAACCGCTAACAAGCTAGAAAAAGTCCTTGTACTGAACTAAAGCCAGAGCCATATAGCCCTCATAGTTGTACTGTATGTCCCGAGTCATCACGTACAGAAAATCTTATGGAGAGAAACTAGAGCCAAAACCCTCTACCCAAGGCTCTAGCCCCCTTTGAACAGGAATAAAATCATATTAATTTGTTCATTACATCATCCATTAATCATATCACAAGATCATTGGTATCAATAAGCACTAGCAATAACTACCCAATGCATAACCCATAGGTGAACAAGGAATCAAGATAAAAACACTATGTTATAATCTCTAAAGTTGTCAAGGTGGACACATGCATATATGAATTTTGATTGTTGTAAATAGGACAACAAGGATGGTCCATGTTATACTTGCCTTAAACTTGAGATCCTTTCTCTTGTCCAAATCTTCAATTGATAGCTCCGAGAATCACCACGTAACGCTCACCATATATACTCGATCGATCACCTCATTGACACACAACATCCAGCAGACATACACGAAGCAAACAAGAATAATAATTAAAACAGTACACCAAACAGTAATAAAACAGTTTGAAAAGGTTATAAAATTGTTCTACTTGTTCTCACGATTACATCGATATAGAGATCATAAAAAACGGATTTAAAACGTAGAAGTTATGTAATTAACAAGATTTACTTTTCTAAAAAAATAGATTGAATTTAATTATGAAATTTAAAAGTTCCAAAATTAACGTTCAGTGGTAAAAACATGTAGTGGACAAAAAAAAATACGAACCTAACGCAATTTGAATGTGAATGATAAAACAGTGAAGAATTAAGGCTACATGACTATTAGATCACAATTAAGAACAGTACTGGTGAGTAGAAAAACACGTCCAGCACTTGGATGAATATAGCTATAATATATTGAACTTGTATGGATCTGGAATAGGTAGACTGAAGATTGATTCAACAAATACTATGATTACGATATGATCTAGGATTGGATTGTAAGGTTGCAGACTTGGTGATAGGGTTTATGATATATTCACAGATAGCTAGAATAACTTACGTGCACATGCATAGACGGAGATGTGCTCTGCTCATATACAGATTTGCACGAAAGCATGCATGGACGTGTGCTTGCTTGATGGCCTCCTGTCACAGCAAGCAGCAGAGAGACGCCGGTTAATTCTCAGATGTTCACTCGGATATGTAACAAGCTGTATTCAGTGGCACGACACACGCGCATCAAACCACGAATAAGGCAGAGAAGGAGATGGAAATTCTGTAGATGTCCTCACCACCAATTGACGAGAAGAACTACGACGACATGATCAACCGGACAATGAGAACGTGCTTCGGTGTCCAGAATCCTCCACTCCTTTATCGGCCATGTTGATAGGTCGTCGGAGACCGAGGTCTCGCGTGACCGTTCTTTCTTCACGTGGACATCGGATTTACGACGACGAGGACACGATCGGCGCAACGGACAGCCGAACATCAACAAAGACGACATGAACACGTGAGTAAGAGCGAGGTGATAGGAAGCGGGAGGCAAGGAAGCAGAGCACTGCCAAATCTGGAGAAGATGCATGGATGTTAGCGCCGTGGGTGCGCCGAGGAAAAATTGAAAATCCAACGTGGTGTTTAAGCCTTCGCCTAAGAGATTGGCCGATATATATGGGCAAGAGAACTTCTTAGCTCAAAGTCAATTAGCAATATGGTACTAATTAGTGTTGCAGCCCTCACCTCCACTAATGGGCCTAATTAATTATTAAAGCCCGTAAGTAAATAAATGCGAGAGCCTTTGAGAGCTTATTAGGATTATTGCACATGGGCTTTGAGGGCTGGGCAATAATGAAACATTTTATTATTTTCGGAATCAAATAATTTCACAAATAAAATAATTCTAGAAAAGCCTAGAATTAGTATTTATATCCTGAAAAATATCCTGAAGGCTCTGAAAATTATGGGAAAATTATTAGAAACATTATGGAACACGGTGAACCCAAGTAAAGTATTTGGAGCTTAAGAAAACATATTTTGGAGCATCTAAAAATTAGAATTTTCTCGCAGAAAAAATAGAAAAAGATCCAGAAAAAGATGAGAAAATTTCCAAAAAGTTTTTAGAGATAAGTTGATGAATTATGAGCATGAAAGAGTGATTTGATGCTGAAGAAAAGGTTCTTATAAACCCCAAAGAAAGAATCTGAGTTGATAAACGAGAAATTTAATTGTAGAAAAAGACAGAGACATACTATAGAGAAGATCATTGTACTAAACGTGTTTAAAAACTTTATTCACTCACATTATAAAATCATTTACAAAAGAATTTGAATAATTTTTAGTTTTGGCAAAGACCACTCAACCAAAATAAATCATATGTAAGAGCATGAGTGCACAGACATATTGCTAAACCTAGTTGAATTTTAACTTAATGAAAATTTTTAATATGCCTAGGTTTTCATGAACTCAAAAATACCAAATTAAATCATTTTACCTATATTTCAAAAGTAGCAAAATTTCGAGTGTTACACTATACTAGACATATAATTAAACTAGACAAAGACTAATGTAATCAAGACCATATGAACTATTAAGAACAATGTTTCCCTAATCATAACGAAGAATACAATAATAGAGAAAGAACTAGAACTATACCGAACTCTGCGCTCCAGACGATCGCCGGGGCTCCAGATCCCGCCGAAGAACTAGATCTCCTCTACTCTCTAATCTAATTAGACTAGAACTATGAACTAGAAGGCTCTTGATGAACTAGTAGGCTCTTGATGACTTGAAGACTTGTTGGCTTCGATGACTGATTGATTGATGCCTCCAGGGTGTCTGCCCCTCTATTTATAACCCGGTGGGATCAACGTGCGCAGTAGGATCAAACCGACTTGAAATAAGGGCCGGAATGACTCCTCAAAGGCGGCGGAAGAAGACTCCAGAAGGCAGCGGAAGAAGATTCCAGAAGGCGGCGGCGAAACCCTAGGGGGTGCCGCCCAGCCCCACCCCAGGGCCGGCCGGCCCCACCTGGCCAGGTTTGGGCCTCCGCTTGCTTCGGGTGTGTTCTACACTCTTCCAGGGTCTTCGTGATGATGTTTTCTTGGCGGTTAAGTTTCGTGGTAATTAAGCACTTTAATCCTTCTTTTAAGCCTTTCTAGAAAAATCCCTGAAAAATACACAATTTACCAAAACTCGTGGAATTTGTCAGTAATAACCCCTATGCTTCTATTATTGTCCTTCCGTAGGCATTAGTTGACGGTATAAAATTGGTACTTAACTACTGTCAACAGATGGCATCATAAGAGGATCAAGAAAAAGGAGTTTGCACCAAGAGATAAGGTATTACTTTTTAATTACAGGTTTAAATTATTCGAGCATGGAAAGCTACGAAGCAAATTGAAAGGACCATTTACGGTTGTGAACGCGTCGGCACATGGAGCGGTAACTTTACAATCACACAAAGGTACGTTATTCAAGGTAAATGGTCACCGACTTAAATTATTTTTAGAACCATTTAATTCAAAGGCGGTTGACGGGCTAGACTTTATCCAATTACCAACTTATAGTCCCGTCATCGTCCGTTACGAAAAATAATCGAGCATCGCAACCAACAGGGATTAGTTAGAGTCCAGTGGCATCACGAGCACGGCCACCCTGACAGGCCGACTTGTCGGGCCGGCCAGCGCCCTAGTGGGTCCAGGTGGCGCCCCCCGTCCCCTCTTATCCCGTCTCTTGTTTCCTTATCCTTTTACACCCTTCCTAAACACATTCACGTTGGATCTCGTCGTGTGCGGATATTCTTTCGTACGAATCTTGTAGAACCTAGATTTGACTTTATCCTGTCTCCTGTAAACCCATATAAATACGCACCTATACCGCCCCTAATTGCATCCCATCAACAGCCTCCTCTCTCTCCTCAAGAGAAACTCTCTAGTTTAGATCTATCAGCAATGGCAGACGAGGCGGTCTTCGGCGCTGACTTCGACAAGATCCCAACAGACGACTCGAAGGCCATCATCCTTGCATAGCCGAAGCCTCTCGCCATCGTGCCACCGAAGCACATCGCTATGGTGCCTCAGCAATACAAGCAAGTCTACTACACGCAAGCTCAGCCTGCTCTGCCATCACCACCCGCAAGGCTACTGCTAGAAGACGGTACCAAAGGAAAGCAGATCGCTATTCACCGAGGCACCCCGCTTCTTCCACTTAGGGACAATGAACGACTCCTATCAGTCAAGACCGACAAGAACGGAACGCTGGTATGCACGAAATACACCACTACTCGACCTGCCATCAATAGAGTTCGGGCACGTCCAGGCCAAGTCCGCTACACCCATTTCATACCACCTCCGCCCAAGAGATAGAGGGTTGCATCAGCATTAGCACTTGAGAAAGGTTCTAAACAGCCCCTGCTCTCTCTACGAATCCTCAGTGCGAAGATTAAAGCCCTCTCTAACTCCATTAAAGGAATAGAGAAAACTGATGATTTGAGGACTAAGATTATGGGCGACATGACTAAACAGATAGAAATCAATATCAAGTTAATCTGTAGTCTCAAGCGCGACAAAGATAGGCTTAAAGAAGAGATTGAGGAGCTTAAGAAAGAGATCAGGGATCTCACAAAGAAAGGGCCGCCTTAAGTTGCCCTAGTTAACTATGTAATAAGGCACAAGTGTGTTAGGTTCGATTATATTATTAAGTCTATTGGGTCATATATTTTATTAGGGCAAAGCTTAATGAGCTAGGGTAGTCGTTAGCTCAGTCAGCTGTCAAAGTTATCTATTATTGCTAATCAATAAAGTGCCTTATTTATTATTAATATTAATGTCTTAGTATTTCTTTATCTACTCTACTCTCTATTTTTTGGTACGCATGTTGTCTCCACATGTTGTGTAGAAAAGTATACAGGAAAACAAGTGTGGGGTGGCACATCGCAACCACGGAAATCAAATCGCTCGGAAAAATCACGTAATTCGGAAAACAATCGAACCAGGACCACGCGCACCGAAGTGGGCCCCGAGGGACCACAGAGGCACACCACCCGGCGCCCTACCTGGGCCGGCCAGCGCCTCCCTACCTCCTCTGCGTACTCACCTCGGCCACGGTCAGGTTTGAGTCCAATACGAGTATAATTGCATATGTTTCAATTTCCGTTTCGATCCGAATTAAAGTTTACATGTTAAATCATTTTTTTAGAGAGGAAAAGACTGTTTAATTCATGGCTTAAGAATAAATTATATAACACTTTTCTAGGAGTCATGCCACTGTTAGAAACTATTTATAGGGACCCCATGATTGCTTAAGTTATTGTGGAACACGAGATAGTAGAATAATGAAAACTCAATCCCTGATGTTTTGTCTTTGGAGATTTATTTCGAAAATTTAAAATAATTAGCTATACCTCTCCTTTGTGGTAAAGATAATGTCCTACGAGAGCCATATATAGGATAGAAACTTGCTACATATAGTACTTGTCTTTGTGTTGACTTTGGTCAACCTTTGTAACCCGTTGAAGAAATTTTTCATATTTTCGAATCAAGTGCCACTTCCACATTAGCATTACTCTAATCTGGAGTAGTAGCAAATTATTCCATTGAAAATGTTTCTCTCCTACACTGGGAGAAAACACCAAAAACAATCATATAGAATAGCCACCAAATGATTGTTCTATGTTTCGTTAAAATCTCACGGTTACTAAATCCAAAAGAGGTATGAGCTATGCAAAAGAAAAAAAGAGAGTATAAAAAAATAGAAAAGTGTCCGAAGAAATTAAAACAATGGGTACTTAGATGCTCACCTCCCTTGAAAAAAAAGAGAGAAAATGAGAGAAGATAGCTCATACTATCTGGATAAACTCAATTGTTTAAAGAGAGATTTATTTTCCCAAGGAGCAAGGTAGAATTAGCTTCCACCATGTTCCACCAAATAAAGTTTGATTCAATTATATGCCTCATTTCTCTGTGGATTCGTTGTTTGACTTTAAAATAAATTCAATGCAAGTATGTTTTTATATTTATACCTACCTGAGATCCACATAAGCTTTTTAGAAATAGGATAAAGAAGGCAATATCATTAATGCCTCGATAAGGATACAAAAATTCTAGATATGTCAGTGATTCGAGAGCACTACAAAAGGAGAGGGTAAAGCTAAGCTTTATTTGCAAAATTAACTTCCCCTCCAATTGACTTAACTAAAGGAAGAGAGTGATCTGTTTCAAGCTGTTATGTTCTCTAACTACACAAAGATTCATGATAAACACTTTGAATTCCGCAGTACATGTATGAGTAGACTAGTTTTATGTAATATATTCTCAAGTCATGTTTGAAATGTTCCATTCTCTCTAAACTTTTATATCTTAAAACCAACCTTTTTCTCGGGATGAGTAAAAGCCTAAGTGTGGGGGTAATTGTTGACACCTGTTAACGTCTAATTTTTATTATCAATTATCCCTGTCATTACACATGAATATCTAGTAGAATAGGGTTATTACTAATAATTTCCACGAGTTTTGGTGAATTATCTATTTTCCAGGGAATTATCCAGAAAAGCTTAAAAGAAGGATTAAAGTGCATAATTATCACGAAACTTGATCGCGAAGGAAACAAACGTCATCGGCATGGTAGAAGCATCTACAAGGCACCCGAAGCAACTGGGGCCCCACCTGGCAAGTGGTGGGGCCGGGCGGTGCCCCCCTAGGGTTCCTGGCCGCCGTCTTCTGGAGTCTTCCACAACCGCCTTTGAGGAGTCATCTCGGCCCTTGGTTAAGTCGGTTTAATCCTACGACACGCATTCATCCCACCGGGCTATAAATAAAGGGCCAGACCCCCCTGGAGGAGGTCAGATCAAGAGCTGAAGAGCCTGAAGCATTAGATAGATATCCATAAGATCTAGGCTAGCAATCAAGAAAGAGATTAGAGAGATAGAGTAGATGAGTAGAGATTCAGAGGAGTCCCAGCTTGTCGGAGCTTCTTCGTAGCTGTATTCGTCTGGATTCAGCTCCCTCGCCCGGAGCTACGTTCTGAGGTACTTTTGTATTCAACATTCTGATTCAAGTAAGCATTTGTTCTTATTCGTTCTTAAGTTTGCAACTCATATTGAGTGCTTTGATCTTGGTAGCTCCTAGATTGAAGTGGTAGTTTGTAGTGTAGACGTGGTGTCAGGCTATAATTACTTATGAATGTCCCGTGATTAGCCGGATAGTGGTAGTTTCGCGTAAGGTGACAGCCACGTTGATTCCTCTGTAGTCCACTTCCCGTTGATAGGATCGATAGGTGTATAAGTGCTTGGTAGGAGAGAACTCTGATTTCTGCTCTTATTCAGGTCACTGCCCAGTTAGAACAATATTATTCAAAGCTTATCGGTTGTTGGAACTAGATAGTCACTAGCTATTTCCTTATTCTTGATATTCTCGGGATTGATTGTGCCATTGGGTTAGAATCAATAAACTTAGTCAGTATCACCTACTGTTTCTTTGGGTTCGATATTAAAACCGGGATTGTCTGGTGAAGTGCTACATCGGTATTGGATCTGTTGTTGGTGGTCCTTATGGATAAATTTTATACCACCAACTTAGACTAAAAAGAGGATTAACAACCATATTCTAGCACATATGCCTTTACTACTGACAAGTTCCACTTGTACCCCCTAGCATTCATGTTTTACAGGTTTTATGGCATAACAAGTGGAAATACACATCAACATGGAGAAAAGCGCAAAGTCAAATGATGAATCCGACTAAATGCGCAAACAAAGAATACTAAAGAAGCCCACCTTCAAAGCATAATTGGATCCATCCGCAACCACAGGAGAGGCCCAGGCCCAGGGAGCAACCGACCACCCGAAGGCGGTGGCCATATGGCGCTCCCCAGGGATCCGACCGCCCCTAGGTGGGGCCTCTCGGGCCCATCTTCGGAGGCGGTGCTGATGGCGGTTTGCTGCTGGCGGTTTTACCTCCTTCCATGTTTAGATGCGCCAAACCGTCATAGTACCACTATAAATAGATGGTGCTCCATCCCCATCAACACATACATCATTTTGGAGTCATCTACCTCACACCTCTCACTTGTATCTTTAGAGTAGTATTAGTAGTTTGTGAGCAAGGCAAGAGCTATCAAGGAGAGCCTGTCTCCTTGGAAGAAAAAGATCATCTTGGTATGAATACAAATCGGTCTTCTTCCATGAGCAAGTTTTAATCATACTTATATGATTATGCATATGAACTAGAGTCTAGTTATGATCTTGTTATGAGCTAGAACATTGTTTATGTATCATGTTCTTGACTTGTTCATCATCGTTCTTCATTGTTCATCAAATTAGTATGAATAGAGGAAGAACTAGGAATGAGGTGATGGTTCGTCGTGCTGTCATAGTTGCTCTTAACCTAGCCTGTCAATATCCGAAGGGTTGGGGTCCGTGGGGATTAGGAGTTGTTTCTAAGTACGTGAGCATGGTGCTTAGGTATGCGGAGATCGGCAAATATGTCGGTATCCCACGGGCAGAGGGGTAGGTGGACAGGTGGTGACAGCCCTGTCCATCCCTAGCATTCCCCTACGTTCGGATATTGAGTAGGAGTTCGTAAAGTCTCTATCGGCTAGCAGACCAGCTGCGGGGATCTCCCTATCACCCCAGACTTAGTCCTGATACTAGAACTATTAATTAGATGATTTGCTAACAGTTCTTTGCATAATTATAGATGACCAATGCCTGCTCAGTTAGATATATTTTTTTATTCTTTATTTTTCTTTTATCTTTGAGGTTGATCCATATGTGTGTCCACTATCTTGAAATCGTGTTTTATTCCTGTTTACTCTATGCCTACCATTGCACTCAATAAGTGATCATGTTTACACCACGCTTGATGCATGTTGCCCTCCTACAGGAAATTATAAATACGACACCCTACTCACGGGTTGAAATGCTACAATAATAGTTCTGTGCACTTGCAGAGTAATCTATTTCTTACTGAGCTATCGATTGGCGTACCTAAGTACCATTACTTAAGGATTGTAAATCTTGCGCACCCCATGGCGCCGTTGCCAGGGATGGACTTTTAGTTTATCTTTTGTAACGACGTTAAGAAATGCCAACAAGCATTTCTGGTGCCGTTGCCGGGGATGGACTTTTAGTTTATCTTTTGTAACGGCGTTAAGAAATGCCAACATTTGTGCGCTTGCGGATAATTTGATAATAATGATATTAAGTAGAGTGCAGTTAATTTATACCAACAAGCATTTCTGGTGCCGATGACAGGGAACGGTTTGCAGATTTTGACTTTAGTTTATCATAATCTTGTATTATACTTTTATCTTTTACTCTTTTTAAATATGGAACCTATATCCCAACTTTTATATCAATACGGAGCACCATCGGGATTGTATCTCTAGCCAAAAGAATCATCTAAACCTATTACATCATCTGGCTATGAGCTACGCCCGGGATTAATTAAGTTAGTTCATGATCACATTTTTTCTGGTAGTTCGAGCGAAAACCCCTATTCCCATTTAACTGATTTTGAGCAGACATGTGCATGTCTGCATATTGAGGGCATAACAGATGAAACTTTAAGATGGAACCTCTTTTCATTTTCATTAACGGGAAGAGCAAAGAAATGGTATAATCACCATGTTGGGAGTAGTCAAGGAGATTGGGAAGTATTGCGTGCTAATTTTTGTCTTAAATTTTTCCCTATCGAAAAAGTCGCTAAACTTCGTTTTGAAGTTGTAGGATTTAAACAATTAGATAACGAATTATTAGGCAAGGCTTGAGAACGTTTTGACGGATTTATAAATTCTGGACCTAATCTTGCTTTGTCAGAACCTTTGCTTTTGCAACATTTCTTTTTAAGCCTCAATGATAAAAATAAAAAATACCTTAACTTGGCTGCGGGTGGAGCATTTATGCATATTACTGCTACACATGCTAAAACCATTCTTACTAATATCTTAAATAATCTTTCTGAAGAAAAAGAAGAGTTATTAGAAGATGAATTTTTGTCACCTAAATCTAAACTTTTGTTTGATTCATCTCAACCTTTAGAACCTGAACTATCTAATGAGAAGGAGATAACTCCAATTTCTGATTTCAAGCTTGAATTTGAGGATGAACTTTTTGATGATTATGGAAATACCTCATGTTATCATAAAATTATGAAACCTCAAGAATCTATGAATTTTAAAAGTTTAAATGTTTCACATCCTGCTGATTTAAAATTTCTTAGAGAAATAGCAAGAGAATTAATTTTTGTTATGAGTAATGAGTGGTTGATAGAATCTTAACTTTGAAATGATATAATTCGTTTAAATTCTCCTGCCATTATTATTAAATGTCAAATTGATGCATATCCTTTTAATGCCTTCTATAACCTAGTAGTAGGTGTCAATATCATGTCTCTAACATTTGCTGAAATTTTTTTGAAAGATATGCCATTCATCCCTACAAATAAATTATTGAAAAGTCGTTCAGGACATATTATTCGTAGTTTAGGAGTTCTATGTGCTCTTCCTATTGTGATTAATGAATTCCCAATTTTACTGAATTTTTATATCTTTGATGTTTGGAATTTTAATGTAATGATTGGAGTACTAATAGGAAAACTTATGCGAGAAGGTTGTAAGGGCAATTTAGATATTAAACTTGAGAAAGGATTTAATCTCTCTGTGCCTATAACATATGCATTAAAAGCTAAGGCAGAGCTACTTCCTGAGTTAGATCCAATAGAAGAGGTTAAGGCTGTGTCATTTGAAGAAATTATTGAACCAAATTTAGAAGATAATACTCAGTTCATCGTTAATGAAGAGGAGGAGGATCCTATTGATCCTGAACCTTTGGATGAATTACTAGAGCCACTTAAGCCTTCTATTGAGCTTAAACAACTACCTTCTGGTCTTAAATATGTTTTTCTGAATGATTATCAAAATTCTCCTGTGATTATAAGTGATAGACTTTCTGATGAAGAATCTTTTAGATTAATAGCTGTCTTAGAAAAATACCATGCTACTTTTGGTTATTCACTCCAAGACCTTAAGGGGATTAGGCCTATTTTATGTACCCATCGTATTCCAACCAACCCGGAAATTACACCTTCTAGAGAGCCCCAACGTAGGCTTCAAAATGCGATGAGGGAAGTTGTTAAGAAAGAGGTCTTAAAACTTTTGCATGCTCGGATTATTTATCCTGTGCCACAAACTGAGTGGCTAAGCCCTATTCAAGTTGTACCTAAACAAGGTGGAATGACCATAGTTCAAAATGATAAAAATGAATTAATACTCCAAAGAACTGTCACTAGATGGCGAATGTGCATAGATTAGAAAAATTAATAAAGCAACAAAAAAGATCATTTTCCGCTACCTTCAATGATGAAATGTTAGAGCGTTTAGCAAATAATTCTTTCTTTTGTTTTCCTGATGGTTATTCTCGATATCACCAAATTCCTATCCACCCTGATGATCAAAGCAAAACCACTTTTACATGTCCTTATGGAATTTATGCTTATTGTAGAATATCTTTTAGATTATGTAATGTACCTGCTTCTTTTCAAAGATGTATGATGTCTATATTTTCTGAAATGATAGAAGAAATCATGGAAGTTTTTATGGATGATTTTTCAGTTTATGGAAAAAAGTTTTGATGATTGTCTAGAAAATCTAGATAAGGTTTTGCAAAGACGTGAAGAAAAGCACTTAGTCCTTAATTGGAAAAAATATCATTTTATGGTTAGAGATGGAATAGTGTTAGGACATCTAGTGTCTAAAAGAGGTATAGAGGTAGACAAGGTAAAAATTGAAGTAATTGAACAACTACCTCCACCTATTAATATAAAAGGAATCCGAAGTTTTCTTGGTCATTGTGGTTTTTATCGTAGATTTATAAAAGATTTTTCACATATAGCTAGAGCACTGACTAATTTATTAGTTAAGAATGTTCCTTTTGAATTTTATGATATATGATTAAAATCTTTTAATATTCTTAAAGAAGCACTTACATCGGCACCAATCATTCAACACCCTGATTGTTATTTACCTTTTGAAATTATGTGTGATGCTAGCGATTATGCTATAGGGGCAGTCTTAGGACAAACAAAGGATAAGAAGCATCATGCAATTGCTTATGCTAATAAAACCATGACAGGAGCACAACTAAATTATGCAACAACTGAAAAAGGGCTCCTGGCTGTTTTTTTTGCTATTGATAAATTCAGTTCTTACTTAGTAGGAGCAAAAGTAATTGTCTATTCTGATCATGCTGCTTTAAATTATTTGCTCACTAAGAAAGATGCTAAACCTCGTTTGATAAGATGGATTCTATTACTTCAAGAACTTGACTTAGAAATAAAAGATTGAAAAGGAATAGAAAATCTAGTTGCTAATCACTTGTCTATAATACACTTTGAAAAAACTCAGGAACTACCTATTAATGACTCATTAAGAGATGACATGTTGTTTAAAGTGACCAAGTTAGACGCATGGTACACGAATATTATCAACTTTATGGTTGCAGGTTATGTACCACTAGGGAAAAATAAAAAAAAGCTCATTTATGAAAGTCGTCTCCACATATGGGATCCACCATACCTCTTCAGAATTTGCTCAGATGGGTTACTTATAAGATGTGTACGAGTAGAAGAAGGCATGCAGATCATTCAGAAATGCCATGCATCACCATATGGAGGTCATTATGGGGCATTCCGCACTCATGCTAAGATTTGGAAGAGTGGGTTCTTTTGGCCAACAATGTATGAAGACACGAAAAATTTTGTCCAGAGATGTGGATCATGCCAAAGGCACAGAAATATTAATGCAAGAGATGCTATGCCGCTCACCAACAATCTCTAGATCGAGTTCTTTGATGTCTAGGGAATTGATTACATGGGACCATTTGTGAAATCAAGAAATTATGAATACATTCTGGTAGTAGTTGACTATGTATCAAAGTGGGTAGAAGCTATGCCATGCATGAATGCTGATTCCAAATATTCAAAGAAGATGTTTGAAGAGATTATATTTCCAAGGTTTGGGACACCAAGGATGGTCATTAGTGACGGAGGAACACATTTCACTGATAAGAAGTTTCATCGATACATGCAAGCTCATGGAATCCGTAATAATGTTGCTACGCCATACCATCATCAGACAAGTGGCCAGGCAGAAACATCAAGCAAACAGATCAAGAATATTCTACAGAAAACAGTAAATGAGATGGGTTGTTGATAGGCTGGACTTTATCCAATTACCAACTTATTAGTCCCATCATCGTCCATTACGAAAAACTATCCCGCATCGCAACCAACAGGTAGTAATTAGAGTCTAGAGGCATCACGAGCGCGGCCACCCCGAGAGGACGACTTGTGGGGCCAGCCGAAGCCCTAGTGGGGCTGGGCGGCGCCTCCTGTCCCCTCTCATCCCGTCTCTCGTTTCCATATCCTTCTACACCCTTCCTAAACACATTCACGTTGGATCTCGTCGCGTGTGGATATTCTTTCGTACGAATCTTGTAGAACCTAGACTTGACCTTATCCTCTCTCTTGTAAACCCATATAAATACGCACCTATACCGCCCTCAATTGCATCCCATCAACAGCCTCCTCTCTCTCCTCCAGAGAAACTCTCTAGTTTAGATCTATCAGCAATGGCAGACGAGGCGGTCTTCGGCGCTGACTTCGACAAGATCCCAACAGACGACTCGAAGGCCATCATCCTTGCATAGCCGAAGCCTCTCGCCATCGTGCCACCGAAGCACATCGCTATGGTGCCTCAGCAATACAAGCAAGTCTACTACACGCAAGCTCAGCCTGCTCTGCCATCACCACCCGCAAGGCTACTGCTAGAAGACGGTACCAAAGGAAAGCAGATCGCTATTCACCGAGGCACCCCGCTTCTTCCACCTAGGGACAATGAACGACTCCTGTCGATTAAGACCGACAAGAACGGAACGCTGGTATGCGTGAAATACACCACTGCTCGCCGTGCCATCAATAGAGTTTGTGCACGTCCAGGCCAAATCCGCTACACCGACTTCATACCACCTCCGTCCAAGAGACAGATAGCTGTATCAGCATTAGCACTTGAGAATGGTCCTAAACAGCCCCCGCTCTCTCTACAAATCCTCAGTGAGAAGATTGAAGCCCTCTCTAACTCCATTAAAGGAATAGAGAAGACCGATGATTTTAGGACTAAGATTATGGGCGACATGACTAAACAGATAGAAATCAATGTCAAGTTAATCCGCAGTCTCAAGCGCGACAAAGATAAGCTTAAAGAAGAGATTGTGGAGCTTAAGAAAGATATCAGGGATCTCACAAAGAAAGGGCAGGCTTAAGTTGCCCTAGTTGTCTATGCAATAAGGCACAAATGTGTTAGGTTCGATTATATTATTAAGTCTGTTGGGTCATATATTTTATTAGGGCAAAGACTAATGAGTTAGGGTAGTCGTTAGCTCAGTCAGCTGTCAAAGTTATCTATTATTGCTAATGAATAAAGTGCCTAATTTATTATTAATATTAATGTATTAGTATTTCTTTATCTACTCTACTCTCTATTTTTTGGTACGCATGTTGTCTCCACATGTTGCGCAGAAAAGTATACAGGAAAACAAGTGTGGGGGTGGCACATCATGACCACGGAAATCAATTTGCTCGGGAAAATTACGTAATTCGGAAAACAATTGAACTAGGACCACGCGCACCGAAGTGGGCCACAAGGGACCACAGAGGCACGCCGCCCGGCACCCTACCTGGGCCGGCCGGCACCTCCCTACCTCCTCTGTATCCTCGCCTCGGCCACGGTCAGGTTTGAGTCCAATACGAGTATAATTGCATATGTTTCGATTTCCGTTTCGATCCAAATTAAAGTTCACATGTTAAATCATTTTTTAAGAGAGGAAAAGACTGTTTAATTCATGGCTTAAGAATAAATTATATAACACTTTTCTAGGAGTCATGCCACTGTTGGAAACTATTTATAGGGACCCCATGACTGCTTAAGTTGTTGTGGAACACGAGATAGTAGAATAATGAGAACTCAATCCCTGATGTTTTGTCTTTGGATATTTTATTTCGAAAATTTAAAATAATTAGCTATACCTCTCCTTTGTGGTAAACATAATGTCCTACCAGAGCCATATGTAAGATAGAAACATGCTACATATAGTACTTGTCTTTGTGTTGAGTTTGGTCAACCTTTGTAACCCGTTGAAGAAATTTTTCATATTTTCGAATCAAGTGCCACTTCCACATAAGAATTACTCTAATCCAAAGTAATAGCAAATTATTCCACTGAAAATATTTCTCTCCTACACTAGGAGAAAACACCAAAAACAATCATATAGAATAGCCACCAAATGATTGCTCCATGTTTCGTTAAAATCTCTCGATTATTAAATCCAAAAGAGATATAAGCTATGCAAAAGAAAAAAAGGAGTATAAAAAATGGACAAGTGTCCGAAGAAATTAAAATAATGGGTACTTAGATGCTCGCCTCCCTTGAAAAAAAAGAGAGAGAAAAAGGGAGAAGATAGCTCATACTATCTGGATAAACTCAATTGTTTGAAGAGAGATTTATTTTCTCAAGGAGCAAGGTAGAATTAGCTTCCACCGTGTTCCACCAAATAAAGCTTGATTCGATTATATGCCTCATTTCTCTGTGGATTCGTTGTTTGACTTTACAATAAATGCAATGCAAGTATGTTTTTACATTTATACCTACCTGAGATCAACATAAGCTTTATAGAAATAGGATAAAGAAGGCAATATCATTAATGCCTCGGTAAGGATACAAAAATACCAGAAATGTCAGTGATTCGAGAGCACTACAAAAGGAGAAGTTAAAGCTAAGCTTTATTTACAAAATTAACTTCCCCTCCAATTGACTTAACTAAAGGAAGAGAGTGATCTGTTTCAAGCTGTTATGTTCTCCAACTACTCAAAGATTCATGGTAGACAATTTGAATGCCGCAGTACATGTATGACTAGACTAGATTTATGTAATATATTCTCAAGTTATATTTTAAATGTTCCATTCTCTCTAAACTTTTATATTTTAAAACCAACTTTTTTCTCGGGACGAGTAAAAGCCTAAGTATTGGTGTAATTGTTGACACCTGTTAACGTCTAATTTTTATTATCTATTATCCCTGCATTATACATGAATATCTAGTATGGTGAATTGTCTATTTTCCAGGGAATTATCCATAAAATCTTAAAAGAAGGATTAAAGTGCATAATTATCACGAAACTTGACCGCGAAGGAAACAAACATCATCGGGAAGGTAGAAGTGTCTAGAAGGCACCCGAAGCAACCGGGGCCCAAGGGGGGCCGGGCGGCGCCCCCCTAGGGTTCCTGGCCGCCGTCTTATAGAGTCTTCCACAACCGCCTTTGAGGAGTCATCTCGGTCATTGGTTAAGTCAGTTTGATCCTACGGCACGCATTCATCCCAACGGGCTATAAATAAAGGGCCAGACCCCCCTGGAGGAGGCCAGATCAAGAGCTAAAGAGTCTGAAGCATTAGATAGATATCCATTAGATCTAGGCTAGCAATCGAGAAAGAGATTAGAGAGATAGAGTAGATGAGTAGAGATTCGGAGGAGTTCCGGCTTGTTGAAGTTTCTTCGTAGCTGTATTCGTCTGGATTCAGCTTCCTCGCCCGGAGCTGTGTTCTAAGGTACTTTTGTATTCAACATTCTGATTCAAGTAAGCATTTGTTCTTATTCGTTCTTAAGTTTGTAACTCATATTGATTGCTTTAATTTTGGTAGCTCCTAGATTGAAGTGGTAGTTTGTAGTGTAGACATGGTGTCTAGGCTATAATTACTTGTGAATGTCCCCTGATTAGCCGGATAGTGGTAGTTCGTGTAGGTGACAGCTACGTTGATTCCTCTGTAGTCCACTTCCCGTTGATAGGATCGATAGGTGTATAAGTGCTTCGTAGGAGAGAACTTTGATTTCTGCTCTTATTCAGGTCACTGCCCAGTTAGAACGATATTATTCAAAGCTTACCGATTGTTGAAACTAGATAGTCACTAGTTATTTCCTTATTCTTGATATTCTCTGGATTGATTGTGCCATTGGGTTAAGAATCAATAAACTTAGTCAGTATCACCTACTGTTCCTTTGGGTTCGATATTAAAACCAGGATTGTCTGGTGAAGTGCTACATCGGTATTATATCTGTGCGCTTGCAGATAATTTGATAATAATAATATTTAAAAGAGTGCAGTTAATTTATACCAACACTGGTTCTAAGCAATTCATCAAAGATCCGATCATATTTAGAAACATCAAAAGTAAATTTAATTTCTTCTTACCGATTTTTAAAAATTGGCTTAAGAGATGGGCAAGAAATTTCCTTCTTATTTGGAGACATAAATTTGGCAGAATTGCACTCTAGATTCTAATCATCCGAGGCTTCAGAATGGCCTTCTACTACACGAGTAGCTGTCCGATAAGATTTCCTAGATTCATTCGCCGAACGCGATTCTACAACAACAGCCTTTTGCAATAATTAATTTATGCTATAAAATTTATAATGCTCCAATTTTTTTCTGATGTTAGAGTTCATACCATTAAGAAACAAATATGCTAAATCACTATTAGAAATATTTAAATTAAAGCATCGGTTCTTAATGTCTCTAAAACGCTTAGCATAATCAAGAACAAGATCACATCCTTGATGAACCGATGTGAGACAAGACAACTTAGTTTCTTGAACACCAGTAAAGAAATAATTATGAAATTTTTCCTCCAAATCATTCCAGGTGTTAACCGAATAAGGAGGCAATGATGAAAACCATGCAAAAGCTGTATCCGATAGAGATAATAGAAAGCATCTAATTTTATGTAATCATGAGCACTAGCTTCTCCTAATTGAGCAAGGTACATGCCAATATGTTTCATCGTGGTTTTACTATGATCACCATTAAACTTTTGAAAATCAGGCATCCTCCAACCAAGGGTGCTCACAAAACATCGTAGGTGGAGGGATATGGTTTTTGGAATGAACTTTGAATAGGTTTAATGGTTATACCTAAATTCCTCTCGATTGACATAGTCATCTCAGCTTTGAACCAATTTGCAATAGCATCTTAGAAAAATTTGGGGCAACATCATTGACAACTAGAATCTGACTAGACAACACCGGAGGATTAGGTAAAACAGTGTTACGACCCGCCGATTGCCTATTCGGATTCACCTGTCTAGATGATGAGCCAGCCATACCACGATCGGTTCTATCGTTTTCATATGCCAAATGACCCGATTGAAGGTGGCTAGCTGTAGCATAATCAGGTTGATTTTCATAAAAATCAAATGGCATACCAAATTCAGGTTGATTATTAGGATCTACAAAACCAACTAATTTTTCCTCTATTTTTGATATACGCCTAGCAATCATTGCCTCAGATTCATCAATAGAAATTTTAATCGTCCTTTACCTTTGCCTTGAGCTTTTCCGTTTCCTTAGTAGCCTTCTCATCTTCGGTCTTCTTGCCTCCTCCACCAGATGAAGAAGACGAATCTCCAAAGTCAGGCTCGCAGAATTGAGTAACCTTGGTGTGCCGATTCTTATCACAGCTCTTCAGAAAAGCTTTGGTATCAGTGTTGAGCTTGGCTTGTAGCTTCTTCCGAAACTCCTCGAGAAGCTCATCAATGGATGTGGGGTTGACGATGTTGTCCTTGCTGACATTCTTGTCGCTCTTCTTTCCAGCATCGCCGCTCCCCATGTTGCTAGTATATTGGAACTGGTCTTGAGCTTCCTTCCCCTGTAGAGTCACCAAAAAGTGTGTTGACGCTGTTTCTAGACAATACATCAGCAGGTGCTATGAGGCACGTGTCACGTAGGAAGCGAAACAGAGCAGAATAGCGCGCCCGCGAAACCTGGCCTGACCGGTTCTAGAACCCGGCCGAGCTGCCCTACTCGGCCTAGCCAACTCTTGGAGCCGGCTGAGCCGCTTTCCTCGGGTTGTGCTGGAAACGTTAGGGTTGAGGTAACTTGGTCATCGGGATGACCGGTAACTGCAGCAGAGGACGTTGATGGTCGATGTAGTGCCCGTCCTTCGCCGGAAGACTCCTGAACACCCCTTGGAAAGATCCGTCGGAGAGATGCACATGGAGGTTGCCCTAAGAACCGCGGAGGCTACCTAGAGCGCCGACTAAACTCGTGGAGAGTCGAGCCGAACAACAAGATAAGCGGTGAACCACCAAAAAGTCTGCTTTGTAGATGTATTTTGACGATTGAGTGGTTAAGATCTCAATCGGCCATGATCCTATCATATATATAGAGCGGGTGATCTTATCTCAGTAGGAAACACGTATTAGGGAAAGTCTCCAATTCTCCCAAGTCAAAACATTACCAAAAACCGATCCAATCTATTAATCGGTTCGGACTCGACCAAACCCGGCCAAGCCGGGTTTGGCGGGGCCTCCAGGGTTGACACACGTCTTGCTGGCAGGGGCCTGGCACAAGAGCCAAACCCGGCCTAGCCGGGTTGCAAACCCGGCCTAGCTTATTTTTGCAATGTGTCCAAATTTGATCACCAACAGTAGGTCTGTGTTAAGACGTACAACTTATAAGCCTTCCCTTGTGTTGTCCTCGTGTAATACATCCGTACACACTTGCGGAGTACATTTCGATATACTCACTCTTCTCATTGTCCCCGACCCCTTTCTATACTCCACCTAGCTGTCAAGACTAGAAGACGACCTGAAGAGGGTGTCGTTCTTAGGCTGGTGTACCCTAGCTAGTCGGCTGCCTGTGGGGCTGGAGACCTGCTTCGCTATAAGTTTGATGTAATTTTTGTTTAGACCCTCTAGTCGTTTTTTCTAATAAACATTGCTTTGTCTCACTATATTGTCATCGCATGTATGAATTAAATGATCTTGGCATATATGTGATGTGCATTCGATTTTGTTTTTCAAAACCGGATGTGACATACTCCCCCTCTACTAATGCTAATTATTATGCTATGTTTAAATTAGTATTCTAAAACTACATTATCACTATCCGACGAGACAAACCATTGGTGATGTGGTACACTGATGAGATTTTCATCACCATCAGATCAAACGACACACTAGTGGTTATGAGCTCTTTGTCACTACTTGATGTTACGCCGCACTGGCGGTGATGAGCTCCTGTCACTGCTGGATCAAATGGCACACTGACTGTGATGAGCTCTTTATCAATATCGGGTCATACACCAGACCAACAACGATGACTACATCACCGCCAGATCATACGCTAGACTGACGGCGGTGATGTGTACTTTATCGCCGCAGCGGTGATGCCCACCTTATTATATATGTTTGTCGAATCAACGGTAATGGGAATGACATCACCGCCGGATAGTACGTCGAGCTAGCGGTGATTGAAATTTGTCACTGCTGCTTTCGAACCAATAGTGATAACTTATCTCTGGCCAGTTTCACAAACGAATGTGGGGGGGGGGGGGGGGGGGGGGGGGGGGGTGTTACGAATTGGTGGAGATGAGCAATCTTTAGCGTATAGCCCTAATAAGAATGGTTAGTTTGAATTGGTTGGTGCAAACAATAATACATTCGAGTTTCAACTCGTGTGCTTTGGACTGTGCTTCCTGTGCGTTACAACTGTTCAGAGAAAATGAGAGCATCTAGATTCAAGTTTGCATTGTTATTTTTTTTTTTCTACTCACGTGCTTTAGGCTAACTGCACCGCAAGTCGGGAAAGCAGCCTGTACGCCAAGTCTGAAGACTCCGACGACGCACCGGAGAACTGCAAATGCTACTGGATGGTCCCGCTCGCTACAGTGGCACCCCACAGTTAGCGTTTCTGCGCGTGGCCTGTAAAGGGAGAAAGAGAGAGGAGAGAAAGAGGAGATAGAGAGGAGATATGTGATGGGTGGGTCCTACATTATTTGAATGTTGGTATAGAGTATGATATAGGGTATGTATGAGTGCGGTAAAAGGTAATATAGATGTGAGAATCCTCGATGACTAGAACAGAATATTCTTTTAGAGGTGTGTTTAGAGTGTGGTGCGGTGCGGATAGCTTTAGACTCCGTGTCATCTAGTATCTTTAATTCCATAACGCATGGTTCCAGGCTCATACGTGCAGGGTGAGAGCCTGAGAGGATACAAACTCATCTCAAGTACTAGCCCTTTGACATTAAATAGGGGATTATTGATATCTTTGTAGAATGTTCATCTGTAGAGGCTATCGATGCGTATGTTTCTTTTAAGTCTTGAACTTATTCAAACAAGCACTTCATTCTTATGGTCTTTGTCAGATACTGTATACTTCGGTTAATCTGCACGAGGGTGCATCCTCATGTATGAACACTAGTACACAAGTGATTTCTTTTGGCACTGCGATTTTTTTTACAGGCAGTTTCTTTTAATGGATGCCAGTACAAACAAATCGATGAACCCAAATAACAAACCGACTAAAATCATGTATTTGTACAGACAGTTCCTTAAGAAAATCGTCACTAGAAATTTATTTCTACTAATGATTTTCTTAAGGAACCGCCTACACAAATAATTTGAAATTTATTTATTTTTAATTTTTCAAACAACCATATATGAAAAAAACCATCAAAATTAAGTTTTCAAATTGAAAAGTTGGCAACTTTTTCATTTAAAATCATCTTGTCAATGAAAATTATGTTTGAATTTGTCAAATTTGGAATTCAAATTTCATAAACAATCTTGGATGGAGAAACTATCAAAATAAAAATTGTACATATTGAAAAGTTATGAAACTTTATAGTTGACAATTTTTCTATTTGAATTCGTTTAGAATCTCAAACAATAAATTTACGCTCAGTTTAGAATAATATGTGCTGAACAATATACACAAGTGAGAGCGAGGTCATGGATTAAACCCCCGCAGCCACATAGCACACGAATTTTACACGAAAAAAGTCATGACTTGCCTTCTATGTACTAGTGGAAGGTGCACATGTATACTTCACGCATGAATGCAGGAGCTAGACTAATAAATGTTTAGCAGCGGTCAATAGTTAGTTGTGTACATGAAAACGAATGATAAATCTTTGGTCTATTTTTTATACTAAGATCTAATCCTTTGTTTATAAGTGATTACTACATATTTGTATGGAGGCCCGGAGCTGGCAGTTGGCTGACCAGTGGACCTCTCCTAGAATTTAAATATTTTTACTGCTATTTTTAAAACACGATTTTTAGGAAAACATTAGTACTAGAGGTTTGTTAAGAAAACCACCAATACATACTTAATTTGTACAGGTTGTTTAGAACCGCTGGATCAAATCAACTTGTACTAGCAGTTCTCAAGACACCGCCCGTGAAAAACTGTATTTTCAATGGTCCCACACTGGTGGACGCAAAAAACGCTTCTAAAAATACCTCTACAACCGCTAGTGACAATCTTCTGTGTACAGTAGAAGGTGCACATGTATAGTTCATGCATGAATGCAGGAGCTAGACCAATAAATGTTTACAAGCGACCAATCGTTTGTTGTTTACCTGAAAAGGAAATGACAAATCTTTGGTCTATTTTTCATACTAATATCTAATACTTGTATACAGGCGGATCACTCGTCTCTAGGGAGTGGCTGGTTGGCTGACCAGTGGACCTCTTCAGGGATTTAAATATTCTATTATGCTCTTTTCAATATCCGATTTTCGAAAAACATTAGTACTAGCGGTTTGTAAAGAATACCGCCAATACATACTTGATTTCTACTAGCAGTTCTCTTAATAAACCGCCATACAAATCGATTTGTATATGAGGCTTCGCCCGTGAAAAAAAATTATTTTCACTGGCCTCTCCACTGGCGGACGTGAAAACTGCTAGTAAAAATATCTCTACAACGGCCAGTGATAGCCTTGTGTACTAGTGGAAGGTGCACATGTATAGTTCATGCATAAATGCAGGAGCTAGACTAATAAATGTTTAGTAGCGGCTGATGCAATTGTTAGTTGTGTACCTGAAAAATGAACGACAAATCTTTTATCTATTTTTCATACTAAGATCTAATCGTTTGTTTATTAGTGAATGCAACAGATTTCTATAGAGCCGGCTCAGTCGTCTCTAGGGAGCAGGTGGGTGGCTGACCGGTGGGTCTCTCTAAGGATTTAAATATTTTGTTTGCTATTTTTAAACCCCACTTTTAGAAAAACATTAGTACCATGGTTTGTTATGAATACCGCCAGTATATACCTTATTTGTACTGACGGTTCTCAAGCCACCGCCCATGAAAAAATATATTTTCACTTGCGGCTCCACTGGCGGATGCGAAAAACACCAGTAGAAATACCTCTACAATCGCCAGTGATAGCCTTATGTGCACTAGTGAAAGGTGCACTTGTCTAGTTCATTCATGAATGCACGAGCTAGACTAATAATTTTTAGGAGCGGCCAACTGTTGATTTTGTACCTGAACATGAATGACAGATTTCTTTGGTCTATTTTTATACTAAGATCTAATCCTTTGTTTATAACTGATTACTACATATTTGTATAGAGCCAACTCAGTCATCTCTAGGGAGCGTGCGGTTGGCTGACCAGTGGGCCTCTTCTAGGATTTAAATATTGTTTTGTGCTATTTTTGAAACCAGATATTTGGAAAACATTTGTACTAGCAATTTGATAACAATACCGCTAATACATACTTGATTTGTACTAGCGGTTCTCTTAAGGAACTGCCAATAAAGATCGATTTGTGCGGGAGGTTCTCAACCCTCCACTCGTGACAAAAATTTATTTTCACTGACCTCTCTCTGGGCGATGCGCAAAATGCTAGTAAAAATACATATATAACCGTTCATGGATGCTGGAACTAGACTAAAAAATGTTTATCAGCAGCCAATCATTAGTTGTGCACCTGAAAATGAATGTCAATTCTTTGGTCTATTTATTATACTAAGATCTTATCATTTGTTTATAAGTGATTACCACATATTTGTAAAGAGGCAGCTCAGTCGTCTCTTGGGAGTGGGCGGGTGGCTGACCAGTGGACCACTTCTAGGATTTAATTATTCTTTTCTGCTATTTTCGACACCCGATGTTTAGAAAAACGTTAGTAGTAGTGGTTTGTTAAGAATATCGCTAGTACATATTTGATTTCTACTAGCGGCTCTCTTGATGAACCGCCAATACAAATCGATTTGTATGCGCGGTTCTGAAGCCGCTGTCCATGAAAAAAATTCAGGTCTCTCCCACTGCTGGATGTGAAAACCGCTAGTAAAAAATACCTCTATAACCGCCGGTGACAGTCTTCTGTGTACTAGTGGAAGGTACATATGTATAGCTCATGCATGAATGCAGAAGCTAGACTAATAAATCGTTAGCTGCGTACCTGAAAATGAATGACAAATCTTTAATCTATTTTTATACTAAGATTTAATCGTTTGTTTACAAGTGATTACTAGGATTTGTATAGAGCTGGCTTAGTCGTCTTTAGGAAGTGGGAGGGTGGGTGACCCGTGGAACTATAAGGATTTAAATATTTTTGTGCTATTTTTAAACCAGTTTTCCCAAAAAAGCATTAGTACCGGTGGTTTTAAGAATACTGCCAGTATATACTTGATTTGTACTGACGGTTCTCAAACCACCGCCCGTGAAAAAATGTATTTTCACTGGTTGCTCCCACTGGCGGATGTTAAAAACACCATTAAAAATACCTCTACAACCGCTAGTTACAACCTTATGTGTAGTAGTGAAAGGTGCACATTTATAGTTCATTCATTAATGCAGGTGCTAGACTAAAAAATATTTAGCAGCGTCCAATCATTAGTTGTGTACCTGAAAATTATTGTCAAATCTTTGGTCTATTTTTTATACTAAGATCGAATCCTTTGTTTATATGTGATTACTATAGATTTGTACAAAGGTAGCTCAGTCGTCTCTAGGGAGCTAGCGGTTGGCTGACCAGTGAGCCTCTCTTAGGATTTAGATATTTTTCTGCTATGTTAACCCAATTTTCAGAAAAACATTTGTACATATATGATTTTCCATGGCTGTTCTCTAATGAAGCGTAGTACAAATTAATTTGTACTTGCGGTTCTCCAGTCACCGCCCGTAAGAAAAACATTTTCATTGTCCTCTCCCACTTGTGGATACCAAAAATGCTAATAAAAATACCTCTACAAATGGCAGTGACCGCTTTATGTGTACTAGTGAAAGGTGCACATATATATTTCATTCATGAATGCAGGAGCTAGACTAAAAAATATTTAGCAGCGGCCAATCATTAGTTGTGTATCTAAAAATGAATGTCAAATATTTGGTCTATTTTTTATACTAAGATCGAACTGTTTGTTTATAAGTGATTACTATAGATTTGTATAGAGCCAGCTTAGTCGTCTCTAGGAAGCGGGCGGTTGCAGGCTAGGTGACCTCTCCTAGCGGTTTCTTAACAATACCGCTAGTACATTCTTGATTTGTACTAGTGGTTCTCTTAAGGAACCACTGATACAAATCAATTTGTATAGGTGGTTCACAAGCCATCACCCATGAAAAAACATATTTTCACAAATCTTTCCCACTTGCGGACGTGAAAAAGCCAGTAAAAATACCTGCACAACCGCTAGTGAAAGCATTTGATGTACTAGTGGAAGATGCACATGTATAGTTCATGCATGAATTCTGGAGCTAGACTAAAAAATGTTTATCAATAGCCAAACAGTAGTTGTGTACCGAAAAATGAATGTCAAAACTTTTGTCCATTTTTATAATAATATTTACTTTGTTTATATGTGATTATTATAGATTTGTATAGAGGCGGCTTAGTCGTCTCAAGGGTGCCGGCGGTTGGCTTACTAGTGTGCCTCTCATAGGGTTTAAATATTGTTTCTACTATTTTTAAAACATGATATTTGGAAAAACATTAGTATTGACGGTTTGTTACGAAAACCGCCGATACATACTTGATTTGTAGTTGCCGTTCTCTAAGGAACCGCTAGTACAAATGGATTTATACTTGCGATTCTCATGCCACCGTCCATGAAAAAAATGTATTTTCACTGGCCTTTCACACTGCCGGACATGTAAAACGCTAGTTAAAATTCCTCTACAAACGCCATTGACAGCCTTCTTTGTACTAGTGGAAGGTACACATGCATAGTTCATTCTTATATGTAGGAGCTAGACTAATAAATTTTTAGCAGCGGCCAATCATTAGTTGTGTACCTAAAAATGAATAACAAATAAAATCTAATCCTTTGTTTTTGAGTGATTACTGTAGATTTGTATAGAGCCGGCTCAATCGTCTCTACTGAGCGAGCAGTTGGCTGACCGGTGGTCCTCTCTGATCCTAGGAATTAAACATTTTCTGCTATTCTTCAAACCCGATTTTTGGAATAACAATTGTGTGAGCGGTTTGTTAAGAATATTGCCATCACATATTTGATTTTTACTGGTGGTTCTCTTAGGGAACCACCAATACTAATTGATTTGTATCGGAGGTTCTTAAGCCTCCAAAAAACGCTAGTAAAAATATCACTACAGCCGCCAGTGAGAAACTTATATATACTAGTGGAAGGTGTACATCAATAGTTTATGTATGATAGCTGGAGCTAGACTAATAAATGTTTATTGGTGGCCAGTCATAGTTGTGTACCTGAAAATGAATTACAAATTCTTGGTCTATTTTTTATAATTAGATCTAACCGTTTGTTTATAAGTGATTAATATAGATATGTATTGAGCCAGCTCAGTCGACTCTACGGAGCGGGCAAGTGGCTAACTAATGGACATTCAAAGGATTTAAATATTATTTTATGTCATTTTAAACCTAATTTTTAGAAAAACATTAGTACTGGTGGTTTGTTATGAAAACCGCCAGTACGTACTTAATTTGTACTGACGGTTTTGAAGCCACTGCCCGTGAGAAAATATATTTTTGTTGGCCGCACTCACTCGTCGACGCGGAAAACACCAGTAAAAATACCTCTGCAATCGCCAGTGACACCCTTATGTGTACTAGTGAAAGGTGCACATGTATAGTTTATTCATGAATACAGGAGGTAGAGTACAAAAATGTTTAGCAGCGGCCAATCATTAGTTGTGTACCTGAAAATTAATACCAAATCTTTGGTCTATTTTTTATACTAAAATCGAATCCTTTGTTTATATGTGATTATTATAGAGTTGTATAGAGGCGGCTTAGTCGTCTCTAGGGAGCCAGCGGTTGACTGACCAGTGGGCCTCTCCTATGATTTAGATATTTTTTCTGCTATTTTTAATCCAATTTTCGGAAAAACTTTTGTACAAGCGTTTTGTTAAGAATACCGCGGTACATACTTGATTTGTATTGGCCATTCTCTAAGGAAGCGACAGTACAAATTAATTTGTACTTACGGTTCTCAAGCCACCGCCCGTAAAAAAAATGCATTTTTATTGTCCTCTCCTAGTGGTTGCCGCGAAAAACGCCAGTAAAAATACCTCTACACATGCCATGACCGCCTTATGTGTACTTAGTGAAAGGTGCACATGTATATTGCATTAATGAATGCTGGAGTTAGACTAAACAATGTTTAGCAGCAGCCTATCATTAGTTGTGTACCTAAAAATGAAGGTCAAATCTTTGTCTATTTTTTATACTAAGATCGAATCCTTCGTTTATAAGTGATTACTATAGATTGGTATAGAGCCGGCTCAGTCGTCTCTATAGGAAGCGGACGGTTAACTGTCCAGTGGACCTCTCTTAGGATTTAAATATTTTTATGATATTTTTAAAACCCAATTTTTGGAAAAATAATTATACTAGCGGTTTGTTATGAATACCGCTAGTACATTCTTGATTTGTACTGGTGGTTATTTTAAAAAACTATCAATAAAAATCGATTTGTACGGGAGGTTCTCAAGCCTCTATCCATGAAAATATTTATTTTCGTTGGCCTCTCCGACTGGTTCACGTGAAAAATGCTAGTAAAAATATCTCTACAGCTTCTGTGACTAGTGAAAGGTGCACATCAATAGTTCATGCATGACTACTGGAGCTAGACTAATAAATGGTGCAATCATAGTTGTGTACTTAAAAGTGAATGATAAATATTTGGTCTATTTTTTATAATAGTACAGGATCGAGTTTTACTCCAGGTTAGAAAGGGCCTTTGCTCCCGGTTTCTCAACCGGGAGTACGCTTCCGGGACTAAAGGTTCACCTTTTACTCCCGGTTCGTAACACGGATCGGGACTAAAAGTCCCTCCAGCCTAGCCACGCTGGCAGGAACCTTTAGTCCCAGTTCGTAATACAAACCGGGAGTAAAGGTCTTTTTCCTTTTTTTGGTTCATTTCAGCTTATTAATTCATATTTAGTGTTTAGGGTTTAATATAGATATTTGAATACGAATTCTACGCTAATGTTATATGCATACACGTATCAAGCATATGTAAATAATTAACGCAAGTATAATAGGAAACTATATATTACATGTATGATTGAATATACACATATTGCATATAAAATATATACACACATGTTTGTCCGTGTCCTTAACCTAGAATTACAAGCCGAGAAAATTAATTCCCGCCACAGATTTGCTCTCCATTGGAATTCAAGACTTGGTCATTAAGAAAGCCTGCTATTGTCTCTTGGATGGCTTTGACATGATGGTGTTGTAGGGTCCTCTGTCTCAACCAATCAGTCTTCAATTTGAGTTAAATTAAGAGATAAAAATATTAGTATGCATTTCATTAATCATGTATATATACCAACTAATATATTTTGGAACTTACTTTGATCATCTCTTCAGGAGTTTTATTAGAGTGCACCTTGAGTAACTCGCATACAAATTATCCACATAGGTTGTTCCCCGGCTGCTACTGCAAACACCATTTTACGAGAAAAAGAATACTCTCGTCAACCAGTGTTTTGAACCATGGTAAATAAAGATATTGGACACTACATATAGCAAGGTTGTACTTACTATGGGTTTGACTATTTGCAGCGACGCTTTGCACTCGGGATGATGTTTTTAAATGAATTCTGCCCAAACACTGCCCAATATTCAAAAGAATGATTCTGGAGTTAAGAGAGAGCAGGTATATATAAACATATAGTGAGTTATGGAAGACCGAAATGAGATTACCGCTGGATCATATCTATCATTGATTGGTATCGTTCCAGGTCCTTTCTCATCGAGTCAAAGATCCATAACTGATTCGTGGACAGGTTGATGACCATCAAGATCCAGTGATTGCTGCATATGAATCATAACTCGATAAACAATAAAGGACATGTATAAAAAAATGACATTATAATTATAGTAGCACTCACTCGCAGCTATACGCAATCAGGAGTAACTGGGTCTTTGAATACGATATATGGATCAATGAAACCAATGGTATTGTCCTTTCTATTTTTCATAAGCCCCATCTCATCTAGATATATATTGAAGAACATATATGTAGTGTGAGCTAGGATATATAATTATATAAACAACAATAGGCCACGTGATATAATGACTTACAGACAATAGCAGCTCAAGAGAGACTTGTCGAGCGAGTCCTGGTGGCATAGCTGGTGTAATTCACTATTCAATGTACATGATATCATCGCCACGGAAGAAGTGATCATTGCGAATTTTGACTGCTATGTAATTCTCTTTCCTGGCATACGCCTCTAGGTACCACTTATTTAACAAGCACATTTGCGTGCCTAGTTCTGAGTATTTCGCAGGGTTGTAGAGGGCCTTGTCATATTCATATTTCCTCCAAGTATCAACAACTAGCGCACTGTCGATGTGTCCACCTTCGAAGAGTTGGTGAAGGTTAAGACCGGTAGCTTCGAAGAAGTCACCAAGTTCATCCAAATCGACAAGTGGAGGTATGGTCCCAATGCACTCTGCGTTTGAACCATATTGATCACTTACAACTAGGGGTTCAATCTGTTTCGATTGTTCACCGAGTTCTATAACATCTTTCCCTACCGTCTTCTTCTTCGACTTCTCAATAGATTTGATGATAGTACGGTCATAGTCTGATGGCGGCGAGGGCTTACGACCTTCACGCAACATTCTCTGAGGATCTTCCACCTTTTGCCTCAGTGCATTTGGATGTACGTAAAAGTACGGTTTGGGCGGGTTCGCCTTCATAGCTTGTCTTTGTTGTTTCAATTTTTCAAAGTAACTAGCCACTTCTTTTTTTGCCTCCACACTTTTTTGCTCTTAAGTCATGGCAGAAGGCAATTTTTGGGGGATAAGATTGCTGGAAGTTTTTGGCTTCTTCTTCTTCGGTGGGGACGAGGACTTCGTTTGTTGTCTCTTAGTGGATATTGTTTCGGACATTGGAGGAGGCGGAGCCGGCTGAGGTGTTGGAGACCTCCTTGGAGGTGGCGGAGGCGTCAGAGACCTCCTTCAGGGTGGAGGAAGTGCCTAAGGCATCGGAGACCTCCTTGGGGGTGGCGGAGGTGCCTGAGGCGTTGGTGACCTTGGCGGAGAGGGCTGAGGCGTTGGAGACCTCCTTGGAGCACTATGGTGGTCTGGGGAATGAACAATTGGACTTAGCTCCCCGTCCAACCTGGGTGATCAGTATAGCACATAAACGAATGTTAGAATCCGACTAAATTAATTGTTACTTAAGTCAACAGAAACTTAGTGTGTTATTGTTTCTGTCATGTATATATACGTACCTCCGGTGAGGAAGCGGAGAAGGCGACGCCCCAGGAATGATGATGTAGCGCTTGCGCCAAAGAATGAATGCATGCTCTGCCTCTACTAGAGTCTTCTCCCCATCACCTCTAGGAATATCAAGAGGCAGATCGCTAAATCCGGAGCATATCCTATCCACCGACACCTTAGCATATCCAGGTGGGATTGGTTGCCCATGGATTACCGGCGTAGTGGCGACGGGGGAAACAACAGCTGTAGCCACCAGGACTGTGGCATTGTCCTTTGGAATGTGCAACTCACATGTTGTCATATGTTGTGTGATGTCATCCACGGGGAAGCGAAGCCCTGCATCTCCTTGAACTAGCATGTCCGTGGATGCACAACTGCTTTTCATCTGATCAGGGGGGCCAAAGTTGACCCCCGGTCCCACCCCTGATGTAGATTGCCTCTGGGTGCTCAATGCTATCTGCACTTGTCGTTTGATCTCCTCCTGCATTTCTTCTTGCAGTTTCTTTTTCCGTTCTAATGACTCTAATACAAACTCCTCCAGGGTGCGGAGTCTCTCGTTCTTCTTTTTCTGGCAGCTTCTGTATGTTCCTCTGTCCTGAGGAAAGCCATGCTGCCATGGGATAGCACCTTTGCCTCTTGTTCGCCCACCGTGCTCAGCACTTTCGAGGGTATACGTCAATTCATCTTTATCTCTGTCGGGCTTGAACACACAGCTAGCGGAAGCGTCTACCGCAAAAAGTAATATTTCTGTCGCCCTTTGGATTCTTTTGCCATACACTACCCCCCATTCTCCATGTCTAGCCTGTCACCTGTTGACATCTACTAACGTTGCCAAATATAACTTTATAACTTTTAACACTAGGGACGAGATTAGAAGATGTATGGTAATTAATTAACTGGTCATTAGCAACTAGCCACTTATCTATCACCAACATTCTTTAGCATGAACTGGGTTGTCAATCCTAATTATATATGCTAAGAATAAATAAAGGTTTCATATATTATTCCATGTGACTAGGTAGAAATATATATATAAAATATAAACTAAGAACAATTCTGCAAGCGGACAGATAATTATACCATTGTAGCATTTTACCTAGAGTTCTATCAGGTTGTCGATTTATATTTATACCACTGGGAAGGACTGGATAAACTACAATCTAGTATATTGATAATAACCATATACAATGAATAAGTGATGTTACCGATGTCATATACTCTACTCATAACAGGTAGAGATCACAAGATAATAAGGATAAATAAGGTGATAGGTATGATCAAGCATCATTAATAGATAAACATCAGAGCACTCTCTAGTCATAGTAATAGCTAGCCAACGGATAAACTAAGGAATTAATATCTAAGGTAATTCTATAACTACGTCAATGAATAACTTCAACTAGTGCAATTACATCTAGCAATCATTGTTAGATTAGTCCTATATCATAATCACATGCAAAGGGCATCGTCTAGGAAGGATGTGAAATAGAGTCATCACCCAACTTCGCGACCGTGCCTGCTTGCCTACATAGGGGGGTGGACTACAGAGGAATTAACGTAGCTGTCACCTACGCGAACTACCACACGACCCGGCAAATCAGGGTGCACTCGCAGATAAACGGAATATCTAGACACCACGTCTACACATTGTTCATCATCTACCCAACGATCGTTTGGATAAACGCTATACGAGCAATTGCATGAATTCAATAAGATCAAACCAACTATACTAGACATATAATCAAAGTAGACAATGACTAATGCAATTAAGAACATATCAACTATTAAGAACAATGTTTCCCTAATCATAACAAAAAATACAATAATAGAGAAAGAACTAGAGCTATACCGAACTTCGCGCTCCAAACAGACGCCGGGGGCTCGAATCCCGCTGAAGAACTAGATCTCCTCTACTTCTAATCTAACTAGGCTAGAACTATGAACTAGGAGGCTCTTGATGAACTAGAGGGCTCTTGATGGCTTGAAGACTTGATGCCTTTGATGAATGATTGATTATGCCTCCAGGGGGGTCTGCCCCTCTATTTATAGCCCGGTGGGATGAACGTGCGCCGTAGGATCAAACAGACTTCAATAAAGCGCCGAGATGACTCCCAAAAGATGGTGGAAGAAAACTCCAGAAGGCGAGGGCGAAACCCTAGGTGGCGCCGCCCGGCCCCCCTAGGGGCCGGCCGGCCCCACCACCTACCCGGTGGGGCCCCGCTTGCTTCGGGTGTGTTCCAGAGGCTTCCCACACTCTAATGATGATGTTGCCTTAGCGGATAAGTTTCGTGATATTTAAGCACTTTAATCCCTCTTTTATGCTTTTCTGGAATAACCCCTGGAAAATACAGAACATGCAAAACTCGTGGAAATCGTCAGTTAAAACCCTAGACTAGTGTGTATTCATGTATCCTTTTGTGTCTAAAGTTCTAATAAAAGTTGACATTATCGACCGTCAACAACACCATGCGCGAAAAACCAATTCTTGGCGTGTTCAGGCCAATGGAGTGAACCGGCACGAGCCCCTTGACAATTATGTCCGCTTCGATCTTCTCCCACTTGGGAACGACACTCTTGTAGCCACCTGATCCCATGCGATGGTGGTATTCCTTCTGCTAGTCATTCTGTTAGTTCCTCCGCACCCGTTGTTCATCTTTTTCTGAGGTCTTATACTGTGCGAACTCATCCCAAAATGGCCTCAACTTTGAAACAGGGCCTGGAGCATTAAAATCCGGCATCAAGTTCTTCTTCACATAATCATTATATAGCTTTTTGTTTCAAGTCTGGAATTGTGCTGCCGTCTTCTTCATAGCCCAATTCCTCACTAGCTCTTTCAAATCATCATCAGCTCCTTCAAGTGTGAAATGTGCAGTGATATCATTCCAAATGAGATTCTTGTCAAGATCCGAGACATAACTAATATGAGGAGCGTCTTTGTTCTGTTTCCACTCTCGAGCACTGATGGGGAGCCTGTCCCTTACAAGGTAACCACAATGATAAACAAACTTCTGTGCGTCGGGTCCAAGTGGTTCGCCTGTCTCTCTGTTGAAATCAGAGATTACGAAGCGGCCCTCCAACGGCTTTGCTGGGCCTCGTATATTTCGACTCTTCACCGTTGTCGATCCAGAGGGCTATGGATTTAGAAAAAAAGATTAATAAGCATTGCTCACCGATAATTTCATATATTTCATATATTTATATACATGTATACACATATATATTTCATACCTCACCGACAATCTCCTGCTCATTGTGACGGTTTAAGTATTGTGACCCCATCATCTACCGTCTGCTAATTATCAACTTCGCTGTATTGACCTCCGGAGTTGATAATATCCATCATGGCATCCACCATGTTTTGATTAGGGTCGGTTATCGGAACTATATATGAAATTGAGATATAAATGAAAATTGAGATACATATACGAAAAATTGATATACATATATACAGACCCTATATTTACATGAAATTGAGATATATATGAAAATTGAGATCTATATGCAAAAAATTGATATATACATATAAACCCTATACAAAACATTGATATATATATATATATATATATATATATATATATATATATATATATATATATATATATAGACACACACACTATATATAGAATCCTGGGCTCTAAATGATATTCAGCGCCCTTCACTGTTGTCGGTGCTAGTTTTGGTGGGGCTAACACCGGCTAGTAAATATGTGTTTTGCGGTTGAGGCTACGGATGGTGTGCAAGGGGGAACACAGGGATTATACTGGTTCAGGCCAAGTAGGCCCTACGTCCAGTGGAAAGGAGAGTCATGTTGCCTTGCACCGGGGTGCTTGTAGTAGGGGGTTACAAGCTAGGCGAGAGAGGGAAGCGCTCCCAGGTCTCTTGTGTGTGTCTAAGTCTTTACAAGTCGTTTGCTATGGGTATGTTTGTGTGGGTGAGAACTTAGAACTTCTCCGTCCCCCTAAAGCTGGCCTCTGCTCTCCCTTTTATAGTCGCAAGGGAGAGGCAAGGGTGGCTACGTATTTTACAGTGAGGAGTTGTTGTTCCCCGTTTGACTGGCTACTGCCTTTTCTCCGCGTCTCCGGGGTATGGCTGTCTTGGTTCGCACGATCTTGGTGAGTTCCAAGGTGGGAACAGTCGTCTGGCTACGTCATGTCGTCAGCTCTCTGGGTCTCCAGGATATGGCCGTCGTGGTTCGCACGACCTTGGTGAGTTCCAGGGTGGCAGCAGTCGTCGGATTACGACGTGCCATAGGGTCACACCTACCGGCTATCCTTCCGTACGAAGTGACAAGAGGGTGAGTCACCTTAGGCGTTGTCTCCCGAGGCTCGGGACTCTGAAGGCGTGATGGGATGGAGCGGGGGATATCTCCCTTGGTCATATTTCTGGCCTTTGAATAGCACCTCCCGAGGGTTAGCGGGCCCGGATGGAAGGCGTGCTCGTCCTTTCGAGTGGACAGCGCAGTAGGCGCCTTTCCTGTTCTCGCGTAGCCCGTCGTCAGGTGCTTGGCCTATCACAGTCGGAGTTGATAGATCCCGGCGGAAAACGGGGCGGCGCACCGTAGACCATACCGTGGAGGTCGGCCGTAGTGGGCCTATCAAATCCGCTGCCAGGGAAATCCTGACAGGTGGTATGGCCGTCAGGGGCGTGCGAAGCACAGTCGCGTCGAGAGTCTCGCTTGACGGGACAGTGCTTGTAAAGTGGTCAAAGAGATCTCTTGTGGTCCAAGATTGCTCCGCTGACATCACCTGTGCCTTGGATGCCTTTGCGAGATTGCGCTCGAGGGGGATAGGGAAGCTCGGGCGAATCGGAGATTTGGGGCGTCGAGGATGCCGCTCTCCCGAGCTCTCCCGAGGAGGCTCGGGCGAATCGGAGGTTTGGGCGCCGAGGATGCCGCTCTCCCGAGCTCTCCCGAGGAGGCTCGAGCTCTCCCGCTCTCCCGAGGAGGCTCGAGCTCCCCCGAGCTCTCCCGAGGAGGCTCGGGCGAATCGGAGGTTTGGGCGCCGAGGATGCCGCTCTCCCGAGCTCTCCCGAGGAGGCTCGGGCGCTCGGGCCGCTCTCCCGAGCTCTCCCGAGGAGACTCGGGCGAGTCGGAGATTTGGGCGCCGTGGGTGCCGCTCTCCCGAGCTCTCCCGAGGAGGCTCGGGCGAATCGGAGGTTTGGGCGCCGAGGCTGCCGCTCTCCCGAGCTCTCCCGAGGAGACTCGGGCGAGTCGGAGATTTAGGCGCCGTGGGTGCCGCTCTCCCGAGCTCTCCCGAGGAGGCTCGGGCGCTCGGGCGAATCGGAGTCGTGGGCCTCTGTAGACGCGGCTTTCGTGGGCTTCCACTGGCCTTACTTGGGTCAGAACATGTTGGGAATGAGCGTTTTTCATCGAAGTTGGGTACCCCAAACTTTGGTACCCGACAACTGTCAACCGCAGCCCAGTTTTTTATTCCCTTGGTAGTAATTCATGTCTATCATCAAAATAGGGGCTCTAAATGTGGTCATTTAATTGCTTTGATTAAGTTGACATCACATGCGCTTGTTCAGGTTACGTGGGTCGGAGTAAAATCCAAGCGACTTTATTTCTAGACATGCTGCTATGTCGGTAAAAAATATTCAGATATCCACTTTACATCCTATAAATATCTCCTGAACCCTAGTAGTTTCTCATTTCTCACCTTTTTTTCTCTCTCACATTTTTTTCTCTCTCCTCCCTTTCAGATCAGAGCCGCGGCCGCCCTTCCCATCTCGATGTGTGGCCACAATGTCCCTTCTCCATCTGTCGGCAGCCGATGCAGCCCTTCCTCTCACGACAGCAGGCGCGGCAGGCCTCCCTCGCGCTCTGGATCCATGTACGGCTTGCCCCTAAGCATGGCACCCCGGACGGAGATGCCTCCATCCCCTGTCGTTGCGGCGGCGTTGTTCTAACGTTTGATGTTGAATCCTCTTTCCGTGTCCTGAGGGGGTTCGATTTGCTCGTTTATTCACCCAGGCTTCTTTTCTATTCTTTTGTGTGATTTTTGCTGGAAATTTGTCAGGATTGGATCATCAGGGGAGAGGGGTAAGTGATGGAAATGGAGAATTCGATTCAAGTAAAAAAACGATGCGGCTTATATGACAACTTTGTGGTCTTCGTTTCATGGATCCGACCATATCTGGCTACTCGTTGTGGAAATCACAGGACCGGACGTCGCTACAAGAGATATGCATCCCCTGCAGTTGTGGAAGACGCAGCTTTTCGCAAGTGTTTTTTTGATGTGTGTTTATTGATGAACTCCTTGAGCGGTGTTGGCTAGATTTGATTTTTTTTTTGTTGAATTTGTTGTACAAAGTAAGGATGATTTTGTCCAATAATTCTTTTTGTTGGAGTAATATATTACTGATTCTACAATAAATTATTAGTATTTGATTTTGTTTTTTACTAATTGATTTGTGTAAATTGCTTGATTATTATTACTTGACTAAGCTAACAGGGTGTTTAGATCCCCTCCAAAATCCCAAAACTTCCGTCACATCAATTTTGCGGCATATGTATGGAGTACTAAATGTAGACAAAATTTTTCATGTTTACACAGTTTGCCTATAAATCGCGTGACGAATCTTTTGAGTCTACTTGGGCCATGATTGAACATTTATTGGAAAAGATTCCTCGCTGCTACAGTGTCAAAATCACGAAATTTTACACATCTAAACACCCCCTAATTACGTGAATCTCACAAGTTCAAAAAACGTTCAGAGACCAATTGCGCTAAATTTTGATTATTAGTTCATCAAGAACCATTCCATTTCGTATCCATCCATTACAAAGAAACAAATCATTAACTTCCTTAATTATAGACATGCACGGTCAATTGCGGAGGAAAGTTTGCTCCTTTCGTAGGAGTATATCCATCAACAAATCATTAACTACCTTAATTATGGGCATTTCTGGTTAATTGAGGAGTAAAATCTGCTGCTAGCATAGGAGCCCGGTTCGATGGCTGTGCGACCTTTACGGCTACAATTAAGGTCATAGAACAAGTTACCTTTACGGGTACCAGAGATAATTTACTCCTCACGGGACCAAAAGTAATTATTTACTCCAAATGACACTACTGGTAATAAAAAATTAACTTGCTCATAGACCGGACGGCCCGATAACTATCAGAGTTAATTTTACACGTCCTCACAAGTCTAGACAGAATATTTTTTTGTAGAAGAAAATGTTACTGGCTATCAGAGTTAATTTTACCCCTCACAAGTCTAGACGGAATAATTTTTGTAGAAGAAAATGTTACTGATAATAATAAAAACTACCTGTCTATAGACTAGACATCTCAATGATTTTACTTCTTAAGGGTCCGAAGATAATAATTTTTAAAGCAAATGATACTATTAGTAATAAAAAATACTTTATATGTAGATCGGGTGTCTACCAAAGTTAATATTACTCCTCACCGATCTAAAGGGAATTATTTGTAGAAATAAATGATACTATTAAGAATAAAAAATATTATATCCGTTGGAATAAAAATTTCTGATGCCGATATAATTCCATGTGTTGTCATGCCCTTTCAATGCACTAATACCGGCGGTAGCTTTTAAATGTAGTGTGAACTAGTCAATTAAAGTTGCACATGCATGCATGCAACAAACGACAAAGTAAAAAGCTGCACTTTATATCACCACGTGAGATCACCGGAGTAAAATGGTGGTGGGCTCTAAATATTATTTAGAGGCCTACGCTCTAAATAGTGGAGTCCGGGACCCCACTATTTAGAGTCCTGGTCTCTAAATAGTACTTAGCGCCTTCGTCGGAGTACTAGATAACTGCACACCACTAAACGTAGTAGTAAAAAGTTCAGCAGTGGCTCTTTTATCCTAGCATTCATTTCTCCATGCGCATGGCAGACTTTACTGCCTGTCGCACCATTGTAAATGTTGCTGACGTGCTATTATTCCCTTAATAAATTAATTAAACGGATGGTGAAGAATAATAAGCACAATCACGTCCTTTAGTAGTGTATATAAATTTCGGAACAAGCAGGGACAACCATACAGTGGTACGTGGTAATATTAATAGCGCCGACCAACGCACCAGTAAAAAAAAGGAACGACCAGGACGTATAAGCTAAAAAAATTATGCGTTTAATTTATTTAGATAATACAATTTGTCCGAAGTTGATAGTTAGGCATTGAAATTTACTGCTCGCACGGCTCCAAGTAGTAATTTTATCAGCGATATGATATTTCTAGCAATAAAAAAGTCTGGGAAGATACCAGGTCCACCGTTGCTCAGCAGGGGGCAAATTTTATTGCTCAGGAGTTTGAAGTAGTAATTTTACTAGCAATGTGATGCTTCTACTAATAAATTTGTATGTCATTATCAACGTGGTGTTCGGTATCTAGACGAGGTATGTTTAGAGGCGTCTAGCTAGTCTGGGAGGGACCTACAAATAATTCGAAGCATTAAGTTTACCTAATAATCAGCGAGACATCTTGCATCTGTGGTAATTTTAATTACTAATCTGGCCGAGGTAATTTTTATTACTAATCGTCTCATTTGTGTTTATAAGTAAATCCGCCTTGATTTTTGCATTGTAAAATTTGTTGTAATAGTAACCGACATATTTGGTATCCGGTTCGGTCTATTTTTTATTACTAAGTATACTTTGTTCAGTAAATAATTCTATCATGACCTATGAGCAATAAAATATTATTACCATATGCTTGAATAAATAATTCATGATAAAATAAAGGGGAGTTCTCAAATACCCTCGAACGATCGGGGCACACTCTTTTACATACAAATAAATAAATTGTTCCTGATAATCTCGTACTTCCGGTTCACTATTAACGTCTATAGGCTATAGCCAATAAACAAAAAATTTACATTTATGAAGATAGAATACTGATGCAATGACAATGGCCCCGTTTAGATCCTAGTTGCAGTTGTAATTCTGCACTGTAGCACGTTCGTTTGTATTTGACAACTTTTGTCCAATCATGGCCCAAGTAGACTTAAAAGATTCGTCTCATGATGTACATGTAAAAAGTACAAACATGTAAACATTTCGTCTACATTTAATGCTCCATGCATATGCCGCAACGTTGACGTAATTAGTTGCAATTGCAATTTGCAGTGGATCTAAACAGGGCCAATATATTATATGAGGTGAGTTTAAACTGAATATCCAAAAATCCTGTCACTCCCAAGACACTTTTTTTTTTTTTTTTGGAAGTCACTCCCAAGACATTTTTTTTTTTTTTTGGAAGTCACTCCCAAGACACTTGGACAGATAGAGACTGTCCTTTAGCTATCCCTTCCTCCGCATCTGTTCATTCTCTAGCCAAGCAAGATAAGCAGCAGGGCAAGCCCGTGCGGCAGCGAAGGAGCAAGCGGCGAGCGCGGGCGGCTGCCGGCACGCGAGCGCTCCGGCGGGCGCTTGTAGCGACGGTCTGGCCAGTGGGCCAGCGGAGAACTGCACGGAGGGGCGGGCGAGCAGAGCACGCGGGGCGGCCAGCACGCGAGAGCTCCGGTGAACTGGCGAGCGGCACGGCGCACAGCATGCGAGCGCAGTGGCGCCGTCAGGTGCATGCGGCGGCGCGGGCGAGCGCTGTGCGGACGGGCGGGCGCCCGTGCAGGCCAGGTCAAGAAATCTCCGACCGGTGCCGCCCGTGCAGGGATGGCCGTGTCGTCGCCGTCGCCGTCGCCGTCGCAGCTGGGAGGAATGGAGCGTCAGGGGCTTGGAGCGTCGCCGCAGTCGAAGATGGGAGGGACGACGGCGCCACCGCTGCTGCCGGCATACCAAATCCAGGCCGCCGCAAGTCGTGAGGACACAAAGAAAATGAGGAAGAAATATGCTCTCTTCGGCTGGCTGGTCCGGCCAGCCATTCAGTAGCGTTTTTCTCTCAGAATAATCAGTCAGCCAGTCATACCGTACGACCCAGCCGAACAGAGTCATAGTGTTTAGGGTTATTTATAGATGTAAACTTTGGATCACGATTTTTATGGTTGAGCTGGGATTGGGGCGCTAATGAAGACCATGATGCGGGGAATCTAATTATATTGGTGATTTATTCCTACCCAACTCAAGCGCAGGAGTAAAAACGGTGAGGTACCCTGCCACGCTGGTTTATTTATTTCTGGCTCTCCTCTCGCCCGGAGGCGACGGCGCTCCGTCCGGACGTTGAATATTATCCAGCGCCCAGGCTTCGGAATAATAGTTCTATATATACATGAAATTGCACAAAATTGTCTGTGTATATATATATATATATATATATAAAGACATATAAACGTGGTGATCGTCACTGTTTGTAGCACTGTTCATCCTCCCTTTTTCCCTCACATAATCCTGTTCATCTACAGTGCCTACTCCTCTGCCGTCAGATCGGTCACCCAGCCGTTTGATGCTCGCCGCGTGTCCTCCCGTTTGCCTGCTTGCGCGGTGCAATCAATCCCACGCCGCCGCGGTGAAGCACAGGAAACAAACGAAAAAGCACACCCACGGTCCTACGCGCAGCAGCCCGGACGAAAAAAAAAACCGCGGCGGAGCCACCGACAAAGCCCCTGCGATCCTGCCTCCCTCGCCTACGACGCCACCGCGGCCGCCCAGCTCCGTGCCGCTACCGCCCTCTGCCGATCCGCCGCCCACCGCGCCCTGCACGCCCGCATCGGCGGCAGCGCATGGATCCGCACGGCACCGTCCCTCGCCGGCCGGCGTCGCGCCTCGGTGCCCCTCGCCGGCACACGTCACGTCGCGATGGCGCGGAGTCCCCGCGGCTCCTCCATCCCTTCCTCCCCACTGCCACCATCCACATCTCGGCCGCCCCCGCTGCATGTGCTTGCCTTGCTCTGGGCAGCAGTGCGCCACCGTTAGCCGGGTGCCTAAGTCCACTCGACAGGGTCTTCTTCGGCGATAGCCGCCCCACCAGGTATGCCAACGATTCTGTTCCTACTACTTCGCCAAACCAGGGCTCCCAAACCTTAACCTGTGCTACTTGGCTATTTGTATTCGGATCTCATCTGATTACCAAATTTAGACGTGTGTTATGCCTGCTACCCACTTCGAATTCCCCCAATAATTGTGGACCAATTTCCCAGCATGCTATTTACCCCAAAATTATCGACCATGTATGTGTACAACTTTACAGTGCGTTGCAAATTTAATAGCATCCCGCCAATGCATTTATTCCCATATGATAGATTTGAATTACTCAATAACATTTTGTAAATTTCTAATAGGTACGGACCTTCATTGAGAAATCGCACTACGATCATTGCCACCTAATTGAGGCTAGCAGGTCAGCGACCTGCATTTTCAAACTGCTCATAGTTTTCCTATACTCTATTTTTGTCACTGGTAGTTGTGGCTGCGTGGATATATACCTATTCAGTCCAGGCAATTTATCATTTAGTTCCAGTTCTTTTCAGAGATTGCACAAGTGCGGCTGCTATGCATCCTCTGTTTTTGCACAGAACAGATTGCACTTTCTTTCATCCAAGTGTATCATAGCTGATTCGGGTACTTCATCACAATGCACTGAACCAAACACTATGTCCTACATGATTATGCAATAATTCTTGCTGGCTCATTTACAGAACAATTGTGTGAATAAAAGACACTGAACCAAAACCATCAGTGGGCAGGTTAATGCCACGATTAATATTTGATAATAACTCTAGATTGGGATCTATCCAAGGGTACATATTGTACTGTTACCTTGACAAAAACGTTAATTTTTTGGTTAAATATAATGCCCATTACTGAGAACTAAGGCTTTTGTTTGCAGCTACATATTATGGCTAGCATGTTTTTTATCCGATTAAACGGTTGAAATTCAGAGACAGAGCAGCCACGAAATCTCAGAAATCCTACCAATCCTAGGCCATTCGAGCTTAAGGAATGAGGTGACTTTTTACATCCTCCAATTTTCACTGCGTCTCTGAATATGCTTAGCTAAATTGTTTTTAGTATTCTTTGTTTAGAGAGGATATGTGGGTACGGTTCTGAGAATTGCTTTCAATATGAAATATCTTTTTGCATTATCGAATATTGTACCCACCTTATATGCATAGATGCAATTTTATTGTCAAAGTAAGGAAAACAAAATTAAAAAGACAGGTTTTGACATTCATAGGTTCAGAGAGCATGATACATACATAATTACAAAATAGGGAAGTATGCACATTACAAAGCAGTGTATTGAGAACTATTTGTACATTTGCAATTACAGGATGATAATTACTAGCTTCAGCTGAAATTGAATTTACTTAAGCATACTACAGACAACACATGCATTCTATATTTTTCGTGCATATACTTTTAGTCTCTTGCTGTCTAATATTTGGACAAGTTTTGTGGATCCCTTTGGGTAGATTTTGGTATTGATCCATCAACAAAGCTTCCACCAGCAGTCAGCACCAACAAAGTACCACATCTCCTTCTCTTCAATCCAGTTTACTATTTACCAACATTAATCATACCAGTCTGTATTGACAAACACATTTTCCCTGGATAGTTTCTTATTCATATTTTACCAGATATATGAGACGTGTTTCCAGTTCGTCTGAGTTTCTATTAAGACCTGAATTTTCGTCTATGTTTTTACACATGCAAAGACCTCTGCTGCTGATAGGTTCCTTTTAAGTTTTCATCTCAGGAGTAAGGACTATGATGTACTTAATTAAACCATACTATTTTATATACCTACAGTTTCCATATTCAGTATCATTTGATCTACCTTAATTGTAGGATTTCTAAATGTTATGACTGATCAAATAACACAAAAAGTCCTTATAATTATGTTGTTCAGTGTGTTCTATCCTGAACCCGTCTTTCTCATTTTTGCTCAACAAGCAGGTGCGCCTTGCCAACCAGCACACCTACTCAAACTTTGAATTTATTCAGATTTTTTACATGAAACTACCCAAGGTATGCAAAATTATTAGCCAATTTAAGAGTTACAATGTATTCAATATGCAAACCATGTTATTTTTCTATACTAAAACATTCACATTCAACAACATCAATCTGGCTTGACTCAACAATGATTTTATCCACCTCTTACCACTTTGAGAAAGGCTAAATTCCATGGTGCATGTGGACGCTCTAAATCCATCACGCTCTTAAATTTGTTGCTATATATTGATGCTACAGCTTTTCGTACCTAACCATAGTACTATAATAATAAGCCTATATGACTCTACAGCATTGTCCATAGCAAATAAGAGCATTGCCCAATCGATTTTTCGTACGAATTACTCATGCTGCTGCACATAAATAGGCGATTGTTCAATGTTGATTATCTGCTGTTAATAATTACTCCCTCCTGTCCCAAAATAGATGTCATTCTCGCTTCTCGAGAAGTCAGCTTTTTTCAACTTTGACTAATTTTATCTTAAAAAGTATTCATATCGAACGTACACAACTAGTATCATTGGAAAGATCTTTAAATCTAGTTTTTTAACAAATTTATTTGGAAATAAAAATGTTGCACATATTTTCTATAAATCTAGTCAAAGTTGAGAAAGTTTGACCCGCACGTTTCCCATAGTGTCCTCTATTTTGGGACGGAGGGAGTAGTTTATTTGTTTGTTTGTTCCATCAATTATAGGCGTTATTCCACAAATTTGAGGATACATGCAATTGACATACATATATTGGTCAAGCCTTTCCCTTAATTTTCTTTCTCATCATTCACCCCTAATTTGTCATTCTCTAATTACAGGTCTTACTATGTTAGGTTCACTCCATCGTGTCCGGTATCCTCATAATATCTGGTATCCTCATGTAATAATTCATGTCTTTGGCACATGGCAAAATAAGTCCATATCCAGCTGAACCATCCGTGTACTTTGCTACCAGCATCCTACGAAGGGCTCAAATAACCTCCCATCTGCAACTAATTTTACTTATGTTTTGGTTCCCTTACTAGCACGTGCGAAGCACGAGCGTACTTGCTAGTATATATATATATACACACTACAGGAAACCGGTGCTTTACCGAGTGCCTGTAAGTTTGCCGACTGCCAAATATCATGCACTCGGCAAAAGCCCTTCTTTGCCAAGTGCCGCACTCGGTAAAAGGCGGGACTTGGCAAAGCCTTTTTTGCCGAGTGTCTGATACTCGGCAAAGTCAGGCACAGGAAACTGGCGTTTTGCTGAGTGCCTCAAAGTTTGCCGAGTGCCAAATATCGCTTACTCGGCAAAGGCCTTCTTTGCCGAGTGCCGCACTTGGCAAAAGACGGCACTCGGCAAAGCCTTCTTTGCCGAGTGTCTAGTCAGGCACTCGGCAAAGTCTTGCCCAGGACCGACGGCGTCGGGTGCTGTTATCTTTGCCGAGTGCCAGACGTTTAGTACTCGGCAAACTATTAACTTTGCCGAGTGCCAACCCTAAACACTCGGCATTTTTTTTGTTTTTTTGCACTCAAATTTTTTTGAAGGTTTGCTATAGTAACACAAACAACATGGTGAAGTTTGGGACTTTTTGATTGCAGTTTGATATATTTCTTTCGTTTATTTTGTTTTCTTGAATTTTGTCGGAAAATGTAAGTTTGAACTGCATGTGCATGAAATAATGAAATATAGCCATTCAAAAAATGATATTCATGTTGGAGGGTGTCTTTTGAGGCCGTATTCAGGAACTCACCGAAAAATTTGAATGCCTTATTCGCGAAACATGGCGACCCGCTTATTGTCGGAGTGTATTTAAATTATATAAAATTCAAACCAAATCCGAAAATCACGAAACTTCTCGAGGTGCCGTGTTATCACATGTAGAGGCTATGATAAAAAATTGAGAAGGTTTCGAGCTAGTTGCAATGTCGGATGCCTAAAACCCAGACATCTCCATATGTGATCACGTCCGATAGCCTTCCTAGCGCCGCCACCACCGCCGGAGCGCCGCCCCCCCCCCGCCGCCGCCACCCCGCCCCACCCGCCGCCGCCACCCCACCCGCCGCCACCACCCCACCCGCCACCGCCGCCACCGCCCCCCCTCGCCGTAGCCCCGCCCGCCGGCTGCCCCGGCCGCGCTCGTCCCGCCGACGAGCCCCGACCGAGCCCACGCCGGCTACCGCGCTGGCCGTGCTCGCCCGGGCCGTGCCCGCACTGGCCATCCCCGGCCCCGCCCCTAGCCTTGCCGGCCTCGGCAACCCCGGCCGCCCCAAGCCGCGACCGCACCCCCTCTTCCCCGCCCGACAGGAGGAAGAAGAGGGAGGAAGGAGGAAGAAGAAGGGGAGGAAGAGGAAAAAGGAGAAGGAGGAGGAGGAGGAAGAGGAAGAAGAAGAAGAAGAAGAAGAAGAAGAAGAAGAAGAAGAAGAAGAGAGGAGGAACGAAGAAGAAGCCCCGGCCGTCCCGCCCCCGTCGTCGTGCCCACCCATCGTCGTCCCTGGCCCTCCTCAGAGAAGAAGGTAAAGCCTTTGTGGTTGATGGCCATCGTGCCAAGTTGGACGACCTTCATGCCGGGTTTGTGGTCGGCCTTCGTGTCGACGATTTTTCTTGCAGGTTTTGGAAACGTCACCGTACAGGGGAGGTGTTGCCGAATTTTTGAACTTATAGCGACGTGTTTCTTCTTTTGTAGAGCAGGACCTGTCGGAGGGGACCCGAAGCACTTTGTTGGCGTCGTAGGTCTGCCTGCACCGCATCACCTCGCCACTGCACTGACACGCCACTGCCTTGCTAGCCTAACTCCACCGCCACCCTAGGTATAACCCCCTCCTTCTTTGCATGCATGTTTTATATGGTCACTTAGCCCAGTTAGGCGTCTCCCGTTCGAAAGAGATACGGTTGGAGGTATGCAGATCTTTGCATATCTGTGACTGTATCTCTTTCAAATTGTCCACGTATTTTGGACGGCCCGCGGATGCGTAGATGAGGTTAGTTTCCATAGTTCGTTCCGGTCCGAGACAGACTTTCGGCATCACCTCCCTGTTGTTCTCTGGATACACACTCTCCCTTGCAGGACGTGTATCGGGAGAACAGCGGGGAGGTGCTGCCGAAATTCTGTCTCGGATAGGAGCGAAGCATGGAAACTGACCTCATCTACGCATCCGCGGGTGGGATTAGGACATATCCTCACCTATTAGATGGTAGGCACACCGAGCAGATGCACCATGGTTATATTACTCGCTTATATATGTATATGCCAGAGTATGGAGAACCGTGATTGGATGTACATGGGCCACCCAAGTATGACCCCAGAATGGATTACTAAGACTAATGTTTTTTTGGAGCATTCATTTGGCAAGGCTGCTCAAGGGTCGAGTTGGATGCCGTATCCCTGCCGCAAATGTGACAACCGTGTAAGAAAGACTAGGAAGGCCGTGGGGGAAGATCTCTGTAAGTATGGATTCACGCCAAACTATACCTGCTGGATCCACCATGGTGAATCCGATCGTATTAAAGAGGAGGTGGTGAGACCAAGCCTCGAGGCTTTTGATGGAGATGCCGGGGTAGCAAACTGGATGGATGACTTTCACGAGGCACGGTTCGGTGAAGGATTGGCGGATGACCCAGAGGAATCTGCAAAGGCGTACTATGCTATGCTGGATTCGGCCCAGAAGCCCCTTCATGAAAAGACAATGGTTTCGCAACTGGATGCCATTGGACGCCTAATGTTGTTCAAGTCGCAGTGTAGTATGAGTCGAGGCCACTTCGATGGTATGTTGGCAGTTTTTGGATCCCTGCTTCCGAAGGGTCACATGCTGCCGAAGAACTTGACGAGTCACAGAAATTTCTTTGTGCACTTAAAATGCTGTATGAGCACATTCATGCTTGTCCAAATGGGTGCGTCCTATTTAGAAAAGATCACGAGAAAGCAACGCACTGTCCAAAGTGCAAGTCCTCTAGGTATCTGGAGGTCGACACTAGTGATGGCAAGAAGGAGCAGCTTGGTATCCCCGCTAAGGTCCTACGATACCTTTCTATTATACCGAGGATCCAACGGCTGTACATGACAGAGGAGTCCGCGAAATAGATGACATGGCACAAACAAGGAAAAAGATACCAGTCCTGACAAGATGGTACACCCATCGGATGGCGATGCATGGACCCACTTCGATGGCATACATCATCGTAAAGCTGAGGAGGCTCGGAACGTACGTGTAGCGCTGGCAACAGATGGGTTCAACCCCTATGGATTGCTGGACGGCCCCGTACACTTGTTGGCCCATGTTCGTGATCCCCTCAATCTCCCCCGGCATCATGTTTCAACCCAAGAATGTTTTCTTGTCGCTGATAATTCCTAGACACCCGGGGAACAAGATGGGAGTGTTCATGGAGCCTCTCATTGATGAATTGATCCTTGCTTGGGAAAAGGGGGTATTGACATACGATCGAGCTACAAAGAAGAACTTCACAATGCATGTGTGGTACCACTACTCCCTGCATGACTTCCTGGCATATGGCTTATTCTGCACGTGGTGTGTTCACAGGAAGTTTTCATGCCCAATATGCAAGACAGCTGTGATGTTCACTTGGCTGAAGAGGGGTGGCAAGTTCTCTTCGTTCGACCAGCATTGTCAATTCCTCCCTCTTGAGCATGCATTCCGGCGAGACGTCAAGAACTTCAGGAAAGGGGTTCAAGTTACCGACCCTGCACCTCAAATGATGACCGGTGCCGAGGTCCGTGCTCAGGTAGAGGCTCTCAAAGATGATAAAGAGAAAGGTGGTTTTATTGGATATGGGCAGGAACACCAGTGGACTCATAAATCAGGCTTGACTAGGCTCCCCTATTTTGATGACCTCCTTCTTCCACACAACATTGATGTAATGCACACAGAAAAGAATATCGCTGAGGCGCTTTGGGAAACACTCATGGACATTCCTGATAAGTCAAAGGACAACGTTAAGGCTAGACTGGACCTGGCAACGATGTGCGATAGACCAAAGCAAGTGATGAAGCCTCCCGCGCCTGGCAAGAAATGGAGAAGGACTCCGGTCGATTTCGTATTGAAAAAGGACCAAAGGAAGGAGGCACTGCAGTGGATCCAGTCGCTAATGTTCCCTGATGGGCATGCGGTGAATTTTGAGTAGGGAAGTGAACTTGTCCACCATGCGAGTGTTAGGAATGAAGATTCATGACTTCTATATATGGATTGAGCGGTTCCTTCCTGCGATGACCCGGGGATACGTCCCCGAGCATGTGTGGCGCGTGCTGGCAGAGTTGAGCTTTTTCTTTCGCCAGCTTTGTGCCAAGGAGTTATCTCAGGATGCCATTAATGACTTGGAGAAAGTGGCACCTGTGTTGATCTGCAAGTTTGAGAATCATCTTCCCACCCGGCTTCTTCCTGGCGATGCAGCATCTGATTTTACACCTACCGTACGAGGCACGAATGGGGGGTCCCATGTAGTTCCGTTGGTGCTATACAATCCAGAGATGTCTACAGATTCTTCGGAAAAAGTGTAGAAACAAAGCCAAAATTGAGGCTAGCATGGCAGAGGCATTCATTCTTGAGGAGGTGTCAAATTTCACAACATCATACTATAATGATAGCCTTCCCAGCGTGCACAATCCTCCCCCTCATTACAACCTCAGCCTTTTCAAAGGGCAACTCGAAAGGCAAGCGCACCGTGCACCAAGAACTTAAGGCATGATGAGTGGTGCATTGTCATGCTTTATGTGTTGTTGAACCTTGACGAAGTGAAGCCTTATGTGCAGTAAGTTCAACCCTTGTCTCTTGTTTTTTCAGGGAATTTCTGAATACATACTGGACAGGAAATAGGTCTCCTTCCCCTCAAGAGGAAGATAGTCTTCTCAAAGATGGTGTGCCCGATTTCATTTCCTTGTTTGACACGAAGGTACCTGGTTAATTCTTTGCCTTTCCCACTTCGATCATAAGAGCGAGTAATGTAATGATCTATCTAGCTTCACCTTGCAGGCCTGCAAAGATAGGGCAAGGGATGCTGAGTTGAAAGGGCTAGCCAAAGGCTTTGCCTACAAGGTCAATACATTCACCAACTATATGGTGAATGGCTATCGCTTTCACACAAGCGACTACGAGCGGAGTCGGCCCAATCTGAAAACCACAAATACCGGAGTTTGTACGTCCGGCACCGATGGGCACGACTACTACGGCATAGTAGAAGAAATATACCAGCTCAATTTTGAGTGTTGCAAAGCTCGTAATCTAGTTGTATTCAAATGCCATTGGTTCGATCCTAAAGACACGGGTAAACTTCTTTGTGCTTTCATCTTTTTTATATATATTCTAACACTCAATTCTAACTACTTGTAATCATCTTTGTGTTTTCCTCATAGTCCCAGGCGTACCGGAGCCAGGAATGCAATGAGTTCATGGCGTACTGCCCTTGGACACAAGGGCAAGGCGACGACCCTGGACGTCACCTACAACCCGGCAGATGGCCTCGAGGCGTACACCAACGCGAGTGTCCACAGCAAGCTTAGCGAGTACACCTCGGCGGCTCGCCAGCGCCATGGGGAGGACATCGATCTGGCAACTTAGCCCCTGGACATGGACCTCCCGATGAGGCTGGGAGGAGGGAAGCAGCACGGCCGGTACTGGATGGCGGATAGCATAGTCGACTCCTCCTCTGTTACCAGTCCTCGCCGATATTCGAGCAAGGAGCACGGACTCCTCCCTCCCCATATGCCCTCGGCAGCTGAGCTCACAGCAGCAGATGGCTCCAGGTTACTACTCACCAACTCATCGTTCATTGCTTTTACACATGTACCTTGCCTTTGCATTGTTTAATCTTTGCGGTTGGAATGTTACAGGAGAACATGCGGATGTTGCAGGCCCAGCAGGCAGCACAGGCGGAGGCCCAACGGCAAGCGATGAAGGCCCAGGCGGAGGCCCATCGGCTAGAGATGGCGGTTGTACAAGTACAGAGGGCGGCCGAGGAGCAGAGGATGCGGGACATGTTCAGCTTTAATGGCGAGACTGCAGGCCTTACCAGGTGTGGTCATGCCTCCATTGCTGCTCGCTCCAGTTGTGCCTACTGCTCCTGTTCTAGAGACTCCGGTTAGTATGTGAACCTGTTGGTTCCTTTAGCTTTTGCTTCCCTCCTGCAGATACTCATGATTTCGCTTCTCCTTTATGTAGCCACAGTCGGCGGGTTCGGCACCGACTCCACACGGTGGCCCTTCTCCAACGTCCGGTTGGCCAACTGCCCCTCCTCCACAGTCCGAGCCCAGGTGGCCAGGACCAGGATGGCAGTAGGTACCTCTCTTCATGTTCTTTGGACTTGTTCAGGAACATAGACTTGTGTTCGTGATGCACTAGAGACATTAGAGACATATTTATATGTATGTGATGGATTATGGATTATATATGATGGATTATGGACGATATGTGTGTGTGATGCACGATGGATGGATGATATATGTGCATTTCGTGGATTATGGATGATGAATGCGATATATTATGTGCTGTGTGTGATGATGTATATGATATATATGTGATGTGTTTGTTTGTTTTGATGGAAAGCAAAAATAAAAAAATAGCATTTTTCACCCCTTTGCCGAGTGCCACACTTGGCAAAGGGTTCTTTGCCAAGTGCAATTGCACTGGCACTCGGCAAATCTGGGCAGCAGAAACCTAGTTTCCTAGTTTTGCTGAGTGTCAGGGCCATGGCACCAATTCTTTGCCAAGTGCCACTGCAGCAGCACTTGGCAAATAGGTTTTTTAAAAAAATAAATGTGCCATTTTCTTTGCCGAGTGCAATGGCTAGGCAAAAAAAAAATCTTTGCCGAGTGTCGCCTATGTCGGCACTCGCCAAAGAAGCCGTCAAAGTTGACGGTTGGACTTTTTTTGCCGAGTGCTGACTTGGCACTCGGCAAAGGCTTTGCCGAGTGCCCGATATTTGGCACTTGGCAAAGAAACCTTTGCCGATAGGTTCTTTGCCGAGTGCCCTTTGCCAAGTGCGGCACTCAGCAAATCCTTTAACGAGTGCAATAAGGTCTTTGCCGAGAGCCCCAGGCACTCGGCAAAGAACCCGCATCCTGTATATATATATATATGTGTGTGTATGTGTGACATGTATATATATATATATAAGTGTGTGTATTAAGTGTGTTTTTTTGGTTTAGTGTGTCTGTGTGCATGTGTGTGTGCCCGGTCGGGGCTGGCCCGTGCGCAACCACGCACCGGCGGCGCACGCGCTCGTTGCGTAGCGGCAGCAAAGGAGGCTACCTCGGTGGCATGGCACGCGGAGGTGAGGGGCAGCGGCCCGGGGGTCGAGGGTCGGTGGGAAGCTGCCGGGGAGACGCGCGTGCACGGGCGGCCGCGGGGAGTCGGTAGCGGCGCGCGGCCGGGGGGCCGCCGGGTGCGCGCACTGGCGGGCGCGGTCATCAGCGGATGGCTGGGGCGTGGAGGCGCGCTGAGCTGAGCGGCGGCGATCTCGATCGAGTGCGGTAAGTGTGGAAACTGACGAAAGTAGGAGAAGGGCTGGCTATTTATAGGCGGATGACCTTTACTCCCAGTTGAGGTCCCTTCCCGCTTGCCTGGGCTACTGTTTCGGGAGTAAAGGTGATTTTTTTCTTTCTCGCCAGTTGGCATAATTTAGCCTTCCCCGTTTAGTTTCTTTTGTTATAAATATGCAATAATTTAATAATTGCATAATAAATTAATTACTTAGAATTTTTTTCATAAAAATGATCTTTATTTTTCATTTCCTTGACTGAACCTATGGCAAATCTTAAATGTAAAAGTATTTTATTTTTTCTTATAGATGCCCATCTTTATTAGAAATAATCACTATTTCAACATATAGAAAATAAGAAAACACAAAAGGAATTCTTGCATTCATAATTGTTACATAATATATATTACACATTATTACACATCACTACATCAAGCCGCAACGGCAGTGAAGACCTTCTTGAGGTATGTTCCTTGATTATGAGCGCGCCGTAACCATAGATTGTTTTCATTATTTAGCGCGATGTTTGGGTCCTTATTCACTATGAACGGCGAAATTCGGTCATCCTTTTCATAATCCTTTGATAGGTCTGACTGATCCTCGATTCCCATGATGTTTCCTTTTTCCTGTAAGAATAATGTGGCACTTTGGCTTCATTGATTGAGTTGTTGTTTCTCCCTCTCTTTGGTTTCGTAGACATATCCTTGACATAGAACCCCTAATTGACATCCTTGGCAAGGACAAATGGTTCGTCCTTGTACCCAATATTGTTGAGATCCACATACGTCATTCCATACTCATTGTCGACTGTTTCCCCGCCGCTGGTCCCTTTCACCCATTGACATCGAAACAAAGGTACCTTAAAATTAGGTCCATAGTCCAGTTCCCATATATCCTCTATGCGGCCATAATATGTTTGGTTATTCCCGTTTGGATCTGTGGCGTCTACGCGGACACCACTGTTTTGGTTGGTGCTCATTTTATTTTGGGCCACTGTGTAAGATGTATTTCCATTTATCTCATACCCTTTATAAGTGAGAATATGCCATGATGGTTCCCTAGCCAGCAAATACAGTTGCTCAACAAGACTCTCATCACCTTGACATTCTTTTCGCAACCAACCGTTGAAAGTTTTCATGTGGTGACGTGTAATCCAATCTTCAGTTCTCCCTACAAACTCGTTTATGAGGATTTCCATATGTGTCTCGATATACGGAGTCACCAAGGAAGAGTTTTACAGAGCCATGTAGTGTGCTTTATTGAAATAATCACCCTCCGTACCGATATATGTTTTCTTCCCTAGTGTTCCCTTACCACTTAGTCTACCCTCGTATCGCGATTCGGGCACACTAATCGGGTCAAGGTCAGGAATGAATTCAACACAGAAATCAATGACCTCTTCTGTTCCGTATCTCTTTGCTATGCTTCCTTCTGGTCGAGCATGATTGTTTACATATTTCTTGAGGACTCCCATGAACCTTTCAAAGGGGAACATGTGTGTAGGAACACATGACCGAGAATACTAATCTCCTTAACCAGGTGAACTAGGAGGTGAGTCATGATATTAAAGAAGGATGGGGGGAACACTAACTCAAAGTTGACAAGGCACTGAACCACATCATTCGGTAGCTTTGCTAGATCCACTGGATTGATTGTCTTCCGAGAAATTGTGTTGAGGAATGCACATAGCTTCACGGTGGCTAAACGTACATTTGGAGGTAGAATTCCTCTCAAAGTAACTGGAAGCAATTGTGTCATAAGCACGTGGCAGTCATGGGACTTCAAGTTTAGAAATTTCTTCTCTGCCACGTTGATTATACCCTTTATATTCGAGGAGAATCCAGATGGGACCTTGATGCTATCTAGACATTCGAACATGCTTTCCTTCTCTTCTTTGCTAAGAGAGTAGATAGCGGGTCTTAAGTAACGACGTCCATCATTAGTCTTCTCTGGATGTAGGTTATCTCATTCTTTCAAACACTGCAGGTCTTGTCGTGCTTCAATTGTGCCCTTCGACTTCCCGTACACACCCATGAAGCCAAGTTGGTTTACACAAAGATTCTTCATGAGGTGCATGACGTCGATCGAACTGTGGACCTCAAGGAGTTTCCAATAAGGAAGCTCCCAAAATATGGACTTCTTCTTCCACATGGGTGCGTGTCCGGCAGCATCGTTCGGAATAGGTTCGCAGCCAGGTCCCTTTCCAAAGACTACTTTCACATCCTTGACCATATTGAGTACATCCTCTCCAGTTCGGTTGTGTGGCTTGGTCCGAGTGTCTGTCTTACCTTTAAAATGCTTGCCTTTCTTTCTTAGTGGGTGTGTCGCAGGAAGAAATCAGCGATGGCCAAGGTAAATGACCTTTCGACATTTTTTCAAATATATGCTGTCGATGTCCTCAAAACAGTGTGTGCAAGTATTATATCCCTTGTTTGTTCGTCTTGAAAGATTACTTGGAGCGGACCAATCATTAATTGTTATGAACAACAATGCTCATAGGTCAAAGTTTTCCAGCCTGTGCTCATCCCACACACGTACACTAGGTTTACTCCACAGAATTAGAAGTTCGTCAACTAAAGGCCTCAGATAGACATCGATGTCATTGCCAGGTTGCTTTGGACCTTGGATGAGCACTGGCATCATCATGAACTTTTGCTTCATGCACAACCATGGAGAAAGATTGTAGATACATAGCGTAACAGGCCAAGTGCTATGACTGCTGCTCCGCTCCCCGAAAGGGTTCATTGCATCTGTACTTAAAGCAAACCTTAAGTTTCTTGCGTCAGCTGCGAACTCAAGGAATTCTCTGTCAATTTCTCTCCACTAAGACCCATCCACAGTGTGTCTTAACATATTGTCTACCTTACGGTCTTCTTTGTTCCATCGCAGTAACTTTGCATGGTCTTTGTTTCTGAATAAACGTTTCAAGCGTGGTATTATAGGAGCATCCCACATAACCTTCACAGGGATTTTCTTCCTGGGATCTTCTCCATCGTCCTCGGCATCACCAGGGTCATCACTCTGGATCTTATAGCGTGATGCATGGCATACCGCGCATGCTTCTATATTCTCATAGTCCTTGCCACGGTACAGGATGCAGTCTTTAGGACATGCAGGTATCTTCTGAATTTCTAACCCCAAAGGACATACAAGCTGTTTTGCTTCATATGTAGTGGAGGGCAATTTGTTATCCTTCGGAAGCATCCTCTTTTGGATCTGCAGTAACTGCCCAAATCCCTTATCGGATAAACTATTCTTTGCCTTCCATTGCAACAACTCCAGTATGGTACCCAACTTTTTTTGGCCCGCATCGTAGGTTGGGTAAAGCAATTTCTTGTGATCCTCTAGTGTCGGTGCTAGTTTTAACGGGCGCTAACATCAGCTAGTAAATTTGTGTTTTGCGGTTGAGGCTCCGGATGGTGTGTAAGGGGGAACACAAGATTTAACTGGTTCAGGCCAAGAGGGCCCTACGTCCAGTGGAGAGGAGTGTCGTGTTGCCTTGCACCGGGATGCTTGTAGTAGGGGGTTACAAGCTAGGCGAGAGAGGGAAGTGCTCCCAAGTCTCTTGTGAGTGTCTAAGTGTATACAGATCGCTTGTTGTTGTGTGTGGGAATGAGTCTCTGAGAACTTGAGAGATTGTCTAAAGCTGGCCTCTGCTCTCCCTTTTATAGTTACAAGGGAAGGGCAAGAGTTACATGTGTTGCCCTGTGTTACAGTGCTCGGCATGGCAGAGTCGGTGATGATCGGTGGCGATCGTCATCCACGCCTTTGTCTTGGTGTCTCGGCGGCATGGCATTAATCATTCGGCTGATCCACCACTGTTCTATTGGTGAGTTCCAAGGCACCTCGCAATGCTAGTCATGGTCGGCTGCATGGCGGTACGTCATGCCGTCGTGTCCGTCCCTGCACAGTGCAACGAGTAGATAGGTTGACCTTCGGGTACAAGCTCCCGAGGCTCGGGAAACCTTGGTGCCGTCGGGGGCTTGATGGGACAGAGCGGGGTGAGTGTCCTCCCTCGGACGCTTCTTTTTCCCTGTGAGGTATGTTCCAGGGGGTAGGCGAGACTGGTCGTAAGGCTTGCCCATTCCCCCGGGTTAGCCAGGCGACTGTTGTTCCCCATTTCCCAGAGTCACACGTGTAGCCGGGGTATGGCAGTTGCTGTCGTGGTTGGCGAATCTCTTCGTCAGCCCGGGGAGCCGTACGGTTGGCTGTCCCTGTAGCGGCATGGGAGGAGGAGGACCGTCAGATCGCCTGCCAGAAGAGATAGGGCAGTTGGTACGACGAACGTGCGCGTTCGGGGCGCTGTTGTGTCAAGGGGCCCTCCCGATGGGACCATGCCTATAAAGTGGTCAGAGAGGTCCCTTGTGGTCCAAGATTGCTCCGCTTATGTCAATCCTGCATTGGATGCTTTTGAGAGATTGCGCTCGAGGGGGATGGTGAAGCTCGGGCGAATCTGAGAATTGGCGCCCGAGGGTGCCGCTTTCCCGAGCTCTCTCGGGGAGGCTCGGGCGAATTGGAGAATCGGCGCCCGAGGGTGCAGCTTTCCTGAACTCTCTCTGGGAGGCTCGGGCGAATCGGAGAATTGGCGCCCGAGGATGCTGCTTTCCCGAGCTCTCTTGGGGAGGCTCGGGCGAATCAGAAAATTGGCGCCCGAGGGTGCCGCTTTCCCGAGGGTAGGCTGGCGTTGATGCAGTGCCGTCATGGGCCTCCGTAGGTGTGGCCTTCGTGGGCTTCTGCTAGCCTTACCTGGGCTGGGCCAGCTTGGGAATGTGTGTTTTGCATCGAAGTTGGGTACCCCATACTTTGGTACCCGACATCTAGCATCGATCGAACTTGATCTTCATTTTTCACTGTCGCATTCTCTCTATGCATCACAGATTGCCTGACCAATGTTGACGGTGGATAAACTATAAAATTCCACACTCTAACACCATCAACAGCCTCGGTTTCTGATGGAAGAACAACATAACATGAATATATTTTATCCAATAACTAGTTTCACTTGTACTCTTAGCTTGTGAATGCAGAGAAGATCAAACAGGCCATGAAACTTCAAAACACGGTGCATAACACTACATAGAAGAGACTGGAGCTCAAGGTGGGCCCATGCATTGGTCAGCTGACCCATATATGGGGCCCACAGGGCTCTGGTGACGTGGCACGATCCCCGTGACACTCCACTCAGCTCATTTCCACCTTCAGATCAGAGTTGTGTTTCAATTCAATGGTGGAGAAGCAACGCACAAGGATCAAGGCATGAACCGACACGATCAAGATAGAAGCAGCACAAGGACATGCTCTATGACTGGTGGGGACCATGGTGGTGGGCCCACCCTATCATAGGGGGGTCGGCCGACCCCCCTTGGAGGATCCAGGCCACCACCATGGTCCACCGACCTCCTGCATGTTTCCCACGTGATGGTTTGTTCATGGCCGTCCTTCTTGAGGCGGTTATGAGGTGGTTTATCCAAGGGTGGAGAGGCAAGGAGCACAAGGATCGCTGACGTGGCACCCCTCCACTTCTCCCTATAAATAGAGGCAGCCACCACCCTCTTCGAGACACACAAGAGACACAAGAAGCAGGAAAGAGTCAAGTTCCACTTCTTAGTAGTAGTATTAGTCTAGTGTGGGAGTTAGAGTTGAGTCGAGCTACGCTCGGGGTCTCCGGAGTCGTCTTCTGGAGAATCTGGTATAGCTCTTATATCTTTCCTTCTGTAAGACTTTCTTTATATCAATATAATATTCTTGCTTTACTTTACTGAGTCCTTACTTAGTGCATTACTATTCTAATAGTATTGTTGTGAGTTATTCTATTACTTGGCCGGTTTACACTAGATTGTGATCCTATAACCAACCCGCGTGTATAGTTCATCGCCTGTCATAAGGTGCTCTGGTTGTTTGGTACCCAGCTAGAGTAGTGAGAATTAGTGTAAGCGCGGTGTTTAAGCTAAGTCTTGCCTTTGAATGCCACTTGCTGCACAGATTGTTAGTGGGTACTAGTAGGTGGTGACAGCCCTGTCTAGTCTTAGCATCCTTGCACGTGTTTTAAGCAAGTTCTTAAAAGGTAGGCTCCCATAAGAGCATAGCCGCTTCGGGTAGAGGTTATATCCTCTATTGCCTCGGACTATCCCCTATACATAAAGAGTAAGGTATCAATCTTAGTGTACCTCGTCCATTTGATAAGGTAGTTCACAGGAGTAAAGTAGGAAACTTAGGAGTCCTGTACTCACTCGTTGTCCTCCCACCTAACTATACTCTACTAGTTATCATTAGTTATCTTAACCCTTGTCGTGTCTCTGTGTCATTATCTTTCCTCTATTTCGATTTACCCCCTATCACTAGTTGGTTGCTAATTTGCATCAGACTTATGGATCTCCATTTTATTAACATTCCTAGCACCGCTTTCCCTTGGGATAAATAAATAACGATACCTGTTGGTATAAGATAACTCAAATAAATAAACACTAGGATTATCTGTAAGCGGACACCGATGTAGCACTTCACCCGGGAGTATTTCAGATATCGTTATTTATATTTTACCACAGGGAAAACGGAAATCCGCGGGTACAAGTCGTAGAGCAGTCTCCGACAGGCCGGCAACTCCCCCAACTATCTCCAGCTCTACTACCACACCACTTCTAGAACAAGAATAGCCCTAATCTAGAGAGGCTACAAGGCTCATGTTCTACTTGATGCTTGGCTCTAGATCCTATCTTGGGTTTCTACTCTATCATAGATGATTCGGTGGAACTCTGAAGCCTTGGATTGATTTCTCTCTGGATCGCTATATGAAACCCTAGGGGGTCCGGGGGTCCTTATATAGGCCGGTGGGATGAACCGTAGCCCTTGGATCAAACCAACTTCGACGGACGGTGTAGATTGCGTGAAATTTTCGAGATGTGGGTCCACGTCAAAGCGGAGGTGGTAAGGCCTCTCTGACAGGTCGGCCGACCTGGTCAGAGGGTCGGCCGACCCTCCCTCTCTAACTTGCGGGCCCTGCTTTGGCAGGTGTGTCTCTGGTGTTCTCTAGAATATTCTTGATCTCCTGCCGTGGTGTAATTCGGTATTTTTCTCTGCGGTATGGGTCCTCTTTGGCTCTTTTCCTGTATAGTCCCTGAAAAATCACAGATTCACCAAAACTCATGGAATTCTGTCAGTTTAAACCCTATTCTAGGTGTTGGCTCTCATTTATATCCCTTTTCATGATTGGTTGACGGGTAAAATCATACAATAACTACCGTCAACAAGCTCCCCCACACTAGATCTTTGCTCGTCCCGAGTAAAGGATGGAATTAAGCAATCTTAACCTTAGGACTAGACATCATCATTTCACCATTCCTAGTCATACCTACACTATGGGATTTATTGTGTCTACCATGAAACTTTGAGCGGTTGAAGAATAGAACAACCAGAAACTGATCACCTTCCTCTATCAATCAAGTAGTTGGAGGTTTTTGAATATTTTTGAAAATAAAGCATAGCTTACCTTCTCCTTCTTTGTAGTACTCTCATGTCACTCATATATGGTAGTGTTGATCCTCACCAAGGCATAGATGATGTTGCCTTCTCTGTTGCCTACTTCTAAAGCTTATGTGGAGCTGAGGTAGGGGTAAAGTGAAAAATATACTTGCGTTGCATATATTGTAAAGTCAAAACAAGTAAAGTCAAAACAAGGATCCAAGGAGAAAGATGTCATACTCTTAGATCAAGATGTGCATGTGTGTGAAATATATGGTGGCTAACTAATTCTACTATGCTCCTTTTTGAGGATTTTCTTTCTTTTTCTTCTGCAGGACAACATGGGCTATCTTTCTTTTTCTTTTCTTTCTCTCTTTTTTTCAGGCGGGCATCTGAGTACCCATTGTTTTGGCATTCCGGACACTTGTCCATTTTTACCTCTCAGGCAGGCATCATGGCACCCATTGTTTTCTCTCTTCTCACTCTTTTGCATAGCCACATGCCTCTTCTCTGCATACTTTTGAGAGATGATAACAAGAACTTTGGAGCATTTATTCCAAACTTCTTTTTGTGCTTCCTCCATTGTTGGCATTTCCTAACGTCGTTACAAAAGATAGACTAAAAGTTCATCCCCAGCAACGGCGCCAGAAATGCTTGTTGGCGTTTCTTAGCATTACTACTAAACATAGACTAAAGGTCCGTCCTTAATAATAATACTAGAAGCATAAGTTGACATTCCCAACCACCATTACTTCAGAATGGTAATACTTGGCCCTTAGTGGCGCCGGCCTAGGTAATGCAGTCAGGTAATAGCAGTTAGAAGTGCCGGATAGGCCTTCCTAACCGTCATTACTTACGATATGCAAAACTGTGGCACGGCGCCGTGGGGTGCAACAAGAATTACAATCCTTAAGTAACGGTACTTAGGTAAGCCAATCGATAGCTCAGTAAGAAATAAGATTACTCTGCAAGCGCACAGAACTATCTTTGTAGCATTTCAACCCGTGAGTATTCAAGGGTGTCGTATTTATAATTTCCCGTAGGAGGGCATGGTGAATTCATCTAGCTTTTGGTATAAACATGATCACTTATTGAATGCATAGGTAGGCATAGCATAGGCACGGGTTAAAACAGGTTTATAAGATAGTGGACACACACATCGGAGCAACCTCAAGGATAAAAGATAAAATAAAGAATTAAGAATAACTACGTGAGCAGGCATTGGTCATATACAGCTATGCAACGAATAGTAATTACATCGAATTAATAAGACTAGGATCAAGACTAAGTCTAGGATGATAGGGAGATCCCCGCAGCTGGTCTGCCAGCCGATAGAGACTTTACGAACTCCTACTCAATACCCGAACGTGGGGGAATGCTAGGGATGGACAGGGCTGTCACCACCTGCCCACCTACCCCTCTGCCCGTGGGGTACCGACATATCCACTGATTCCCGCATACCCGAGCACCACGCCCGTGTAATTGGAAACAACTCCTAGCCCCCCGGGACCCCAACCCATGACAGCACAACGAACTATTATCCCATCCTTAGTTCTTGCTCTATTCATACTAATTTGATGAACGATGAAGAACTATGATGAACATATCAAGAACATAACACATAGACTATGAACTAGTTTACATGTTATGATCATAATATGGACAAGACTATACTCTAATTCAGATGCATTGCTATATAAATAAGATAAGAGCTTGCTCATAGAGGAGAACCTATGTGTATTCATACCAAGATGTTCTTGATTCCTCAAAGGAGACAAGCTCTCCTTGATAGCTTTGCCTTGCTCTACTACTACTACTAAACTAGAGAGAACAAGTAAGAAATGTGAGGTGTAGTACTCCAAAGGTTGGTGTGTGTGTTGGAGGGGGTGAAGCACATCTATTTATAGTTGATCAAGGGTGGTTTGGGCGTTCTAAGTATGGTAGGAGGTGAAACCGCCTTTGCCAAACCGCCATGAGCACCACCTGAGGAGGATGGGCCCGGGAGGCCCCACCAGGGGGCGGCCGCCCCCGGGGGCGGTCGGTCCCGGGAGAATGCCATCTGGCCACCGCCTTCAGGTGGTCGGTTCCCCTGTGGGCCTGGGCCTTCCCCGTGGTTACGAATGGATTTGGTTTATTGTATAATTTGGGCTTTCTCATTTTCTTAATTTGCGCCTTCTTTGAATACGCTTCCTGGAAGTGCACTTTCTTTGAGATTTCCATGCATTTCCACGTGCTATTCCTGTAAGTTAGGTGCACAACAAAACTCGTGGAAAGATTAGATAAAAGCCATATCTTCTATTTATTTTAGTATTAAAATGATGTTATATTTATGTTGGTAAGGACCGCCAACAACTCCCCCACACTTGGTCCTTTACTCGTCCTCGAGTAAAGTGTGAAGGACCAAATGGGTTCATCCTCCTTATCAAAGAATCTGCATACAGGATATTCCAAGCTTCACCTGGATTTATGAACTTCAAAGTATCTACCGATTCACCTTGAGAAATTGAAAAATGGAATAGCTTGGAATCAAATCCTCTTACTCTTATTCTTGTTTGAAATACTTGGGTTTTTGTAAAAATTTTTTGAAAACATAAAGATAGCTTGTGTTCCTTGAATGATTCTCTCAAGTCGCTCATTTTTGTAAGTGTTTCCTCACCAAGGCATGAAAAGGTGATGCCTTCAGTTTGATCATCCTACCTCTAAGAAGGCTTATTTGGAGTTTTAGGTAGGAATGAGAAATGATGAGGCACACTTACCCTGCATATGTTGTCAAGTCAAACCATAGACTATACCGGAGGGAGTGCGCCATACTCCTAGATCAGAATGTGCATGTGTGTGGAAAGTATGAAGGTGGAAACCTAATTCTAAATCTTTTTGGTACTCCATGCATCATGATTCTCCTTATATAAAACTTAAGGAGATATGGGCTATAAAATCTTCATTTCCATTTTATTCTTTTTTTAACGGGTATTTGAACTTTCCCGTTTATTTTCTTATGCCCCTTGGCATGCTCTTTCTTTTCTCCTTTTTAGCATAGCCCCATATCTTTTATTGGCATATGAAAAACTTTAAATAAGGAGATATTATGATGGTAGATGGATGGAGTAAAACTTTGCAGAAGGAATGCACGGTTCTTAGGATGAGAACCGTCACTTTTATTTGCGCAACTCTCAGGGTGAGAATTGGCTTTATTTGGTGGGTGCAAGTGAATTCTGATCTTGGGAATATGAGACATCTCTCAACAGCGGTCAGAAATTTGACCAAACTTATCACAGAATAAGTGGCATATGTAGAATGTTTCATCATATATGGCCTTGGTAGGTATTTGTCAATCATTCAAGGAGCATGCTATTGAGTTTTTGTTTTTTTAAGATAAATCCCAAGTACTTTGCAAGAATGAGCAAGCATCATGTCATCCTACTATATCTCATTCGTCAATTACTTAGATAGAAACAGGGTCCCTAAACAGTGTTCATAAATCTGTAGGAATTTTAGCACGGAATAAAAAGTATGCAAACATTTCGATTGTAGGAAGACATATTTGATGGAGTATGTAAGAAACATTATTTTAATTTTTTTAAAAAAACTTTTTAGGATGAGTGAGGGGGAAAGTTGCACAAACCGAATTTTGATTTTTGTTATTGTGCAATTGTCTTGGAGAATCCTCCCCCACACTTGTTTTCTTCCCTGTCTTGGTTAGTCGCAAAATACATATATGGAGAAAACAAGTACCCAACATAAAACCTTATTTCATTGATAAACTCAAATAGGCACATTTACATTGATAGTAAAATTTAAAAGATCATGAAAGTGAAAATGCGTGCCTAATTATTTGTGCAACAGGTGCAGCCTAAAGATACTCAAGATGATGCTCAACACCTAGGGCTTTAGCGACTTTCCTTAGCTTAGAATTGAACTTGAAGCGGAAGCTATTGACGTCATCGCTAAGGTCCCTGATCTCTGTGCTCTTGGACTCTGTGTCGTCTTCTAAAGCCCTTAGGAAAGCACGTAAGCTAGCATGTTTGGCTATGAGGTCATTGATGATACTAGAGTCGTCTTCATCTTCACTGCTTTCGTACTGCCCTGCATGACGTTTGATGGGAGGCCGAGGTAGATGCCTTCTAATCCTAGGAATGGTGCTAGATGATTCTGCTTCCTTGACCGAAAATGCGGGCTTGCTAGCAGACTTATCTCCAACGCGCTTGCTAGGCCTACTACCACTAGGAGTTTTCTTCTTGAGGCCATTAAGAGGATGGGCAGTAGCGTCTTCTTTGTGGCGCCTCCTTTAGGTGCATGAGAGCGTGTTGGCAAGATCGGTAGAGGCTTTTCCTTCACAACACGGGCTTCTTCCCTTGCTAAAGAACTCTCTTGATAGGGTTCTATGTCTAGGTTTGCTATGGCCACTGGAGCATTGATTAGCGAGAGAGCATAGCTAGACATGGTTGGCACTTAAAGACGGGAGAGCTTAGCAAGCTTTTTCTAGAGGGAGAAAAGCAAGGTTGGTGTGAGAAAAAGAGAGACCTTTAGAGGTTTAAATAGGTACTATCGAGGTCTTTGGCAAGGAAATAACTTGATCGTAACCAGGGACGTGATGCTGAGGTGATCAAAGTGAGGTACGAAAAAGATTGGCACGGACTCTGGGGGCGGTCGGTCCCCTGGGCCCGCCTGCCAGCTTCTGTCTTTTGGCCACGTGTTAAGCTGACTGTGTAGATTCTTATCCCAGTTACGATCAGGCTTGATGCGAAGTAGATTAGTGTGATCATGTGTATGATATGCTAATAGATTTGATTGAAATTTGTGAAAGTTTGTTTAAGATCACACTATCATGCATTTATGAAGGAATATCCTTATGATCTCAAAGATTCATGTTTAAACATAGGGTTATTTTAGTCAAAGTATAAATGCAACATTATCATCAAGCATGCATATATCTATTTGAAATATTATTTTATATATTTATATATATATATTTTATTATTACTATTAATTTTATTTTTATTAGAGGAATCAATTAAGCATTTATTGAAAAGAAATTTCAAATATTTAAAGTAAAAATTACGGATAACTTACCGGTTTACCTTCGGCAAGGGCTCAGCTTTTTTAAAGTCCGTTGAGCAGGACTTTTCTCCCTTCATTGTTTGCTCGATTATGGTGCATCCGTCTTGGGAGAGGTAGACGGCTGCGCTTGCTTGGGCCTCCATACTTTGTGAGTAGTTTTGGGCGGTGTGGTAGTATTTTCAATTTTTACCTTGGGTTTCCACATCGTTTTCTTTGGTGAAGGCTTGGCGATTTCTTCTCTCTTTTTAGGAGCCATTTTATTTTTCTGCTCCTTTATATTATGTTTGGGAGCCGCCTTTTCTTTTGGCTCCGGCTTTTTCTTTGATTCGTTTGAGATTTTTGATATATTTTTCAAAAGCTGAGGTTGAATTTCTACCTCCTTGATGCCTTAGGGGTTCGGCCCATATCGAATGCGTATCATATTGCATTCTTCTTGACGGCGAGGCCTGAACTCGAACGTCTCTTCTTGTCCATTGATATTGAAGCGGATTTCTCCAGCTCCAACATCAATTTGTGCTCCTGCCGTGCTCAAGAATGGCCTTCCGAGGATGAGTGGTGTTTCTTTGGTGAGTTCCATGTTGAGCACCACAAAATCCACCGGAACATAATACCCTCTAATTTTTACAGGAATGTCTTGTGCAATCCCTGCTAGGTACCGAATTGAGGAATCGGCCAACTGAAGTGTTATGTTGGTAGGCTCCAAGTTGGTGAAATTCAGTCTATCAAAGACTGATTTCGGCATGACGCTCACACTCGCCCCAAGATCGCATAAGGCGTGATCAAATTGCTGGGTGCCTATAGAGCATGTGATTGTGGGGCACTCAGGGTCTTGTTTCTTCTCAGGTAGATGATTGAGTATAGCTGTGCTACACTCTTCTGTCAGCTTGACAATTTCTGAGGACGGTAATGGTCGCTTGTTGTTGATGATATCTTTGATGAACTTAGCGTATGATGGTATGTGTAAGACATCCATCAGCGGAACGCTGACGTGTGTCTTCTCGACCATCTCCACGAATCGGAGAAACTGTTCATCTCCGGCCTTCTTCTTCCTTCTCAACCTTGTGGGAAAGGCAACATCGTGGTGTCCCCATAGCCCTCCGGTGTCGGCTCTTCTTCCATTGATTCTTCATGTGGTTGCGCCGAATCAACCGGTACTTCCTCTTGCTGTCTTGGTGTTTTGCCTGTTCTTTGGTTAGGATGTGGGGGGATCACGAGTGGTCTTACCCCTCTCGTGGTCACCGAATTTATATTCTCAACAGAACTAGAAATTTGAATGGCAGATTTTGCGGCAGAGGCAAGTTGGGCAATTTGAGTTTCAATTCTTTTATTAAAATTTACTTGATTTTTAACAGATGAGGATAGGCTATCAAGCTTAGTATTTATAGTTTCAAACATTTTATCATTTCGAGAAAGCTTGTTTGTAAGATTTTCATTTATTTTAGCCTGTCCTATCATAAGATCTTTTAATGAAGGTTGGGAGGAATTGAAATTTGAATTAAAATTGGAAGAATTACCTTGGGGGCGGTTCTGTCTGTTCCACCCGTTACTTTGTTGTTGGTGTTGGCGAAACCCGTTGTTGACGAAGGATGCTTCTTCCAGGGTTTCGGGATAGTTGTTCCCCGAATGGCCAACATCTCCACAGACCTCACACATCATGTGCAAGTCCATGGCCTGGACAGTGCCGGTGGTAGTAGCGGATGGTGCGGAAGTGACCGGTTCGTTTGCCGGCTGAGTAGCAAAAGAAGAGATGGTACGAGGCCTTCTCTTCCTTATGAGTGCCTCTGGATTTTTAACGAAGTTTTCCGGCAGATTGAAACCGCTCATACACTATCCTGTTTTCATTCCAATAAAAAAAGGAAGAAAACATCAAAGTTAGCCTGCATAAGCTATGGCTACCAATGCTTATTTTGTAATCAAAGTTTATGCCAAAGCTAGATGTTTATATTTTCTTTTTGCCCTCCCCGGCAACGGCGCCAGAAATGCTTGTTGGCATTTCTTAACGTAGTTACAAAAGAAAGACTAAAAGTCCATCCCCAGCAACGGCGTCAGAAATGCTTGTTGGCGTTTTATTAGCATTACTAATAAAGATAGACTAAAGGTCCGTCCTTAATAATAATACTAGAAACATAAGTTGACATTCCCAACCACCATTACTTCAGAAAGGTAATCCTTGGCCCTTAGTGGCACCGGCCTAGGTAATGCAGTCCGGTAATAGCAGTTAGAAGTGCCGGATTGGCCTTCCTAACCGTCATTACTTACGATATGCAAAACTGTGGCACGGACGCCGTGGGGTGCAACAAGAATTACAATCCTTAAGTAACGGTACTTAGGTACACCAATCGATAGCTCAGTAAGGAATAAGATTACTCTGCAAGCGCACAGAACTATCATTGTAGCATTTCAACCCGTGAGTATTCAAGGGTGTCGTATTTATAATTTCCCGTAGGAGGGCATGGTGAATTCATCTAGCTTTTGGTATAAACATGATCACTTATTGAATGCATAGGTAGGCATAGCATAGGCAGGGGTTAAAACAGGTTTATAAGATAGTGGACACACACATCGGAGCAACCTCAAGGATAAAAGATAAAATAAAGAATTAAGAATAACTACGTGAGCAGGCATTGGTCATATACAGCTATGCAACGAATAGTAATTACATCGAATTAATAAGACTAGGATCAAGACTAAGTCTGGGATGATATGGAGATCCCCGCAGCTGGTCTGCCAGCCGATAGAGACTTTACGAACTCCTACTCAATACCCGAACGTGGGGGAATGCTAGGGATGGACAGGGCTGTCACCACCTGCCCACCTACCCCTCTGCCCATGGGGTACCGACATATCCGCTGATTCCCGCATACCCGAGCACCACGCCCGTGTAATTGGAAACAACTCCTAGCCCCCCGGGACCCCAACCCTACGGATTGACAGGCTCGGCTAAGAGCAACCATGACAGCACAACGAACTATTATCCCATCCTTAGTTCTTCCTCTATTCATACTAATTTGATGAACGATGAAGAACTATGATGAACATATCAAGAACATAACACATAGACTATGAACTAGTTTACATGTTATGATCATAATATGGACAAGACTATACTCTAATTCAGATGCATTGCTATATAAATAAGATAAGAGCTTGCTCATAGAGGAGAACCTATGTGTATTCATACCAAGATGTTCTTGATTCCTCCAAGGAGACAAGCTCTCCATGATAGCTTTGCCTTGCTCTACTACTACTACTAAACTAGAGAGAACAAGTAAGAAATGTGAGGTGTAGTGCTCCAAAGGTTGGTGTGTGTGTTGGAGGGGGTGAAGCACATCTATTTATAGTTGATCAAGGGCGGTTTGGGCGTTCTAAGTATGGTAGGATGTGAAACCGCCTTTACCAAACCGCCATGAGCACCGCCTAAGGAGGATGGGCCCGGGAGGCCCCACCAGGGGGACGGCCGCACGGGGGTGGTTGGTCCCTGGGGAATGCCATCTGGCCACCGCCTTCGGGTGGTCGGTTCCCCTGTGGGCCTGGGCCTTCCCCTTGGTTGCGAATGGATTAGGTTTATTGTATAATTTGGGCTTTCTCATTTTCTTAGTTTACGCCTTCTTTGAATACGCTTCCTGGAAGTGCACTTTCTTTGAGATTTCCATGCATTTCGACGTGCTATTCCTGTAAGTTAGGTGCACAACAAAACTCGTGGAAAGATTAGATAAAAGCCCTATCTTCTATTTATTTTAGTATTAAAATGATGTTATATTTATGTTGGTAAGGACTGCCAACAAACATTTTTTTGGTGGACAGGCATGTTGTTGCGTATTCCCAGTATAGGAATAGCTGGTATATGTGGAGTGTATGTGATCTTGATCTTGGGAGCATGATAAATTTCTCAACAAGGGTCACTCGATTTGACAAAACTCAAAGCAATAGCAAGTAATAAATGTGGAAGGCTGATTCTATCCTTTTTTTGGCTCGGTAGGTAAATGCTTTTACTTCAAAGGAGAAGCATAGCTATTGGTTTTAAGTTTTGCAAATAAAATTTTCCAATAACTAGATATTGGTTTTAAGCTTTCATTATTCTTACTATCAAATATTCCACAACAACTTAAGCAACATGGGGTCCCTATTTTAAGTTCCCAACAGCGGCAAGACTTCCAGGAAAAGTGTTCTGTGTGTCTATCCTTAAGTCAAGGCTACTCAGGTCAATCCTTTCATGTTTTAAAGTTGTTTAATCATAAGATATTTAATTCAGTGCTAAGCAACGAGCGGCGTACGAGAAGATAGAAAGTTCAGGGTGTGTACCTGACCGTGGATGAGGCTCGTGGCAAGGCGGTATTGAGATGGATCAGTCGACCAAGGGTAGGGATCGGCTGACCCCTCCTAGTGGCCGTTCATGCCCTGTCCCGTCTTGTGTGATCTGTGCGTCGGTTGCTTCTGTTTTGGTGTACTTTCGTCTTTAGTGTTCGTCGTTCTATCACGTGCTCTTCCCGCACACTTGCTTCCTATTTTCCTTTATGCATAACAAAGTGGAGACAAGCACAAATATATCTAAGCGAGATAATATTGACATAAAAACTAAATTTTATTAATAGGGCACTTTTATTATACAAGACTTTCAAACTAAACCGAACTAAGCAAAACCAAAGCAAACTAATCGAACTAAGGGTGCCCTATGGATACATAACTCTAATAGTTCCTAGAATTGGTTTGGGAGAAAAGCTCAAACTTGATTTCTAACTCCCTTTGCTTTCTGTCCTTCAGATCAATCCTAAGATTGGTATCAGCTATAGTTCTAGCAAGGAGCCTATCCTAATTCTTCATGATCTCCATCTCATGTCTCATCTGGGCCATCTGCTGCTGAAGCTTTGCCGTGGTGACCTTGGAACGCTTCCGAGGATGTTGCTCTCCATGTGGTGCTTCCTTGGGCGGCACGAACTTGACTTTAGCTGGGTTAGCACGGACTCCATCGAAGGTGGGGCGAGTGGTGTACTTGGCACATGAGACATGGCCATCCTTGTCGAGCTTTACCCTCGTCATTGTCTCGTTCGGCTTCGGTGGCAGGAGCTTGATATCCTTCGGTAGCTTGATGAACAGTTCCTTCCGTGGCGCGTCCTTTAGGTAGAGAGTTTCCGGCGGTGATGGAAGGGCTGATCTTGTACAAGCACGAAATGATTGCTCATGCTTGCGAGGCTGATTGGGTGGAGCAATGGAGAGAGGCCAGTGAGTTCTAGTAGGGATGATGGCTTGAGAGTCGTCGACGGGAACGTTGCTTGGATCCATCCCATAGGGGACGATCTTCTTGTCGGCCATGGGAGTTTTGGAGGAGAGCTTGTAGGCACGAGAAAGAGGATGGGTTGGATGAGATGAGATGGGAGGCTAGCAGGGGCTGGTTTTATAGTTGTCTGGTGGGCACTAGGGTTCCAAAATTTTCCTTATGAGCTTACGGTGGCGGCGGATGACTTAACAAAAACGAAAGATGGAAATATGCGAGAAGAGACCCAAAAGATAACGTCACGAAAAGGCAGCGGCGAATGAGGTCCTGGGGCGATCGGCCGACCTGGTGGTGGGGTCGGAGATCTGCCCCTATGCCCATTTGCCTCCGGTCTCTTCGTGCGGCTTTCTCGCAATATTTAGTTTCCAAAATTCAGACTTTCCTGTGCGGGAAGTGTTGACACTTGTTAACGCCTAATTTTTATTATCAATTATCCTAGCATTATACATGAATATCTAGTAGAATAGGGTTATTACTAATAATTTTCACGAGCTTTGGTGAATTGTATATTTTCTAGGGGATTATCCAGAAAAGCTTAAAAGAGGGATTAAAGTGCTTAATTATCATGAAACTTGAACTCCAAGGCAACATACGTCATCGACAAGATAGAAGCATCTGGAAGCCACCCGAAGCAACCGAGGCCCCACCTGGCAGGTGATGGGGCCGGCCAGCCCCAAGGGGGGCTGGGCGGCGCCCCCCTAGGGTTCCATGCACCATCTTCTGGAGTCTTTTTCCATCGCCTTTGAGGAGTCATCTCGGCTTTGGTTAACTCGGTTTGATCCTATGGCACGCATGCATCCCACCAGGCTATAAATAGAGGGCCAGACCCTCTGGAGGAAGCTAGATCAAGAGCTGAAGAGCGTGGAGCATTAGATAGATATCCATTAGATCTAGGCTAGCAATCAAGAGAGAGATTAGAGAGATAGAGTAGATGAGTAGAGATTTGGAGGAGTCCCGGCCTGTCGGAGCTTCTTCGTAGCTGTATTCATCTGGATTTGGCTCCCTCGCCCGAAGCTGCATTCTGAGGTACTTTTGTATTCAACATTCTGATTCAAGTAAGCATTTGTTCTTAAGTTTGCAACTCATATTGAGTGCTTTGATCTTGGTAGCTCCTAGATTGAAGTAGTAGTTTGTAGTGTAGACATGGTGTCTAGGCTATAATTACTTGTGAATGTCCCCTGATTAGCCGGATAGTGGTAGTTCGCGTAGGTGACAGCTACGTTGATTCCTCTGTAGTCCACTTCCCATTGATAGGATCGATAGGTGTATAAGTGTTTGGTAGGAGGGAACTCTGATTTCCGCTCTTAATAGAAGCATTTCTGGCGCCGTTGCCGGAGAACGGTTTGCTGATTTTGACTTAGTTTATCTTAATCATGTCTTATACTTTTATCTTTTACCTTTTACCTTTTTAAAATATGGAACCCATATCCCAACTTTTATATCAATACGGAGCACTATCGGGATCGTATCTCCAGCCAAAAGAATCATCTAAACCTAATACATCATCTGGCTATGACTTATGCCTGGGATTAATTTAGTTCAGGAGCACACATTTTCTGTTAGTTCTAGCGAATACCCCTATTCCCATTTAACTGATTTTGAACAGACATGTGCATGTCTGCGCATTAAGGGCATGGCAGATGAAACTTTAAGATGGAAACTCTTTTCGTTTTCATTAATGGGAAAAGCAAAGAGATGGTATAATCGCCATGTTGGGAGTAGTTAAGGAGATTGGGAAGTATTGCGTGCTAATTTTTGTCTTAAATTTTTCCCTATCGAAAAGGTAGCTAAACTTCATTTTGAAATTATAGGATTTAAACAATTAGATAACGAATCATTAGGCAAGGTTTGGGAGCGCTTTGATGGATTTATAAATTCTGGACCTAATCTTGCTTTGCCAGAACCTATGCTTTTGCAACATTTCTTTTTAGGCCTTAATGATAAAAATAAAGAATACCTTAATTTGGCCGCGGGTGGAGCATTTATGCATATTACTGCTACACATGCTAAAACCATTCTTATTAATATCTTAAATGATCTCCTTGAAGAAAAAGAAGAGTTGTTAGAAGATGAATTGTTGTCACTCAAATCTAAACATTTGTCTGATTCATCTCAACCTTTAGAACCTGAACTATCTAATGAGAAGGTGATAACTCCAATTTCTGATTTTATGTTTGAATTTGAGGATGAACTTTTTGATGATTATGAAAATACCTCATGTTACCATAAAATTATGAAACCTCAAGAATCTATGAATTTTGAAAATTTTAATGTTTCATATTCTGCTAATTTAAAATTCCTTAGAGAAATAACAAGAGAATTGATTTTTGTTATGAGTAATGAGTGGTCGATAGAATCTGAACATCCAAATGATATAATTCGTTTAAATTCTCTTGCCATTACTATTAATTGTCAAATTGATGCATATCCTTTTGATGCCTTTTATAACCCAATAATAGGTGTCAATATCATGTCTCTTACATTTGCTGAAAAATTCTTGAAAGATATGCCATTAATTCCTACAAATAAATTATTGAAAAGTCGTTCAGGACATATTATTCCTAGTTCAGGAGTTTTATGTGCTCTTCCTGTTGTGATTAATGAATTCCGAATTTTCCTAAATTTTTATATCTTTGATGTTTGAAATTTTGATGTAATGATTGGATTACCAATAGGAAAACTTTTGCGAGAAGGTTGTACGGGCAATTTAGATATTAAACATGGGAAAGAATTTAATCTCTCTGTGCCTATAACACATACACAATGCATTAAAAGCTAAGGCAGAGCCACTTCTTGAGTTTGATTCAATAGAAGAGATTAAGGTTGTGTCATTTGAAAAATTTATTGTACCTGATATAGAAGATGATACTCAGTTCTTCATTAATGAAGAGGAGGATCCTATTGATCCTGAACCTCTAAATGAATTACTAGAACCACCTAAGCCTTCTATTGAGTGTAACACCCTAGTGTTAGTTACTATTTTCACATTTGCATTTGCATGCCATCAAGCATTGATCATGTCATTTCATGCATCTTTACCATTTGAATTGAATTAAATCCCTTTATATGTTATATATTTGCTTGTATGCCTATAGTGTGCTAGATGTGTTAGCATGCAAATGTGATGCTTGTTTACTGTTCTAAATGACTTAAACATGTTTGGGTTAACATTTGGAACAATGTTCAGGTTGGTGAAATTCCCAAAATAACCCTCTAGCTCATAGTTGACTAGAAAGCCCTCCTAAACCTATTTTGTTTGACCAAGTAAGAAAGTTAATTTAGAGACTTTGCATGTCAGAGCACCCTTAATCAAAGTTGTGTAGAATTTTATAAGCAACAAATGTTATTTTTGGGTCAAGCCTTGAAAATGTGTGCAAAATGGTCAAAAATATGTTTTAGTGCAGATTTGGGGCTGTTTTGAGAGTTGCTGAAATTTGCTAAGTCTAGAAGTGGTTTTCAGTTTCAGTGTAGCTCTATTCTTTGACTTGTATCTCTCAAACCTAAGCCGAATCAGTTCAAAGTGCTCTAATACCGATTATAGATCTCATGTAGCTCTTCAATCCATAGTAAGGAAATTTTTCCTAATACGCACTGGATCGAGAGTTACAGCGCCTCAAACTTGTGGTTTCAGTCGGACTGCATCGATCGTCTTCAAACTGAAAACGGTCAGCGACCGCCTGCCTGCCGCTGCTCTTCGGCCGCCAGGTGGCGCTGTACGCCGTTGTTGCCCTGCTGCGCCCTGCAAAGCCGAATGGCGACACTCCACCCTGTTCCCTAGCCGCTCCATTCACTCTCTCCCTCTCTCATTCTCTCGTTTCTCCCTCTCCTCTGCTTCGCCGTCGCGATGGCCGCCGAGCCGGCTTCGGAGTGAAATCCGCCGCCGCCGTCCAGTCTCCGGCCGCTCCATCTCCCTCGTAGCTTCGCCATTCTCTACTCTACATCCTCGACTCCTTTCCAGGCCAAGTCGACCGAAGGTATAGCCGTAGCGAGCTCCTCGCCGCCGCGCCGTTGCCGGAACGCCGCCGAGCTCTCTACTCGCGACGACCAGCGCCTTCCCGTAGTCATTCTTACCCATTTTGCTTTGTCTCTAGATCTTCTTGGGTCGTGGTTTAGGTCTAAGGAGTTGGTTGGGCCATTCGCCCCGTAGGCTCGTCGAAAAACGGCCTCGCCGTGGCTCTGCTCGCCGCCGTGCCGCCATGCACGTGCGGTTGGTGCGCGTCCGAGCTCCATAGTCCGATTCTTCGTGCACGTAGCTTCGTTTGGATCTAGTGTTCATGGAACGGAGCTAGGTTTCGCCGGTGAAGGCCGGAATCCGTCGGCGTGCGCTCGCCGGATCTCCGCCGCCGCCATTGTCGCCGTCGAGCTTGCTCCGGTGGTAGTTAGGTCTCGGGAGTTAGCTCATCGAGTTCATCTCGTTCGCAGGAGCAAGTAGGTGGTGTTGGTTCTGCCGGTGACCTCGCCGCCGGCGAGTTAGCGCCGGTCAGCGCCGGCGGGCTGTTCTTTGTCTCTGACGCGTGGGACTGGTTTGACCGGGGAGCCCACCGGTCAGTTGCTCAGTCGTGCGCGGGTGCACTGAACCGGGTGTGTGTAGCGATTTGAGTCGGGTTCGTTTTAAAGGAAAAAGAGAAAATGAATTTCCAGAAATTTTGGTAAACCTTCTAAAATTCATATCTGGAGCTATAAGTGTCCAAAGGTGGTGAACCAAATTTTGTTGAGTTTGTATTTCTGAGCTCTATACAGGAAAAATATGAAATATGACTTTGTGGTAACTTTTCTTTGCAGTTACAATTAATTTGTTATATGCTTGTAAACTTGATAAATGCATAACTAATTATAGGAATATGCTAAAAATGTGATTCCACTTGCATTAATCTTGTTTAGAGTAGTAGGATCTAGAAAAAATATGGTTGCTGGTTGGTTACTATTATTTATATGATGTCATATGTAACATGCCTTTCATGCTATACTCTTGCTAAATTCACCATGTTTGAGGGGAATAAAGAATGGCTATGAATAATTTTTTTGAGACTTGTTTTGTGATAAAGAAGCTAAGAAAAATGGGAAATCTATTATTTGATACTTTTCACTGTAGTAAGTATTTTCCATTGCTTAAATGGCTGTCTGCCTGTCATTTTTGTGTAGCATGTTATATCTGTCCAAATAACTTGAAATTTTGGCAGTAGCCTAATATGGGAGTGTGCTCTCTGCTATAATTTTTCCAGAATTTTCTGGGTACAACAGATGAAAGGTCCAGTTATAAACTAGTGCTTGTTTAATTGTTTTTAATTGAGTAATAATTGGTTAGAAGATGTTTTCATGCATTTCTGTGATGCTCCAGCTTGGTAACCTTACTGGACACTTTGGGGTTGATCTTGTTCATGTGTAGGGCAGCTAGGTCAAATGTCTTTGCTTATATGCTTTATTCGTGATTATTAATTAAAAAGGTGGGTGTGGTAGGGAAGTTTGATTCAAATTAATTGTTAGTGCAGGTTGTAGACCTCTTACGCAAGACGAGAAATTGTTATATACTTTGCTTAAGAAGGGTGAGTACGTGCTTGTTGTTTAGAGAAGAAATATGCACATACTCAGTAAATGTTTCATAAATTGTTTGTATAATCACAAGTATGCTTATTGCATCTCATGGTTCGAGTTGTGCATCTCTCATATTGCATTCCATGTGCATTCTCAGTTCTCATATATGCAAATCATACATACATGATCGCCAGGGAGGAGTTACACTGCTGCAATTCGATCCGCCGGAGGAAGGAGTACCCCCGGAGATCGAGGTGCCGGAAGCTCCCGAGGCCGAGGAGGAAACTGAACTGCCAGAGTGCACTGACCACCAGCCATCTAACTTTGTGAAAGGCAAGCCCTGTAGCATCTCTAAGCCTCCACCTATTCTTTTTACAAATGCACTGGTCTTTATTAAATCGTATGATTGTGCACTTAAGTATAGGAGTTAAATTGATACCGTTGCTGCATTTATACCTTGTCCACTTGTCTACTATCCTGGTGCTATTACTAGACAAGGGATGGGTTCGATCTTATGCTTAGCCATGCTTAGACCGGTAGAAGTCGAGGGATTTCCTGCCCTTCGCGAGCATAGGTGGTGACTAATGATGATGGGGATGGATTCCACATGATTGACTATATGTGCCACCATGCCACAATGATAATGAGAGAATCAAGGCTTGGTAGCGGGGAGCTGCATGACATGGTTGAGGTCATGCTGTCTTTGGTGCTACTTGCAGCCGACTAAGACTGAGGCCACCAGACATTAGTTGAGATTGAAGGACGTCGTCACATAGCTGGCCAGATAAGTCGTTCTGACCGCGAAGCCAAGTAGTTCTTTCTGAGCTGAGAATTGGTGTGACATAGATAGACATATTCTGTAGGTAGGAAGGATGTGCGGAGACACCATTTTGCCATAGTCTGGTCAGGGACCTGCACTTCCTGTGAGTGGGTTTGTCTCCGAGAATATGGCCCCGCCAAGCTCGCAATATAATATGACTCAAAAAGATCTAACGGTAACCAAGAAGCCACTGATCAAGCTGACAGAGTTTGTTATTGGCATGTTTGCTAGTTGATACAATCGATTCCAATCACCATCTCTCCTGGTTAGTGAGAAACTGAACTAATCTTCTGGTGAGGTAGAGGTTAACAACTTGAACATATTGATTATGGTGAGATGAGACTGATATCTGTGGATATCGAAAATCATATGGTTGTATTGTTTGCTATAATATCAAGTGATTGTTTATTATAGCTGCGAACCTTAGCTTAATAGCTTAACTGAAATCGAAGCTAAACCATATCTAAAATTTATAAGTTGAGGAACTACTGTAGTAATACTTTTTTTATGCAAAATGTTACTATCCTCTGAGCTCCACCAAATAAGCCTGCATATCCTTGAGAGTCTTTTTATTTACTTCCTATTGGGTAAGTCTAGCTGAGTACAATTGAGTACTCAGGGTTTTATTAGCATTGTTGCAGAAGGAGTCGTCTACTATGCTTATTGCAAGAACTGCTTCACCCCTGCGGGCGAAGAAGATTAGACCTGGGGCAAGGTCGTTATCCATCTTTAGCTTTTGTAAGATGCTGTGACATGGTCAGCTGGCGGTACTCGTATGTGAACTACATTGTTTCAAAACTATGTTGATTTCCGCTACTGTTACATTTATGTAAAAGACTATGTTGTACTCTGATGTTTTAATTCGGTTGTGAACTTATGTATCATGTGATGGGTTGTTGCTGAATTTGTAGGATCCTTGGGGTATGTTCTGTTTAAAATGTTTGAAATCCTTCAAGATTTCCGGACTACCGGGTTTATATTGGCTCAAGTGTGACTTGATTGCTACTAAATTGGCGATCGTCGTACTTGTGCTCGTATAAATTGGTCTGTTCTGTTACATTGAGCTTAAACAACTATCTTCTGGTCCTAAATATGTTTTTCTGAATGATGATCAAAATTCTCCTGTGATTATAAGTGATAAACTTTCTGATTAAGAGTCTTTTAGATTAATAACTGTTTTAGAAAAATATCATGTTGCTTTTGGTTATTCACTCCAATACCTTAAGGGGATTAGCCCTGTTTTATGCACCCATTGTATTCCATCCAATCCAAAAATTACACCTTCTAGAGAGCCCCAAAGTAGGCTTTAAAATGCGATGAGGAAAGTTGTTAAGAAAGAGGTCTTAAAACTTTTGCATGCTGGAATGACCGTAGTTCAAAATGACAAAAATGAACTAAAAAGGGTGGGTAAGCCCTGTTCAAGTTGTACCTAAAAAGGGTGGAATGACCGTAGTCCAAAATGACAAAAATGAACTAATACCCCAGAGAACTGTCACTGGATGGCGAATGTGCATAGATTATAGAAAACTTAATAAAGCAATAAAGAAAGATCATTTTCCGCTGCCCTTCTTTGATGAGATGTTAGAGTGTTTAGCAAATAATTCTTTCTTTTGTTTCTATGATGGTTATTCTGGATATCACCAATTTCCTATCCACCCTGATGATCAAAGCAAAACCACTTTTACATGTCCTTACGGAACTTATGCTTATTGTAGAATGTCTTTTAGATTATGTAATGCACCTGCTTCTTTTCAAAGATGTATGATGTCTATATTTTCCGAAATGATAGAAGAAATTATGGAGGTTTTTATGGATGATTTTTCAGTATATGGAAAAACTTTTGATGATTGTCTAGAAAATTCAGATAAGGTTTTGCAAAGATGTGAAGAAAAGCACTTAGACCTTAATTGGGAAAAATGTCATTTTATGGTTAGAGAAGGAATAGTGCTAGAACATTTAGTAATTGAACAACTACCTCCACCTGTTAATATAAAAGGAATCCGAAGTTTTCTTGGTCATTGTGGTTTTTATCGCAGATTTATAAAAGATGTTTCACATATTGCTAGACCACTGACTAGCTTGCTAGCTAAGGATGTTCCTTTTGAATTTGATGATACATGTTTAAAATCTTTTAATATTCTTAAGGAATCACTTACATCAGCACCAATCATTCAACCCCCTGATTGGTCATTACCTTTTGAAATTATGTCTGATGCTAGTGATTATGCTGTAGGGGCACTATTAGGACAAACAAAGGATAAGAAGCGTCGTGCAATTGCTTATACTAGTAAAACTAAGACAGGAGCACAACTAAATTATGCAACAATTGAAAAAGAGCTCTTGGCTGTTGTTTTTGCTATTGATAAATTCAGATCTTACTTAGTAGGAGCAAAAGTAATTGTCTATTCTGATCATGCTGCTTTAAAATATTTGGTCACTAAGAAAGATGCTAAACCTCGTTTAATAAGATGGATTTTGTTACTTGAAAAATTTGACTTAGAAATTAAATATAGAAGAGGAATAGAAAATTCAGTTGCTGATCACTTGTCTAGAATACACTTTGAGAAACCTCAGGAACTACCTATTAATGACTCATTAAGAGATGACATATTGTTTAAAGTGACCAAGTCAGACGCTTGGTACGCGAATATTGTCAACTTTATGGTTGCAGGTTATGTACCACCAGGGGAAAATAAAAAGAAGCTCATTTATGAAAGTTGTCTCCACATATGGGATCCACCATACCTCTTCAGAATTTGCTCAGATGGGTTACTTAGAAGATATGTACCGATAGAAGAAGGCATGCTGATCATTCAAAAATGCCATGCATCGCCATATGGAGGTCATTATGGGGCATTCCGCACTCATGCTAAGATCTGGCAGAGTGGGTTCTTTTGGCCAACTATGTATGAAGACACCAAAGATTTTGTCCAGAGATGTGGATCATGTCAGAGGCACGGAAACATCAATGGAAGAGATGCTATGCCACTCACCAACAATCTCCAGATCGAGTTCTTTCATGTCTGGGGAATTGATTACATGGGACCATTTGTGAAATCAAGAAATTGTGAATACATTGTGGTGGAAGTTGACTATGTATCCAAGTGGGTAGAAGTTATGCCATGCATGAATGCTGATTCCAAACATTCAAAGAAGATGTTCGAAAAGATTATATTTCTAAGGTTTGGGACACCAAGGATGGTCATTAGTGACGGAAGCAACACATTTCACTAATAAGAAGTTTCACCGATACTTACAAACTCATGGAATCCGTCATAATGTTGCTACACCATACCATCCCCAGACAAGTGGCCAGGTAGAGACATCAAACAAACAGATCAAAAATATTCTACAAAAAATAGTAAATGAGATGGGTACTGCATGGAAGGATTGGTTACCCGAAGCACTTTGGGCATATCGGACCGCCTACAAGACACCCTTGGGCATGTCACCCTACCAGCTAGTGTATGGTAAGACCTATCACTTACCGGTGGAATTAGAGCATAAGGCTCATTGAGCTATTAAGAGATGGAATATGGACTTTGAAGCCACTGGAGAAAAAATAAAGATGCAATTATCAGAATTAGAAGAATGGAGAGAAAAGGCTTATCACAATTCAAAGATTTACAAAGAAAGAACAAAGAGATGGCATGATAAGAGGATCAAGAAGAAGGAGTTTACACCAGAAGATAAGGCATTACTTTTCAATTCTAGGTTTAAATTATTTGGCCTTGGAAAACTACGAAGCAAATGGGAAGGACCATTTACGGTTGTGAACGCATCGCCACATGGAGCGGTAACTCTACAATCACACGAAGGTACGTTATTCAAGGTAAATGGTCACCGACTTAAATTATTTTGAGAAGAATTTAATTTAGAAGTTGTTGACGGGCTGGATTTTGTCCAATTACCAACTTTTTAGTCCCGTCATCGTACGTTACGAAAATCTATCGCGCACCGCAACCAATAGGAAGTAGACAGAGTCTAGAAGCACCACGAGCACGGCCACCCCGAGAGGCCACTATGTGGGGCCGGTCGGTGCCCTAGTGGCGCCGGGCGGCACCCCCCCTGTCCCCTCCCATCCCATTTCTTGTTTCCTTTCCTTTCTACACCTTTCCTAAACACAGTCCCATAGGATCCCGTCGCGTGCGGATATTCTTTCGTACGAATCTTGTAGAACCTAGATTTGACCTTATTTTGTCTCCTGAAAACCCATATAAATACGCATCTATACCACCCTCAAATTGCATCCCATCCATAGCCTCCTCTCCCTCAGAAAAACTCTCTAGTTTAGATCTAGTAGCAATGGCAGACAAAGTGATCGTCGGCGCTGACTTCGACAAGATCCCAAGCGACAACTCGAAGGCCATCGTCCTCGCACAGCCGAAGCCTCTCACCGTCTGCCACCGAAGCACTTAGCTACGGTACCGAAGCAATATGAGCAAGTCTACTTCGCGCAAGCTCAGCCCGCCCTGCCATCGCCACTCGCAAGACTGTTGCTAGAAGACGGTACCAAGGGAAAGTAGATCGCTATTCCCCGAGGCACCCCAATTCTTCCACCTAGAGATAATGAACGACTCCTGTCAGTCAAGACCGACAAGAACAGAACGCTGGTATGTGCGAGGTACACCACTGCTCGCCCTGCCTTCCATGGAGTTCGTGCACGTCCAGGCCAAGTCCGCTACACTGATTTCATACCACCTCCGCCCAAGAGACAGGGGGCTGCATCAGCAATAGCACATGAGAAAGGCCCTAAACAGCCTCCGCTTTCTCTACGGATCCTCAGTGAGAAGATTGAAGCCCTCTCCAACTCTATTAGGGGTATAGAGAAGACTAAGGAATTGAGGACTAAGATTATGAGCAACATGACCAAGCAGATAGAAATCAATGTCAAGTTAATCCGCAGTCTCAAGCGCGATAAAGATAAGCTTAAGGAAGAGATTGAGGAGCTTAAGGAAGAGATCAGGGATCTCGCAAAGAAAGGGCAGCCTTAAGTTGCCCTAATTATCTATGTAATAAGGCACAAGTGTGTTAGGTTCAATTATATTATTAAGTTTGCTTGGTTATATATTAGGTCAAAGCCTAATGAGCTAGGGCAGTCGTTAGATCAGTCAGTTGTCAAAGTTATCTATTATTGCTAATGAATAAGGTGCCTTATTCTTTTAAAAATGTTTTCTTTATCTACTCTACTCTCCATTTTTGGTACGCATGTTGTCTATACATGCTGCGGAGAAAAGTATACATGAAAACAAGTGTAGGGGAGGCACATCGAGACCACAGAAATCAATTCGCTCGGAAAAATCATGTAATTTAGGGAAACAATCGAACCTGGACCATGCGCACTGAAGTAGGCCCCGAGGGGCCACAGAGGCACGCCGCCCGGCACCCTACTTGGGCAGGCCGGCGCCTCGTCCAATACAAGTATAATTGCATATGTTTTGATTTCAGTTTCAATCCGAATTAAAATTCACATGATTAATCACTTTTAAAGAGAAGAAAAGACTGTTTAATTCATGGCTTAAAAATAAATTATATAACACTTTTCTAGGAGTCATGTTACTGTTGGAAACTATTTATAGGGACCCCATGATTGATTAAGTTGTTGTGGAACATGAGATAGTAGAATAGTAAGAGCTCAATCCCTAATGTTTTGTCTTTGGAGATATTATTTCAAAAATTAAAAATAATTAGTTATACCTCTCCTTTGTGGAAAAAATAATGTCCTACCAGAACCATATATAAGATAGAAACTTGCTACAGATAGTACTTGTCTTTGTGTTGAGTTTAGTCAACCTTTGTAATCCTTCGAAGAAATTTGTCATATTTTCGAATCAAGTGCCACTTCCACATAAGCATTACTCTAATCCGGAGTAAGGGCAAATTATTCCACTAAAAATGTTTCTCTTCTACACTAGGGAGACAAACACCAAAAATAATCATATAGCATAGTCACCAAATAATTGCTCCATGTTTCGTTAAACTCTCTCGGCTACTAAATTCAAAAGAGGTATGAGCTATGCAAAAGAAAAAGGGAGTATAAAAGCATGGACAAGTGTCCAAAGAAATTAAAACAATGGGTATTGAGATGTTCGCCTCCGATGAAAAGAAAAAAATAATAACAGCTCATACTCTCTGGATAAACTCAATTGGTTAAAGAGAGATTTATTTTTCCAAGGAGCAAGGTAGAATTAGGTTTCACCATAATCCACCAAATAAAGCTTCATTCGATTATATGCCTCATTTCTCTGTGGATTCATTGTTTGACTTTACAATAAATACAATGCAAGTATGCTTTCACATTTATACCTACCTGAGATCCACATAAGCTTTTTAGAGATACGATATGCCTCGGTAAGGATACAAAAATACCAGCTATATCAATGATTCGAGAGTACTACAAAAGGAGAAGGTAAAGCTAAGTTTTATTTGCAAAATTAACTTACCCTCCAATTGACTTAACTAAAGGAAGAGAGTGATCTGTTTTAAGCTGTTCTGTTCTTCAACTACTCAAAGATTCATGGTAGACATTTTGAATTCCGTAGTACATGGATGACTAAACTAGTTTTATGTGATATATTGTCAAGTTATGTTTTAAATATTCCATTCTTTCTCTAAAAAATTTTTTACCTTAAAACCAACCTTTTTCTCAGGACGAGTAAAAGCCAAGTGTGCGGGTAATTGTTGACACTTGTTAACGCCTAATTTTTATTATCAATTATCCCTGCATTATACATGAATATCTAGTAGAATAGGGTTATTACTAATAATTTCCACGAGTTTTGGTGAATTGTATATTTTCCAGCGGATTATCCAGAAAAGCTTAAAAGAGGGATTAAAGTGCTTAATTTTCATGAAACTTGAACGCCAAGGCAACATACGTCATCGACAAGATAGAAGCATCTGGATGCCACCTGAAGCAACTGGGGCCCCACCTGGCAGGTGGTGGGGCCGCCCGGCCCTAAGGGGGCCGGCCGGTGCCCTCCCTAGGGTTTCATGCGCCGTCTTCTGGAGTCTTCTTTCACCGCCTTTGAGGAGTCATCTCGGCCCTTGGTTAAGTCGGTTTGATCCTACGGCATGCATGCATCCCACCGGGCTATAAATAGAGGGCTAGACCCCCCTGGAGGAATCCAGATTAAGAGCTGAAGAGCCTGAAGCATTAGATAGATATCCATTAGATTTAGGCTAGCAATCAAGAGAGAGATTAGAGAGATAGAGTAGATGAGTAGAGATTTGGAGGAGTCCCGGCCTATCGGAGCTTCTTCGTAGCTGTATTCATCTGGATTCGGCTTCCTCACCCAGAGCTGCGTTCTGAGGTACTTTTGTACTCAACATTCTGATTCAAGTAAGCATTTGTTCTTATTCCTTCTTAAGTTTGCAACTCATATTGAGTGCTTTGATCTTGGTAGCTCCTAGATTGAAGTAGTAGTTTGTAGTGTAGACGTGGTGTCTAGGCTATAATTACTTGTGAATGTCCTCTGATTAGCCGGATAGTGGTAGTTCGCGTAGGTGACAGCTACGTTGATTCCTCTATAGTCCACTTCCCGTTGATAGGATCGATAGGTGTATAAGTGTTTGGTATGAGAGAACTCTGATTTCTGCTCTTATTCAGATCACTGCCCAGTTAGAACGATATTATTCAAAGCTTACCGGTTGTTGGAACTAGATAGTCACTAGCTATTTTCTTATTCTTGATATTCTCTGGATTGATTGTGTTATTGGGTTAAGAGTCAATAAACTTAGTCAGTATCACCTACTGTTCCTTCGGGTTCGATATTAAAACTGGGATTGTCTGGTGAAGTGCTACATCGGTATTGTATCTGTGCACTTGCGGATAGTTTGATTATAATAATATTTAATAGAGTACAATTAATTTATACCAACAGGAAGGCAAATATAAGGCTTAGGCCCTAATACACTTGGTAAATTAATAAATTCAATAATATCTATTTCCTCTGGGCCTTTAATCGGTTCGAGAAAGAGTTTGAGGCGATGACCATTTACCTTGAATAACGTACCTTTGTCAGTTTAAAGTGTGACCGCTCCATGGGACGAAGTGTTGATCACCTTGAATGGTCCTTCCCATTTGCTTCGTAGCTTTCCGTGACCGAATAACTTCACCCTGGAATTAAAAAGTAATACCTGATCTCCGGGTACGAAGTCCTTCTTCTTCAACCTTTTGTCATGTCACCTCTTGGTTCTCTCTTTGTAGATCTTGGAGTTGTGATATGCTTTCTCACGCTATTTATCTAGTTCAGAGAGTTGCATCTGTCTTTTTATTCCTGCAGCATCCGGATCCACATTCCATCTCTTGATTTCCCAATGAGCCTTGAATTCAAGCTCTACTGGCAAGTGACAGGTCTTTCCATAAACAAGCTGGTATGGTGACATTCCAATTGGTGTCTTGTAGGATGTTCTGTAAGCCCACAGTGCTTCTGGTAGTTTGTCTTTTCAAGCTGTTCCCATTTTGTTGACCGTCTTCTGCAGAATGTTCTTGATCTGCTTGTTTAATGTCTCTGCTTGCCCACTTGTCTGAGGATGATATGGAGTGGCAATGTTGTGGCGGACCCCTCTTTTTGTTAAATATGGTTGGAATCTCCTGTCGATGAAGTGGGATCCTCCGTCACTAATTACCATCCTTGGAGTACCGAATCTTGGAAATATTATTTCTTCAAACATTCTCTTTGAGCTTCGAGAACCTGCAGCTTTGCATGGCATAGCTTCTACCCATTTTGAGACGTAGTCTACTGCCACCAAAATGTACTCATATTGCTCTGACTTTGGAAATGGTCCCATGTAGTCGATTCCCCAGACATCGAAGAGCTCTACTTGGAGGTTGTTGACAAGGGGCATGACATCTCTTGAATTGATGTTTCCATGTCGTTGGCATGCCCCGCATCTCTAGATGAAGCTTTTCGTGTCATCATACATGGTGGGCCAAAAGAATCCACTCTGCCAAATCTTTGCATGTGTGCGAAATGCGCCATAGTGTCCTCCATATGGTGATGAGTGGCATCTTTCAATGATCTTGATCCCCTCTTCCACTGGTACACATCTCTGGAGTAGTCCATCAGAACATATCCTAAAGAGGTATGGTGGGTCCCACATGTGTTGTCGACTCTCGTAGATGAGCTTTCTTTTGTCCTCCCCTGGTGGTACATATCCTGCAACCATAAAATTCACAATATTTGCATACCAGGGGTCAGATCGGGTGATCCGATAGAGCATGTCGTCCCTCATTGAGTCATTGATGGGCATTTCCTGCATATTCTCAAAATGTATTCTAGACAAGTGATCTGCTACAGAATTTTCTACTCCCTTTTTATCTTTTATTTCTAAGTCAAATTCTTGGAGTAGCAAAATCCATCTTATCAATCTAGGTTTAGAATCTTTCGTAGTGAGCAAGTATTTTAATGCAGCATGATCAGTATAAACAATCACTTTAGCTCCAACTAAGCAAGATCTAAACTTGTCAATAGCAAAAACAATAGCCAGGAGTTCTTTTTCAGTTGTTGCATAATTAAGTTGTGCTCCTGTCAGAGTTTTAATAGCATAGGCAATAGCATGATGCTTTCTATCTTTAGCTTGTCCCAAAACTGCCCCCACAGCATAATCACTAGCATCACACATAATTTCAAAAGATAAAGACCAATTAGGGGGTTGAATGATTGGTGCCGAGATGAGTGCTTGCTTCAGAGTGTTAAAAGATTTCATACAAGCATCATCAAAATCAAAGGGAGCATCCTTGGCTAGCAAGTTTGTAAGAGGTCTAGCAATATATGAAAAGTTCTGTATAAAGCGTCTAGAAAAGCCAGCATGACCAAGGAAACTTCTTATCCCTTTAACATTAATAGGTGGAGGTAGTTGTTCAATTACTTCAATTTTAGCTCTGTCTACCTCTATTCCTCTTTCAGACACTAAGTGCCCTAGCACTATTCCTTCTCTAACCATAAAATGACATTTTTCCCAATTAAGGACTAAGTGCTTTTCTTCACATCTTTGCAAAACCTTTTCTAAGTTTTCAAGACAACCATCAAAAGTTTTTCCATAAACAAAAAAGTCATCCATGAAAACTTCCATGATTTCTTCAATCATATCAGAAAAGATAGACATCATGCATCTTTGAAAAGAAGCTGGTGCATTACACAATCCAAAGGACAGCCTACGGTAGGCATAGGTTCCATAAAGACAGGTAAAGGTGGTTTTGCTCTGATCATCAGGGTGGATAGGAATTTTATGATATCTAGAATATCCATCAAGGAAGCAAAAGAAAGAGTGGTTTGCCAATCGCTCTAACATCTCATCGATGAAGGGCAAAGGGAATTGATCTTTCCTTGTTGCCTTGTTGAGTTTTCTGTAATCTATGCACATCGGCCATCCAGTGACAGTTCTCTGAGGTATTAACTCATTCCTGTCATTCTTGACAACTGTCATGCCTCCCTTTTTAGGCAGAACTTGGACTGGGCATACCCAGTCACTATGCGGCACATGAGAAATAATCCCGACGTGCAATAGTTTCAAGGCCTCTTTATTTACAACCTCTCTCATTGCATTATTGAGCCTACGTTGGGGCTCTCTAGATGGTATGATATTAGGATCAGTTGGAATGCGATGGGTGCAAAGAACAGGACTGATTCCTTTCAGATCTTGGAGTGAATAGCCAAAAGCTGATCGATGCTTTTCCAAGACAGTGATCAAGCGAATGGTCTCTACCTGGGAGAGTTTATCACTAATGATCACTGGAGATTGCATATTTCCATCTAGGAAAGCATATCTAAGACCGGCTGGCAAAGGCTTGAGCTCAATAGGAGGTTTAGGTGGCACTAGGAATTCATCAAGGGGTAAAGGTTCTGGATTTTCAGGCTTCTTCCTCGATGAAGAACTCTTCATCTTATTCAAGATGGGATTCTCTCAGAAAATCAAGGGCTGCCACCGTGATCTCACTAATTGATCAGGCTCAAGACATGGCTCAGTCTTAGCATTTAAGGATCGGGTAATGGACAAAGGGAATCTAAAGTTTGGTCCTAATTGAACATTGATTGTCCCTGTCTGTCCTTCTTGAATAAATCTTCCAATTGGTTGGCCTATCAACAGGTCAAACTCCATGACATCAAAGATATAAAAACTTAGATGGAGCATGGTGTCGTTTACCCAGATAGGGAGCACATATAAAATGCCAAAACTTGGAATGATGTGGCCGGAAGAACTTTTTAAGAGCTTTGTTGTTGGGGTTAGTGGCATGTCTATAAATAAATCTTGGGCAAATGATGCCGACATGATATTAACACCCACAACTGGATTGTTGAAAGCTTCAAAAGGGCCTTTATGGATTTGGCATTCGATTAAGACAGAAGGTGAATCCAATCGGATCACATCAGAGGAAACCTCTAATTCTTCTAGCCAATCATTGCAGAGTATGGCAATGAGCTCTCTTGTGGTCTTTCTACAGAAGGCTACTTCAGGAGATTCTAAAGGTTCTAAAGATAGTTTCTTTGGCTCCTGAGGCTTCTTAATCATATGGAAGTGAGAGGTGTTTCCAAAATCAGAGAAAAGATCATCTTCTATTTCAAGTATAAAGTCCGAAAGCGGAGTATCCTCCTTTTCCATAGGGTTGGAAATCGGGATAGCTGATGGTTGGGATATTGATGGTAAAGGTTTAGGTTTAGCTACCCTAAGCTCTCCTTCTAACTTCTCCTCGGGTTGGTTATCTAAGATGTTGTCTAGGATCTTGTGTGCTTCTAAATCTGAAACATGAGCAAAAGATCCTCCCACAGAGTACTTGAGATGCTTCTTGGATTTTCTTCTCAGACCAACAAAGAAGTGTTGAATGAGAATCGGGTCTAAAATGGATAGGTTTGGTCCAGATTTTATGAGTTCGTTAAAACACTCCCAGGATGTGGCCAAAGATTCATTATCTTTCTGTTTGAAAGATAGGATCTTGGTTCTGAGGTTGATAATTTTGGAAAGGGGGTAGAATTCGAGACAAAAGTCTAAACGAAGTTTTCCCCAATCTCCTCCTTCTTTCTCTACGATTCGATCATACCAGGTATTAGCTCTCCCTCTCAAAGAGAAAGAAAAAAGCTTCCACCTTAGGGTTTCATCGGACATGCCCTCTATATGGAGGCAGTCACAGGTTTGATCAAACTCTTGTAGGTGAAGATGAGGATTATCATCTCCCTCTCCTGAGAAGGATTGGCTTTGGACCATCTCAATCAGACACGGGCGTAGCTCATAGGTAGGGGTTTTGATAGGCTTTGAGGATTGCCTAAGTCTATGGCTTGTGCTCATGGATGCAACATATTTATAGATAGGTGTGGTGTCAATGGCATCCATAAGGATGAAAACAAAAATGAGGAGATAATAAAGGTAAAAGTATGAATACAAGGTAAAGATAGACTCTAGATGTTTCAACTGTTTTCCCTGACAACGGCGCCATAAATGCTTGTTGGTATAAGATAACTCAAACAAATAAACACTAGGATTATCTGCAAGCGGACAGATACTGATGTAGCACTTCACCCAGGAGTATTCCAAGTATCGTTATTTATATTTTACCACAGGGAAAATGGGATGACTAGAATCTAGACTTAACCCCTGAGCTGCTATCAAGGATGAAGAAAATAAGTGATATAGAAGATTGCTAAGGCTTCTAGTTCTAATTCTCACAAGATATGATATGATTGTTCTTGAAGGGAATTACTATAGGAATACACCAACAAAGGGTAAATTCCTTAGTAATGGAAACCTACGATCCTACTGATGGGAGGTGGACTGTGTAAGACTCAAAAAGGCTAGGTCACCCTCGCGATCTACCACCGATCCGGACAGTACAGGGCATTTAAGAGAAAATATAATCTAAGCACCACGCTTAAACTATAAATAACTATTTCAATCAAGTAGCTACCAAGACTAAAGCACTCAAAAGAATCGTAAACCTTAAGAACAATAATAGCAACGTTACGCACTTGGATTAGAAGTTGAACTCCGAAGAAATCTTTAAAAACAAGTCCCAAAGAAGGACTTGAATCCACGGGTACAAGTCGTAGAGCAGTCACCGACAGGCTAGCAACTCCCCCAACTATCTCTAGCTCTACTACCATACCACTTCTAGAACAAGAATAACCCTAATCTGGAGAGACTACAAGACTAATGTTCTACTTGATGCTTGGCTCTAGATCCTATCTTGGGTTTCTACTCTATCATAGATAATTCTGTGGAACTCTGAAACCCTGGATTGATTTCCCTCTGGATCATTATATGAAACCCTAGGGGGTCTGGGGGTCCTTATATAGGTCGGTGGGATGAACCGTAGCTCTTGGATCAAACCAACTTTGACAGACGGTGTAGATTGTGTAAAATTTTGGGATGTGGGTCCATGTCGTAGCAGAGGCGGTAAGGCCTTTTTGACAGGTCGATCGACCTGGTCAGAGGGTCGACCAACCCTCCCTCTCTGACTTGCGGGCCCTGCTTTGGCAGGCGTGTCTCTGGTGTTCTCTAAAATATTCTTGATCTCCTGCCGCGGCGTAATTCGGTATTTTTCTCTGCAGTGTGGGTCCTCTTTGGCTCTTTTCCTATATAGTCCCTAAAAATCACAGATTCACTAAAACTCATGAAATTCTGTCAGTTTAAACCCTATTCTAGGTGTTGGCTCTCATTTATATCCTTTTTCATGATTGGTTGACGGGTAAAATCATACAATAACTACCGTCAACAATACCTTGGAATACTCCTGGGTGAAGTGTTACAACGGTATATTCTGTGCGCTTGCGGAATTATCCAATAGACATAAGAAATACCCTCAAGCACTTCTGGCGCCTTATCAGAGATAGCCTAACACCCTGTCTCTGGTGATTGCGCTACGTAGTGTCAACAACCAAGCTCATCAGCGGGCTCATCTTCTTCAGCTACGTCTTCTTTGGCTTCCCCCATTGCAATATCATGTAAGTGACTGTATTGGGAAAATATATCGTCATCCCCTTCTTCTTCATCTTCACACTCTTCCATTACAACCCCATTTTATCCATGCTTGGCCCAACATATATAGTTTGGCATGAAACCCGACTTAAATAAGTGTGAATAGAGAGTCCTTGAGCAAGCATACTCCAAATTCTTACATACAGCACATGGACAAAACAAATGAAACCATCACGCTTGTTTTCATCGGCCACACTCAAGAAATAATGCACGCCTCTAATGAATTCTCCAGAGCGACGATCAGCGTTGTACATCCAGAGTTAGCTCATCTGCATTACATGACATACCGTATGAAAATCTTGAAGATAATTACTTAATTGCACAACACTAGTCATCATGTTCAATTAAAATGTTAGCAATACACAAACTAATTCCTTTATGTTAAGTTCACTACAATGTACAAAATCCTAACTAGCACTAAACAGACTAAAACTAAAATGCACTTCAGCAGTATAAGGATCTCGTGACCAATCCCAACTATAATAGACAGATCATTCGCTTGCACTGCCTGCGCGGGCTGCTTGTGCTGGCTCACTGCCTCACCAGACTGATTGTTTTGCACGTGTTCAACATACTCTTCCTCCCAGTACCATCCTTTACATTCGGTGCCGTCCCACCAAAATTAGAACAACAAACTACGAACTTTGATCAAAACCATCAAGAGAATGTAAGAAAAATTACCATAGTCGTCAAATGGGATCCAAAAACTCACATTATGATCTGGGCACTTGTAGAAGATATGACCTTTGTTGGGACACGGCTTCTTTACTCAAAACCTTATGACAATCTTCTGCTTACACTCGCCACACGTAATGAGAGGGAGGTGCGGCCTAAGTCGCTTAGAGATCCGATGAGAGTTCGAGGACCCAGAAGGAGTCGCCATCTACTCTCTATATTCATTTTTAAAATTGTTACAAATTTAAACTTAAATGCCCACAAATTAAAAAAGTGTACTACATAAATTGCTATTAACTCCATATTTTGTAAAGTGATATATTAAAAAAACCACTAATAATATTATATTCATTTTTGTAGATTGCTATGGATATTCACTAATAATATATTTATTAGGCTATATATAAAAACAACTATAAGCTATATATACAAATAAAAGGAGCATACTAGTTAAAATAAACAACTACAAACTTTCACCATCCAAAAATGCAAACTATCAATTGAGTACAAGTATAAATGCCCAGAAATCAAGAAATCAACCAAAGGTGTGAAATTAGCTAGATAACCTCTAAAATCAAGCAAAAATGACCATGAAATGAGATATAGAAGTAATGAAGGTGTGAGAACGAAGTTAGTAAGCTCTAAAACCAAAGAATCGACGTAGAAGTGGAAGAAATCATGTGGTGGTCGAAGAACACAGGAAGAACACAAGCAAATAACAAGAACAGAGTTTTCTCGGGTTAGAGGTGGAAGAAGGAAAATTGGAGCTTATATAGGTGGGGACTTTTAGTCCTGGTTGGGATTACCAACCGGAAATAAAGGCCTGTTTTTAGACATGGTTGGTGGTCCCAACCGGGATTAGACCTTGACTCCCGGTTGGTGTTACCATCCGGGACTAAAGACAGACCTTTACTCCCGGTCGGTAACACCAACCGGGAGTAAAAGTCCCCTGATACACCTGCCCGTGCCAGTAGCCATTGGGCATGGACCTTTAGTCTCGGTTGGTGTCTAGAACCGGGATTAAAGGTCCCTTTACTCGCGAACACAAAATATGTCGGGACTAAATCCCATTTTCGGGCTCGGATCAAAGGTTCGTTCTCTACTAGTGCAGATACCACTAGCATGGGTTGAAGATGATATATAACTAGTAGCAGTTGGAGCAATCCATTACAAGTCAACCCTTTGGCTCCGATAAAAGAAAATCTAATAATTAATGCACCATATGCAATGACATTATGGAACAAATTTTATATTATGGGACTTGCTTGCATTTATTTTTTTATTAATTGGCATAGTCATTGGACAAACTAGAGACAACAATTCAACTTGGCCCTATCGAGTTTGTAAAGTATCTTGGTTAGGTGCGTTCGTTCGTATTATTAGGTGTAGGCCTGCAAGGTCAAGTCGTCGAGGGAACTACTAGATTTTTATTTCTTGCGGAAGGATGGCAGAAATATGCAGCAAGTTTGGATGCCTGAAAGGATAGACTAATAACTAGTTGGCTAAAGTTTAACATTTTTGAGGATCTAAACAGGTGAACTAGCGTGTGAACTAACAACTAGCTTAGTTCTCAATTAGCTGTTCGTTGTGAACTAACAACTAACGTATGAACTAAATATCTATCACTTTCGTTTCTTGAGAAACAATTTTGACTAAATATATATTATTTTTTTAATATTTATGGTACACAATTATTATCATTGATAGATACTTGAATCTATTTTTTTAATAAATTTAAATATTGCACACATTTGCTATAATTAGAGGCGAGAAAACAACCGCGACGGTCAATTAGGGATGGAAAGTATGTACTGACATGAATTTTAAAGTAGCAGACATGCTTGTTATGTCTGGTCATTGGCAACTTTGCAATATCATGTTGTAAAGCAGCTTGGTTAGGTGGATTTGTATTAGGTGTAGGCCTGCAAGGTCATGTCGTCGAAAACACACACACACAAAAATGCAATCCGATCGCTACAGAAGTAGGAATAATAGCACCAGAGATAATATTGTTTCCATAAAGTAAAGAACCAGAAACAGGCTCACGAATACCATCAATATCTACTGGAGGAGCAGCGATGAAGGCGATAATAAATACGGAAGTTGCGGTCAATAAGGTAGGGATCATCAAAACACCGAACCATCCAATGTAAAGACGGTTTTCGGTGCTAGTTATCCAGTTGCAGAAGCGACCCCACAGGCTTGTACTTTCGCGTCTCTCTAAAATTGCAGTCATGGTAAGATCTTGGTTTATTCAAATTGCAAGGACTCCCAAGCACACGTATTAACTAGAAAGAAAATAGATAATAGAAGGCTTGTTATTTAACAGTATAACATAGTCTATATACCAATGTCAACCAAGCCAGCCCCAACGATTGGATTTTCGTATAACTTCATTTACCAAATCCAAAAATTTTGGAAATGAAGTTAGTAAAAATGCAAAACTCAGATTGCTCTTTTCTATTTTCCATATGGGTTGCCCGGGACTCGAACCCGGAACTAGTCGGATGGAGTAGATAATTCTTCCTTGTTACAATAGAAAAAAACCCCTCCCCAAATCGTGCTTGCATTTTTCATTGCACACGACTTTCCCTATGTAGAAATAGCCAATTTCTATTCCGAAGAGGAAGTCCACTAATTTTTAGAATTTTTAATTAGTTAAAGTGTAAAATGATTCACCTACTATGGAACATTTCAGAATGGAAAATGTGCAAGTTTTATCTTGATATCGATCTTTTCTAGTTTATTAATTTTGTCTAATGATTAATTAAGAGTAAGAGGATTCACCAGGTCATTGATACGGATAATATCCAAATACCAAATACGCTCACTGTGTGATCCATGGAAAGAAAAGTGAATTGTTTTGGTTTTGGTGAACATCAAAGAAAAAACTTGCTTTTCTTCCGTAAAAAATTCTTCTAAAAATACCGAACCCAATCGTTGCATAAAAGTTCGTACCGTACTTTTATGTTTACGAGCTAAAGTTCTAGCACATGAAAGTCGAAGTATATATTTTAGTCGATACAAAGTCTGTTTTTTTGAAGATCCACTATGATAATGAAAAAGATTTCTACATATCCGACCAAAACGATCAAGAATATCCCAATCTGATAAATCAGTCCAAACGGGTTTACTAATAGGATGCCCCGATCCAGTACAAAATTGAGCTTTTGATAAGGATCCAACGAGGGGAATTGCAGGGACTGTGGTATCGAATTTTTTCATTCGAGTATCTATTAGAAAAGAATTCTCCAGCATTTGATTCCTTACTAACAAAGTGTTTATTGGTACACTTGAAAGGTACCCCAGAAAATCGAAGCAAGAGTTTGTTAATTGGTTTAGACGAATCCTTTGTGGTTGAGTCCAAAAAGAGAAAAAATATTGCGAGAAATTGACAAGGTAAGATTTCCATTTCTTCTTCAAAAGAAGAGTGCCTTTTAATGCAAGAATTGCCTTTCCTTGATATCGAACATAATGCATAAGAGGATCCATAAAGAACCATATGGTTTTCCGAAAAAACCCCGGGTACATTACACCAAAATGTTCCATCTTCCCAGAAAAGATGATTCGTTCCAGAAAGGTTCCAGAAGATGTTAATCGTAAGCAAGAAGATTGTTTACAAAGAAACAACAAGAAAAATTCATATTCTGATACATAAGAGTTATATAGGAATCGAAATAGTCTTTTATTTTCTTTTGAAAAAAGAAAAAAGGATTTCATTGAAATAATAAGACTATTCCAATTCGAATAATAGTGGAGAAAGAATCGCAATAAATGCAAAGAGGGAACATCTTGAATCCGGTATTCAAGGAGTTGAACCAGGATTTCTAAATGGATAGGATAGGGTATTTCTATATGTGATAGATAATGTAAATGCAAAAATTTGTCTTCTAAAAAGGGAAATATTGAATGAATAGATTGTAAATTTTGAAACTTTGGTATTTCTTTTTCTTCTGGACAAGATAGTTGCCCTAGCGAGAGTGGGATTTCTACAACAATCCCAAACCCCTCAGATAGAATCTGAGAATAAAACTCAGAATAAAAATAATTGCGGTGATCCAACAATCGATCTTGGTTAGGATAATTAACCGAATTAATCAAAAAATTCTGCTGATACATTCGAATAATTAAACGTTTCACAAGTATTGAACTAAATTTCTTGTTATTACAACCAAAAATTTCCACGGGTTCGGAACCATTTAATCCATAATCATGAGCAAATGCATAAATATATTCCTGAAAGAGAAGTGGGTAGACGAAGTAGTGTTGACGAGATTTCTGTTTTTCTGAATACCCTTCGAATTTTTCCATTTGTATTTCTACTTGCAATCAGAGAAAAAAGCATTTCTCGGTTTATCAAATGATGATACATAGTGCAATATGGTCAGAACAAGGTGTTGCATAATACAAACCCAGGAAAGAAAGGGAGTCTAATCCATAGAACTTTTTCCGCTCCTTTTCTATCTAATTAGTTTATGTTTGTTCTAATTACAAAACAAACAAGAACAAATCTTTTATTTTTGCAGGCCAATCGCTCTTTTGACTTTGGAATACAGTCTCTTTATCAATATACTGTTTCTTTTACACATTCAAGTCATAACATCCCTTTTCAATCCATAATCAAGAATAATTAGGATTTCTAAAAAAAAAGTAAAGGGTCCACTCATAGGAAAACCTAACCTTTCCCTGCATTAGGCACTAATCTATTTTTAACGTCTAATTAGATCGGGGAATCCTTCCAATTAACCAATTAAGAAGTTAAGCTCGTTGCTTTTTTTTTTACCAGAATTAGAGCCAGGCTCTATCCATTTATTCACTAGACCCAGAAAATCAGAATTTTTTTATTAAAAATAAAAGAAATTGATTTTATTACGACATGCTATTTTTTCCATTCATTACCTTTGAGGATCAGTCGTGGTCTTCTAGACTCTACCAAGAGTCTGGACGAATTTGTTGCTTCATCCAAATGTGTAAAAGATCATAGCCGCACTTAAAAGCCGAGTACTCTACCATTGAGTTAGCAACCCAGATAAAATAGGATCTCTTAGATACGATCAAAATCTAAAAATCGATGAAATTACACCGGACGCTCCTGTCAAAACATTGAATTAGCAAGACATCAAAAGAAAGATTTTCTAATCCATTAAAAACACTCAAATACCAAAATGAACAGATCCCGTTAAATTTCACTAAGGCTAAGGGTAAAAAAAAAGCAGCCCCAATCACAATTTTGATTTAAATATTTAAATCAATCACAATTTTGATTTAAATATTTAAATTAAGTAAAATAATCTTGTATGAGAGTACATGCAAGAGGGGCAACCCTATCATTTGAACGAAGTGTAGACAGAAATACCTAATATGGAGTGACAATAAAGAGACCCATCTATCTACAAATTCTATTTGTTCAATAGACCTTTGTCAATGGAAATACAATGTAATTAGATAGAAAAAGGAAATAAAATAGGGACTTTTGTTGGATTGGCACGATATAAATGCAGCAAAAAAAAAATAGGACTAAGAAAGAGGCAAATTGTGTCTAAATAATTAAGGGGTACTAAGGGCCCTCTCCTACTTTTTTATTCATTTAGTTCTTCAATTAACTCAAAGTTCTTTCTTTATCTTTAAAGAATTCTGCTTTTCTTAAAATATCATAAACTGTTCTTGTAGGTTGAGCACCCTTTTCAAGGAAATAGAGAATAGCTGGAACATTTAAACAAGTTTGATTCTTTATCGGATCATAAAAACCTACTTTTCGAAGATCTCTTCCTTCTCTTCGAGATCGAACATCAATTGCAACGATTCGATAGATAGCTTATTGGGATAGATGTAGATAAACAACCCCCCCCTAGAAACGTATAGGAGGTTTTCTCCTCATACGGCTCGAGAAAATGATTCGAATTTCTGTCTATAATGCAAATAGATAGAAATTGGATTATGACTTGCATTAATTTCCTTAAAGAAAAAAAACAAATTTCATTTATACTCATGACTCAAGTTGGCTAATTTTGACTGACAAACTTAAAAAGAAAAACCCTTCGAAATTTTTTGAGTCGTCTCTAAACTCTTTTCTTTATCTCATCTCGAACAAATTGACTTTAATTCCTTATTCTGATCTAATTCTATTGTTGAGACGGTTGAAAATTGTATTTACTTGTTCCGGAATCCTTTATCTTTGATTTTTGAAATCCTTGGGTTTAGACATTACTTCGGGAACTCCTATTCTTTTTTCTTTCAAAAGAGTAGCAACATACCCTTTCTTTTTTCTTATTTCCTTCGATAAAGCATTTCACTCTTCTATAGAAATCAAATATGAACAATTGATTCAGATAGACTTTTAATCAAAAAAGTTTTTCCCAATCTTCCAAAATTAGACTTTTTCTTATTTTAACCTTTTGATTTCTATATTAAGGATAGACTGACAAAGTTGGCCTAATTTATTAGTTTTCACTAACCCTAGATTCTTTCCCTTGATCAAAAAGAAATTCTGTCCTCTCGAGCTCCATCGTGTACTATTTACTTTACTTACAAACAACCCAGCGCAAATTCGGTTCGGGACGAATAGAACAGACTATGTCGAGCCAAGAGCATTTTCATTACTATGGAAAATGATGGATAGCAAAATCCACAATCGATCATGTCCTTCAAGTCGCACGTTGCTTTCTACCACATCGTTTTAAACGAAGTTTTACCATAACATTCCTCTAATTTCATTGCAAAATGGTATCGAGAATTGATCCAATATGGATGGAATCATGAATAGTCATTGCTTTTGTATACTAATTCAAACCAGCTATCTATGGAGAAAATTGGATAAAAGAAATAAGTATTTCTCGGGGAACACTCTGCAAAGATACAATTTATTTAAACCCATATTCTATCATATGAATGAAACATAGTTCGAAAAAGAGGAATAAAATAGTTTACTTAAGACTTATTTATTATTATTGAATTTCCATTCTCAACAGAGAACTCAAGATGATCAATCCTGAAATGAGAAGGATCGAGTCTTTCCCAACAAATAAACTATCAACCTCAAAAAAAGTGGAATTAATTTAATGAATTAATTAATATATTTTTCTGTAACAAAAACAATTAACTATTAAACAAATAAGCTATGCCAATGAAAAGATTGGTTGTTTTTGGGTAGTTATAAAATTCTCATACTTCTTCGACTCGAATAACAAAAAAAAGAAATTTTTTTTGTTTTGTAAAGTAAAATTAAGGTCTTTGCTTTTACTTATAGCATTCTTTCTTTTACCTAAAAGAACTCAAAATAAAAAATAAGAAAAGTACGGTTTTTTTCGAATCCATTCTATCCAACGAACAGTTCTTACCTTAACCTTACCGAAATGGATCATTCTGGATATTTAAAGAATCACAGATCGAGATCGTTTTCGCTTAACCAAAGAAAAGAAGGACGCTTCTTTTTTACTAATAATACAAGAAAACAAATAATACAACAAAAATCTATCTCTATCATAAAGGGATAGGTCTCATTTTCTATACAGTGTTTTACCTCATTTAATTTTTTGTTTTCTGAGAAAGAAAAAAAATGCTTAGAAATGCATCTAATCTACGAGTTCATAAGAGATAATTATTCTGTTTAATAAACTTTTGTGTCGTGTAGGGCACAATACGATTGTATCTTTCGCTTCATCAGAAAAAATCTGGGACGGAAGGATTCGAACCTCCGAGTAACGGGACCAAAACCCGCTGCCTTACCACTTGGCCACGCCCCATGTCATTTCCACTAATAAACACTATTATTTTTATATATTATTCGTCAATCCCACTTCAATTACCTAAAAAATGAGGGATATTTTCTTGCTAGGATTCTAGACATGCAGATAATATAGAATCCAAAAAATGCATTGATCATTACATGGAATTCTATTAAGATATTATATGAAAGTCGAATTTCTTCCATTCTCATTTGAGAATGCGAATACAAGGAGGTATTTTGTGTTTGGGAAAGTCCGAAGAAAAAAGGATTTGGAATCTACCTTTTCTTTTGCTTTTTCCCTTCGAAAAATAACTCAATCAAAATCCAATTATCTACTCTACAAGAATGAAATGCTTGTTATGCCTAATATACTTAGTTTAACCTATATCTGTTTTAATTCTGTTCTTTGTCCGACTAGCTTTTTCTTCGCCAAATTACCCGAAGCTTATGCCATTTTCAACCCAATCGTGGATGTTATGCCTGTCATACCTGTACTCTTTTTTCTATTAGCGTTTGTTTGGCAAGCTGCTGTAAGTTTTCGATGAAATCTTTACTATTCTGCCTGCCAAATTGAATGATGTATTCATTCAAAAAAAAAAATGGATAAGAGCCGAGAAGTCTTATATTATGAACCTTCGATTCTAAAATTCAAATTCTTCTACATTGAATGTATAGCTGCAGCAATAAATTTGGATCAGCCTTTCTACCCCCTGCGCCTACGTTGAACGTACCTTTAGGTACCCACACCCTAAACTAATTTTTGATATTGATAAGAGTGCTTATTATAAAGCAATTCTTGCAATTTTTTTAAGAATTGATTTTTGCATTTTTAGGTGTAAAAATAAAGAAAACCCATCCTAGTGGATCCGTGTGGTAAGGAAAAATGGGTAATCTATTCCTTAACAAAAAAATTTTTTGGAGATTATGTAATGCTTACTCTCAAACTTTTTGTTTATACAGTAGTGATATTCTTTGTTTCCCTCTTTATCTTTGGATTCTTATCTAATGACCCAGGACGTAATCCTGGGCGTGAGGAGTAAAAATCCAAAATTTTTTGGAATTTTTTCTTATAAATTAAAATTGGATTTATTTCATACATTTATTTATGAGAAAATCCGGGGGTCAGAATTCCTTACAATTCGAAAGTCCCAAATGATCCGAGGGGGCGGAAAGAGAGGGATTCGAACCCTCGGTACAAAAAAATTGTACAACGGATTAGCAATCCGCCGCTTTAGTCCACTCAGCCATCTCTCCCCGTTCCAAATTGAAAGGTTTTCATGATATGACAGAAGCAAGAAATAACGATTGCAAAAAATCCTTCCTTTTTCTTTCATTTCAAAAGTGCATAAAAATTATATTGCCAATTCCATTTTAATTATATTCTTTTTTCTTAATGTTAATAAAAAAAAGAAGAAAATTCTGGTTTTTTCTTTCCAAAATTCGATATAGGCTGACAGACAATCAGATCTATTTTCTCTTCAGCGGGCAGTTCCATATAGAATTTGTTAGAATAAAACAAGCGGGTTATAAAAAAAAACTCTTTTTTTTATCCACAAAGCAAAAAAGGTTCTTATCAAACCCACAATAAAATTGGAAAGAAAGATAAAGTAAGTAGACCTGACCCCTTGAATGATGCCTCTATCCGCTATTCTGATATATAAATTCGATGTGGATGAAATTGGTGTATAAGCGCATTTTTGTATTTCCTTAGACTTAGATCGCGCAAGGCAAGAATTTTTCGCTATTTACGATTTCCTATTCTTGTTACTAGACGTTCTATAGGAATAAGAAGAAATCGCAACTCTTTTCCGTTACACATAATGAATAAAGGGTTTCAAAAGTCAATTTTTCTTTTCAATATCTTTCTTTTTTTTTTTTCAGAATCCTATTTTTGTTCTTCCACCCATGCAATAGAGAGCGAATGAGAAAAGAGGGGTTTTCCCTTAAAAAAAAGGCTTTGAAATAGAAATCATGGAATAATGCTGAATTCAAATGTTTATTTCTTTATTTCTTTTCTATAGTATAAGAAAAATGAATTAAATGAAATTGGTGGATTTAGCACGACCTTGGTTGTGACCCCATAGATAAAAATGCAAAATTTCTATCTTCGAGACGACTGAAAAAGGGCATTGAACGAGAAAGAAATCGTCCACAGATAATCAAACTATCGTATGCCCTGGAAGTAATATGAGGTGCTCGAAAATGGTTGAAGTAATTGAATAGGAGGATCACTATGACTATAGCCGTTGGTAGAGTTACTAAAGAAGAAAACGATCTATTTGATATTATGGACGACTGGTTACGAAGGGACCGTTTCGTTTTTGTAGGATGGTCCGGCTTATTGCTCTTTCCTTGTGCTTATTTCGCTTTAGGGGGTTGGTTTACAGGGACTACTTTTGTAACTTCTTGGTATACCCATGGATTGGCTAGTTCCTATTTGGAAGGTTGCAATTTCTTAACCGCGGCGGTTTCCACACCTGCCAATAGTTTAGCACACTCTTTGTTGCTACTATGGGGACCGGAAGCACAGGGGGATTTTACTCGTTGGTGTCAATTAGGTGGTCTTTGGACTTTTGTCGCTCTCCATGGAGCTTTTGCACTAATAGGTTTCATGCTACGTCAATTTGAACTTGCTCGGTCTGTTCAATTGCGGCCTTATAATGCAATTTCATTCTCTGGTCCAATCGCAGTTTTTGTTTCCGTATTCCTTATTTATCCACTGGGACAATCTGGTTGGTTCTTTGCGCCGAGTTTTGGCGTAGCAGCTATATTTCGGTTCATCCTTTTCTTCCAAGGATTTCATAATTGGACGTTGAACCCATTTCATATGATGGGAGTTGCCGGAGTATTAGGCGCAGCTCTGCTATGCGCTATCCACGGGGCTACCGTAGAAAACACTCTATTCGAAGATGGCGATGGTGCAAATACCTTCCGTGCTTTTAACCCAACTCAAGCTGAAGAAACTTATTCAATGGTCACTGCTAACCGCTTTTGGTCCCAAATCTTTGGTGTTGCTTTTTCCAATAAACGTTGGTTACATTTCTTTATGCTATTTGTACCCGTCACCGGTTTATGGATGAGTGCTATTGGCGTAGTTGGTCTGGCTCTGAACCTACGTGCCTATGACTTCGTTTCCCAGGAAATCCGTGCAGCGGAAGATCCTGAATTTGAGACTTTCTACACCAAAAATATTCTTTTAAATGAGGGTATTCGTGCGTGGATGGCAGCTCAGGATCAGCCTCATGAAAATCTTATATTCCCTGAGGAGGTTCTACCACGTGGAAACGCTCTTTAATGGAACTTTCGTTTTAGCTGGTCGTGACCAAGAAACCACCGGCTTTGCTTGGTGGGCTGGGAATGCCAGACTTATCAATTTGTCCGGTAAACTACTTGGAGCTCATGTAGCCCATGCCGGATTAATCGTATTCTGGGCCGGAGCAATGAACCTATTTGAAGTGGCCCATTTCGTACCAGAAAAGCCCATGTATGAACAAGGGTTGATTTTACTTCCGCACTTAGCTACTCTAGGTTGGGGAGTAGGGCCGGGGGGAGAAGTTCTAGATACTTTTCCTTACTTTGTATCCGGAGTACTTCACTTAATTTCCTCCGCAGTCTTAGGCTTCGGTGGCATTTATCACGCGCTTCTGGGACCCGAGACTCTTGAAGAATCTTTTCCATTCTTTGGTTATGTATGGAAAGATAGAAATAAAATGACTACAATTTTGGGTATTCATTTAATTTTGTTAGGTCTAGGTGCTTTTCTTCTAGTACTCAAGGCTCTTTATTTTGGCGGCGTATATGATACCTGGGCCCCCGGGGGGGGGGATGTAAGAAAAATTACCAATTTGACCCTTAGCCCCGGTGTTATATTTGGTTATTTACTAAAATCCCCTTTTGGGGGAGAAGGATGGATTGTTAGTGTGGATGATTTAGAAGATATAATTGGGGGACATGTATGGTTGGGTTCCATTTGTGTACTTGGCGGAATTTGGCATATCTTAACCAAACCCTTTGCATGGGCTCGCCGTGCATTTGTATGGTCTGGCGAAGCTTACTTGTCTTATAGTTTAGGTGCTTTATCTGTTTTTGGTTTTATCGCTTGTTGTTTTGTCTGGTTCAATAATACGGCTTATCCAAGTGAGTTTTACGGGCCCACTGGCCCAGAAGCTTCTCAAGCTCAAGCATTTACTTTTCTAGTTAGAGACCAGCGTCTTGGAGCTAATGTAGGGTCTGCCCAAGGACCGACGGGTTTAGGTAAATATCTAATGCGTTCCCCAACGGGAGAGGTTATTTTTGGAGGGGAAACTATGCGTTTTTGGGACCTTCGTGCTCCGTGGTTAGAACCTCTAAGGGGCCCCAACGGTTTGGACTTGAGTAGGTTGAAAAAAGACATTCAACCTTGGCAAGAACGACGTTCAGCAGAATATATGACCCATGCTCCTTTAGGCTCTTTAAATTCCGTGGGTGGCGTAGCTACCGAGATCAATGCAGTTAATTATGTCTCTCCTAGAAGTTGGTTAGCGACCTCCCATTTTGTTCTAGGATTCTTCTTTTTTGTGGGCCATTTGTGGCATGCAGGAAGAGCCCGAGCTGCTGCAGCAGGCTTTGAAAAGGGAATTGATCGTGATTTGGAACCTGTTCTTTACATGACTCCTCTTAACTAAGATTTTTTATTTATACCTGTTCTAGTTTTTTTCTGTTCTGGCTCGGTTATTCCATCTAGCCGAGCCATTCATGCTTTTTTATGAAAGAATGATATAAGGGGGGCTGAACAAAGAAAAACATAGATAGAAAGAAACAAATGTATTCAATATACAAAAGGAGAGAGAGGGATTCGAACCCTCGATAGTTCCTAGAACTATACCGGTTTTCAAGACCGGAGCTATCAACCACTCAGCCATCTCTCCACAGCCCAATCCCTATTTTATTCCTACAAATAGAACATAGCTATATGAAATGATCTACTAACTCATCTCAGATACAAGTCCACTTTCAATATATCTCTGTATACTGTATACACGGATACAGAATCCGCTATATCCGTTTGTGAAATAAAGGCTAAATCCCCTTCCCTCAACTCCATATCCAAATAAAAGCGGTAAGGAAAAAGTTTTAATAAAAAGAAGAATCAATGGATTCATGATTAAACCCCTCCTACTTCTTGTATTTTCGTACAATTTTGATTAAGTGAGGGATCAAATAGAAATATGTAGTCAACTTTATTTGAAGGTAGTTTGGAGGATTATAAATATGACTATTGCTTTCCAATTAGCTGTTTTTGCATTAATTGCGACTTCCTCAGTTTTAGTAATTAGTGTACCCCTTGTATTTGCTTCTCCTGATGGTTGGTCAAATAATAAAAATGTTGTATTTTCCGGTACATCATTATGGATTGGATTAGTCTTTCTGGTAGCTATTCTGAATTCTCTTATTTCTTGAATTTGTTTAGTATTTAGTAACCCGATACAAAATAAATAAAAAGAAAGGCCCTTTTTTCGAAAAAATTCGGATTTTTATACACATTAAAATGCTATTTTGTTCCGAATTATTAACTATTCTCTTTCATTATTATGAAATTCTATTGCCATTAGAATATTGATTGATAGACAATTAATAAAAAGAAAACTCTAATAGAAAATGAAACGGTCGACCCAGACATAGACGGTCGACCCAGGTGGATATACCCTATAAAATATAGGCCGTAGCAAGCGTAGTTCAATGTAGCGAGCGTAGTTCAGTGGTAAAACATCTCCTTGCCAAGGAGAAGATACGGGTTCGATTCCCGTCGCTCGCCAGCTTAATTTAGTAAGGTGCTATGATAAAAAAGAGAAATAGATACAAACAGATCCCTACACACAATATATATATATATATATATATATTCTCTGTGTGTGTGTGTGTTTTGACATGTATATATATAAATTATATATATAAGTGTGTGTATTATGTGTGTTTTTTTTTGGTTCAGTGTGTGTCTGTGAGCGCGTGTGTGTGTGTATGTGTCCCCGGCTGGGGCCGGCGTGCACGCGCTCGGTGTGCAGCGGCGGCGGAGGAGGCTACCTCGATGGCACGACGCGCGGAGGTGAGGGGCCGCGGCGCGGAGGTCGAGGGTCGGTGGGGAGCCGCGAGGAGACACGTGTGCGCGGGTAGCCGCGAGGAGTGGGCGGCAGCGCGTGGCTGGGGAGCCGCCAGGTACATGCACGGGCGGACGCGGTCGTCTGCGGCTGGCCGGGGCGTGGAGGCACGGACGGGCGGTGGCTGGTCGTCGGAGCGCGCGGAGGCGTCGAGGCGCATGGAGGTGAGCGGTGGCGGAGACGACGATCTCGATCGATTGCGCTAAGTGTGGAAACTGACGAAGGTAGGAGAAGGGCTGGCTATTTATAGGCGGGCGACCTTTGCTGAATAAAGACCTTTTATTCCCGGTTGGTAACACCAACCGGGACTAAAGGTCCCTTCCCGCACGTCTGGGCTACTGTTTTGGGACCTTTAGTCCCGATGGGTATTATCAATAGGGAGTAAAGGTGATTTTTTTTCTTTCCCGCCAATTGCCATAATTTAGCCTTCCTCATTTAGTTTCTTTTGTTATAAATGTGCAATAATGTTATAATTGCATAATAAATTAATTACTTAGAATTTTTTCATAAAAATGATCTTTGTTTTTCTTTTCCTTTACTATACCTATGATAAATCTTAAATCTAAAAGTATTTTATTCTTTCTTATAGATGCCCATTTTTAATAGAAAATAATCACTATTTAATTAATGAAAAATGTATTGTTCATTTTAATATTTCGAAACTACTGGATTTTGAAAGGATATTTGTTTTCGCATCATTTCAACGTTCTTAATTCGTTTTTTCACTGCTTATTGTCCAAATTAGCAACGCACCAAACATGTAAAATTAAATTTCAACATATAGAAAATAAGAAAACACGACAGGAATTCTTGCATCCATAATTGTTATATAATATATATTACACATTATTATACATCACTACATCAAGCCGCAACAGCAGTGAAGACCTTCTTGAGGTATGTTCCTTGATTATGATCGTGCTGTAACCATAGATTGTCTTCATTATTTAGTGCGATGCTTGGATCCTTATTCACTGTGAACGGCGGAATTCGGTCATTCTTTTCATAATCCTCTGATAGGTCTGACTGATTCTCGATTCCCACGATGTTTCTTTTCCTAAATGAACAATGTGGCACTTCGGCTCGTTGATTGAGTTGTCGTTTCTCTCTCTGGTTTCTAGACATATCCTTGACATAGAACACATGATTGACATCCTTGGCAAGGACAAATGGTTTGTCCTTGTACCTAATATTGTTGAGATCCACAGACGTCATTCCATACCCATTGTTGATTGTTACCCACCACTGGTCCCTTTCACCCATTGACACTGAAACAAAGGTACCTTAAAATTAGGTCGATAGTCCAGTTCCCATATGTCCTCTATGCGGCCATAATATTTGTGCTTATTCTTGTTTGGATCCGTGGCATCTACGTGGACACCACTATTTTGGTTGGTTCTCCTTTTATGCTGGGCCACTGTGTAACATGTATTTCCATTTATCTCCCTTTATAAGTGAGAATATGCCACGATGGTTCCCTAGCCAATAAATACAGTTGATCATCAAGACTCTCATCAGCTTGACATTCTTTTCGCAACCTACTGCTAAAAGTTTTCATGTGGTCACGTGTAATCCAAGCTTCAGTTCTCCTTGCAAACTCATTTCTGAGGATTTCCATATGTGTCTTGATATACGGAGCCACCAAGGAAGAGTTTTGCAGAACCGTGTAGTGTGCTTTATTGAAATAATCATCCTCCGTACCGATATATGTTTTCTTCCCTAGTGTTCCCTTACCACTTAGTATGCCCTCGTATCGCGATTCAGGCACACCAATCGGGTCAAGGTCGGGAATGAAGTCAACACAGAACTCAATGACCTCCTCTGTTTCGTATCCCTTTGCTATGCTTCCTTCTAGTAGAGCACGATTGTGTACATATGTCTCCAGGACTCTCATGATCCTTTCAAAGGGGAACATGTTGTGTAGAAACACAGGACCGAGAATACTAATCTCCTTGACCAGATGAACTAGGAGGTAAGTCATGATATTAAAGAAGGATGGGGGAATACCAACTCAAATCTGACAAGGCACTGAACCACAACAATCTATAGCTTTGCTAGATCCACAGGATTGATTGCCTTCTGAGAAATTGCGTTGAGGAATGCACATAGCTTCACGGTGGCTAAACATACATTTGGAGGTAGAATTCCTCTCAAAGCAACTGGAAGCAATTGTGTCATAAGCACATGGTTGTCATGGGACTCCAAGTTTAGAAATTTCTTTTCTGCCACATTGACATATACCCTTTACATTCGAGGAGAATCTAGATGGTACCTTGATGCTATCTAGATATTCGAACATGCTTTCCTTCTCTTCTTTGCTAAGAGTGTCGCTAGCAGGTCTTAAGTAGCGGCGTCCATCATCAGTCTTCTCTGGATGTAGGTTATCTCATTCTTTCAAACACTGCAGGTCTTGTCGTGCTTCAGTTGTGTCCTTCGACTACCCGTACACACCCATGAAGCCAAGTTGGTTTACATAAAGATTCTTCATGAGGTGCATGACATCGATCGAACTGTGGACCTCAAGGTGTTGCCAATAAGGAAGCTCTCAAAATATGGACTTCTTCCACATGGGTGCGCGCACGGCAGCATCGTTCGGAACAGATTCACTGCCAGGTCCCTTTCCAAAGAATACTTTCACATCCTTGACCATATTGAGTGCATCCTCTCCAGTTCAGTTGCGAGGCTTGCTCCGAGTGTCTGCCTTACCTTTAAAATGCTTGCCTTTATTTCTTAGTGGGTGTATCGCAGGAAGAAATCAGCAATGTCCAAGGTATACGATCTTTCGACATTTTTTCATATATATGCTGTCGAAGTCCTCAGAACAGTGTGTGTAAGCATTATATTCCTTGTTTGTCTATTCTGAAAGATTACTTAGAGCAGGCCAATCATTAATTGTTATGAACAACAATGCTCGCAGGTCAAAGTGTTCCTGCTTGTGCTCATCCCACACACGTACATCATGTTTACTCCGTGGAATTAGAAGTTCGTCAACTAAAGGCCGCAGATAGACATCGATGTTATTGCCGGGCTACTTTGGACCGTGGATGAGCACTGGCATCATCATGAACTTTCGCTTCATGCACAATCATGGAGAAAGATTGTAGATACATAGCGCAACAGGCCAAGTGCTATGACTGCTGCTTTGCTCCCTGAAAGGGTTCATGCCGTTTATACTTAAAGCAAACCTTAAGTTTCTTGCATCAGCTGCGAACTCAGGGTATTCTCTGTCAATTGCTCTCTACTGACACCCATCCGCAGGGTGTCTTAACATATTGTCTACCGTACGGTCTTCTTTGTTCCATCGCAATAACTTTGCATGGTCTTTATTTCTGAATAAACGTTTCAAGCATGGTATTATAGGAGCATACCACATAACCTTCACAGGGATTTTCTTCCTGGGACGTTCTCCGTCATCCTTGGCATCACCTGGGTCATCTCTCCGGATCTTATAGCATGATGCATGACATACCGGGCATGCTTCTAGATTCTCATAGTCCTTGCCATGGTACAGGATGCAGTCACTAGGACTTGCATGTCTTCTGGACTTCTAACCCCAAAGGATATACAGCCTGTTTTGCTTCATATGTAGTGGAGGGAAATTCGTTATCCTTCGAAAGCATCCTCTTTTGGATCTATAGTTACCACCAAAATCCCTTATCGGATAAACCATTCTTTGCCTTCCATTGCAACAACTCTAGTATGGTACCCAACTTTTCTGGCCCGTATCACAGGTTGGGTAAAACAATTTCTTGTGATCCTCTAGCATGCGATCGAACTTGATCTTCTCTTTTTCACTGTCGCATTCTCTTTGTGCACCATTGATGGCCTGACCAAGGTCATCAGCGGGCTCATTTTTTTTAGCTACGTCTTCTTCGGCTTCCCCCATTGCAATATCATGTAAGGGACTGTATTGGGCAAATATATCATCATGCCCTTCTTCTTCATCTTTACACTCTTCCATTACAACCCTGTTTTCTCCATGCTTGGTCCAACATATATAGTTTGGCATGAAACCCGACTTAAACAAGTATGAACAGAGAGTCCTTGAGTAAGCATACTCCTTTAAATTCTTACATACAGCACATGGACAAAATATGAAACCATCACGCTTGTTTTCCTCGGCCACACTCAAGAAATAATGCACACCCATAATGAATTCTCTGGAGCGGTGATCAGCGTTGTACATCCAGTGTTGGCTCATCTGCATTACATGACATACCATTTGAAAACCTTGAACATAATTACTTAATTGCACAACACTAGTCATCATGTTCAATTAAAATGCTAGCCTACATACACAAACTAATTACTTTATGTTAGGCTCACTACAATGTACATAATCCCAATTAACACTAAACAGACTAAAACTAAAATGCACTTCAGCAGCATAAGGATCTTGTGACCAATCCCAATTGGAATAGACAGATCATTCGCTTCCTCTGCCTCTGTGGGCTGCTTGTGCTGGATCACTACCTCACTTGACTGATTGTTTTGCACATGTTCAACATACTCTTTCTTCCAGTACCATCCTTTACATCCAGTGTCATCCCACTGAAATTAGAACAACAAATTAAGAACTTTAATCAAAACCATCAAGAGAATGTAAGAAAAATAACCATAATCGTCAAATGGGATCCAAAAACTCACATTGCGATCTTGTAGAAGATACGACCTTTGTTGGGAACTGTAACATCCCTAAAATCAAACACCAAAATTCCCAACTAAATAAAATTTTTCCTTTTATTTCCCCGATTATATCCCATGAGCATGCATGTAGGATATAATTTGCAAGTAGAAATGTGTTATTGTCCCTTGCACTTCATTTTCTTCTCAAATTAAGTTGATAATCTAAGCATCATATTTGGATTTTATCTGCATTTTGTACCTGTGTTTATATAACATATAAGTAGCAAATACATATGTATATTTATACACTAGCAAGTTAGAAAAAGAAAAGGAGAAATAAAAATAGAAATGAGTGAGATGGAGCAAACCAGCTAGCCGGCCCACCAGTCCAGTCCAGCCCAGCCAGACCGCCCCTTCCTCCTCTTCACCGCGCACGTTGCACCGTGGCGGCCCACGTTGTGGCCCGGCAACACGCACGCGCGCGACCTGGCGCACTCGCGCCCGCTCGCAGCCGCTGCCAGCCCGGCCCCGCCTGTCAGCTGCCGCATTTCCCCCTTCTCCTGTTCTTCTTCCTCGCGCGGAGGAGAGCACGCGAAATGCGTGACCCCGGACCCACGAGACCGACAAAACCACGCACGAGCAGGCCTGTTCCCCGCTTGTCCCCCTGCCTTGGCCACCAAGGAGCGCCGCGACCGCGACCAGAGCCCTAGCACCAAGCGTCCGCAGCCCTCTGATCTGCCGAAACCGATCTCAACCGTTCGCCATTGAAGCCATGCCGAACTCGGCTATAAGTAGGAGCACCGTGGAGCCCTAGACCTCATCCCACACCCCGCCGCCGCGCTGCGGCACAACCTACCGCATCCCACCGCGCCACTGAGAGAGAGAGGGAGGAAGCGGAGCAGAGAAGGAGTCACCGCCGGAGCGCCGCTGCGGCGGAGCACGCCTGGAGCCGGAGGAGGAGACGGAGCCACAGTCGCGGAGCTGCACGGCACGGCGAACAACTGCATGGCAACGACTCGACACGGCCCCACTATCCTATCTACGCTCGACACCCCGGTGAGCTGCCTGCCCGCCATGTCCAAATCTTGCCCTGCTCTTCGCCATGGTGTTCCGCCTCCGGGACGCGCAAGCAGGAGCCGCTACCGGCTCAGGATGACCACTCGCACCACGCACACATGAGACCGACCAAGCCGCAGGATTGCGAGTCCTTGCCGAGCCGAGAACGCAGCACGACGCGCTCTCTGTGGTACGCGTTCCGCCGCAACCTCGAACGTTCCGAACGCCTCCAACTACTAATCGGTTAGGATAGCCGTCGTGGAGCAACGCCACGCCCCCCTCGAGCCATCTATGAAGCCGTAAGCGCTGGAGGAAGCCCCGTTCGACCTGGCCGCGTGCGCCGCGACCTCACCGGAGTGCCGCCATGTGCCGTAGCCATGAGGAAGACCCTGCCATGACTCAAGATCACCACCGAAGCGCCAGAGGTCTCTTTTTACCAAGCAGATAGAGGAAGCCACTGCTCAATTACACTAGAGTGACACCGCTGCCGCCGATTTGAAGGCCGCCGCCGGCAGCAGAGCCCCGCCGCCGCGCTATTCGCACGAACCACCCCACCAGAGCCCATGAAGCCAAGAATTGAAGCCTAAACCTGTTACTGTCGAAGATTGAAGTAACAAGCCCGCCTCTCTGGGAACCCAACTGTAGCCCACCGGCATCTCCTGTCCGGAGCGACCTCATCGCCGGCCGCTGTGATCTGGAAAATCCAGCAGCCGAGGGCTCCTAACCACCATCTTGCGACCTCAGAGGACCCCTCACCCTGCTGGTGAGGTAGCAACACCATAACCCAAGGAACCGAGGATATCCGACTGCCGACGTGCTTCGCCGCCGCCGGCGAGCCTATGGGAGCACGCGTCGAGCACCTCGCGGGTGCTCTGGCGGCATCAGTGCACACGGCCACACCGCAGAACAGCCACTGTGAACCTGGACCACCGTAGACCGATGAAGGGAAACAGCTCGGTGAACTCGGTTTACCATGGAACATCTCTACCGACCACCGTGCACCGCGAACCGGTTCACCATGAACCGTGAACCGTGGATCGAACCCCTGAGCGCACCTGGCAACTGCCACGTGGCGTGGCACGAGGCCAATACGTGTCCTGGTGGTGACGTCATCCGACCCCACTTGAGAGGCGCCGTTGACTTTGTCAACGCTGATGTCAGCGGAGACGTCATGCTGACATCAGCAGACCGTTGCCAGCCGGACCGTTGACCCGGTCAACGTAAATAGTAGCCGACCAATCAAAAGCTGACACGTGTCACGCCCTGCAATAATGGCCCTTTTTCCATTTTCAGAATTTGAAATAAACTTTGGAAATTCATAACTTATTCATACGATGTCCAAAAATTGCGTACCACATATCAAAATTCTCAGAAAAATAAGATCTACAACATGAACATATATTTGAGTGCATTTGGTTCTTTATTTTCTTGGATCTTTCTGAAATACTCTATAGGAGTCGTTAACGTGACTATTTCGCAATTAATTTCAGAGCCGGAGGAGAATCTGACTGAGGAGGATGACCACGAGTACCTTCAGGAGTTAGGCGACGACTACGAAGGTGCCATGTCCCACCCAATCCTTAGCTCCTATTACGCATTGCTATTGATGTTCATGCTATTGCCTTACGATCATGAGATTATTATGCATAGGTTGCATGGTAGAATATTGTTTTCCCAACCTTGATTAGACTTTATCCTGCTACCCGCTGTTAGGTTAGCTGCTGCTTTTTATACTGTTGCTCTTCCACTACTTGCTACTTATTACATGCTATGTGGTGGAATTGGGACGGTTTATATATGAACCTGATTATAACCACTGGGAGAGCAGTGCTGCGTGTGTCTCGGGTGTGTGGTGAGTGTCAAACAACCAAGTGGGATATGAGACAGGCCTGAGGAGCAAGTCGTGCCGGGGGTGCAACCTGGGCATCCCCACGTGTGATACCTGTGGTGGGTAATACTGTAAGAGGTGGTTCCGGGTGGGATAGCCTTTGTGGTTTGAAGCCCGTGAATGGAGGTGTTGTGATGGCACGGGGAGAGTGTCCCCTAGGTGGAGAAGCCTGCTTGGTCGAAACCTAGGACCTGACTAGTGACTGGAAACATCTGGACTCCTTTTCTACTCACTCAGTCTCTGGTGGGCGGGGAACAGCTAGACTACTTGGTAGGGCGGTACCACTACTGCTAGGTTGAAAGGTGATAAGGATGGGCGGTGACGGATGGAGAGATTCCTGTACCGCCCTAGATGCGCAGTACCACTGGTTGGGCCCGGTGCTACGTCTCCCAGTCTCAGCATGACGGTGTTGGATCCAGAATATCCTAGGGCTAAGTGGTAGGGTGGTACCGACCTAGGCAAGCAAGCACCCGGAATTCTGCCTAGGTGTTAGTGCAACACCTATGATGGCTAATCTTGTGAGTAGCGAAACCTCTGCAGAGTGTATGGTTGATCGATCGATACATATGCCAACTCGATGGCTATGGACCTTTCCTAATGTTTGTGCAACCACTATTAGATGTGAGCATATTCTCTTCTCCCCCTGGTTGATGTCTCCCGGCAGTGTACCCGCTGTGGTAGTGTGCCGCTGAGATAGGCCCGAGAGGGAGTTGGGCCTGTCGAATGAGCGTGAGGTGTGGGTATGTGAGATGTGGTGATGGAAGGGGATGATGGTGCTAAAATGGAGATAAAACTTGACTACTTAAATATTGATTACAACTGCATAGGAAACCTCAGCCTATAGGTTTGCTTGAATAGCCTTGCATCCACTTTCCACAAAGCAAATGCTGCATAGGTGGGCTCCAGTGGCTAGTACATATCGTACTGATAAATTTGCTATCAGGTGACGAGAATGAGTACGACTTTGAAGGAGATGACTGGGAGGATTAGGGCCTCGTGCTACACTCAAGTTGGCTACGAAGGATGAATCGCTTCCGCATCTTCTAAGCTTCTCTGAATGTTGATTTCGCCAATGTGGCGATGTAATAAATGTTTATGTAAGACTTAATTATCGTTGTATGTATCCTGGTATCAATGGAGATATGGGTAATTTCATGGATTGATCCAAGCAATCTGTTGAATTACAGTTCGAGCTTGTGGATTTCCCTTCACGGAAATCGAGGTCGTTTCAGGGACACTCCTTCTTCACTCGGAACTCCATGACAATCTTCTACTTGCACTTGCCGCATGCAATGAGAGGGAGGTGCGGCCTAAGTTGCTTAGAGACCCAATGAGAGTTCGAGGACAACAAGGAGTCACCATCTACTCTCTGTATTCATTTTTAAAATTGCTATAAATTTAAGCTTAAATGTGCAAAAATTAAAATACACTAAATAAATTGCTAGAAATTTCACATTTTGTAAAGTGATATATTCAAAAAATCACTAATAATATATATTCATTTTTGTAGATTTCTATGAATATTCACTAATAATATATTTATTAGGCTATTTATGAAAACAACTATAAGTTATATATACAAATAAAAGGTGTATACTAGTTGAAATAAACAACTACAAGCTCTCACCATCCAAAAATAGAAACTATCAAGTGAATATAAGTATAAATGCTCACAAATCAAGAAATCAACCAAAGGTGTGAAATTAGCTAGATAACCTCTAAAATCAAGCAAAAATGACCATGAAATGAGATATAGAAGTAATGAAGGTGTGAGAATGAAGTTAATAACCTCTAAAACCAAAGAATCTATGTGGAAGTGGAAGAAATCATGTGGTGGCCGAAGAACACAGGAAGAACACAAGCAAAGAGCAAGAACAGAGTATGCTCGGGCTAGAGGTGGAAGAAGGAAAATTAGAGCTTATATAGGTGGGGACTTTTAGACCCGGTTGGGATTACCAATCGGGAATAAAGGCCTATTTTTAGACCCGGTTGGTGGCTCCAACCGGGATTAGACCTTTACTCGCGGCTGGTGTTACCAACCGGGACTAAAGACAGACCTTTACTCCTGGTTGGTAACACCAACCTGGAGTAAAGTCCCATGACACACTTGCCCGTGCTAGTAGCCGTTGGGCATGGACGTTTAGTCCCGGTTGGTGTCTAGAACCGGCACTAAAGGTCTCTTTACTCCTAAACATAAAATATGCCGGGACCAAAGCCCATTCCCGGTCTCGGATCAAAGGTCCGTTCTCTACTAGTGCAGATACCACTAGCATGGGTTGAAGATGATATATAACTAGTAGCGGTTGGAGCGATCCATCACAGGTCAACTCTTTCGCTCCGATAAAAGAAAATCTAATAATTAATGCACCATATGCAATGACATTATGGAACAAATTTTATATTATGGGGCTTGCTTGCATTTATTTTTTTATTAATTGACATAGTCATTGGATGAACTAGAGACAACAATTCAACTTGGCACTATCGAGTTTGTAAAGTATCTTGGTTAGGTGCATTCGTATTATTAGGTGTAGGCCTGCAAGGTCAAGTCGTCGAGGGAACTACTAGATTTTTATTTCTTGCGGAAGGATGGAAGAAATATGGAGCAAATTTAGATGCCTGAAAGGATAGACTAACAACTATTGGCTAAAGTTTAGTCTTTTCGAGGATCTAAACAGGTGAACTAGCTTGTGAACTAACAACTAGCTCAGTTCTCAATTAGTTGTTCGTTGTAAACTAACAACTATCATGAGAACAAATATTGTCACTTTCATTTCTCGAGAAACAACTTTGACTGAATATATATAATTTTTTTAATATTTATGGTACACAATTATTATCATTGATAGATACTTGAATCTAGTTTTTTAATAAATTTAAATATTGCACATATTTGCTATAATTAGAGTCAAACTTGTGGCCAGAAAACAACCGCGACAGTCAATAATTAGGGATGGAAAGTATGTACTGACATGAATTTTAAAGTAGCAGACATGCTCGTTATGTCTGGTCATTGGCAACTTGGAAATATCATGTTGTAAAGCATCTTGGTTAGGTGGATTTGTATTAGGTGTAGGCCTGCAAGGTCAAGTCGTCGAAAAAACACACACACATGTCCAAAACACACACACACACGTGTGTGTGTTTTGATATAGGTGCTTCTAGGGAGCGGGCGGGTGGCTGACCAGTGAGCCTCTCCAAGGGTCTAAACACTATTTTATGCCATTTTATAACCTGATTTTTGTAAAACCATTAGTACTGGTGGTTTGTTAAAAAATCTCCAGTGCATACTTGAGTTTTACCGGCGGTTCTCAAGCCACCACCCATGCAAAAATGTATTTTCACTGGCCGCTCCCACTGTGGACACGATAAATGCCAGTAAAAATACCTCTATAAACACCGGTGACACCCTTATGTGTACTAGTGAAAGGTGCACATCTATACGTTCATTCATGAATGCAGGAGCTAGAATAGAAAATGTTTGGCAGCAGCCAATCATTAGTTGTGTACCTGAAATGAATGTCAAATCTTTAATCTATTTTTTTATACTAAGATCAAATTCTTTGTTTATAATGATTACTATAGATTTTTATAGAGTCGGCTTACTCGTCTCTAGGTAGCGGGTGACTGGCTAACCAGTGGACCTCTCCTAGGATTGAAATATTTTTTGGTATTTTAAAACCTGATTTTTGGAAAACATTTGTACTAGCAGCTTGTTAAGTATACCATTAGTATATACTTGATTTGTCCTAATGGTTCTCTTAAGGAACTACCAATATAAATCAATTTGTACTGACGGTTCTCAAGCCATCGCCCATGAAAAATGAATTCTCACAATCCTCTCCCAGTTGCAGATGTGAAAACGCCAGTAATAATACCTCTATAACCGGCAGTGAGGGCCTTCTATGTAGTAGTGGAACGTGCCCATGCATAGTTCATGTATGAATGATGGAGCTACACTAAAAAATGTTTATTAGCAGCCAATCATTAGGTTTTTACCAAAAAGAATGTCAAATCATTGGTCTATTTTTATACTAATATCTAATACTATGTTTATAAGTGATTACTATAGATCTGTATAGAGACTGCTCAGTCGTTTAGAGGCAGCCGGTGGTTGGCTTACCAGTGTGCCTCTCATAGGGTTTAAATATTGTTCTCCTATTTTTAAAACCAGATATCTAGAAAAACATTAGTTCTGACGATTTGTTACGAATACCGTCACTACATATTTGATTTGTAGTGTCCGCTCTCTAAGAAACTGCCAGTACCAATGAATTTGTACTTAGGGTTCTCTGGCCACCGCTCGTGAGAAAAAATATATTTTCACTAGCCTCTCACACTGCCAGGCGCAAAAAACGCTAGTAAAATTTCCTCTATGAACACCAGTAATATCCTTCTATGTACTAGTGGAAGGTACACATGTAGACTTCATTCTTAAATGCATGAGCTAGATAAATAAATTTTTCCAGCGGCCAACCGTTAGTTGTGTATGTGAAAATGAATGACAAATAAAATATAATCCTTTGTATATAAGTGATTACTATACATTTGTATAGAACCTGTTTTTAGAATCTGTATTCTAGATTAACAATTGTATTAGCTATTTGGTAAGAATATTCTCAGTACATATTTGATTGGTATTTGGGGTTCTCTTAAGGAACCACCAATACTAATCGATTTGTACGGGAGGTTCTCAAGCCTCTGCCTGTGAAAAAATTATTTTCACTAGCCTCTCCACTAGCTAACGTGAAAAAACGCTAGTAAAAATACCTCTACAGCCGCCCGTGACAAACTTATGTGTACTGGTGGAAGGTGCACATCAATAGTTCATGCATGACTGCGGGAGGTAGACTAATAAATGTTTATCAGGTGCTAATCATAGTTGTGTACTTGAAAATGAATGACAAATCCTTGGTCTATTTGTTATAATTAGATCTAATCATTTGTTTATAAGTGATTACTATATATATGTATTGAGCTGGCTCAGTCGACTCTAGGGAGCGAGCGAGTGGCCGACAACTAGACCTCTCCATGGATTTAAGTATTATTTTTTTCCATTTTAAAACCTGTTTTTCAAAAAAACATTAGTACTGATGGTTTGTCAAGAAAACCGCTAGTACATACATGATTTGTATTGGCGGTTCTGAAACCACCGCCCATGCAAAAATGAATTTTGACTGGCCGCTCCGACTGATGGACACGAAAAATGCCAATAAAAATACCTCTACAATCGCCGGTGACACTATTATGTGTAGTAGTGAAAGGTGAACATGTATAGTTCATTCATGAATATAGGAGCTAGATGAAAAAAATATTTAGCAGCGGCCAATCCTTAGTTGTGTACCTGCAAATTAATGTCAAATCTTTGGTCTACTTTTTTATACTAAGATTTGAACCGTTTGTTTATAAGTGATTACTATAGATTTGTATAGAGGTGGCTCAGTCGTCTCTAGGGAGCCAGCAGTTGGCTTACCAGTGGACCTCTTTTAGGATTTACATATTTTTTCTGCTCTTTTTTAACCCAAATTTCAGAAAAACATTTGTACTAGCGTTTTGTTAAGAATACCACCAGTACATACATGATTTGTAGTGGCTGTTTTCTGAGAAGCGCCAGTGCAAATCGATTTGTACTTGCGATTCTCAAGCCATCGCCCGTGAAAAAAATGCATTTTCATTGTCCTCTCCTACCGGGGGATGCGAAAACACTAGTAAAAACACCTCTACAGCCGCTAGTGACAAACTTGTGTGTACTAATGAAAGATGCACATGTATAATTCATGCATGAATGCTCGAGCTAGACTAATAAATAATTAACCGCGGCTAGTTGTTAGTTGTGTACATAAAAATGAATGACAAATAAGATCTAATCCTTTGTTTGTAATTGATTACTATAGATTTGTATAAAGCCGGCTCAGTCGTCTCTAGGGAGTGAGCAGTTGGCTGACCAATGGGCCTCTCCTAGGATTGAAATATTTCTGCTATTTTTAAAACCTGATTTTCAAACTAACAATTGTATTAGGGGTTTGTTAAGAATACTTCGAGTACATATCTGATTTGTACGGGAGGCTCTCAAGCCTCCTCCTATGAAAAACATTATTTTTAACGGCCTCTTTCATTGACTGACACGAAAAACGTTATTATAAATACCTCTATAGCCGCCAGTGACAAAACTTATGTCTACTTATGAAAGGTGCACATCTATAGTTCATGTATGAATGCTGGAGCTAGACTAGTAAATGTTTATCATCGGCCAATCATTAGTTGTGTATCCAAAAATGAATGACAAATCTTTAGTATATTTTTTAAAATTAGATCTAATTGTTTGTTTATAAGTGATTACTACAGATATGTATTGAGTCGGCTCAGCTGTCTCTAGGGAGCGGGCGGGTGGCTGACCAATGAGCCTCTCCAAGGATCTAAACACTATTTTATGCCATTTTATAACCTGATTTTTGAAAAACCATTAGTACTGGTAGTTTGTTAAGAAAATCTCCAGTGCATAGTTGAGTTTTACCGGTGGTTCTCAAGCCACCGCCCATGCAAAAATGTATTTTCACTGGCCCCTCCCACTGGAGGACGCGAAAAACGCCAGTAAAAACACAAAAAACGCTAATAAAGATACCTCTACAAACAGCAATGACCGCCTTATGTGTACTAGTGAAAGGTGCACATGTATAGTTCATTCATGAATGCAGAAGCTAGACTAAAAATATTTAGCTGCAGCTTAGATATTGTTTGCCCGCGAATGCGGTTTATATGCTGGGTCATGTGGTAGATCGTGGATGTGACACTCCCGTTGAGTCCTTTGTAGTCCACTCCCCGTATGTAGAGAGAGTAGAACTAGATTATGATGGTAGACTTGCGCTGTTCTTGTTCTTCCTGAATAATGTTCCTAATGCATTGATAAAGAGTCAATTGTGCTATAGATGATTGTATATTTGGTAGAGTAGATGAATAACATAATTAGTTAGGAATGACATAAGAATCTGATCTCTTAAGTAATCCTATGCTTTGGTTGACTTTAACTTTGAGTAGTCCACACCTCTCTGGAAAGTTATCTAAGCCTTTATCACTATCATATCCATATCTTTATTATTGGCTTACCCTGTTTAAGTATGCGCTATGTGATTGATTCTATTCATAAGTAATGTATCTTGAATCTATCCACTCATGCCTGGCTCCATACCCTCTCCCTGTGGTAAAAATATAAATCGACCACCCTAGAATACTCGGGTAAAATGCTACAATGGTATAATTAATCTGTGCGCTTGCAGATACTTTGAACATGATTATTTATATTTTATCCTCTTTAGTCACTTGCATTCATAATAACTGCTTAGTATTATTCTGAGTAGTTTCCATACATGTCTCTTATATTTTTGCTAGGGGTGACAACTTAGTTATTATGAGAGACATAGGTTTAAAAGAGGTGGCTAAGAAATTTACCAAGTGACACTTAATTAGTACCAACAACTACCAAGACTAAAGCACTCAAAAGAATTGTAAACCTTAAGAACAATAATAGCAACGTTACTCACTTGGATTAGAAGTTGAATACCGAAGAATCTTCAGAAACAAGCCCCAATGAAGAACTTGAATCCGCGGGTACAAGTCATAGAGTAGTCACCGATAGGCTGACAACTCCTCCAACTCTCTCCAGCTCTCTGCCTCTCTACTTCTGGAATAGGAATATCCCTAATCTAGAGAGACTATAAGGCTAATCTTTTACTTGATGCTTGGCTCTAGATCCTATCTAGGGTTTCTACTTGGCTCTAGATCTTCGTTGTGGAATATTAAATCCTGGACTAATTTCTCTTTGGATCATATGGAACCCTTGGGGTCTGGGCTGTATATATAGGCCGGAGTGATGAATCTCCCTTGGATCAAACTGACTTAAGGCAGTAGTCCAGATTAATCCTCAAAGGCGGTGGAGAACTTACATACGATGCATGAGGCTGATTAGTGGGGTCAGGTATCGGCCGATGGGGGGTAGGATCGGCCGATGGGTGGTAGGATTGGCTAATCCCCCTGCTAACTTATGGGCCCTGCTTTCTCTGTGTTGGCGCAAAAAGTGGTTCCCTAAGCCCAACACACCAGCGAAACCGGAAACGACCCTTGAGGCTGTAAAGCTCTCACAGATCCAGCTAGCTTCGAACCCGGTCTGAGAGTGTCAGTAACACCCAAGCGTGCCAGTCAATTTGACCTGCAATTGACAAGGAAAAAGATAGTAATCAGTAATCACAGGGCGGAACTAACCGGTGTGTCCAGGTAGTTCCAACTGTATGGCTCGAAGAGCCGATGTAATTGGAGATCGACTAGAAAGCCGATTCCGTTATGTTATGAACCGATTGTAGCGAAACATGCATTATAACTCAAGTTAACCGATTCAGACATGAATTCAATGACATATACTTGCATTAGACGAAAATATGCTATAAAAGATGTAGTCACAGCAAGCTGACATGATCATAAGATGTCTCAATGTAAAACAAGATGAAATCGGCTATTTCAGCCGATTTAGTGTATACGAGCAACATATAAGCCTATAAAGCAAACAATGTTTCAACTCTCTGGCTAATAGATCTAAATCACAATCTTGCAACAGTGGAGATCAAGCGGATCGAGGCAGTCATGATGAAGTTGCAACTTAAATCCATTAACCTTTGAATCTAGACAACGTTTATTTTATTACTTGTGTGCGACCCGTATCTAATCTAGATCCAAAATACAACCGGCTGGTGCAAAGCATTCTATCTTATCAATATAAAGCAAATGGCAAACATAATTCGTTGAACATATAGATCTATTAGATATAAGCCGACGCATATGGATCAAGACGGGCGAATTGATGATTGCTTTAAATAATAAACAATAAACATAAGCAACATCGGTAACTTAATGAATCCAGCTAAACTGCCAAATTTAACTAGAGCCGATAACTAATCCATGCATGCAAACAATCTTAATCTATAGCCTGTCCACCAGATGACATTAACTAATAGATTAATCAAGCAAACAAACACGAATCGATAATTAATCCGCGCGTGAAAACCGTCCTAATCTGTATCTCATCCACCGGATGACGGTTAACACAGATTGATCGGGTAAACCAGCGTGAATCATCCTTGACTCACTGTGCTTCCCACGTCCACCGGATGACACCAAAGAAACAGAGCTTAGCAAGGACCCTGGTCCGCCATGCTTCCACGTCCACAGGATGATGCTAAAAAGACATAGTTTAACAGGGGGTTGACGATACTTACAAGCAAGCCTGCGTCCACCGGATGACACCTAGCCTGGATGAAGTAACTCGCCGGACTCAACTGACTCTAGGGTTTGTTGGCCGGAGCCGAAAGTTGTGTTGTATTGATGTTGTTGTATATTTTATAATGGCTGAAGGCTTATATTTATACCCTGAGCGTAGCTAGAGTCCTAATCGAATTACAACTCATTAATAGATAAGGAAATCAACAAACTATCCTACATCTAAGGTAACTTAGAGTCCCAACTTCCCTTTCATAACGGACTCCGATCGTGATCGCATCTTGGCAGTGCGGACTCTGGACGACGTCATCAATACCGACGCTGCACGCCTCCTGTCACCTTCGCTCGATAACCGATTCACCGTTCAATCGGTTATTTTCCTTCCTTCCGCTGGAAGGAATCTGCTTCCGAGATCGGTTATCCTCCTCCGGTATCGGCTATCGGCTCCTAGCCCAAAATTTGGTGTTAACACATGCCCCCTAATTTTGGATTAAATTGGTTTATTCCGAAATTAGCGCTTGAGCCTTCAAATAGCCAAAACGCAGCTTCCCTCTCGGCACTTCAAACTTTCGCACCAAAACGAAAGTCTAAACCGTCGCAACTTCCGCCACGGGCTCCAATCCGCCGCTATTAGTTTTGATTCGCCGCCGCTAGCTTCGATTCGTCACCGTCAAATCACTCCCGAGCTAATGGCGACTCCTTCCGAGGTCCCTGAGGTATCAATTTCATCGATCCGCCCCCTGATTTGTGAATCCCTCTTCAACCTCACTGAGTACGAGTTTCAAATCCAGGTGCTAAGGAATGATATTCTGATTCCCCTGAAGGACATCCCCAATACCTACTATCTGGGCCCGATGGGTGATCCGATCCCCAAAGACTTCATCATTCAAGAAACCAACCAGCTCCCATTCCGAAGCTCCATGATGGGCACCTCCTCTTGGGCCAAATCTTTCAGAAACTGGCCAAGCGCACCTGCTGGGTGGAGGAACTGGTTCCGTCGTGTCGCGGAGAAGAAGCGCGCTGACTGGGAGATGCACCACCTGAGCCAATGTCTTGACCTATCATTATCAGAGATGACAAGGAATGAGCCGCTCCTGATCGCTGCCAGTCATTTTTGGTCCAACTCCTTGAATGCTTTCGTGTTCGGAGACGGTCCAAAAACCATTACCCTGGGCGATATCCATATGCTCACCGGGCTTCAGATTACTGGATCATATGATTTCTGGGATCTTTGCTCTAGTGGCAAGAAGGACCCGTATTTCCCGAAGCTGGACACATACAAAGGATGGAGTGGTTATATTCAACACCACCAGAAAAGCTCCTCTTCTGTCAGCGAGAAAGAACATGTCGCATTCTTGACCATGTGGCTTGAAAGGTTCGTGTTCTGTGGCGCCACTGCCGGGCCAGCATATCCTTATCGGGTCTTAGCAGAGAAACTGGCTCAAGGGCACTCTATCCCCCTGGGCAAACTCTTGTTGGGTGCAGCATACAGGCTTATGAGCCGGGTATTCAGTTCCTTGATCATAGGTGAAGAAGTGCAATGCATAACAGGCCCTTGGTGGCCAGTACAGCTATGGCTCAACCTGTACCTATATAAGCTAGTAAGGATACAACTCCAAGGCCTCAACTTTCCATCCACCGAGTATTCAGAGGAGGAAGACCCAAAAACCAGAGGCTGTCAAAGTTTTGGTGAAGCTGCCTCTGCCATAACCATCTCAACCTCAAAGGGCAATATGCTGGAAACATTATACAGGGGCTTGGGACCAAATGTTACTACCTGGTTCCCTTATGAAGATGAAGATGAATTTCCAGCGCCCTCCAGCTTCAAATTCAACAATGGGTGCTCTGATGACGAGGCTATCAGTATCTTGAACGCAATCATCAAACCCTATGCCTTGCCAGCAGACTTCAAGCACCTTCAGAGCGCAAGCGGCAAGGCAACTAGCTATCCTTATTATGAATTCTATCATCCAAACATAGCAACAAGACAGCTAGGTTTCGGCCAATTGCCCCCTCGGCTTCCTTTTTTGAATACATTGAAACCCAGGGAGAACATTACAGAGCACCTTCAGGCTGTCAGAATTTTTCAACTTGGAGCAAACCTGCCCACATTCTCGCCGAAGCCGTGGAATCAAATCTGCATCACTCATCAGAGTTTTGATGATTGGTGGCAACAATGGCATGCTCACTTGTTCTGCCAAACCATCCACGACAAATGCAGAACCCTGGATTCAAACTTCCAATCTCCCCGAGCAGTAAGTTTTCTCAGCCGATTCCAATAAAAACGGCTTTATTCAAACATGTTATTTAACATATATTTCTCGCAGGACCCATCATCCAATCCAGCAGAACGAGTGGAATACTATCCACCTTGTCCAACAGCAAGACTAGGCTCCTGAGCGCCAACGCTGAGACAATTAATGGCAGGCCCTGCTGTACTGACCTCCCCTTCTGCTTCAAAACGACCAGCTGCATCTCAGATCCAAAAGCAAACTCCCAAGAAACGCCGATCGATAAGAAAAATTCAGGTACCCAGTAGCATTTTTCCTTTACTTCAGTACGCCCCGACTCTTAAATCGGCTTTCTACCAGGTGAATCCCCTAACCAACTCAAGGTACCTTGGGAGAGAAACAGGCCGAAGAACCACCAGAATCTACCGGCCATGAGGAATCAGCTGCTCAAGAAGAAGGGATCCGGGAAGAAGGAGCAAAAACTCAGGTACTACTCACTGGGTTCTTCTTTCTTAAATGTCCTAATTGACCAAATCTTCTTTTCAAAAATACAGCCGAATAGCCCTTCCGAAGAAATCTGGGCGAACCTTGAAGAAGAGGAGTTGCCCCCTGAGAGGAATCCAGGTAACTCCTAATCGGCTGTTAGCAATTATCCTTGCTTCCATACTGTTCTTACTTCTGGTTTGCAGAAACCCAACTACCTGAGGCAGTGACAACCGAGGATCCGCATGCCGCAAAAGATACAACCGCTTTAGTCGAACAAATAGCATCGGCATCAACTCTACAACCTTCAGGCCCCATTCAGGTATCCCATCTCTGCCAGAAAACAATTAATCTATATTGTACCTTTTTTGATGAGAGAATGTATGCACTGTAGGTACCGAAGCCTTTGTCTCCTAGCTTTCCATTCGACATAGAAGAGTTCTGTGATAAAGATGAACTGGCCTCCTCCTCCGAGAGACTTTCAGAGCCAGATTTCAACAATCGGCTAAGTGCACTGTTACCCCATCTAGAGGGTGATCTGGTCGCTCTGGCCTCGAATCCCGATCTAATTGATCAAATAATGGACCTCGTCCAGCAGCAACCCAATCTGTCAGCCTTGAAGTCCCTGCAAAGACTTGATGATCTTAAAGTCACAGTATCAGGGATTATCACTGCTCACAAGAACTTGGCAGAGCTTGAACAGCTAAGGAGCAACAAATCGACCAACAGACAAGAAGCCACCAGATTAGCCGATCGAGCCAGGTTGCTCAAGTCCTCCATCAGTACGGTCGAAACAGAATTGGTGACATTGAAAACAAGACGAGACCAGCTGAGAAAAGAATTGTAAGCAGTTGAGTCGGCTATCAGTGAGCGCGAAATCACCATCTCCACCAGCACGATCGAGCTCTCCGAGAAAAATAAGGAAATCAGCAGCTTGATCGTTGCAGACAGAAAGTCATGCCAACGCCTAAACTTGTTGCAGTTCACTGAAAACCGAGATCAACAACTGCTGCAGGCTGGCCACGTGCTCCGTGCAGAATTAATAGAACTGATTCGATCCTTATTATCTTTGTAATATGATGGGTATACTGTTTGGCATGTGCTGTTCACCCTGAATTTGACAACTTAGCCTGATCTGCATTTAGATTTTACGCCTTAATACCGGCTTTGTCTTGTTTCGCATTGACTCTGTTCAGCCTGATATACTTCTGTATGCGAATCGGCTTTCGAACTGCTTTGTACCTTAGAATCAATCACATAGCCTGACCTGTTCTGCATACAAATCGGCTTTCGGGCGTACTTCTTAGTATCGGCTTTGTTCGGCTTTCCTTTGGAACTAACCCCTCAGCCAGATCCATCACGAATCAGGCTTGTGGGTACTCACAATAGGATCGGCTAAAACAGCCTGACCCAAAAAACCGATCGGCGTGCGACCATTGATGGCGGTATTTTGTCTCCCTGATTTGGCAACTATTCCGGATTCAAGAAACGTGGATTAACTGCAACCTAAAATCCGCCGTGCCGTCTCACTTCCCAAAGAAACTGTCTCGGTGCCCGTGTTGTCTTATAAATAGTTGGCAGGCTTGAGGCAATATCACACGCCATCGTATCCGTCTCGCCAACCAACTCTCCCGGCCGCCTCCTTGTATCCACTTCGCTTCCGCTCTCAATCCTTATTTACGACCATGGCCGGCGATGGAAACCATGGGAAGCGCCCGGCGTCTGAGCCCGTCGACGGCGATGAGATGGAACGGAGTATCCGCCGCATCTGGGCCAGCGTCGCCCGAATCGAGCAGACTTTGGGGTAAGTTCAACCATCAGCTTACCATCTCCTCGCTGTTTCTATCTGATTTGATCCGTTTCTGTCAGTCACCAACCATCTCTCGTCAGCGGCATTGCTGGCTCCTTAGCCGGCCTGAACAACCCTGCCCCCGGCGCTGATCCTCCTCGGGCAGCCCCGGCGGATGGTGACGCCGTTCCTGCAACTGGGACAGCGACCCCGGAAACCCCCGCCGCTAGTGACGCCGCCGGGCCCTCTGCTTCTGTAAGGGCTCCAATCAGGCGTATGATGCAAGTCAGCGGACGGGGAGTCCATAGCAGGTATCTTATTCTCCCTTTTCATTGATCTTTAAATCTGGCTAAGTCTGGGTGCCTGATCTGATGGTCCTTTTCAGCCAACGTCTCCCGCTCCATCTTCCTTCCGGTGCACCAATCGGCGCCAGTTCCTTGGTGCGTCGCACGGCGCCATAACCGAACCTCCCTCACGCTACAGCACCACCTCCGGAGTGGAATCGAACTCGAAGTCATCTTCGAGTTCCCAGCGACTCCTACACGGTCCGCCGACGGCCGCCACTTCCACCATGAGATGGTGCGGTATCGCAACCTCTACTCCGAGGCTACCAAAGAGGCCGGCCGGCTGGATAAGGAGAACGAGGACCAGGCCGTCGCGCTCGTTGCCTGCCAACATTGATTTGGCAGAGGCGCGGGCCAACCTCGCGGAGTCAGCAGGTCGCCGTGGCAGGTAATCTCTCGTTTTGTCTGACAGTATGCACAGCTTGTTTCCAACACTGACCTTCCTTGTTTGTGCAGCTCTGACAGCACAGCTGCATGAACTGCGCGCGGCTGCGTCGAGCGTCACCAACGTCCTGCGCGCGCGGGGGCAAACGCAGATAGAGCAGCTTGCGGACGTGCACCACCGCGTCCGCCAGGTGGCAATGAGTGGCGTCCGTCACGGTGCCGCGGGAGCTCTGGCCGCCGCCCAGATCAACTCCGGCATCGTGCTGGAAAACATCGAACCGGGGATCCAGGCAGGCCAAGACATGGAGGAGTTCGGCACGCTGATGGCCGCTTTCGCCTCTCATGCCGACGGTCTCTCCGTGTCCATCGACGCCGAGGACGTAATCCGGGACGGCGTCAATAATCCAAACTAGATTGTATTAGGCATTTTGATGTATATGATACTTCTGAACTCGTTATGCCCGAAACAATCCAATTTACAAGACTGTATATATTTTTTATTTTTGCTCTAAAGGCGACGCTTATCGCATCGGCTGTTACGCTCCATCGAGGGTATTTCATTTTTGTGCTAAGGACGACTCGTTACTACGACGTCGGCCATTTTTGTCCTGAAGGCGACCCGCTTGCACGGCATCGGCTATTAGAGCCAGATTCACATGAATCGGCTATTATCCCCCTACTGGGATGTTAGGGTAGTATTTCTTCAGATGCTTCCCGTTGATGGCTCTGGCGAGTCTCTGCCCTTCCAAGTCTTTAAGGATATAAGCATTACCCGGAGCGCATTCCACCACACGATACGGGCCTTCCCAGTTTGGCGACCATTTACCGAATCGGCTATCTTTGGTACCAATAGGTAGAATGACTTTCCATACTAGCTCTGATTCGGTGAAGCTCTTGCTTTTTACCTTGGTGTTGTAATACTTGGCCACCCGTACCTTATTCTTTTCAATGTATTCCAAAGCCCTAAGCCGATGACAGTGCAAATCTTCTAAACTGTCCATCATAATGTCTTTGTATTCACCGGCTGTAAGCTTGTTTTGTAACGTGACACGCCGTGTCTCAGACTGAATCTCCCATGGCAAGACAGCAGCGTGTCCATAGACTAGCTCATAAGGTGAAACCTTGATCGACCCATGCTGTGCCATGCGATATGCCCACAGTGCCTCGCTCAAATGCAAATACCATTTTCTGGGGTTCTGCTCAATCTTTTTCTTGATGACCTTGATCAAAATTTTATTGGAGGCTTCTGCTTGTCCGTTGGCTTGGGCGTAATACGGCGATGAATTATAAATCTTGATGCCCATGTCGTCAGCAAAGGTCATAAACTCTTCTGAAGTGAACATTGTCCCCTGATCGGTTGTGATCGTCTGAGGTATGCCGAACCTGTAAATAATATGCTCCTTCACAAATTCGATCACGTCAGCTGAAGTGGCGTTCCTCAAAGGAATGGCTTCTACCCACTTGGTGAAGTAATCAGTCGCCACCAAGATCCATTTGTGACCCTTGCTCGATGGTGGGTAGATTTGGCCAATTAGATCAATACCCCATCCCCTAAACGGCCATGGTTTAATTATAGGATTCATAGCAGAGGCTGGAGACTTTTGTATATTTCCAAACTTCTGGCATTCTTGACACCCTTTGTAATATTTGAAACAATCTTCCAGCATCGTAGGCCAATAGTAACTAGTCCTCCTGATGATCCACTTCATCTTGTGAGCTGATTGATGTGCACCACAGACTCCATCATGTACTTCGCTCATCAGCTTTACTGATTCCTCTGCCCCCAGGCATTTGAGCAGCACTCCTTCAACAGTCTTGTAATACAACTGACCATCTAACAACACGTACTTGGTGGCTTTGTACCTTAGCTTTCTGCTGACCCGTTGTGAAGGATTTGCCAGGTAACCTGCTATCTCGCCCCTTCAGTCATCAGTTGATTGCTCGCTGTTACAAATTTCCTGTATCGGCCGATAACCCGACGCGTTCTACGCCAGCCGATTAGCTTACTGGTTCTGGGCCCTGGGGATGTGACAGAGAGATACCGTCATGAACTTTTTGATGAGAGCCTGGCACTGATCATAGTAGCCTCTGAGTATCTCGTCTTTACATTCATACAAGCCGAGCAATTGGTTGATGACTAGTTGTGAATCGCCAAATACTTCGACTGCATCGGCTTTTGCTTCATGCAGAAGCTGAAAACCTTTCCACGCGGCTTCATATTCAGCCTGATTGTTTGTGACAATCGGCCCTATCTGGAAAGCATACTCAAAACGCACACCCCGCGGTGAGATGAGCACTACTCCGGCGCCACCACCTTGCTTGCACGAAGAACCGTCGAAAAACATAGTCCATGGCGCTATATCCGCTACATTAACCGATCATCCGTGATGCTGTGTAATGAAATCGGCTATCGCCTGACCTTTGACCGCCTTAGCCGATTCGAACCTCAAGTCAAACTCTGAAAGCGCCAGGATCCATTTGCCGATCCGACCATTTAAAATTGGCATCGAAAGCATGTGCTTGATGACATCCTCCTTGGACACCACCACACACTCTGAGGCAAGCAGGTAGTGCCTCAACTTGGTGCATGAATAGAACAGGCACAAGCACAACTTCTCGGTCGGTGTGTATCTTGTCTCAGGGTCAAGGAGCCGCCTGCTCAGGTAGAAAACTGCTCTCTCCTTCCCTTCAAACTCTTGAAAAAGGGCCGATCCAATGGTATGGCTTTCGGCCGTCACGTACAACTTAAAAGGCTTCCCTGTCCGTGGCGGTACTAAAACAGGGGGAGTCTTCATGTATTCTCTGATTTCGTCAAAAGCCTTCTGTTGCACGTCACCCCATTTGAACTCTTGATCGTTCTTGAGCTTCAACAATGGCGAGAACGGCAGCACCTTCTCTGATAAGTTGGCAATGAACCTTCTGATAAAGTTAACCTTACCAAGTAAAGACTGCAATTCCTTCTTGTTGGTTGGAGGTACGAGTTCATCGATCGCCTTCCTACTCTTGCTGCCGATCTCTATCCCTTTGCGGTGGACCATGAATCCCAGAAATTCGCCAGCTGACACGCCAAACGCACACTTGTTAGGATTCATCTTCAGACCATGTCGCCTTGTGCACTCCAAAGTGGTCTTCAAATCGGCCAGGTGATCTTTATTGCTCTTGGATTTCACCACCACATCATCTATATAAATTTCAACGACTTTGCCGATCAACTTGTGGAATATATAATTCATAGCTCTCTGATAGGTTGCACCGGCATTCTTCAAACCAAACGCCATGACCACCCATTCAAACAAACCAAGCGCACCAGGGCACCTGAAGGCGGTCTTCGGGATGTCTTCATCAGCCATAAAAATTTGATTATAACCAGCATTGCCGTCCATGAAGCTAATAACTTGGTGCCCAGCAGCCGAGTCTACCAACATATCGGCTACTGGCATAGGGTAGCCATCCATCAGTGTAGCTCCATTTAAATCCCTAAAGTCAATACAGACTCGTAATTTACCGTTTTTCTTATACACGGGGACGATGTTCAATATCCACTCGGCATATCGGCAAGCTCGAATGAACTTGGCTTCTAACAGCCTCGTGATTTCGGCCTTAATGTCGGGTAGAGCATCCTCTCTAAAACGACGTGGAGGCTGCTTGTGTGGCCGAAACCCTGGCTTGATAGGCAGCCTGTGCTCAACAATAGATTTGTCCAATCCAGGCATCTCATAATATTCCCAGGCGAAGCAATCTTTGTACTCCTTCAACAGTTGAATCAGCTCCTGCCAGAACTCCGGGTCTGAATTGGCGGCAATAAACGTCGGCCTTGGTCTGTCGCCGGGTCCAACATCCACTTCTTCGAGCTTGTCGGCTGACGTGAATCCTTGCCCCAACTTACCCTCTGTGCCGTCGATCGGATTCTCCATTTAATAAAAAGACTCAGAGCCGATTGCCCTGATCGGCTGTTGACTCTCATCGCTGACCTTGATGGAGCCTCCTTCCCAAGCCTTGCCAGAGAAACAGTCATGATCCCCAGCTTCCCAGTATGTGGCATCCGCCGTCGCCACGCTGACCGAGTCATCGGCCGGGACCACTTCGACCTCATCGCCATGCCACTGAATGAAGCACTGATGCATGGTCAATGGTACGCAGCAGTTGGCATGAATCCAGTCGCGTCCGAGTAGCAAGCTGTAGGCACCTTTACTGTCGATCACGAAAAAGGTGGTAAGCAATGTCTTCTTCCCCACTGTTAGCTCGACGTTGATTGCCCCCCGAGTGTTGGAAGAATTACCCCCGAAATCCTTGAGCATCAGATCAGTTTCTATTAGATCATCGAGACCCTTGCCTAGCTTGCGGAATGTAGTGTAAGGCATGAGATTGACAGTGGCACCACCGTCCACCAACATCTTCGTCACGGGCATGCCGTCGACATAACCTTTGAGATAGAGGGCCTTCAGATGTCGATTCTTGGCTGGCTTATCAAAAGTAGCTTGCTGTGCGAGCACTAACTTTGCCACTCCATCTTCTGATCCCGAATCGTCTGAGTCGGACTCAGTATCATACTTCTTGACTCTGAACTCTGCAGGCAGCACGAACACCATCTGTGCATCGGCTACAGCCTTTCCATTATTTTGTGGAGGCTTCTCGCGCCACACCTGTTTGGCACGCCCCTCAGCTTGGAGCTCTCTGTTTCTGAGCCGCTGCACCCGGCGCCTTTGGCTCCTAGTTAGATCCCCCGGGCACCACTGATTCTCTTGCCAAACCAGCTGTCGGCGTTCAACTACCGCTTCATCAAGCCGATCGCGCGAGTTCCTTTTTTCACGCCGATCCCGCAGGCTGTGGGGGCTCCCCAGCCTCTGATGCACAGGCCGGCGGTTGACCTGGGACTGCCTGTACACTCAGTACTAATCGCTGCATTCTGGGCAGTTGCGCAGTGTTGGCAGTCTCAAGCCTTCATTCCAGCAGTGTTGGAAGAATGGGCAATGCCAATGATCCTCCTCACCTCCCCGGTGGTGGGCCATTTCTTCGTGATAGCGCGCCTCTTCTTCTTCGCGGAGCCACCTGCGGTACTCCCCTTCTTCGCGCTGCAGCCGCCTCTGATGATCTTTCTCTTTCTATCGCCGCCACTTGTTCAGAAGGTGCTGGTGCGTGGGCCTCCTGCTCTAGGTGCCGCTAGATTCTCCTTGCTCCGGCTGCCTCTGATTCTGCTCCCTTCTTCCTTTGATCAGCGCCAGCTCCTCAGCTGTGATTTGTGCATCGGTATCAACTGAGGAGTTCTTCTTGGCCCGTTCGGAGGTTAATACCTTTACTTTAGTCAGAGGATTCGCGATCTGGACCATGTTCTGCCCTTTCGGGAATGGGAATTTGTCGATCTTCATCTTCCCCTTGGGAGGAGCCTCAAATTTCAACAAACTGCGCCTAATAGCATTCTGGATTGCTGCTTTGAAATTGTGGCAGTTGTTTGTAGAGTGAGGTGAGGCCGTGGTACTGGCAGAACGGTTTTCCCTGCAAATCTTCAGGAGATGGCTTGACATAATTAGCTGGGAAGGTGATGTGGCCTGCACTGACTAACAGGTCGAAGAGCTTGTCCAGCTTGCGCGTGTCAAAGTCGTATTGATCTTCCGCGCTCCAACCCTTCGATACGGCCATGGGCTTTGTCCCCCATTTGAGCTCAACAGTAGCCACTTCTTCATTCTCTCCATCCTCTGAGTCGGAATTGCAGACGTAGGCCTACTTGTATTTTGATTCCTTCTTGAAACTCTGGGCCTGCTGTTCTAATGCGGCCACCCTCTGCATCACTTCGCTGATGCTGTTGAAGTTGGTGCCCACAAGCTTCTCTTAGACGTGTGGGAGCAACCCACTTACCACTATCTTGGCGAGCTGCTTGTCGTTCAGGTTCAAAGAGTAACACATGTTCCTGGTCTCCCTGAATCGCTTGATGAAAGCCGATCCAAGTTCATTCGGCTTTTGGCGCATGTTGGTGAGATCTGTGATGTCTTTCTCCCCAGTGCCAGAGAAGAAGTAATTATGGAATTTAGTCTCCAGATCTTCCTAGCCTTGAATCGAGCCAGGCTCCATAGATGCAAACCAGCTAAACACCGGCCCTGTCAGTGATAGCGGAAAGAGCCGGACCCTGTGAGCTACCTCATACGAAGCTTCGCCGAGCTGGGTCAGGTAACGGCTGATGTGTTCCATGGTGGTGATGTCGTCCAACCCACTAAATTTGGAGAAGTCGGGTAAGCGATACCTGGGCGGCAAATGTCACTCGGTCATACCACTCGGGGTAAGGGCGCCTGTACTTGATTCCAGTCCCGGTCTTCGACTGTAAACCGAACGTATCATGGAGCATGGCACTCATCTGCTCCAGCAGCTGATTGTTGGGTGTCTGGGCGTACCCCGGATGCGGCGCTGCCTGAAGGTCTTGATATGTGATCCCCTCATGGTATCCAGGAGTTGGGTTGGCCACGTCTGCCGCCGGCGTATTTCTAGCTGTCAGGTTCACCGCTGATGAGTTCATCGAGTTCACCGATTGTCCAGTGGCCTGCATGAAAGCGGTGTGCTCCTCCGGAGTATGATCTTTGTATAATCTAGGAGAAGCTGCTATTTTTTGAGCCGAACCGGCCGCAGTGGCACCCTGCACTGGCGTTTTCGGCTGGCTCAGCTGTTGCGGTGAGGAATTGGAGGCCCTTGCCGCTGCTTTTGGATCTGCATCCTCTGCGGGTATGTTGAAGTAAACCGGACCCAGAGACTCCCAATCCTGCCGTTTGAGAACAGTCTTCATGATGTTATAGAATGTCTGCAGGAAGGATTTATGGTGATGGCCGACTGCTGAATAGGCGGCCTCCCAGGTCGCTTCTTCCAGCATCTGCTTGAGGTCGGCCTTACACTCCTCTTCAGATTTATCAGAATGGCCATCCATGATACATCTCGGGAATGCATTCTTCTTCACTATAGAGCCATCACGCTGCTTGCTGAATGAAAGCAGGCAGGCATCAGCGAATTCCTCAACAATCTTGTTCAGCACTGCCGCGTCCTCCTCACTGAGATCTTCGACCCTGACCCTGAGGACACCGTCATCCCTGGAGGGGCCGTACGCCGCAGCCTTCCCTTTTGCCATGGTCTTCAGTGAATTGTCCCACCGAGCGTGCCAAAAAGTGTGTTGGCGCAAAAAGTGGTTCCCTAAGCCCAACACACCAGCGAAGCCGGAAACGACCCTTGAGGCAGTAAAGCTCTCGCAGATCCAGCTAGCTTCGAACCCGGTCTGAGAGTGTCAGTAACACCCAAGCGTGCCAGTCAATTTGACCTGCAATTGACAAGGAAAAAGATAGTAATCAGTAATCACAGGGCGGAACTAACCGGTGTGTCCAGGTAGTTCCAACTGTATGGCTCGAAGAGCCGATGTAATTGGAGATCGACTAGAAAGCCGATTCCGTTATGTTATGAACCGATTGTAGCGAAACATGCATTATAACTCAAGTTAACCGATTCAGACATGAATTCAATGACATATACTTGCATTAGACAAAAATATACTATAAAAGATGTAGTCACAGCAAGCTGACATGATCATAAGATGTCTCAATGTAAAACAAGATAAAATCGGCTATTTCAGCCGATTTAGTGTATACGAGCAACATATAAGCCTATAAAGCAAACAATGTTTCAACTCTCCGGCTAATAGATCTAAATCACAATCTTGCAACAGTGGAGATCGAGCGGATCGAGGCAGTCATGATGAAGTTGCAACTTAAATCCGTTAACCTTTGAATCTAGACAACGCTTATTTTATTACTTGAGTGCGACCCGTATCTAATCTAGATCCAAAATACAACCGGCTGGTGCAAAGCATTCTATCTTATCAATATAAAGCAAATGGCAAATATAATTCGTTGAACATATAGATCTATTAGATATAAGCCGACGCATATGGATCAAGACGGGCGAATTGATGATTGCTTTAAATAATAAACAATAAACATAAGCAACATCGGTAACTTAATGAATCCAGCTAAACTGCCAAATTTAACTAGAGCCAATAACTAATCCATGCATGCAAACCATCTTAATCTGTAGCCTGTCCACCGGATGACATTAACTAATAGATTAATCAAGCAAACAAACACGAATCGATAACTAATCCGCGCGTGAAAACCGTCCTAATCTGTATCTCGTCCACCGGATGACGATTAACACAGATTGATCGGGTAAACCAGCATGAATCATCCTTGACTCACTGTGCTTCCCACATCCACCGGATGACGCCAAAGAAATAGAGCTTAGCAAGGACCCTGGTCCACCATGCTTCCACGTCCACCGGATGACGCTAAAAAGACATAGTTTAACAGGGGGTTGACGATACTTACAAGCAAGCCTGCGTCCACCGGATGACACCCAGCCTGGATGAAGTAACTCGCCGGACTCGACTGACTCTAGGGTTTGTTGGCCGGAGCCGAAAGTTGTGTTGTATTGATGTTGTTGTATATTTTACAATGGCTGAAGGCTTATATTTATACCCTGAGCGTAGCTAGAGTCCTAATCGAATTACAACTCATTAATAGATAAGAAAATCAACAACATATCCTACATCTAAGGTAACTTAGAGTCCTAACTTCCCTTTCATAACGGACTCCGATCGTGATCGCATCTTGGCAGTGCAGACTCTGGACGACGTCATCAATACCGACGCTGCACGCCTCCTGTCACCTTCGCCCGATAACCGATTTACCGTTCAATCGGCTATTTTCCTTCCTTCCGCTGGACGGAATCTGCTTTCGAGATCGGTTATCCTCCTCCGGTATCGGCTATCGGCTCCCAGCCCAAAATTTGGTGTTAATACTCTGTTGAGTCTCTGATGTTCTCTAAAATATTCTTGACATATTTTCGCCATGTAATTCATTGTATTTGTCTACCATGTGGGTCCTTCTTGGTTCTTTTCCTGTATCGTCCCTAAAAAATACAGATTCACCAAAAGTCATGAAATTCTGTTAGTTTAAACCCTATCCTAGGTGATGGCTCGCATTTATATCCTTTTTTATGACTGGTTGGTGGGTAAAATCATACAATAACTACCGCGGCATTCATCAACATTTCACTATTCCTAGTCATACCTCTACTGCGGGGTTCATTGTGTCTACCATGAAACTTTGAACGGTTGAAGAACAGAACAGCTAAACAGGTCACCTTCTTCTGTGAATCAAGCTAGTTGGAGATTTTTGAATATTTGGAAATAAAGCATAGCTTACTTCTCCTTCTTTGTAGTACTCTCAAATCAATCATATTTAGTGGTGTTGATTGTTGACATCTACTAACGTCGTCAAAATACGATTACATAACTTTTAATACTAGAGATGAGATTAGAGATGCATGGTAATTAATTAACTGGTCATTAGCAACTAGCCACTTTATCTATTACCAACATTCTTACCAACATTCTTAGGCAAGAACTAGGTTGTCATCCCGAATTATATATGCTAAGAATAAATAAGGGGTTCATATATTATTCAATGTGACTAGACAGAAATATATAAATATAAATTAAGAACAATTCTGCAAGCGGACAGATAATTATACCATTGTAGCATTTTACCTAGAGTACTACTAGGTTGTCGATTTATATTTATACCACTGGAAAGAACTAGGTAAACTATAATCTATTATATTGATAACAACTATATACAATGAATAAGTGGTGTTACCGTTGTCATTTACTCTACTCATAATAGGTAGAGGTCACAAGATAATAAAGATAAATACAGGTGATAAATATGATCAAGCATCATTAATAATGGATAAACCTCAGAGCACTTTCTAGTCATAATAATAGCTAGCCAACGGATAAACTAAGGAATTTAAATCTAAGGTAATTCTATAACTACATCAATGAATAACTCTAACTAGTGCAATTATATCTAGCAATCATTGTTAGATTAGTCCTATATCACGATCACATGTAAAGGGCATCATCTAGGAAGGATGTGAAACAGAGTCATCATCCAACATCGCGACCGTGCCTGCTTGCTTACATACGGGGGGTGGACTACAGAGGAATCAACGTAGCTGTCACCTACGTGAACTACTACATGACCCGGCACATCAGGGTGCACTCGCAGATAAACAAAATATCTAGACACCACATCTGCACATTGTTCATCATTTACCCATCGATCGTTTGGATAAACGCTATACGAACAATTACATGAATTCAATAAGATCAAACTAACTATACTAGACATATAATCAAAGAAGACAATGACTAATGCAATTAAGAACATATGAACTATTAAGAGCAATGTTTCCCTAATCATAATGAAGAATACAATAATAGAGAAAGAACTAGAACTGCACCGAACTCTGCGCTCCCGACAGACTCCTGGGGCTCAAATCCCGCTGAAGAACTGGATCTCCTCTACTTCTAATCTAACTAGGCTAGAACTATGAACTAGAAGGCTCTTGATGAACTAGAGGGCTCTTGATGGCTTAAAGACTTGATGCCTTGGATGAATGATTGATTGATGCCGCTAGAGGGGCCTGCCCCTTTATTTATAGCCCGGTGAGATGAACGTGCGCCGTAGGATCAAACTGACTTAACCAAGGGCCGAGATGACTCATCAAAGGCAGTAGAAGAAGATGCCAGAAGGTGAAGGGCGAAACCCTAGGGGGAGCGCCGCCTGGCCCCACTAGGCGCCGGCCGGCCCTACCTATAAGGTGGTGGGGCCCCGGTTGATATGGGTGCGTTCCAGAGGCTTCTAGTGTCCTGATGACGATGTTGCCTTCGCGGTTACGTTTCGTGATTTTTATGCACTTTAATCCCTCTTTTATGCTTTTCTGGAATAACCCCTGGAAAATACAGAACATGCAAAACTCGTGAAAATTGTCAGTTAAAACCCTAGACTAGTGTGTATTCATGTATCCTTTTATGTCTAAAGTTCTTATAAAAGTTGATGTTATCCACCATCAATAACTCCCCCAAGCTACCTTTTGCCAGTCCCTTGGCAAACAAACTAAGCCTAATTACTAATGTATTTGGCTCAGGAGTTGCTACAATGCTTTCAGACTTTCCAAGTACACATGCTTTCAAACTGAGATTCCCCTCCGGATTAGACAATAACTGCTCTAATCTTCAGACTTACCCATTTTACCTTAAATTATGGAGCTTTTCAACTCTCGCATGAGTCGTGAGCAATCGAATGATAGAACAATCAAGTCAAGCACTATGTCTCAAATTCTTCACAGTACCAAAATTCTGGAGTTTTTATAAGTTTCTGAAATAAAACTCAGAGCTTAATTGTATGACACCCTCAAGTCCCTCAATATATGTGGTATTTATGGATCTCACTTAAGGCATTACTGATGTTATGCCTCCCTATACCTAAGAGTATATAGTGGAGCTCATAGGAGTAGCCATAACAAGGATAAACATACATGCAATTCATATGTTATAAAGTCAAACAATGGATCCACAGATAATCGAGGCATACAATCAAACCAAGATGTGCATGTGTATGGAATATGGTGGATAGGTGTGTATGTGGTATTTAGTGGATAATTCTAATTCTACTTATGCTCTTTTGAAAATAAATCTCTCTTGGAACTTAGAACTTTGCGAAAAAACATGGGCTATCTTTATTCTTTCTTCTCTCTTCTTTTCTTTCTTAATCAGGGAGGCAGGCATCTAGTACCCATTGTTTTAATTGCTGGGACACTTGTCCATCTTTTATTCCCTTTTCTTTTTCATAGTTTTGCATAGCCACATGCATCCAATAAATGATTTGGAGAGATAACTATTGACGGTGGATCACGTCAACTTTTATTAGAACTTTAGACACAAAAGGATACATGAAAACACACTAGTCTGGGGTTTTAACTGACAATTTCCACGAGTTTTGCATGTTCTGTATTTTCCAGGGCTGATTCCAGAAAAGTATAAAAGAGGGATTAAAGTGCTTAAATATCACGAAACTTATCCGCGAAGAAAACATCGTTATCAGAACGTTGGAAGCATCTAGAAGACACCCGAACCAACCAGGGCCCTAGACCTGACCAGGTGGGGCCGGTCGGCCCTAGGATGGGGCCGGCCAGCGCCCCGCTACTGGAGTCTGAGCCCCGCCTTCTAAAATGTTCCTCCCACGCTTCCTTGGCACCCAAGTAAAGCATCCCTACGTCGATCTAAGGTCGGTTTGATCTGACGGTGCACATAACATGAGATGCGGATTGATGACGTGGTGGTTTCTTGCCCCCTACTCCACCTCGGCCTATATAATGACATCCCAAGGCCCCTCCTAGAGGCATTCTACACCCCGGTGCTTCATATTCTCTACATAAATTAGGGTTAGGGTCCCTCCAGTTGATCTAGCTCTAGTTCATCTAGCTGTAGTAGTTAGGAGAGCCTAGTTCTTCTAGATCTAGTCTTGTTTAGATATTAGAGAGATAGAGTAGGAGAGTAGAGATTCTGGAGGAGTTCCAGCCTGTCGGTTCTTCTTCGTGGCTGTATTCTTCTGGATTCAGCTTCCTCGCCCGGAGCTGCGTTCTGAGGTACTTTTGTATTCAATATTCTAATTCAAGTAAGCAGTTGTTCTTATTTGTTCTTAAGTTTGCAACTCATATTGAGTGCTTTGATCTTTAGGACCCTCTAGATTGAAGTAGTATTTCGTAGTGTAGGCATGGTGCCTAGGCTAGGTTTACTTGTGAATGCCCCCTGATTAGCCGGATAGTGGTAGTTCGCATAGGTGACAGCTACGTTGATTCCTCTGTAGTCCACTTCCCATTGATAGGATTGGTAGGTGTATAGGTGCTTGGTAGGAGAGAACTCTGATTTCTGCTCTTATTCAGGTTACTGTCCAGTTAGAACGGTATTATACAAAGCTTATCGGTTGTTGGAAGTAGATAGTCAATAGCTATTTACTCTTTCTTAATATTATCTAGCCTAATTATAGGGTTAAGTTCATCGGCTTAGTCATTATCACCTACTGCTTCCCTGTGGATTCGATATTTAAAACCTCCGGGTAAAATGTGACAGCGGTATATTATCTGTGCGCTTGCAGATAATCCTATAATAATCTTATTTAATAGAGTGCAGTTAATTTATACCAACAATAACATTGGTGAAAACATAGAGCATCTATAACAGGGCTGTCCTATGGAGTATATTTTTGGTGTTTACTCCCAATGTAGGAGAAAATATTTTTATGATGAACATAGATGAAAGTGGAAATGGTTGCGATTACTCCCAGGGTAGGAATAATGCATATGCGGCTGGAGAGTGTAAGTGATCTTGGTTTTAAAAGCATGACAAGACCCTCATATGGTATACAACAAAGGTTGACTGAACTCAATGTAAAGCATGCAGCATAAATGTGCAAATATTTCCTATCTCTAAATGTATCATATATGGTTTTGGTAGGAATTCACATTTTGTCATACAAGAGCTCATCATGTAGATTTTCAGTTTTCAAAATAAATCTCCAGAACTTAGTAATGCTACGAATAAGATAAATAGTAGCTCAACCTTCATGAATCATATCAATCAATTACCTAGACTTAGCTCAAGCATATGCCTCCACAAGTTTCAGGTTTAGAGTAAATTCTTAAATTAAAACAGCAATATCCAAAACTCAGGAGAATTTAAGGTTGATAGCTAGGTACTTGAAAGGAATGACAACAGAGCAACTATTCATCATTTCCAAGACAAAATTTTAATGTTCATCAATTTTAATTGATTCTAGCCTAGACTGACTCCAAACATATATATAGCTAAGTGTTTGTTGATGGTCATTAACTACCAATTTTATGCCGTCAACTAATGCCTAGGGAAGGACAATAATAGAAGCATAGGGGTTATTACTGATAAATTCCACGAGTTTTGGTGACTTGTGTATTTTCCATGGATTATTCTAGAAAGGCTTAAAAGAAGGATTAAAGTGCTTAATTACCACGAAACTTAACCACCAAGGAAACATCATCACGAAGACCCTGAAAAAGTTTAGAACACACCCGAAGCAAGCGGAGGCCCACACCTAGCCAGGTGGGGCCGGGCGGCACCCCCTAGGGTTTCACCGCCCTCTTCTGGAGTCTTCTTCCACCGCCTCTTTGGAGTCATCTGGGCCCTTTGTTCAAGTCGGTTTGATCCCACGGCGCACGTTCATCCCACCGGGCTATAAATAGAGGGGTAGACCCCTCTCCCAGAGCACCAATTCATTCCTCCTTCTTCATTCGTCAAGAGTAGACAGAAGTTAGGGTTTCCAGAGATTAGAAATAGGGCTCTAGTTCTTCAAGTTCATAGTTTAGGCATCTACCAAGGTTCAAGTAGAGTTGTGCGCCACGCTCGGGATTGCAGATCTATTCGTCTAAAGATCGGTAATTTTATCTTGTATCTCATTATAACTTTGCTTTATTTTAGTATATTGCTACTTATTCAGTTCTTAGTTTATTCTAGTTACATATTCGATATAGTTGTGATTTGTGATAATTATTGTCATTTCATCGTAGAGCGCCTAATTCGGTACTCGAGTGAGTTATGTGGTATACATTATGTAGACGTTGTGTCTAGATATATTGTGTACCTATGGAGGCACTCTGACGTGCCGGGTCATGTGGTAGTCCGCGTAGGTGACAGCTACGTTGGTTTCTCTGTAGTCCACCCCCCGTATGTAGGACGAGCAGAGCGCGGTCGCGAAGGAGGTGACCCTTGTGTCTTAATATCCTCATTAGATGATGCTCCTTATGATGTTTTCTGAGTTGATTATGCTATAGATGAAAATGTGTAATGTGGCGTAAGCTGTAGACTTTGTATTTAGTAATTACACAGGTTTCCTTTAATTTAGCCGAATCTCGAGATTGTCTTACTACATTATTGAGTCTCTATATTCTATCTCTGGAATACCATTTACCTCATTTACTCAGTTATCATTTACCATTTATCATTGACGTATTTATCGCTAAAGCACTAGAGTTATGGGTTATCGTAGGTCTGCACATTTATCTTTCCAATTATTATAGTAGATTATCCTAATGAGTAGAATGCCCCTTTATCCTTTTGGCATAAAACAAATCAACGATACTCGGAATACTTACTGGGTGAATAGCTACAATGGAAGAATTATCTGTGCGCTTGCGGATATATTCTATAGTATTCTTTTTAGGAGGCAACTGAAGATTATTTTACCTTTGGTTTTTGGCATCATGTTAGGGATGACAACTTAACGAGAAGTGATGTTAAAAATACCAACAAGCATTTCTGGCGCCGTTGCCAGGGATGGTAATTGTATTCATTAGGATAATTTATTAAGTTCGTTGATTTGATTTGCCAGGATATTTATTCTAGAATTTCATATAGGAGAGTTCTTCATAGATAATATTATAGAAAAAACATAAAAATAACTATAGACATAAATACTTATAGATAAGCATAACCTCTTACTTTAGCAGACTTACCTGTGTTTTGTTTATGTTTAAATATCTTATATAGGATAAGTGCAGGATTGGTTGTGTACTTTAACTCTTATCAATCAGGAACAACCATAGGAAGAAGGTCTTACATTATTTTGTGAAGCCATGGCTGAGAAGACTATACGTGAATTCTCTGCCCCAAGCACTGAGAATATTCGCGTTGGGCCAACTTTCAACATTGGAGATCATGATTATGAGATCAAGCCAATCCTCATCAAAATGGTGCAAGATATCACATTTAGTGGAAAGAAAGATGAAGATGGAAGTGTCCATCTACATAATTTCCTGGAGATTGGCAACACCATCAACATCAAAGGCATTCCTCAAGACTTCGTGCTACTTCGTTTATTTCCGTTCTCATTGGAGGGAAAGGCAAAGCAGTGGTTTTATCAGAATAAAGATCGAGTCAAGACATGGGTAGAATGTTTAAAAGTTTTTCTAGAAAAGTTTTTCCCAGTAAGCAAAACCAATGCTCTACGAGAAAAGATTTCAGAATTTTGTCAGCAGAAAGGTGAATCTATTCCAGAAGCCTGGGAATGTTTTCAAGATTACATATCAGATTGTCCCCGTCATGGAATGGAAAAGTGGTTGCTCATGCAAACATTTTATCACAGACTAACTCAAAGGTCACGTGAGCAACTAGATGCCACTGCTAAAGTATCATTTATGTCACTCACCCCTGGAAGAGCTGAAGATATTATGGCAAAGATAGCAGAAAATTAGAATTGGACAAACAATACTCAGACATGCCATAAGAGTGAAGAAGTTCCAGAGGAAGTGTGTGCACTGTCAACCAAGATGGATGTACTGTGGAACTGGTTAGAGCAAAGAGCCAATCATAAAAGAAATCATCAAGCTATTCAAGATGCATTCAATTCACAGAATCTATATGAAGGATCTCTAGAAATTGAGTCTGCAAATCCCCCAGAAGATATTAGTACAGTCATCAAGTCCACTTCTCAGAAGCAAGGATGGAATCAACCTCGATCAACCAGTCAAGGTAAGTACCAAGGCAATACTAATTTTTCAAATCATAGACAACCACCCTTGAGAGAATTAATATTAGAACAAGCTAGAATTAATGAAAGTAATTATAAGAAGCTTGCTTTTAATGATAAAGTTTTAGAAGGAATTAATTCTAAGTTGGATAATTTCTCTTCTGTTGTTAAAGATCAAATATTATTTAATAAAAAGATAGAATTACAAATTGCACAATTATCTTCTACTTTGTTTACCACTAACCATGAGCAAATAAAAGGAATATCTACTGGAGGAGGTAAGTCTACACATGATCCACCTTACCCAAAAGGGGCACGTAGACCATCACATTTAGTGCAGGTAGAAGAAGAGATTGAAAAGGACAACAGAGAAGAAGTTATACCACCTTCACCACTAGTTGAACTATAAGATCAAGAATTAACTCAAGATTTTCATGACACAACCCTCCTACCGTTTCCACGCAGAAGAAGAAGAGCAAAAACGGATGATCAATTTGGTAAGTTTGTAGAGGTAATTCAGAAGTTATATGTCAATATTCCGTTGTTAGATGACATGCAGGTACCTACATACGCGAAGTATTTTTGAACCATCCTCAACAACAAAGGACCACTACCTTCTACTGAAGTTGTTAAGCTAACGGAGGAGTGTAGTGAGGCAATTCTAAGTTCTTCTCCTACTAAGAAGAAGGATCCAGAGTGTCCCACTATTGATTGTTCAATACGAGACCAGATGTTCGAGAATGCTTTATGTGATCTTGGAGCAAGTGTCAGCGTCATGCCCAAGACTGTCTTCGACAAACTCAACTATTCTACGCACTCACCAACCACGATGTGTTTGCAATTAGCTGACCAATCGGTCCGCTATCCCTCAGGAATCGCAGAAAATATTCCGGTAAAAATTCGTAACTTTTTCATTCCCGTAGATTTTGTAGTACTTGACATACAGGAAGAGAGGAAGATACCCCTCATCCTCAGGGTGACCATTCCTAAACACTGCAAATGCAACCATCAACGTCGGAGCTAGGAGAGATCACATTCACCATCAATGGGCAAGAAGAGCGATTCGCATTCAGGCCAAGATTGGAGCAATGCCAAACGTTGAAGTGTCATGAAGAACATGACGCCACAACATCTCCGACACCAGAGATGAATCATAAAGAATAATTCAACTAGAGAAGTCTAGATCGACGGACTCAAAAACCCCGAACCTTCGCTTGGGAGGTAACTCGGTAGTTATCGGTAATTTAATTCTTGCATTAAAATTTGCATATTTACTTTCTCTTAAATTGCATTATTAAAAAGAAATAAAAATAAGCATAGCATGATTAAAGCTTAAGCCCCTTGTGATTATTACTAACAGAGTGTTAAACCCCCGTCAGTGAAATTTACTGTGGTGGCAGAAAATTATAAAAAGACCATCATTAGAATTCTAATTTTTCATAGATTCTTAAAAGTAATTTAGTTTTTCATTCTTGTGTCATTATACGGTATAAATACGGGAAACATGTGGGACCCACCATCATCACATCAAGTCATTTCAAGTTCCATCATCAACCACCACCTTTCACTACCATCCAAACTCCACCATTCATCTATGTACTACCCTTCACTCATTCATTCACCAAAGAAAGCATGCACACACATGAATTTGGAAGGGCATCAAGGTGGTGTCGACATTGTCTAAAAGCAGAGAGCCAAGGGTCACCAGGTGGGGCTAGCCGGCCCCATGGCCACGCCGGCCGGCGCCCCTCCTCCACTTCTCTGCCTCTCCTTTCTTTTATTCACTCACTCACTGACATACACACCAGAGAGCTCCTATCCACCTTGCTTCGTAGCTCGTGATTACAAACTCTCACAATCCTTTCATTTGATTCAAGTTTAAGCAAGGGAAGGAGTAGAGAAGAGGATTAGCAAGAAGACCTAGAAGAGAGATCATCACTTTGATGCCTTCTCTTCATTTGTTCTTGTTTTGTTCTTGTGTTCTTGTTCGTTCTTGCCGTGTTCTTTGTGTTCTTCATTTTTAGGCAAGATGAGCAATAGAATGAAAGGTGCCATTCGATCCCTTGGAAGAGCCTTCTCACGCCGCACAACAAGAAGTCAATCATCATCGCAAGTGCCATCGTTCGTCGGCTCCGACATGAATATCGATCCTCCGTCACCCTTCACGTATGACAACCCTTCATCCTCTTCCCAACCAGAAGAGAGGTATGAGCTCACAAGCATAACTCAAATTTCATTACCAACTAGACTGCAGAGGGAGATATTAAATGTGGTTAAAAACAAAGAATTTACGCATACTACAATTTTTGATGCCACTTTGCTCCATGAAACCGGAATGGATTCTAAGTTTGAGCTTATTTTTAGAAATGTTGGATGGAAAAATGCATGGCAAATTAATGAGCAGAGTAGCAAGTTACTCACTATAGAATTTATTAGCACCCTAGACTTTAATGATGATGAGGTTAATTTTATAATGTTTAATAAATTTTTCACCCTCTCATGGAAAACTCTTAGTTTAGCATTAGGATTCAATAATCAATGTGTGGTCAATATTTCTGAAACTCTCCAAGACTTTGATAAAGATGATTTTTGGGAGAGTATCACTGCAGAGAAACCAGAGAGAAAACAAAAATATACTACTGAAGAAGTTCATCAACACACAATGAGATTCATGGTTAAATGGCTAGCTTTTACATTCTTTACTAGAGAGGAGTTAAATACTATTAAACAAGATAAGCTGCATTTCTTATATATCATCATTAAAAAGAGGAAGGAGTCACCTATTAAAATGATGTTGAATTATTGGAGAACTGTCCCTTCAATGGAAAAGTACAGTATTTCTTTTATTTCCTAGATTACTCGTTTAGCTGCAGGGCTAGGTTTATTATTAAATGCTTCACTTGTTTACATTTCTGATGCCCGCAGAATTATTGGTTACGATTTTTTCTTTCATGCTCACATGCTTAAACGCCGAAATAATAAAATAGCTATGATTTATAAAAATTATAACAATGAGTACGAACTACCAGACAGGGAGTTAGAAATTTATTCTGTTCAGAATTTTATTTTTCCAGCTGTTAGAGCTAATGTTGGCAGGTGTCCGTCTGCACGCATCAGCAGGGCACCGAGAACTAATTTCACTGAAGCTGACCAGCACCATCTAGGCCAGCTTATTCCCACTATATTGATTTTGATGAACAGGTATCGATGCAGGAGCCACGCCAGCAGTGGACTACACATGCAGGATGGGAGGAACAGCCCACATTTTAGTAAGGAGAATCTTCGTCAGCAGCATAGCAGCGGGTTGCTGAGCAACTGATTTTCAGAGAGGGACGAGCATCTTTTCTACACGCGGGAACACGGACTTCACCACTGGTGGATCGTATCCGTTCCACGCACCACCGGAAGATGACTACTATCAGCCACCTGAGCAGCACTTTTTGGCTACCGCTAACAATTTTCCAGCTTTATCTATGCGTCTCACTAACATTAAACAGGGACAGAACACAATAAGCGACACACTGCACCAGCACGAGCAGTGGCGGCAGTAGGTCGACGACAGGTTCTACCAGCATAAACAATGACAGCACAGCACGAACCAATGACTGGATCAGATCTATCAAGGACAGTAGCAGACGCAGAGCGGATTAGAGTATCTGATACATCGGATGGGATACCCGCCGCCACCTCCATCACATTACTAAGCAACATCCAGCTTGAGGGAGATTCCCGCTAGGTAAGTACCTCTCACCTTTATATATACTCTTTATTTCAGTATTTAATTCAGTCTTCAATTCTGTCAATTTTAATATTACTAAAAACAACAAGAAAACCAAATAAAAATTTATTTACCGCTTCTTTAGTTATTGCATTAAATTCCTACTTGTGTAAAAATGAAAATCCAAAAAAATAATAGATTGTATAATTAAGTTTGCTTTAAATTCCGCATTCAACTAGTCTTTAGAATAATTAGAACTTGAAGCTAGAGAAAAATAAAAAAATATTTAAATTGTTTAAATATAATTTCCTGTAATTACTTAGTATTTAAATTTAAATTCTCCTACGAATTGCATAAAGTCTATCTACCATGAAAATTTATTCTCAAACTTGATATCAGTGGGTAGCATAAGCTTTTTCTAAGTAATTAACGGATATGATATAAGAAGGTTTGAGTTACTATTTATTTCATTCTGAGTGAAACCTGAGCTCCAGACATTTCAAAAATCAAAATCAAAACAAAAATACTAATTTATTCTGCTAATATGATTTAAGTAAACTATTCTGTTATGCATTCATGATTGAATTCACATGCACAAAAAGTTTTCACTCTATGCACAAGTCTCACTCTTAGAAGTCTAACAGAGAGTGTGGGTTATAAAATTAAAAGATGCCATACAAAAGAAGTATGAGCCTGAAAGATGCCATATCAAAAGGGTATGTGCCAAAAAAAAAGACAGTAAAACAATGGGTGCAAAGACACCCGCCTGAGAGAAAAAAATAGGTATAAAAAGTATCCGCTGGGGAGATAACCCACACTCTTCAGAAAGACAGAAAAGAGAGGACACTACAAGAAATGCTTGATTTTGTGACATAAAATCCATTTATGACGCGGGTTTTTTGACATTAATTATCATACAGTTTATTTCATAATACGTTGGTTATGACATGATTTTATGTCATAAAACATGAATTATGTCATAAAATATACGCAATCTTCTTTTGACATTGCACTTTTGTCATAATATACATAACCGATGTCATAATTGACATAACTAATGTCATAATTCACATAACTATGTCATAATTAATGTCAAAAAACCCGCGTCATAAATGGATTTTATGTCAAAAAATCAAGCATTTCTTGTAGTGGGATAATGCATAGAAGTTCAAAAATGAAATTTGATCACATTCACACATTCAATCATGATGTATAGCTTAATAGTCCTCTGCAATCTTATTAGTAGGCTCTCATTATTTCCTAAATAAAAATTACATACTTATTCAAAAAAACTGGAGCAATGGTTGAAACAAAGGATGAAAGACATAGTGCCTGCTTGATTATTCTGCCTCTCAATTACCCAAGATCTAGTTTAAATACCCCACGATTGAAAAGAATAGGAATAAGTTTGAAAGGTGGATTAATGAATTTCAATCCGGAAAAGAATTTCTGTTTGAATATTTAAGTATTTGTTGGGAGTTATACATTTTTATGGAACCCTGAATAAATTAAATCAAGTCAACTTTGCTAAGGGACTAGCCAAGACTTAGCTTGGGGGTGTTGTTGACGGTCGTTAAGTACGAATATTATACCGTCAACTAATGCCTAGGGAAGGACAATAATAGAAGCATAGGGGTTATTACTGACAAATTCCATGAGTTTTGGTAAATTGTGTATTTTTTAGGGATTATTCCAGAAAGGATTAAAAGAAGGATTAAAGTGTCTAATTACCACGAAACTTAACCGCCTAAGAAAACATCATCACGAAGACCCTGGAAGAGTCTAGAACACACCCGAAGCAAGTGGAGGCCCGCACCTGGCCAGATGGGGCCGATCGGCCCTGGGGTGGGGCCGGGTGGCGCCACCCCCTACGGTTTCGTCGCCGCCTTCTGGATCCTTCTTCCACCGCCTCTTTGGAGTCATCTGGGCCCTTTGTTCAAGTCGGTTTGATCCCATGGCGCACGTTCATCCCACCGGGCTATAAATAGAGGGGCAGACCCCCCCTCCCAGAGCACCAATTCATTCCTCCTGCTTCATTCGTCAAGAGTAGACAGAAGTTAGGGTTTCCAGAGATTAGAAATAGGGCTCCACTTCTTCAAGTTCATAGTTTAAGCGTCTAGCAAGGTTCGAAGTAGAGTTGGGCGCTACGCTCGAGATTCCAGATTTGTTCGTCTGGAGATCGGTAATCTTATCTTGTATCTCATTATGACTTTGCTTTATTTTAATATATTGCTACTTATTCAGTTATTAGTTTATTCTAGTTTCATATTCGATATAGTTGTGATTGGTGATGATTATTGTCATTTGCTCGTAAAGCGCCTAATTCAGTGCTCGAGTGAGTTAGGTGGTATACATTATGTAGACGTGGTGTCTAGATATATTGTGTACCTACGGAGGCACCCTGACGTGCCGGGTCGTGTGGTAGTCCACGTAGGTGACAGCTGCGTTAGTTCCTCTGTAGTCCACCCCCCGTACGTAGGACGAGCAGAGCGCGGTTGCGAAGGAGGTAACCCTTGTGTCTTAATATCCTCATTAGATGATGCTACTTATGATGTTCTCTGAGTTGATTATGCTATAGATGAAAATGTGTAATGTGGCGTAGGCTGTAGACTTTGTATTTAGTAATTACATAGGTTTCCTTTACTTTAGCCGAATCTCGAGATTGTCTTACCACATTAGTGAGTCTCTATATTCTATCTCTAGAATACCATTTACCTCATTTACTTAGTTATTATTTACCATTTATCATTGACTTATTTATCGCCAAAGCACTAGAGTTATGGGTTATCATAGGTCTGCACATTTATCTTTCCAATTATTATAGTAGATTATCCTAATGAGTAGAATGCCCCTTTATCCTTTTGGCATAAAATAAATCAACGATACTCGGAATACTTACCGGGTGAAGTGGTACAATGGGAGAATTATCTGTGCGCTTGCAGATATATTCTATAGTATTATTTTTAGGAGGCAAGTGAAGATTATTTTACCTTTGGTTTTTGGCATCATGTTAGTGATGACAACTTAACATGAAGTGATGTTAAAAATATTAACAGTGTTTATTTGGTTTTAATGGTTGTATAATTTTCTAATTATTATTTTTTTATTGGACTCAGAAAGACTCTATGACTTGTGGACCTTCATGTGTCCACATATTTTTGGTATTTTTAAATTTTCCTATGATACTATGGTGAACGTTCATGTGCTCACATATTTTTGGTATTTTATGACTATATAAAATAGACTCAATAATCACCTAGGTATAATTACCTGATAACTAGGGGGATGCTCCTCCACCGAGTTAGATGTTTGCAATACTTGGTGTTGAGTGATCTTCAGAGTGAGCTAACCAGTAGTAATCCTGGTGGGTGCTACTGATAGACTTTCTCCTTAGTTATAATTTTGTTCCTGTATAATTATGTTCCAACAAGAAAACCAAAACTCGAGGCTTGAATTTAACAAGGGGTTAGTGGTCAGCCAATGAGCGATTAATTATTCTTTATGAGTTGATTTTGACAGATCTTGGTAGGATTTCATGTTCCTCTATCTTTTTATTTTTTTGATTTTGTAAAACAGGAAATAAATATGAATGCTCTTTAATTTTATTTTTATGCCACCACAGTAAATACTCCTATGGGTTTACCATAAGTTAATTCACATGGGGCTCTAGTATTTATGATGCAGTGAATAAAGCAGCAAATATTTTTGTTGTTTTATATTTTAATGTGCAAAGATGATTATACTAATAAATGTGTTAAAATAAAATTTCTAGTGAATGCTAACTTAATTAGATAACTACCATTCTAACCTTATGGCTAGGGTATGGAATTTAAAGTCTACTGATAGGACTTAGATAGAGAAGAGTACATATTCAGTAGGTTCATCGTCTGAGTTTACCTCAGTCAATTCCCCATTTTGCAGTGGTGTGGTAGGTGCTTCTTCCTCCTTCCATCTCATTTCTGTCTCTTCTGCTTCTTTGTTTTCTAGCTCCAGCTCTTCCTTGTCACACTCCCTCAGGTATTCTTCATCTCTTTTCATCCATGGTTCTAGTTGTGCGTGGATCTCTTCTTTCTCTGCCTTAGCAATCTAGTCCATTCTTTCAGTTTCCGCTTCCCACTCACTCCAGCGTGGTGCTTGTACGACTTCTTCTTGCTCCTTGTAGCAGTCTTCATACTTCACAATCTTGCCAAGGAATTCCTCCCATCCACAGTGAGGCTGGGCAGCCTGACGGCGGGCTTGGCGTCTTCTCCTATTGCATTGCTTCCTGTTCTGCTCATGTTATCAAGTGTTCTAAATTGATAGCGTACCTTTCCTGCGGGTAGGTTGAAGTGGATCTGTCCAGACCCGATGTAGATAATAGCATTGGTGGTGTAGAGGAATGGTCTTCCCAAAAGAATAGGTGATTCATCGTCTCCCTGCATGTCAAGAACTAGAAAATCTGTGGGTATATATTTATCTTGAATTCTTACCATAACGTCCTTAACCACGCCTTCAGGGAATCTTAGCGATTGGTCTGCTATTTGCAACTGAATATATGTTGGGCATAGAGGTAAATCATTAAATAAATCATCGTATACCTTTTTGGACATTACGTTGATGCCTGATCCAGTGTCGCAGATGGTGTCGGCAAAAGTGGTATCTCTGATTGTGCATTCAATGATTGGTATACCTGGGTCACCTTTCTTTGTCAGGAATGGTTGAGGAAGCATATGATCATTTTCTATGTTGAGAGCAGTGATTAGTTGAGCAGTCTCTTCATGTGCATGCTGGGCTTGTTGTTCCTCCATCTTCTATTGTTCTTCTTCTTGGGCATTACTGGTTGTTGTTGCTCTTCTTGTTGATGGAATTGCTTCGGGACTGCAAGAGTCTTTAAGATGCGGTTCTTGAACGAGAATCTCTCTTTCTTGTCCTTGATGGAGAGGACAATCTTGGCATGTTCCGCATAGATGATGGCTTTGGCTGTGCACAAGAATGGTCATCCCAAGATAATGGGTGCCTTCTCATCCCCTCCTGTCTCCATGATCACGAAGTCAATTGGGACATATGATTGCCCCACTCTAATAACAGCTTCTTCTAGCACTCCCTCAGGGTAGCAAATGGACTGATCTGCAAGCTGCAAATGCATATCTATGTACAACAAAGGATCACTTAATATTTTATCATAAATTACCTTGGGCATTATGTTTACACTTGCGCCGAAATCGCAGATAGCTTCTGGAAAGCTGTGACATCCAATGGAGATAGGAATGACAGGTCTTCCACGGTCTCCCATCTTTTCAGGTAGTGAGTGATCAATCCACTTTATATCTGCAGGCTCAATATGGTATTGGGTTGCATTGTGAATATCAACAAGCTTAGCAGTTTCTAGATCTTCTGGCTATCCTGGAATCTTACCTTTCTCAAATGGAGGGACAGCAGCAGCTAGCTGAGCTAATTGTGATTCTAATATTTTATTAAAGTTATGCTGATTCTTTATAGCAGAAGCAAAAGGTATCCATTCTTGTATTAATGTTTTATAAAGCTTTATCATTATAGGTTGCCTTTCTAGACATTTGATCTAACAATTTAGATTAACCAGGAACTAAATCTCTTAAAGGTGGAAGATTGTAATTATTGTAATTATTACCTTTGTTGTTACCTTAGTAGTTACCTTGTCGAGGTTGCTGATTCCATCCTTGGTCTGGCTGGTTCCATCCTTGATTTGGCTGAGGACGATAGTAGGAGTTATTGTTGATGAAGTTGACATCCTCTTGCAGCGTAGGGCAGTTAACAACTGAATGCCCGTAATCTCCAAATTCTTCACAGGTCATGCGAGAATCATCAATATGCATGACTTCCTTCTTCTCTAGATCGAGCTTCTTCATGATGAGGTCTAGCTCGACAGTGGCCATGTCAGTTTCCTTGAGATGATGAATGCCTCCTCCTCTCTTGCGAGGTTGAGTACGTTCTTCATTACAGCTTGGATTTGAGGCCATCTTCTCAACAAGTACTTGAGCTTCTGGAAGCTTAAGTGACAGGAAAGCTCCTCTGGCTGCAGCATCAATGGACTCACGGGTGCTAGAGATAAGCCCGTGGTAGAAGGTCCGCATCAATAGCCAATCCTCTATCCCTTGATGAGGACAGTCTTCAATATAATCTTGAAATCTTTCCCATGCTTCAGTGAATGATTCATCATGTTGCTGTTGAAAGCTTGAAATTTTTCCACACAGAGCATTCGTGTTGCCTGTAGGAAAGAACTTTGCGAGGAAAGCAGTTGAGCACCGGTCCCATGTAGTGTTCTTCTCTTTGTTGGTGTAGAACCACTACTTAGCTTTCCCTAAAAGTGAAAATAGGAAAAGACGGAGTAAAATAGCATCTCTTGGTACTCCTCTGATCGTGAAGGCTGCAGATCTCTAGAAAATGTTGTAAGTGTGCACTTGGCATCTTCATGAGCTTTTCCACAAAATTGGCTGACTTGAACCATGGTGATAAGAGAAGGTTTGAGCTCGAATCCATTTTCCCCAGTGTTGACTGCTGATCCAGTCCGGATGTTTTCTGTTGTTGGGGTAGAGAACTCGCACAGTGTCTTCTTAGCCATGTCTTCAAACGCAGAAGCTAAATTTTCTCCTAAGTGTTCTTCTTCCAATGTTGGAGCTGGCTCCTTTGATGAACTAACTTGAGCAGCGATGGGTGTTCTTGATGGTATCTTGAAATTGTCCCTCGCCTCTACAAACTTCTTTCTTCTCAGGAGTTTCTCTGGATCATCAGTGAAATTATTTGGAAGAGTAAAACCATTCATTCATCACCCTGCATAAGATTAGTAAATGATAAAAAACAGGGGTGTGCCTGTTTGAGTTAGAGATCAATCGGTAATACAATCTTATCCATGATGCATATGTGTTATCAATATTTCCTAAGTTTAATGTGCCTTCGCCTGCAACGGCGCCAAAAATGCTTGTTGACATCTACTAACGTCGCCAAAATATGATTACATAACTTTTAATACTAGAGACGAGATTAGAGATGCATGGTAATTAATTAACTGGTCATTAGCAACTAGCCACTTTATCTATTACCAACATTCTTAGGCAACAACTAGGTTGTCATCTCTAATTATATATGCTAAGAATAAATAAGTGGTTCATATATTATTCAATGTGACTAGGCAGAAATATATAAATATAAACTAAGAACAATTCTGCAAGCGGACAGATAATTATACCATTGTAGCAATTTAACTAGAGTACTGCCAGGTTGTCGATTTATGTTTATACCACTGGGAAGGACTAGATAAACTATAATCTATTATATTGATAACAACTATATACAATGAATAAGTGATGTTAGCGATGTCATTTACTCTACTCACAACAGGTAGAGGTCACAAGATAATAAAGATAAATACATGTGATAAATATGATCAAGCATCATTAATAATGGACAAATATCAGAGCACTTTCTAGTCATAGTAATAGCCAGCCAATGGATAAACTAAGGAATTAATATCTAATGTAATTCTATAACTACATCAATGAATAACTCTAACTAGTGCAATTACATCTAGCAATCATTGTTAGATTAGTCCTATATCATGATCACATGTAAAGGGCATCATCTAGGAAGGATGTGAAACAGAGTCATCATCCAACTTTGCGACCGTGCCTGCTTGCCTACATACGGGGGGTGGACTATAGAGGAATCAACGTAGCTGTCACCTACGCGAACTACCACACGATCCGGCACATTAGGGTGCACTCGCAGATAAATAGAATATCTAGACACCACGTCTACACATTGTTCATCATTTACCCATCGATCGTTTGGATAAACGCTATACGAGCAATTACATGAATTCAATAAGATCAAACCAACTATACTAGACATATAATCAAAGTAGACAATGAATAATTCAATTAAGAACATATGAACTATTAAGAACAATGTTTCCCTAATCATAATGAAGAATACAATAATAGAGAAAGAACTAGAACTATACCGAACTCCGCGCTCCAGACAGACGTCGGGGGCTCAGATCCCGCTGAAGAACTAGATCTCCTCTACTTCTAATCTAACTAGACTAGAATTATGAACTAGAAGGCTCTTGATGAACTAGAGGGCTCTTGATGGCTTGAAGACTTGATGCCTTGGATGAATGATTGATTGATGCCTCCAGGGGGGTCTGCCCCTTTATTTATAGCCAGGTGGGATGAACGTGCGCCGTAGGATCAAACCGACTTAACCAAGGGCCGAGATGTCTCCTCAAAGGCTGTGGAAGAAGACTCCAGAAGGTAGAGGGCAAAACCCTAGGAGGGCGCCGCCCGGCCCCCTAGGCACCGGCCGGCCTCACCTATAAGGTGGTGGGGCCCTGGTTGCCTCGGGTCTGTTACAGAGGGTTCTAGTGTCCTGATGACGATGTTGCCTTCGCGGTTACGTTTCGTGATTTTTATGCACTTTAATCCCTCTTTTATGCTTTTTTGGAATAACCCCTGGAAAATACAGAACATGCAAAACTCATGGAAATTGTCAGTTAAAACCCTAGTGTTGACGGTCGCTAAGTACCAATTTTATACCGTCAACTAATGCCTAGGGAAGATCAATAATGGAAAGCATAGGGGTTATTACTGACAAATTCCACAAGTTTTGGTGAATTGTGTATTTTCCAGGGATCATTCCAGAAAGGCTTAAAACAAGGATTAAAGTGCTTAACTACCACAAAACTTAACCGCCAAGGAAACATCATCACGAAGACCCTGGAAGAGTCTAGAACACACCCGAAGCGACCGGGGACCGAACCCCACCAGGGTGGGGTCGGCCGGCGCCAGGGTGGGGCCGGTCGGCGCCCCCCCTTAGGGTTTCGGCCCACCTTCTGGAGTCTTCTTCCACCGCCTCTCTAGGAATCATCTGGGCCCTTTGTTCAAGTCGGTTTGATCCCACGGCGCACGTTCATCCCACCGGGCGATAAATAGAAGGGGCAGACCCCCTCCCAGAGAACCAATTCATTCCTCCTGCTTCATTTGTCAAGAGTAGACAGAAGTTAGGGTTTCTAGAGATTAGAAATTGGGCTCTAGTTCTTCAAGTTCACAGTTTAGGCGTCTAGCAAGGTTCAAGCAGAGTAGGGCGCTATGCTCGGGATTCAGATCTGTTCGTCTGGAGATCGGTAATCTTATCTTGTATCTCATTATGACTTTGCTTTATTTTAATATATTGCTACTTATTCAGTTCTTAGTTTATTCTAGTTGCATATTCGATATAGTTGTGATTGCTGATGATTATTGTCATTTGATCGTAAAGCACCTAATTCAGTACTCGAGTGAGTTAGGTGGTATATATTATGTAGACGCGGTGTCTAGATATATTGTGTACCTACGGAGGCACCCTGACGTGCCGGGTCATGTGGTAGTCCACGTAGGTGATAGCTGCGTTGGTTCCTCTGTAGTCCACCACCCGTACGTAGGACGAGCAGAGCGCGGTCGCGAAGGAGGTGACCCTTGTGTCTTAATATCCTCATTAGATGATGCTCTTTATGATGTTTTCTAAGTTGATTATGCTATAGATGAAAATTTATAATGTGGCATAGGTTGTAGACTTTGTAATTAGTAATTACATAGGTTTCCTTTACTTTAGCCGAATCTCGAGATTGTCTTACTACGTTAGTGAGTCTCTATATTCTATCTCTGGAATACCATTTACCTCATTTACTTAGTTATCATTTACCATTTATCATTGACTTATTTATCGCTAAAGCACTAGAGTTATGGGTTATCATAGGTCTGCACATTTATCTTTTCAATCATTATAGTAGATTATCCTAATGAGTAGAATGCCTCTTTATCTTTTTGGCATAACACAAATCAACGATACTCGGAATACCTACCGGGTGAAGTGCTACAATGGGAGAATTATCTGTGTGCTTGCGGATATATTCTATCGTATTATTTTTAGGAGCCAAGTGAAGATACGACCTTTGTTGGGACACTCCTTCACTCGGAACTCTATGACAATCTTCTGCTTACAGTCGCCGCATGCAATGAGAGGGAGATGCGGCCTAAGTTGCTTAGAGACCCGATAAGAGTTCGAGGACCAGAAGGAGTCACAGTCTACTCTCTATATTCATTTTTAAAATTGCTATAAATTTAAGCTTAAATGCGCACAAATTAAAAAATACACTAAATAAATTGCTATAAATTCCACATTTTATAAAGTGATATATTCAAAAAACCACTAATAATATATATTCATTTTTGTAGATTTCTATGAATATTCACTAATAATATATTCATTAGGCTATATATGAAAACAACTATAAGCTATATATACAAATAAAATGTGCATACTAGTTGAAATAAACAACTACAAGCTTTCACCATCCAAATATACAAACTATCAAGTGAATACAAGTATAAATGCTCACAAATCAAGAAATCAAGCAAAGATGTGAAATTAGCAAGATAACCTCTAAAATCAAGCATAAATGACCATGAAATGAGATATAGAAGTAATGAAGGTGTGAGAATGAAATTAATAACCTCTAAAACCAAAGAATCGAAGTAGAAGTGTAAGAAATCGTGTGGTGGCCGAAGAACACAGGAAGAACACAAGCAAAGAGCAAGAACAGAGTTTGCTCGGGCTAGAGGTGGAAGAAGAAAAATTGGAGCTTATATAGGTGGGGACTTTTAGTCCTAGTTGGGATTACCAATCGGGAATAGAGGCCTGTTTTTAGACCCGGTTGGTGGTCTCAACCGGGATTTGACCTTTACTCGCAGCTGGTGCTTACCAACCGGGACTAAAGAAAGACCTTTACTCCCGGTTGGTAACACCAACCAGGAGTAAAAGTCCCATGACACACTTGCCCGTGCCAGTAGCCGTTGGGCATGGACCTTTAGTCCCGGTTGGTGTCTAGAACTGGGACTAAAGGTCCCTTTACTCCCGAACTCAAAATATGTCGGGACTAAAGCCCATTCCCGGTCTCGGATCAAAGGTCCGTTCTCTACTAGTGCAGATACCACTAGCATGGGTTGAAGATGATATATAACTAGTAGCAGTTGGAGCGATCCATCACAGGTCAACTCTTTGGCTCCGATAAAAGAAAATCTAATAATTAATGCACCATATGCTATGACATTATGGAACAAATTTTATATTATGGGACTTGCTTGCATTTATTTATTTTATTAATTGACATAGTTATTGGATGAACTAGAGACAACAATTCAACTTGGCACTATCGAGTTTGTAAAGTATCTTGGTTAGGTGCATTCGTATTATTAGGTGTAGGCCTGCAAGGTCAAGTCATCGAGGGAACTACTAGATTTTTATTTCTTGCGGAAGGATGGAAGAAATATGGAGCAAATTTGGATGCCTGAAAGGATAGACTAACAACTAGTTGGCTATAGTTTAGTCTTTTCGAGGATCTAAGCAGGTGAACTAGCGTGTGAACTAACAACTAGCTCAGTTCTCAATTAGTTGTTCGTTGTAAACTAACAACTATCGTGAGAACTAAATATCTGTCACTTTTGTTTCTCGAGAAACAATTTTGACTAAATATATATAATTTTTTTAATATTCATGGTACACAATTATTATCATTGACAGATACTTGAATCAAGTTTTTTTAATAAATTTAAATATTGCACATATTTGCTACAATTAGAGTAAAACTTGTGGCGAGAAAACAACCGCGACAATCAATAATTAGGGATGGAAAGTATGTACTGACATGAATTTTAAAGTAGCAGACATGCTTGTTATGTCTGGTCATTGGCAACTTGGCAATATCATGTTGTAAAGCATCTTGGTTAGGTGGATTTGTATTAGGTGTAGGCCTGCAAGGTCAAGTCGTCGAAAACACACACACAAGTGTGTTTTGATATATATGTGTTTCTAGAGAGCGGGCGGGTGGCTGACCAGTGAGCCTCTCCAAGGATCTAAACACTATTTTATGCCATTTTATAACCTGATTTTTCGGAAAACCATTAGTACTGGTGGTTTGTTAAAAAAAATCTCCAGGGAATACTTGAGTTTTACCGGCGGTTCTCAAGCCACCGCCCATGCAAAAATGTATTTTCACTGGCCGCTCCCATTGGTGGACACGAAAAATGCCAGTAAAAATACCGCTATAAACACCGATGACACCCTTATGTGTACTAGTGAAAGTTTTACATGTATAGTTCATTCATGAATCCAGGAGCTGGAATAGAAAATGTTTGGCAGCAGCCAATCATTAGTTGTGTACCTCAAATGAATGTCAAATCTTTAGTCTATTTTTTATACTAAGATCAAATTCTTTGTTTATAATGATTACTATAGATTTTTATGGAGTCGGCTCACTCGTCTCCAGGTAGCGGGCGACTGGCTAACCAGTGGACCTCTCCTAGGATTCAAATATTTTTTGTGATATTTTTAAAACCTGATTTTTGGAAAACATTTGTACTAGCGGCTTGTTAAGTATACCATTAGTACATACTTGATTTGTACTAATGGTTCTCTTAAGGAACTGGCAATATAAATCAATTTGTACTGACGGTTCTCAAGCCATCGCCCATGAAAAATGAATTCTCACAATCCTCTCCCAGTTGCAGATGTGAAAACGCCAGTAATAATACCTCAATAACCGGCTGTGAGAGCCTTCTATGTAGTAGTGGAACGTGCCCACGTATAGTTCATGTATGAATGATGGAGCTACACTAAAAAATGTTTATTAGCAGCCAATCATTAGTTTTTTACCTAAAAGAATGTCAAATCATTGGTCTATTTTTATACTAATACCTAATACTATGTTTATAAGTGATTACTACAGATTTGTATAGAGACTGCTCAGTCGTTTAAAGGCAGCCGGTGGTTGGCTTACCAGTGTGCCTCTCATAGGGTTTAAATATTGTTCTCCTATTTTTAAAACCAGATATTTAGAAAAACATTATTTCAGATGATTTGTTACGAATACCGTCAGTACATATTTGATTTGTAGTGTCCGCTCTCTAAGAAACTGCCAGTACCAATGAATTTTTACTTACGGTTCTCTAGCCACCGCTCGTGAGAAAAAAACCTATTTTCACTAGCCTCTCACACTGCCAGACGCAAAAAACGCTAGTGAAAATTCCTCTATGAACGCCATTAATATCCTTCTATGTACTAGTGGAAGGTATACATGTAGACTTCATTCTTAAATGTATGAGCTAGATAAATAAATCTTTCCAGCGGCCAACCGTTAGTTGTGTACGTGAAAATGAATGACAAATAAAATATAATCCTTTGTATATAAGTGATTAGTATATATTTGTATAGAACCTGTTTTTAGAATCTGTTTTCTAGATTAACAATTGTATTAGCCATTTGGTAAGAATACTGTCAGTACATATTTGATTGGTACTTGGGTTCTCTTGAGGAACCGCCAATACTAATCGATTTGTACGGGAGGTTCTCAAGCCTCTGCCTGTGAAAAAAATTATTTTCACTGGCCTCTCCACTACCTAACGCGAAAAAACGCTAGTAAAAATACCTCTACAGCCGCCCGTGACAAACTTATGTGTACTGGTGGAAGGTGCACATCAATAGTTCATGCATGATTGCGGGAGGTAGACTAATAAATGTTTATAAGGTGCTAATCGTAGTTATAATTAGATCTAATCGTTTGTTTATAAGTGATTACTATATATATGTATTGACCTGGCTCAGTCGACTCTAGGGAGCGAGTGAGTGGCCGACAACTGGACCTCTCCAAGGATTTAAGTATTATTTTATTCCATTTTAAAACCTGATTTTCAAAAGAACATTAGTACTGATGGTGTATTAAGAAAACCGCTAGTACATACATGATTTGTATTGGCGGTTCTCAAACCACCGCTCATGAAAAAATGAATTTTGACTGGCCGCTCCGACTGGTGGACGAGAAAAACGCCAATAAAAATACCTTTATAATCGCCAGTGACACTATTATGTGTACTAGTGAAAGGTAACATGTATAGTTCATTCATGAATATAGGAGCTAGATGAAAAAAATATTTAGCAGCGGCCAATCCTTAGTTGTGTACCTGAAAACGAATCTTTGGTCTACTTTTTATACGACGATTTGAACCGTTTGTTTATAAGTGATTACTATAGATTTGTATAGAGGCGGCTCAGTCGTCTCTAGGGAGCCAGCAGTTGGCTTTCCAATGGACCTCTTCTAGGATTTAGGTATTTTTTCTACTCTTTTTTAACCCAAATTTCAGAAAAACATTTGTACTAGCATTTTGTTAAGAACACCACCAGTACATACATGATTTGTAGTGGCTGTTTTCTAAGAAGCGCTAGTGCAAATCGATTTGTACTTGCGATTCTCATGCCATCGCCCATGAAAAAATGCATTTTCATTGTCCTCTCCTACCGGGGGATGCGAAAACGCTAGTAAAAACACCTCTACAGCCGCTATTGACAAACTTGTGTCTACTAATGAAAGATGCACATATATAATTCATGCATGAATGCTGGAGCTAGACTAATAAATAATTAGCCGCGGCCAGTTGTTAGTTGTGTACATAAAAATGAATGAAAAATAAGATCTAATCCTTTGTTTATAATTGATTAGTATAGATTTGTATAAAGCTGGCTCAGTCGTCTCTAGGGAGCGAGCAGTTGGCTGACCAATGGGCCTCTCCTAGGATTGAAATATTTCTGCTATTTTTAAAACCTGATTTTCAAACTAACAATTGTATTAGGGGTTTGTTAAGAATACTTCGAGTACATATCTGATTTGTACGGGAGGATCTCAAGCCTCCTCCTATAAAAAACATTATTTTTAATGGCCTCTTTCACTGGCTGACACGAAAAATGTTATTATAAATACCTCTATAGCCGCCAGTGACAAAACTTATGTCTACTTATGAAAGGTGCACATCTATAGTTCATGTATGAATGGTGGAGCTAGACTAGTAAATGTTTATCATCGGCGAATCATTAGTTGTGTATCCAAAAACGAATGACAAATCTTTAGTATATTTTTTAAAATTAGATCTAATCGTTTGTTTATAAGTGATTACTACAGATATGTATTGAGTCGGCTCAGCTGTCTCTAGGGAGCGGGCGGGTGGCTGACTAGTGAGCCTCTCCAAGGATCTAAACACTATTTTATGCCATTTTATAACCTGATTTTTGAAAAACCATTAGTACTGGTGGTTTGTTAAGAAAATCTCCAGTGCATAGTTGAGTTTTACCGGCGGTTCTCAAGCCACCGCCCATGCAAAAATGTATTTGCACTGGCCGCTCCCACTGGAGGACGCGAAAAACACCAGTAAAAATGTGAAAAGCGCTAATAAAAATACCTCTACAAACGGCAGTGACCGCCTTATGTGTACTAGTGAAAGGTGCACATGTATAGTTCATTCATGAATGCAGAAGCTAGACTAAAAATGTTTAGCAGCAGCTAATCATTAGTTGTGTACCTCAAAATGAATGTCAAATTTTTGTTCTATTTTTATAGTAAGATCAGTGATTACTATAGATTTTTATAGTGCCAGCTCAGTCATTTCTAGGGAGCAGGCGGTTTGTTAAATATTTTTAAAATAAAACCGCTAGTACGCTAGTACATACTTGATTTGTACTCGTGGTTCTCTTAAGGAAACACCACTACAGATCAATTTGTACTGGCTGTTCTGAAGCCATCGCTCATAAAAAAATATATTTTCGCAAACCTCTCCCACTTGCGGACGTGAAAAAGCGAGTAATAATACCTGTACAACCGCCAGTAAGAGCCTTCTATGTACTAGTTGAAGGTGTACATGTATAGTTCATCCATGAATACTGGAGCTAGACTAAAAAATGTTTATTAGCAGCCAATCATTAGTTTTGTACCTACAAATGAATGTCAAAACTTTGGTTTTTTATACTAAGATCTAATATTATGTTTATAAGTGATACAACATGTTTGTATAGAGGTGACTCAGTCGTCTCAACAGAGCCGGTCGTTGGTTTACTAGCGTGTCTCTCTCATAGGATTTAAATGTCATTTTTGCTATTTCTAGAACCTGATATATAGAAACACATTAGTATTGATGGTTTGTTACGAAAACCGCTGGTACATACTTGATTTATAGTGGCCTTTCTCTAAGGAACCTTCGGTACAAATGGATTTGTACTTACGGTTCTCAAGCCACTGTTCATAAAAAAAATGTATTTTCACTGGCCTCTCACACTGCCGGACACGAAAAACACAAGCAAAAGTTCCTCTACAAACGCCAGTGATAACATTGTGTGTACTAGTGGAAGGTACACATGTACAGTTCATTCTTGAATGCAAGAGCTAGACAAATAAATTTTTAGCACCAACCAATGGTTAGTTGTGTACCTAAAAATGAATGACAAATAAAATCTAATCCATTGCTTATAAGTGATTACTATAGATTTGTATAGAGTCGGCTCAGTCGTCTCTAGGGAGCATGCAATTGGCTGATCAGTGCGCCTAGTTGGCATAAGATAACTCAAACAAATAAACACTAGGATTATCTGTAAGCGGACAGATACCGATGTAGCACATCACCCAGGAGTATTCCAAGATATCATTATTTATATTTTACCAGAGGAAAATGGGATGACTATGGTATCTAGACTTAACCCTTGAGCTGCTATCAAGGATGAAGAAAATAGGATGATAAAGGAGACTGCTAAAACTTCTAGATCTAATCCTAAGAAGATATGATGTTTTTGCTCTTAATGGCGAAATTACTATAGGAAAATACCAGCAAAGGGTATGTTCCTTAGTAAAGGAGACCTACTGATCCTAGTGACGTGAGGTGGACTATGGAAGATTCAACAAGGTAAAGTCACCCTCGCAAGCTACCACCGATCCAGACAGTATGGGGCATTTACGATTAAATATAATCTAAGCACCACGCTGAAACTACGAATTACTACTTCAATCAAGGAGCTACTGTTGATGGTAGCAATTTTAAATATCAACAAGACATTAAAAAGGGGCATAAAAACATCCTCAAACATAGAATAGGTTTTAAACTGACAAAATTCCATGAGTTTTGGTGAATTTATGTTTTTCATGGTGTTAATCAGAAAAGAACCAAAGGAGATCCACATGTCGGATCAAAATATTGAATTCCAATGCGAAAGTAGAACAAGAATATTCTAGAGAACAACAGAGACACGCCTGGTGAAGCAGGGCCCAGTTGGCAGCCAGGGGAGGTCAGTTGACCTCCTTGACAGGTCGGCCGACCTGGCCCAGTGTCCGTTTCGCGTGCGTTTCGACGTGGACCCATACCCGATTTTTAGGATCAATCTCCACCACCCGTCGAAGTTGGTTTGATCCAAGGGCTACGGTTCATCCCGCCGGCCTATATAATCAGCACCAGACCCCCAGGGTTTGATATCAATCAGATCAAGAAGGAGAGAAACAGATATCAAGCAGAGAAGAAGAAGAGCTCTCCACCAGAGATTAGGGTTAGACACTCAAAGTTATAGTTTAGACCTAGATAGTAGATTGAAGTAGAGTTGAGCCTTCGGCTCAGGACTCTGGATCGCCTGTCCACTAGAGGCCGGTAATTCCGCTATATTTCCTCTTGTTATGACTTTATACTATATTAATACTGTGTTTTGGCTTGTTATGTTCCTAGTTTATTCTAGTAGTATATTTGATATGGTTATGATTGATAATGAGTTTATGCATGAGTTCACAAAGCGCTTAATCCAGTACTCGAGTGGGTTAAGTGGTCGACATTATAGAGACATGGTGCTTAGATATTGTTTACCTGCGAATGCGCTTTATATATTGGGTCATGTGATAGATCGTGGATGTGACACTCCCGTTGAGTCCTTTGTAGTCCACTCCATGTATGTAGAGAGAGTAGAACTAGATTATGATGGTAGACTTGCTCTGTTCTTGTTCTTCTTGAATAATGTTCCTGATGCATAGATAAAGAGTCAATTGTGCTATACATGATTGTATATTTCTTAGAGTAGATGAATAACATAATTAATTAGAAATGACATAAGAATCTGATGTCTTAAGTAATCCTATGCCTTGGTTGACTTTAACTTTGAGTAGTCCACACCTCTCTGGAAAGTTATCTAAGCTTTTATCACTATCGTATTCATATCTTTATTATTGGCTTACCCTGTTTAAGTATGTGCTATGTGATTGATTCTATTCATAAGTAATGTATCTTGAATCTATCCACTCATGCCTGGCTCCTTACCTTCTCCCTGTGGTAAAAATATAAATCGACAACCCTGGAATACTCGGGTAAAATGCTATAATGGTATAATTAATTTGTACGCTTGTAGATACTTTGAACATGATTATTTATATTTTATCCTCTTTAGTTACTTGCATTCATAATAACTGCTTAGTATTATTCTGAGTAGTTTCCGTACATGTCTCTTATATTCTTGATAGGGATGACAACTTAGTTATTATGAGAGACATAGGTTTAAAAGAGGTGGCTAATTAATTTACCAAGTGACACTTAATTTGTACCAACAACTACCAAGACTAAAGCACTCAAAAGAATTGTAAACCTTAAGAACAATAATAGCAACGTTACTCACTTGGATTAGAAGTTGAATACTAAAGAATCTTCAGAAACAATCCACAATGAAGAACTTAAATCCACGGGTACAAGTCATAGAGTAGTCACCGATAGGCCGACAACTCCTCCAACTCTCTCCAGCTCTCTACCTCTCTACTTCTAGAATAGGAATATCCCTAATCTAGAAAGACTATAAGGCTAATCTTCTACTTGATGCTTGGCTCTAGATCCTATCTAGGGTTTCTACTTGGCTCTAGATCTTCACGGTGGAATATGAAACCCTGGACTAATTTCTCTTTGGATCATATGCAACCCTTGGGGTCTGGGGCTGTATATATAGGCTGGAGTGATGAATCTCCCTTGGATCAAACTAACTTAAGGCAGTAGTCCAGATTAATCCTCAAAGGCGGTGGAGAACTGACATACGAAGCATGAGGCTGATTAGTGGGGTCAGGTTTCGGACGATGGGGGTAGGATCAGCCGATGGGTGGTAGGATTGGCTGATCCCCCTGCTGACTTGTGGGCCCTGCTTTCTCTATTGAGTCTTTGGTGTTCTCTAGAATATTCTTGACACATTTTCGCCGCTTAATTCAATGTATTTTTTTACCATGTGGGTCCTTCTTGGTTCTTTTCCTGTATAGTCCCTGAAAAATACAAATTCACCAAAAGTCATGAAATTCTATTAGTTTAAACCCTATCCTAGGTGGTGGCTTCCAGTTATATCCTTTTTCATGATTGGTTGGTGGGTAAAATCATACAATAACTACCACGGGATTCATCAACATTTCACTATTTCTAGTCATACCTGTACTGCGGGGTTCATTCTGTCTACCATGAAACTTTGAGCGGTTGAAGAACAGAACAGCTAAACAGATCACCTTCTTTTATCAATCAAGCTAGTTGGAGATTTTTGAATATTTGGAAATAAAGCATAGCTTACTTCTCCTTCTTTGTAGTACTCACAAATCACTCATATGTAGTGGTGTTGATCCGTACCAAGGCATAAATGATGATGCCTTCTCTTTTGCCAACTTCTAAAGCTTATGTGGAGCTAAGGTAGGAATAAAGTGAAAACATACTTGCATTGCTTATATTGTAAAGCCAAAACAAGGATCCAAGGAGAAAGATGTCATACTGTTAGATCAAGATGTGCTTGTGTGTGGAATATATGGTGGCTAACCTAATTCTACTATGCTCCTTTTTTCAAAGATTTCTCTCTCCTTTTCTTTTTCTTTGTAGGACAATGTGGGCTATTTTTATTTTTCTTCTCTTTTTTTCATACGGGCATCTAAGTACCCATTGTTTGTGTATTTCGGACACTTGTCTATTTTTTTCCTCTTAGGCGGGCATCTTTATACCCATTGTTTTCTATGTTCTCGCACTTTTGCATAGCCACATGCGTCTTCTCTGTATAAATTTTCTGAGAGATGATAACAAGAACTTGGAGCATTTATTCCTAATAACTTCTTTTTGTGCTTCCAATATAGGAGTAAAATATTTTGGATGGGAAGGCATGTTGTTGCATACTATATGTGGAGTGTACGTGATCTTGATCTTAGGAGCATGATAAATTTCTCAACATGGGTCACAAAGTTTGACAAAACTCAAGACAATAGCAAGTAGTAAATGTGGAAGTTTTAATTCTATCATATTTTTGGCTCTAGTAGGATAATGCTTTTACTACAAAGGAGAAGTATAGCTATTGGTTTTAAGTTTTGAAATAAAATTTTGGAACAACTAGATATCAAGAATCAAGCTTTCATTATTCCTACTATCTCGTATTCCACAACAACTTAAGCAACATGGGGTTCAGGTTCCCAACAGTAACATGACTTTCAGGAAATCTATTATCTGAGTCTACCCTTAAGTATAGGCTACTAAAATTAATTCTCTCATGTTTTTAAGTTGCTTAATCAAAGAGTGGTGTATGAGAAAATAGAGTGCTTAGGATGCGTACCAGATTGTGGATGAAGGATGTAGCTAGGTGGATCTAGGCTGGATCAGCCGATCCAAGGGTGGGATCAGCTAATCCACCCTGGTGGTCGTTTGTGTCTCGTCTCGTTGTGCGTGATCTATGTGTTTGTTTGTTCTGTTTTGGCGTACTTCGCGTTTGGTATTTGTCGTTCCATTTTGTTCTCCCCCACACTTGTTTCATGGTTTCCTTTATGCACAACAAGGTGGATACAAGCACAAACATATCCAAAAGAGACAGAGTAATAATTGACTCAACTGACTTTATTAATAGGGCACTTTGTTACATAAGCAAAATTTTAAGGCACTCAAATTAAAGCGAACTAAGAATGACAAACTAAGGGTGCCCTACTGTATTACTCTAATTTTTCCTAGGATGATCTTTGTGAGAAAGGAGGTCAAACTTGATCTCCAACTCTCCACATTTTTCCTTATCTAGATCTATCCTCAGACTGGTGTTGTCTATGGTTCCAGCTAGGAGCCTCTTGTGTTCTTCCACCATCTTGATCCTGCTTATGAATTCAGCCATCTGTTGATGTACATCTGCCACGGTGAGCTTGCAGCGCTTCCGCGGATGTTGCTCTCTCCTTGGAGCTTCCTTGGGCGGCACAAACTTGACCTTTGATGGGCTAGCACGAACTCCATTGAAGGTGGGGCGAGAGGTGTAGTTGGCACATGTAACATGGCCGTCCTTATCGAGCTTCACCTTCGTTAGCGTCTCGTTGGGCTTCGCGGCAGATGCTTGAAATCTTCAGGAGCTTGACAATTGGATCCTTTCTTAGCATGTCCTTTAGAAGGAGGATTTCCGGCGGTGATGGAAGGGCTCATTCTTGCACAAGCAAAGAAGGATTGCTCATGGATGCCTGGCTTTGGTGGCGGAACAATGGTGAGATGCCTTGGAACTTGGACAGGAACAATGGCTAGGGAGTCGTCGGTTGGAACTTGGTTGGAGTTCATCCCAATGGGGATGATTCTCTTGTCATCGGCCATGGGTCTCTGGAGGATAGCTCTTAGGCAGAGGGAAGAGAATGGCTCAGATGATATGAGATAGGAGGCTAGAAGGGGCCGTTTATATAGGTTTTCGGCGAACACTAGGGTTTTAGAATTGACCCCAATGGATTACAGCGGCGGTCGATGGGCTAACAGACATGAAAGTTGGAAAATATGCGAGAGGACACTAGATGTTTCACGTCACGAAAAGAAGGAGGCGTAACTCCACAGGGGTGGATCGGCTGATCGGGCAGGTGGATCGACCGATTTGCCATGGTGGAGATTTGCTCCCGGCTTTTTCGGACACATTTCTCGAGATATTTAGTTTCCAAAAAGTTTACTGTCATGTTTCAGGAGGAAAAGAGGAAGGTTTAGGCCCTAATAAACATGGTAACTTAATAGATTCAATAATATCTAATTCTATAGGCCCTTTATTGGTTTTAGAAATAGTTTGAGGCGGTGACCGTTTACCTTGAATAATATACCTTCATCGTTTTGAAGTGTTACCGCTCCATTGGATGAAGTGTTGATAACCTTGAATGGTTTTTCCCATTTGCTTCATAGCTTTCCATGATCGAATAACTTCACCCTGGAATTAAAAAGTAATACCTGATCTCCTGGTGTGAAGTCCTTCTTCTTTATCCTCTTCTCATGCCATCTCTTGGTTCTCTCTTTATAGATCTTGGAGTTATGATATGCTTTTCCGCGCCATTCATCTAGTTCGGAGAGTTGCATCTTCTGTTTTATTGCTGCAGCATCCAAATCCATATTGCATCTCTTGATTGCCCAGTGAGATTTGAAGTCAAGCTCCACTAGTAAAAAGCTGGTATGGTGATATTCCAATGCCCATAGTGCTTCTGGTAGCCTTTCCTTCCATGTTGTTTCCATTTCATTGACCGTCTTCTAAAGAATATTCTTGATTTGCTTATTTGATGTCTCTGCTTGCTCACTTGTCTGAGGATGGTACGGATTGGCGACATTGTGATAGACCCCATGTTTTTCCGAATGTAGTTGAAAACTCTTGTCGATGAAGTGGGATCCTCCATCATTAATGACCATCCTTGGAGTACCAAACCCTAGAAATATTATTTGTTCAAACATCCTCTTAGAGCTTTTGGAATCTAAAACTCTGCATAGCATGGCTTCTACCCATTTCGAGATGTAGTCTACTGCCACTATGATGTACTCGCAATGCTTTGACTTTGGAAATGGTCCCATGTAGTCAATTCCCCAGACATCGAAGAGCTCAACCTGGAGGTTGTTGGTGAGTGGCATGGCATCTCTTGAATTGATGTTTCCATGTCTTTGACATGCCTCACATCTCCTGACAAAACTTTTCGTGTCTTCATACATGTGGGCCAAAAGAATCCACTTTGCCAAATGTTTGCATGTGTGCGGGATGCGCCATAATGAACTCCATATAGTGATGAGTGGCATCTTTCAATAATCTTGATCCCTTCTTCAGCCGGCACACATCTCCTGAGTAGACCATCAGAACATATTCTGAAGAGGTATGGCGGGTCCCACATATGGTGTCGACTCTCATAGGTGAGCTTCCTTTTGTCCTCCACTGGTGGTACATATCCTGCAACCATAAAATTCATAATATTTGCATACCATAGTTCGGATAGGGTGATCTGATAGAGAATGCCATCCCTCATCGAGTCATTGATGGGCATTTCCTGCATATTCTCAAAATGCATTCTAGACAAGTGATCTGCTGCAGAGTTTTCTACTCCCTTCTTATCTTTTATTTCTAAATAAAATTCTTGGAGTAGCAAAATCCATCTTATCATTCTTGGTTTAGCACCTTTTTCAGTGAGCAAGTATTTTAAAGCAGCAAGATCAGTGTAAACAATGACTTTAGCTCCTACTAAGTAGGATCTCAACTAATCAATAGCAAAAACAACATCCAGAAGTTCTTTTTCAGTTGTTGCATAATTAAGTTGTGGTCCTTTTAGAGTTTTGCTAGCATAGGCAATGGCATGATGCTTCCTATCTTTAGTTTGTCCCAAAACTGCCCCCACAACATAATCACTAGCATCACACATAACTTCAAAAAGGCAAAGACCAATCGGGGGGTTGAATGATTGGTGCAGAAATGAGAGTTTTCTTAAGGGTGTTAAAAGATTTCATACATGCATCATTAAAATCAAAGGGAGCATTCTTGGCTAGCTAGCAAATTTGTAAGTGGTCTAGCAATATGTGAAAAATTTTGTATAAAGCGTCTATAAAATCTAGCCTGACCAAGGAAACTTCTAATCCCTTTAACATTCACAGGTGGAGGTAGTTATTCAATCACTTCAATTTTAGCTCTGTCTACCTATATCCCTCTTTCAGACACTAGGTTCCTAGCACTATTCCTTCTCTAACCATAAAATGACATTTTTTCCAATTAAGACTAAATGTTTTTCTTCACATCTTTGCAAAACCTTGTCTAAATTTTCATGACAATCATCAAAAGTTTTTCCATAAACAGAAAAGTCATCCATAAAAACTTCCATGATTTCTTCAATCATATCAGAAAATATAGACATCATGCATCTTTGAAAAGAAACTAGTGCATTACACAATCCAAAAGACATCATACGATAGGCATAGGTTCCATAAGGACATGTAAAGGTGGTTTTGCTCTGATCATCAGGATGGATAAGAATTTGATGATATCTAGAATAACCATCAAGAAAACAAAAGAAAGAGTGGTTTGACAATCCCTCTAGCATTTCATCAATGAAGGGCAAAGGAAACTGATTTTTCCTTTGCCTTATTAAGTTTTCTATAATCTATGCACATCCACCATCCAATGACGGTTCTCTGGGGGATCAACTCATTCTTGTCATTCTTGACAACCGTCATGCCTTCCTTCTTAGGCACAACTTGGAAAGGGCTTACCCACTCACTATGTGGCACAGGATAAATAATATCAGCATGCAATAGCTTCAAGACCTCTTTCTTCACAACCTACCTCATAGCACTATTGAGCCTATGCTAGGGATCTCAAGATGGTATAATGTGAGGATCAGTTTGAATGCGATGGGTGCAAAGAACAGGACTAATTCCCTTTAGATCTTGGACTGAATAGCCAAAAGTCGATCGATGCTTTTCTAAGACAGTGATCAAGCGAATAGTCTCTTCCTGAGAGAGTTTATCACTTATGATCACAGGAGATTCTATGTCCCCATTTAGGAAAGCATATTTAAGACCGGCTTGCAATGACTTGAGCTCAATAGGAGGTCAAGGTGGCACTAGGAATTCATCAAGGGGTACAGGTTCTAGATTTTTAGCTTCCTCCTCAATAAAGAACTCCATGTCTTCTCCAAGATGGGACTCTCTTAGAAAATCAAGAGCTGTCACCGTGACTGTTGGCATTTCTTAATGTCATCACTAGAAGCAGAGATAAACCCTATCCCCAATAATGGCGCCATAAATGTTAGATGTAATAAATTAACTTGCAACTTGACTTAACTACAAATCACTTGAACTCTTAGCATCTATCTCTCAGAAATAACTAGGTTGTCATCCCTACGATGAATCCAAAAGATCTTATGGACTCCCTCTAGCAAGTGAATGAAAATAATTATATTATATCCGTAAGCGCACAGATAAAATATATGCCACTATAGCATTTTACTCAAGAGTATCACGGGTTGTCGATTTATATTTTACCAATGGAAAGGGCTTGACAATAAAATGTTGTAGATAAATAGTTGTCATATGCACATGCAAATATGGAGATAACCATGCATGATCGACTTACTCAAAATAGGGGTTATGTCACATAATAATGATATGAATGATAAGCATAATGATTGATCCATAGATAATAACGTAATCACTTAGAGCTCTTCCTATCTAGGCACTAGCATGGATTAGGTAGAAGCAAAAGAATATTCCTAAGTCATTCTAACTATACTACCATAGACATATTAGATTGGTGCAATTATACTAGTAATCATGGCAAAGATACCTATACTCATATGTAAGGGAATATCACTAAGGAAGATCAAAAACATAGCCAGCCTTCTATAGTAATAATAAGTTCCTACTCTCCCAATATTTGAGGTGTGGACTACAAAGGACTCAACGGGAGTATCACATCGTGATCTACAACATAACCCAGAATATAGGGTGCATTTGCAGACAAACCACATCTAAGCACCATGCTTACATACTGTTGGTCACCCATCCATGACATCAATGAATGAGAGCTATACAAACATATGTATGAATATGAATGCATCCTAACTATGCAAAGTATACAATCTAGATAAACAATGAATAGCATAATTAAGAACATAATCAATAATAGAATAATGTCAATCAACTTTATCTAAAGCACTCAAAAGAAGTATTAGATACAAGAGAAAGCTTACAATGGCTGCGGGAAGCCTCGCTCCAGACTAGATCTGGAATTCAAGTAGAACTTGCCTCCTTCTACATCTAAACCTATGTAGCTATGCTCTAGATGGTGAAGCTCTAATGATCTAGAGTTTCTGGCTCTAGTTTCTGGATGCTATGAACTAGATATGAATTGATACGATGCCCTAGGGGGTCTAGGGTCGTATATATAGTCCAGTGGCATGAACTGTAGCCCTTGAATCAAACCGACTTCGATATAGGGTGGAGATTAATCCTCGAAGGTGGTGGAGAGTCCACGTCGAAGCAGACATGGAGAGGAGACTCTGACAGGTCAGCCGTCCTATTAGGGAGGTCGGTCGACCTCCCCCGGCTGCCAAGTGGGTCCCGCTTTTGCAGACGTGTCTCTGGAGTTCTTTAGAATGTTTTTGATCCACTATCATGGCAGAATTCGATGTATTAGACCGACATGTGGGTCTCCTTTGGTTTTTTCTAATTAACACCCTGCAAAACACTAGTTCACCAAAACTATGGAATTCTGTCAGTTAAACCCAATTCTATGGTGGTTTGTTTTTATACCCTTATTTGATGTTTAGTTGCCGAGTAAAATCATACAATAATTTCCGTCAACAGTGACCTCACTAATTGGATAAGGCTCAGGACATTGCTCAATCTTAGCATTTAAGGAATGATTAATGGACAAAGTGAATCTAAAGTTTTTCCAAGTTGAATATTGATTTTCCCTGTTTGTCCTTCTTGAATAAGCCTTCCAATTGGTTAGCCTATCAACAGGTCAAACTTCATGACATCAAAGATACAAAAACTTAGATGAATCATGGTGTCGTTTACCCAGATAGAGAGCACATGAAGAATCCCCAAACTTGGGATAATGTGCCCAAAAGAACTTTTCAAGAGCTTTGTTGTTGCGGTTAGTGGCATGAGCATCAATAAATCTTGAGCAAATGATGCCGACATGATATTAACACTCACAACTGGATTGTAGAAAGCTTCAAAAGGGCCATTTTGGATTTGGCACTTGATTAAGAAAGAAGGTGAATCCAATCGGATCACGTCAGAGGAAACCTCTGATTCTTCTAGCCAATCATTGCTGATTATCGATATTAGCTCTCTTGTGGTCTTTCTAAAGAAGGATTGATCAGGAGGGTCTAAAGGTTCTATTTGGAAAGATGATTTCTTGGACTCCTGAGGCTTCTTGATCAAATGGAAGTTAGAGGTGTTTCCAAATTTGGCAAAAAGATCATCTTCAATTTTTCAAGCATAAGGTCCCAAAATGGTCTACCCACCTTTTCCATAGGGTTGGAAATTGGGATAGTTGAGGGTTGAGATGTTGATGGTAAAGATTTAGGTTCAGCTAACGTAGGCTCTTCTTATAAATTCTCCTCGGGTTGATTATCTAAGATTTTGTCTAGGATCTTTTTTGCTTCCAAATCTAAAACATGCACAAAAGATCCTCTCGCAGAATAGTTTAGAAGCTTCTTGGATTTTCTTTGCAAACCCACAAAAAAGTGTTGAATGAGGGTCTGGTATGGATAGGTTTGGTTCAGAATTTATGAGATAGTTAAAACGTTTCTAGGATGTGGCCAAAGATTCATTATCTTTCTGATTGAAAGATAGGATCTTGGTTCTGACATTGATAATTTTGGAATGGGGGTAGAATTCTAAACAAAAGTCAGAACAAAGTGTTCCCTGATCTCCTCTTTCTTTCTCTATGGTTCAGTCATACCACTTCTTAGCTCTACCCTTCAAAGAGAAAGGGAAAAGCTCTCACTTTAAGGTTTCATCAGACATGCCCCCTATATGGAGGCAGTCATAGGTCTGTTCGAACACTCATAGGTGAAGGATTATTATCTCCCTCTCCTGAAAAGGATTGGTTTTGGTGCATTTCAATCAGACACGGGCGTAGCTAATAGGTAGGGGTTTGCATAGGCTTTGAGGATTGCCTAAGCCAATGGCTTGTGCTCGTGGATGCAACATACTTGTAGATGGGTGTGATTTCAATGACATCCATAAGGATGAAAACAAAAATAATGAGATAACAAAGGTACAGTATGAACTCTAGACAGACTCTAGATGTTTAAACCGTTTTCCCCGGATCGGCACCAGAAATGCTTGTTGGTATTAGATAACTCAAACAAATAAAAACTAGGATTATCTGCAAGCAGACAGATGCCAATGTAGCACCCAGGAGTATTTCAAGGTATCGTTATTTATATTTTACCACAGGAAAAACGAGATGAATAGAATCTGGATTTAACCCCTGAGCTGCTATCAAGGATGGAGAATATAGGATGATAAAAGAGACTGATAAGGCTTCTAGTTCTAATGCTCACAAGATATGATATTATTGCTCTTAGTGGGAAAATTACTATAGGAAAATACCAGCAAAGGTTATGTTTCTTATTAAAGGAGACCTACTGATCCTACCAATAGGAGGTGCACTGTTGATGGTAGTTATTGCTCATTTTTACCCATCAAATAAACATGAATCAAGGGCATAAAACAATACACAAAATAGTTATGGGGTTTGATTCTAACAAGTTCCACGAATTTTAGTGTTCTCACTTGTTTTGCAGGGTATAAAAGGATATTCAATTTTTCACTGATTAAAAGTATCTCAAATGAGGAATTGGAGTTCAACATTGCATAGATCTCGTCGAGACGATCGAAACGGACCTATGGTTTGCTATTTTTGGGGTCTAGAATAAAGAGAAATGGATTTTACAAACACTAGAAAATTCTAGAACCTGAGCTGCGGGATTAATTGGGCCTAAATCAGAATTTGGCCGATTAAAGCCTATGTGCACATGGTGGAAAGGCTTAGTACTATATTGCTTGCCCAAGATGGAGGGGAGGCCAGGCGCCCCTATATATATAGCCCCAGGGACCCCCTAGGCTCTATCCATTTCATTATTATAATTTATATTCTCTAGTTAGGGATTAGATGGAGAGGTGCCCACTAAAGGATAATCTCTATCCAATGTAGTAGATTAGTTCCAGTTGAGGGTTAGGGAGAGCGGAGCCATGCTTTGGTTCTGGAGAAGTCTTTAGGGGTCTGGTATATCTTTGTATCTCATCTTTGTAAGACTTATGCTTTTATATATATATATATATATATATATATATATATATATATATATATATATATATATATATATATATATCTTCTCTATTTACTTATATGCTTTATTATGTGATTGGTTAGTATAGTTGTTATACTTTGGCATAGGATCCCCGTTCGTATTGAGTGCTCTTGTTATCACGTGTGATTAGAGTAGTATTCATTGGTGTAGACGTGGTGTCTAGGCTAGTGTTTACCTGAGATTGCGTCCAATTCTTACGGTTAGTTGTGGTAGCCCCAGAGGTGACGGCTCTGTCGGTCTTCGTATTCCACCACGTCGGAGTTGGTTTTTCATAGAGCTTTTTGGCAGCCTTCTCCCGATTACCCCTTCCCAGTCTATTCGAGAATCAGAAAGGTACTGTTGCCCCAAGTGCTATTGTGTGATTGCTTCACCTACCTATCCTTTAGTTATCTTAGAACCCAAGTAATAGAGAAGTATTTAGGAACCTTGAACTCTCCTGTTGTCCTCTCACTTTAGCTATCTACTCTTTTATCATAGAATTCTCCTGTGTGTATATGTCATATATGCATAACTCCTATCATTTATCACTTACCCCTATTATAGTCTAGTTGGTCTACTAAGTTAGTAGATACATGATGGTAGCTACCAGATTCTTTAACCATAGTTTCCCTGTGGTAAAATATAAATAACGATACCTGGAATACTCCCGGTAAAATGCTACAATGGTATTCTGTGCGCTTGCGGAATCTTTCATATTCTATTTGCACTTATTAAATACCAACAAGCATTTTTTGGCGCCGTTGCCGGGGAAGCAATTGGCATAAGGATTTTGATAGTGATCTTGATATCTTCTAATTTAATGTACCACTAGCTTTAGTAGGATTATCCCTGTTCTGTTGAATTGTGAAATAAGACAGGACAGCAGAAGTCATTTTGACCATCCGGCAAGTTTTCACAAGACAAGAAGATACATTGAAGAGCCCAGGGTGCCTGAACATTCAAGATTCATCAATAATGGAACCCTGCCATCTCACAGGTTTGCACACACACATATATATTTCTTTCTAACCCTGTGTAGATTGGAGAAGGAGGTCGTCGTCACAACAATTCAAATCACATCTCAAATGACGAATATAGAGGCTGTGCTACACACAAGTCATGGTAAGTATGATCAAGAAGGTGAGAAAGTCTTGCTCATGTACTTTAAACTTTTGAGTAGTTATCTTTTGATTCTTGCATCTCATTGCACTTTTATTTTAATCCTTGCATCCACACCATTTAGTTTATATTCCCTCATATCAAATCCATAGCATGTTTAGTTCTTGCATACATCCATACCACTTGCATATTTTATCTCTATTTGAATAAATCCTTGTAATGCTTTCATGCTACCTTTACTTACTATAGTTTATGGCTGGAATAGTTTCATACATCTCTTAAATGAAGCATGGTGCCTAGTTTAGAAATGTTTGATCTTACTTTCAAAGGTTTTTAATCTAAGTTTATTAACTAAAAGTGTAATAATTAGAAGGTCTCCCGAGAACGAATTTGTGTCGTAAAATAACCACTCTTGAAAAATAACGTGACCTTGTACCTTTTGATGTAATACCCTTAAGAATTGAGCATAGAATTATAATTATATAAATATTCCCTCGGTTATTTTTGTTACTAACCATACCAGGCTTGAAGTAGAAGGATGACATCATTAGGTATGTCCAACAAATCATCATGCAACATTAATCCATCCAAACTTAACTTTGCCTTGCAAAATTCAACCTTATCAATCCATGTTCAAATTGTTAATCAAGGATCATGCTCTTTCATCTCTGTTTGCATAACTCTCTATAAACTTTCATGTTACCTTTGTTCGCTATAGTATACTTAAGGTTTGGAGAAATTTCATGCACCTTCTAAATTAGGCATGGTGCTTAGTTTAAACTGTTTTCTGGAATCATAATTAGACAAGGTGTTTAGTTTGATTTCCGAACCAAGAGGTGCGATGATTTTACTTTCAAAGGCTTTTTTTGAATTAAGCGTGGTGTTTAGGTTAAAATGCCTTTCTAAGTCAAATTGGATGTGGTGTCTAGGTTGATTTTTGATCCGCTCGTATGCTGTAGTAGACATTGAATATTTTGTTGGACTAACCCTTGCAGAAAATTTTCAATTTAATTTGGGTAAGTCACGAGATAAATTCAAATCAGAGATGAGACAGGGCACATGCTGAACTTCAATAACTTTGCAGAGGAAGACATAGCTCATTCATTATGGATGGAAGAACTGTGAGTATTAATGATTCATTCACTTTATCTTCTGCTGCAAGTTACTTGGACTCAAGCCATGCCTGTCTAGAACATGATCTATGCTAACGTAATATCAACCCTATCTTTTTAGTATCGTAGATGGAACATGATAAAATTCTAGACAAACAACCTATGTTCCAAAGTTGTACATCCTTTCGGGTATGTGTGGTCCACTAATCAGTTGCAGGCATAATAATGAATGGCGTGACAAGGTGTCATAAGATCAAAGAAGCAAAAGATGGCAAAGAGGATAAGCAACAAAGGGGACAAGATGCTCATGAACAACTCAAGATGCAAGAGAAGGAAAGGACCACCAATCATCTACCCTTCATTATTTAGTGATATGTGAGCTATCACTGCCGATTGGCAATACAAACCAGTACTGATAGCTTAACTATCACAGCCGGTTTGCAATGAGAACCGACAGTGATCTATTTTTTGTAATTTGTATTTTATTAATTGTTTTATTTTCAATTTGAGGGGATGTCTTGGGGGAGGTGTTGGCGGTGATGCAATCGAATCATTGGATATCGATGTGGATCTCGACGTCACTACAAACCCATTAGCGTTTATATTACAGAAATTCCAAAATAAAACGTATAAGTAACGAAATAACTAAGAGTCGCATTACAATAGCCTATCCACATGTTCTCTTCCATAGGCCTTCTTGAATTTCTCTATCTTAGCAATGCAGAATGATCCGTTCTTGCTCAATGCCTCGTCGGTGATAAACTTTGCTAGTTCTTCTTGAATTCCTCTTATCTCGAAATCGACCAACCGGTTGTGACCGTGTGCTTTGCGTTGTAATTAAATCAAGATGGTATTCAAATGCAAAAACATAAGTCAAAACAATACAAATGTGAAGCCTACGTACCGCTTCATCTCTTTTGTCGGTTTTTGCACCAAAGTAGACAAGCATAACCCACATCACATAGAACCCACATTTGTTATCCCCGCCGGTTGGTTTAGGGTCTTGATATCCTCCATATACTTAGCCGTGAATGGTTCACTCCACTTCTTGTGCTTCTTGCTATCGACATTTTTTCAGTCAGGTAAGGCCTTCATTCTGTGTGACATTATAAACAAAGTATCAAGGCCATGGACATTATAATGTCCTATGTGATTAGAAAGTAGTGTTGTGATATTGGGTTCACTTACTTATTCAACACATTGACTAGTGGTTGATATGAGAAAGTGGCTTTTTCTTGGAATCCCATACCTCGATATGTGAATTTACAAGACAAATCTCTACGAAGACATAATGGTTGCTGCAATCAAGAAGGAAAGTCCATGTTACTAAATGTCATATATATTAAGAGAATGAACACCAAAGTGAGAGCCGAGAACACATACTCGTAGTTGTAGGGTAGGAGTATGTTTGTTTTGTTATTTTTCAACATCCTTTCAAACTCAATCTTCAAACTTTTTGGCACATAGTCATCCTAACACCCGGCAGCGCATGTTGTCTCGTTGACAAATATGGGATCCAAGAAGTCTACATGCATCAGGTGCCTCCGTAGGCACCATTTTGCCATACACCTGCATAATAAACACAGGATATATTCAAATGCAGATCACGTGCTTTATTATAACGTTGTGAGGGTAGGGTACTTACATAGTCTATAACATCAAAATCTGTACATCGAGCGAGCATGATGTTGGCTTCCAGTTTGCTTATTGGATAGGTCGGATACAATGATGTTTTTGCATCATTTCTCATGATCTCCAGTTTTTTCAACTGTGTAGCACTAAGGAATCCGCCCTACACATCATGCAGGAGCTGAGAAATGCCATCGTTTTCCTCTATATCGTCAACTAACGTATTGCTAAACACATTGTTATTGGTAGACACAGGTTCTGTGTAACCATCATTAGGCAAAAACTACTCATTTAGAGATATGCTAGGCATGGGAACATGATCATTGTTTTCTTGTCCACCATTTTGACCAACCTCACCATGTAAAGTCCAAATCATGTAGTCTCTCATGAACCTCCTGGTAATCAAGTGTAATTGTATATGCTTCACGTCGTCCCATTTTCTCGTATTCTTGCAATCTTTGCATTTGCAGAATATAGGCTGCGAGTCCACAGCATTGGCTTTGGCAAACTTGATGAAATCATCGATGCCCGTCAAGTACCGTCGGTCTGTACATGACAGATCATACATCTACCTTCGATCCATGCCTGCAGAGGAGAAATGTGCAGAGCAGAGAAAACATAGGAAAGTTTAAGCATTTCTCAACAATATTATTTGAAGCATAGAACCTTAATGTATTCTTCGAAAAAAATTTAAAATTGTTTGCCCTATAAAAATTCAAATCGTTCGTGCTATAAAATTGAAATAGATAGCCCATACGAAATAATTGTTGTACAACATGCCGTGTAAAAATAAATTCAAAAAACATAAAAAAATTTGAGGCTCCATCATAAACAACATTAATTACACAAAAAATTCTAGGAACAATAATGTAGCTGCAAACAATGGTTGCCACATAAATTACAATTGCCAAAAACAATTATTCTACAACATGCCACATAAAAATGAAGGAACAAATTATAAAATGCAATGAACAATAATATAGCTCCAATTGAAATTAAAAGTGGCAATGGTTTTAACTAACCTTTTGAATAGTGGATTTACCACAACCTTAATGCCTCCCTCAAGATCCAACCAAAATATGGTCTCTAAAATGAAGAAATTAAATAACTACAATAAGAATCAATCTGCAAACACAAAAGCAATGTAAATCTACAAATCCAAAGGAGTGTGCTTGTTACTAACCATAAGTTAGAAGATCTTCACCATGCTTGAGCTTTCAAGAGTTTCCTTGAGCAATTTGGTGAAGAGCAGTCGCAACAATGGAGGTCGTGGGGAAGAGTAGCCGCAACAATGGAGGGGAAGAGTAGCCGCACACTGTTCTGTTCCGTTGGGACAGAGGAGGAGGGAGGGAGCTCGAGCTCAAGCTTATATACTGTAGCAGTATCACTGCCGGTTCCAGCGATGAACCGGCAGTGATACATAACGTCACTGCCGGTTCCAGATACCTAGCTTCACTGTCGGTTGGCCCCTGGCCCAATCATTTGAGGTTTGAACTGGCCCATCACTGCCGGCCCAAAACAAACCAGCAGTGATGGGCTGGCAGTGATATTTGAATCTATAGTAGTGACTGACACTATATACAAGATACTTGAATTCATAGAGACAAATCAGGTGTGACAACCATGCATGAGTTGCTCCGCAAAAATCATTAATATGCAAATATCCTTAAATAGTTCTCAAGTATCAATAAATATTCAAATATTTGTGCTGTTGAAACATAGCTTACTTTTGCCAAACTAGAGACTACAAGCTCACTGAAATGAAAAAGGTAAGCCCACATGGCATGAGGTGTTTGATTAAATTAATCAATGCATCAAGTATTTGGATGACTTGCTCAATGGACTTAATAAATTTCTTAACTTGAGATACTCATTTCATACGTTTGCCAAAAATAGAGTATTTAGCAGAATTGAACTTGTCAAGTGATAGTCACAACTATTGAGCCACATGGATCAAATGTAAACCAAATCTGAAGAAATACCTCTTGAATAGGCCCAATTCTTCATATTTTGCAATTTGGTTAGTTTCCATGGAAAAACCGCCCTAGCTAGTTCTGTAACCAGCCTAAGCTAGTTTTTCCCTAGCAAAACCGTTCAACACTAATTTGACATCTTTTGATCCATGTTTTGTGCTTTCCCGCTTTTGTTTCTTCCTGTATTTCTTGTCTCCAATCTACAAGAGAGCCAATAAACAAATCACTATGTGGCATTATTTGGCACACAACTTGTGTTGGGTCCACCACTAACATTAGTTGACATGAATTTAGGCAACAAAATGGTTCTAGTGCCTATAAGTTGTGAAGTCTTCCCTTTTAACAATACATCCATTTTTGCTTGTTGGGCAAGGTATATATTTATGCCAAATACAAACTAGCTGTCACATACTCCCTCCATCCCAGGATATGAGGCGCAACCACTTCTGGTTCAAAGACTACGGAACGTATTTAATTCTCTCTAAGCACTAGTACTACTGTATCGATATATGTGCATTTAGAGAGAGCATGCCTTATGTCATGGGATAGGAATAAAAAGTAGTTACACCTTATATCTTGCGATGGAGGGTGTATTACACTTCTTTATCTTACCTATTGTGGTCTACTCCCTCTATCCCAGAAAGACTGTCGTTTTAGACTTTTCAGATATCACATTTGACCATTCGTCTTATATGAAAATTTTATATAAATATCATTTATCTTATTATGATTTGTTTTATCATTAAATATACTTTAATAATTATTAATTTATTTTGTATTTTGTACAAATTTTTTGAATAAGACGGACGGTCAAACACAGTTTCTGAAAAGTTTAAAACGACGGTATTTCTGGGACGGAGGGAGTAAATGCATTTAGATAAGGAAGATGATGATGATGTCCAAGAAAATGACCTTGAGGAAGACACAACTTTTGTCCTTGAAGTTATTACTAACTAATACGAAAAGGTGTATAGTACCATGCCTATAAATACCCATACACTTTTACAGAAACATTTTTTAGGGGCGGCTGGTAAGTATTTGTAGCCGCGGTTTTACCAGACGCACCTAAGCAACCGTGGCTACAAACGCACGATTTGTAGGGGTGGTTGATCAGTCGCCCTACAAATCATTTTCAGAAAACCAAAAAATAATTACGAAAAAATAGCAAAATTAATTTAAAATTTTGGGAGGACCCCAACCGATCAGCCACATGTTCACTCCACACTCCTAGCATTTTTTGCGATTTTTGCACACTTTGCATCACCCACCCGGAATTCGAACCAGTGACCTCCCGCTCACGCACGAGTACCTCTACCACTACACCTCATTTCTAAATAGCATTTTCTTTCCCCACATATTATTACAAATTGAGTGTAAATTGATTATTTTGAGGCTCTAAACAAATTCAAATAAAAAAATTATCACCTACAAAGTTTCATAACTTTTCAAGATCTACTAGTTTCTCCATCCGAGGTCGTTTACGAAATTTGGATTTCAAATTTTAAAACTTCAAACGTACTTTTGCTTGATAAGATGATTTCAAATTTAAAAGTTATCAACTACAAAATTTCATAATTTTTTGAGATATACAACTTTCATTTTGGATGTTAGTCCATCCGAGATCATTTAAAAAATTCAGATATCAAAATTTTGAATTTCAAACATATTTTTTCTTAAGAAGATGATTTCAAATCAAAAAGTTGTTAACTATAAAATTTCATAATTTTTCAAAATCTACAACTTTTATTTTTATCATTTTCCCATCAGGCATTTTAAAAAATTCAAATTTTAGTACTTAAGTACTAATATTCGGCGCTATTTGTAGGGGTGGCTGAATATAGAGCCACCCTTACAAATCAGATTTGTAGGGGCGGCTAGATATTAAGCCATCCTATAAATATGACGATTTGTAGGGGCGGCTCATAACACCATCTGTCTTTGCAAATGGATTTATAGGGGCGGTTTATTTATGAGCTATTTGTAGATGCGGCTGAATATAGAGCTGTCCTTAAAAAAGGGTGGCGTTGCTACACATCTATTTTGACATAGTGATATGCTCACACCTATCGCAAATTGTGAGCACTGTACGAAAAGTTTTGAGCGTGAACCACCTAGGTTTGCTGTCGTATCAAAAAGGTCAAGCTCACCAAACATACCTAATGAGCTTATGATGCTTTGGTCAAGTAACAACGCAGATGCTAGGCACTTTCGAATATCATTTGGTTTTTCAATGGCCATTTTTCTCTATATTGTCGCCTCGATAGCACTACTATAAGCTAGGAAAAATAGTGGCATTTACATCTTCCACTAGTACAGGATCGGGTTGTACTTTCGGTTGGGAAGGGGCTTTGCTTCCGGTTTCCCAATCGGGAGTACGTTTCCAGGAGTAAAGGCCCCCTTTGCTCTCGATTCTTATCACGGATCGGGACTAAAAGTCCCTCCAGCCTAGCTGCGCTGGCAGGAACCTTTAGTTCCGGTTCGTAACACGAATCGGGAGTAAAAGTATTTTTTTCTTTTTTAGCTCATTTCAGCTTTTTAATTTATATTTGGGGTTTAGGGTTTAATATAGGTATTTAAATACGCATTCTACGCTAATGTTATATGCATACACGTATCAAATGAAAGCATGCATATATAAATAATTAACCCAACTATATAGTTAGGAAACTATATATATTACACGTATGATTGAATATACACATAATGTACATAAAATATACACACATTTGTTTGTCCGTGTCCTTAACCTAGAATTACAAGCCGAGACAATTATTTTCCGCCGCACTAGTGCTCTCCATTAGAATTTAAGACTTGATCATTAATAAAGCCTGCTATTGTCTCTTGGATGGCTTTGACGTTGTGCTGAGTTAGGGTCTTCTGCCTCAACCAATCAGTCTTCAATTTGAGTTAAACTGAGAACAAAACATATATTAGTATTATATATGTATGTGTATATATATATATGATAATCACGTATACCACTAAATATATTTTGCAACTTACTTTGATCCTCTCAACAGGAGTTCTGTTTGAGTGCACCTTGAGGACCTCGCACACATAGTATCCATATAGATTGTTCCCCGGCTCCTGCTGCAGACACCACTATATATACGAGAAAAGAATTCTCTTGTCATCTAGTGATTTGAACTATGACAAATGAAGATGTAAGACACTACATATAGCAAAGTGCTACTTACTACGGGTGTGACTATTTGCAGCGACGCTTTGCACTCGGGACGATGTTTTGAAATGAATTCTGCCCAAACACTGTCCGATATATCCAATTAAAGAGAGAGCATGTATGTATAAACATATAGTGGAGTTTAGGAAGATTGAGTGAAATTAGATTACCGTTGGATCATATCAATCATTGGTTGGTATCGTTCTAGCTCCTTTTTTTATAGAGTCAAAGATCAATAACTGACTGGTGGATACCTTGATGACCATCAAGATCCAGTGATTGCTGCATAGGAAGAATATAATAATCATAACTCGATAAACTACGGGCCGGGCCACGTATAAAAAATGACATTATAATTAATAACACTCACTCGCAGCCGTACGGGAAGAGAATCGTTGTCTTCTTGCTTTGTTTCTCTATCATCGTCTTGAGATTCGCCTCAGCTTCAACTTTCCAATTAGGAGTAACTGGGTCTTTGAATACGATATAAGGATCAATGAATCCAATGGTATCGTCCCTTTGTTTTTTTATGACCCCCATCTCATATCTGCAAATATATATCGAAGAACATATATGTAGTGTGAGCTAGAATATATAATTATATAGACAATATAATAACAGGCGCGGTGCTATAATGACTTACAGATAATAGCAGCTCAAGATTGACTTGTCGAGCGAGTCCTGGTGGCATAGCTGGTGTAATTCACTGAATTCAATGAACATGGTATCATCGCCACGGAAGAAGTGCTCGTTGCAAATTTTGACCGATATGAAATTCTCTTTCCTAGCACACGCCTCTAGGTACCACTTGTTCAACAAGTACATTTGTGTGCCTAGTTCTGCGTATTTCTCAGGGTTGTAGAGTGGCTTGCCATATTCATATTTTCTCCAGGTATCAACAACTTGTGCACTCTCGATGTGTCCACTTTGGAAGATTTGCTGAAAGTTGAGACCGGTAGATAGCATGAAGTCACCAAGGTCATCCAAATTGATATTTGAAGGCATGGTCTCCATGTACGATTCATTTGAATCATATGGATCACTTACAACTAGGGGTTCAATCTGCTTCGATTGTTCCCCAAGTTGTGGAGCATCTTTCCTTGCTGTCTTTTTCTTCGACTTCTCAATAGATTTGATGAGGGTTCGGTCATAGCCTGATGGCGGCGAGGGTTTACAACCTTCACGCAACATTCTATCTTTTTCATCTACTTTTTGCCTCGGTGCATTTGGATGCATGTAAAAGTATGGCTTGGGCGGGTTTGCCTTTAATGCTAATCTTTGTTGTTTCATTTTCTCAAAGTAACCAAGAACTTCTTTTCTTGCCTCCGCACTTTTTTGCTCTTCAGTCATGGCAGCAGGCAATTTTTGAGGGATAGTTTTTGCCTTCTTCTTCTTCTTCGGCGGGGATGAGGACTTCGTTTGCACCCTCTTAGTGGATATTTTTTTGGACATTTGAGGGGGCAGAGCCTGTTGTGGTGGAGGTGCCTGAGGCGTCGGAGACCTCGGTGGGGGTGGTGGGGGTGCCTGAGGCGTCGGAGACCTCGTTGGGGGTGGCGGAGGTGCCTGAGGCGTCAAAGACCTTGGCGGAGGGGGCTGAGGCATTGGAGACCTCCTTGGAGCACTGTGGTGGTCTAGTGAACGAACAATTGGACTTAGCTGCCCCTCCAACCTCGGTGATCAGTATAGCAAATAAACGAATGTGAGAATCTGACAAGATTAATTATTACTTAATTATTTCTCATGTACGTACGTCCTGGGAGGGAGCGGAGAAGGCGACGCCCCAGGAATGACGATGTAGCGCTTGCGCCATTGAATGAATGCATGCTCTACCTCTCCTAAAGTCTTCTCCCCATCACCTCCAGGAATGTCAAGAGGCACATCGCTGAATCCAGAGAGTACCCTATCCACCGATACCTTAGCATATCCAGGTTGGATTGGTTGCCCATGGATTACCTGCTCAGTGGCGACAGGGGAAACAATAGCTGTAGCCACTAGGACTGTGGCATTGTCCTTTGGAATGTGCAACTCACATGCTGTCATATGTTGTGTGACATCATCCACGGGAAAGCGAAACCCTGCATCTCCTTGAGTTGGCATGTCCATGGAAGCACAACTGCTTTTCATCTGATCAGGGGGGCTAATGTTGACCCCAAGTCCCATCGCTGATGTAGACTGTCCCTGGGTGCTCAATTGTCATTTGATCTCCTGCATTTCTTCTTGTATTTTCTTTTCCCGTTCTTGCGACTGTAACACAAACTCCTTCAGACGGCGGAGCCTCTCGTTCTCATCGTCCTTCTTTCTCTGGCGGCTTCTGTACGCTCCTCTATCCTCAGGAAAACCATGCTACCATGGGATAGCACCTTTGCCTCTTGTTCGCCCACCGTGCTCAGCACTTTCTAGGGCATACGTTAATTCATCTTTATCTCTGTCGGGCTTGAACGCACCGCTAGCGGAAGCATCTACCGCAAAAAGTAACCTTTCTGCTGCCCTTTGGATTTGTTCACTATATACTACCTGCCCAGTCTCCAGGTCCAGCCTACCACCATGCGCGAAAACCAATTCTTGGCATGGTCGGGCCAATCGAGTAAAGCCGGCACGAGCCCCTTGACAACTGCATCTGCTTCCATCTTCTTCCACTTGGGGACGACACTCTTGTAGCCACTGGATCCCATGCGATGGTGGTATGTCTTCTGCCGGGCATTCTGTTGGTTCCTCCGCACCCATTGTTCACCTTCTTCTGAGGTCTTGAACTATACGAACTCATCCCAATATGGCCTCAACTTTGAAACTGGGCCCGGAGCGTTGAAATCCGGCGTCAAGTTCTTCTTCACATAATCATTATATAACCTTTTCTTCTAAGTCTGGAATTGTATTGCCATCTTCTTCATAGCCCAACTCCTCACTAGCTCTTTCAAAGCATCATCGGCTCCTTCAAGTGTGAAATGTGCCATGATATTATTCCAAATCAAATTCTTGTCAAGTCGGAGACATAACTGATATGAGGAGCGTCTTTCTTCAGCTTCCACTCTCGAGCACTGATGGGGAGCCTGTCCCTTACAAGGTACCCACAATGATAAACAAACTTCTTGACGTTTGGTCCAAGTGGTTCTCCTGTCTCTCTGTTGAAATCAGAGATTACGAAGCGGCCCTCCAACGGCTTTGCTGGGCCTCGTACATTTCGACTCTTCATCGTCGTTGCCGATCCAGAGGGTTATGCATTTAGAAAAAAATAGTTCAATAAGTATATTGCTCATCACCGATAATTTCATATATTTCACATGTTTACATACATGTATACACATATATATTTCATTTATTTATACCTCGCCGACAATCTCTTGCTCATTGTTGGCGGTCCTTACCAACATAAATATAACATCATTTTAATACTAAAATAAATAGAGAATATGACTTTATCTAATCTTTCCACGAGTTTTGTTGTGCACCTAACTTACAGGAATAGCACATGGAAATGCATGGAAATCTCAAGGAAAGCGCACTTCCAGGAAGCGTATTCAAAGAAGGCGCAACCTAAGAAAATGAGAAAGCCCAAATTAAACAATAAACCAAATCCATTCGCAACCACGGGGGAGGCTCAGGCCCACAGAGGAACCGACCACCCGAAGGCGGAGGCCAGATGGCACTCCCCGGGGATCGACCGCCCCCGGGGGCGGCCGCCCCCTAGTGGGGTCTCCCGGGCCCATCCTCCTCAGGCGGTGCTCATGGCGGTTTGGCAAAGGCGGTTTCACCTCCTACCATACTTAGAATGCCCAAACCACCCTTGATCAACTATAAATAGATGTGCTTCGCCCCTCCAACACACACCAACATTTGGAGCACTACACCTCACATTTCTTACTTGTTCTCTCTAGTTTAGTAGCAGTAGAGCAAGGCAAACCTATCAAGGAGAGCTTGTCTCCTCGGAGGAATCAAGAACATCTTGGTATGAATACACATCGGTTCTCCTCTATGAGCAAGCTCTTTTCTTATTTATATAGCAATGCATCTGAATTAGAGTATAGTCTTGTCCATATTATGATCATAACATGTAAACTAGTTCATAGTCTATGTGTTATGTTCTTGATATGTTCATCAAAGATCTTCATCGTTCATCAAATTAGTATGAATAGAGGAAGAACTAAGGATGGGATAATAGTTCGTTGTGCTGTCGTGGTTACTCCTAGCCGAGTCTGTCAATCCGAAGGGTTGGGGTCCCGGGGGGTTAGGAGTTGTTTCCAATTACATGGGTGTGTGCTCGGGTATGCGGAAATCAGCGGATATGTCAGTACCCCACGGGCAGAGGGGTAGGTGGGCAGGTGGTGATAGACCTGTCCATCCCTAGCATTCCCCCACGTTCGGGTATTGAGTAGGAGTTCGTAAAGTCTCTATCGGCTGGCAGACCAGCTGCGGGGATCTCCCTATCATCCCAGACTTAGTCCTGATCCTAGTCTTATTAATTCGATGTAATTACTATTCATTGCATAGTTGTATATGGCCAATGCCTGCTCACGTAGTTATTCTTTATTCTTTATTTTATCTTTTATCCTTGAGGTTGCTCCGATGTGTGTGTCCACTATCTTATAAACCTGTTTTAGCCCCTGCCTATGCTATGCCTACCTATGCATTCAATAAGTGATCATGTTTATACTAGAAGCTAGATGAATTCACCATGCCTTCCTACGGGAAAATATAAATACGACACCCTTGAATACTCATGGGTTGAAATGCTACAATGATAGTTCTGTGCGCTTACAGAGTAGTCTTATTCCTTACTGAGCTATCGATTGGCGTACCTAAGTACCGTTACTTAAGGATTGTAATTCTTGTTGCACCCATGGCCCCGTGCCACAGTTTTGCATATCGTAAATAATGACGGTTAGGAAGGCCAATCCGGCACTTCTAACTGCTATTACCAGACTACATTACCTAGGCCGGCGCCACTAAGGGCCAAGGATTACATTTCTGAAGTAATGGTGGTTGAAAATGTCAACTTATGTTTCTTGTATTATTATTAAGGATGGACGTTTAGTCTATCTTTAGTAGTAATGCTAAGAAACGCCAACAAACATTTCTGGCGCCGTTGCTGGGGATGGACTTTTAGTCTATCTTTTGTAACGACGTTAAGAAATGCCAACAAGCATTTCTGGCGCCGTTGCCGGGGATGGACTTTTAGTCTATCTTTTGTAACGACGTTAAGAAATGCCAACAAGCATTTCTGGCGCCGTTGCTCGGGAGGGCAAAAAGAAAATATAAACATCTAGCTTTGGCATAAACTTTGATTACAAAATAAGCATTGGTAGCCATAGCTTATGCAGGCTAACTTTGCTGTTTTCTTCCTCATTTTATTGGAATGAAAATAGGATAGTGTATGAACGGCTTCAATCTGTCGGAAAACTTCGTTAAAAATCCAGAGGCACTCCTAAGGAAGAGAAGGCCTCGTACCATCTCTTCTTCTGCTACTCAGCCGGCAAACGAACCGGTCACTTCCGCACCATCATATACTACCACCATGGCCAAGTCACTCTGCGAGTATTCCACCCCCGCTATTGCCAACGTGCCCGTTGGGCCCGCTGTCAATGTCGGGAACGGAAACTTTGAGCTCCGTACAGGCCTACTCACGATGGTGCAGGCGAACCAGTTCTGTGGTTTGCCAAGTGAGGACGCAAACGCACACCTGCAAAACTTTCTTGAGCTGTGCGAAACTGTCATCATTAAAGATGTCACATAAGACAGCATCAGGCTCCGCTTGTTTCCCTTCTCCCTCTCGGGGAAGGCGAAGCAATGGTTCTACCAAGCCAAGGAAGCAGTCAACACGTGGGACAAATGTTCCACGGCGTTCCTCGCAAAGTTTTTCCCCATGAGCAAAACGAATGCTCTACGAGGGAAGATATCTAACTTCCAGCAAACATCACTCGAGTCCATTCCTGAGGCTTGGGAAAGGCTCCAGGAGTACATCCGGGCCTGCCCCCACCACAGGATGAAAGATTGGCTCGTGCTTCAAAATTTCTATGATGGCCTCACGGCCATGTCTAAAGGGCACGTAGATGCCGCTGCTGGAGGCACGTTCCTTTCCCTCACCATCAAAAATGCCACGACATTGATTGAGAAGATGGTGGCCAACCAAAGCTGGGGAGAAGGGCAAAAACACAATAAGTCATGCACACCGTGAAGGAGACAGACCTGCTTGCCGTAAAAATAGACTTACTAATGAAGAAACTTGAGGGACGTGCCACCGATCCTACCACTGGCACCGTCCAGGCTATGGACTCACATATGACGTGTGAAGTCTATGGAGATGTTGGCCATTGGGGAACTGTCCCGAAACCCATGAAGAAGTTTCATACGTTAACAACGGGTTTCGCCAACACCAACAACCAGGTAACGGGTGGAACAGCCAGAATCGCCCCCAAGGTAATTCTTCCAATTTTAATTCAAATTTCAATTACTCCCAACCTTCACTAAAAGATATTATGATAGGACAGGCTAAAATAAATGAAAATCTTACAAACAAGCTTTCTTGAAATGATAAAATATTTGAAACTATAAATACTAAGCTTGATAGCCTATCCTCATCTGTTAAAAATCAAGTAAATTTTAATAAAAGAATTGAAACTCAAATTGCCCAACTTACCTCTGCCACAAAATCTGCCATTCAAATTTCTAGTTCTGTTGAGATTATAAATTCAGTGACCACGAGAGGGGGTAAGACCACTCGTGATCCCCCACATCCTAACCAAAGAACAGGCAAAATACCAAGACAGCAAGAGGAAGTACCGGTTGATTCGGCACAACCACATGAAGAATCAATGGAAGAAGAGCCGACACCGGAGGGCTATGGGGACACCACGATGTTGCCTTTCCCGACAAGGTTGAGAAGGAAGAAGAAGGCCGGAGATGAATAGTTTCTCCGATTCGTGGAGATGGTCGAGAAGACATACGTCAGCGTTCCGCTGATGGATGTCTTACACATACCATCATACGCTAAGTTCATCAAAGATATCATCAACAACAAGCGACCATTACCGTCCTCAGAAATTGTCAAGCTGACGGAAGAATGTAGCGCAGCTATACTCAATCATCTACCTGAGAGGAAACAAGACCCTGGGTATCCCACAATCACATGCTCTATAGGCACCCAGCAATTTGACCACGCCTTATGCGATCTTCGGGCGATTGTGAGCGTCATGCCGAAATCAGTCTTTGATAGACTGAATTTCACCAACTTGGAGCCTATCAATATGACACTTCAGTTGGCTGACTCCTCAATTCAGTACCCAGCAGGGATTGCACAAGACATTCCTGAAAAAATTAGAGGGTATTATGTTCCGGTGGATTTTGTGATGCTCAACATGGAACTCACCAAAGAAACACCACTCATCCTCGGAAGACCATTCTTGAGCACGGCAGGAGCACAAATTGATGTTGGAGCTGGAGAAATCCGCTTCAATATCAATGGACAAGAAGAGAAGTTCAAGTTCAGGCCTCGCCGTCAAGAAGAATGCAATATGATACGCATTCGATATGGGCCGAATCCCCAAGGCATCAAGGAGGTAGAAATTCAACCTCAGCTTTTGAAAAATATATCAAAAATTTCAAAAGAGTTAAAGAAAAAGCCGGAGCCAAAAGAAAAGGTGGCTCCTAAAAGAAATATAAATAAGGAGCAGAAAAACAAAATGGCTCCTAATAAGAAGGAAGAAATCCCCAAGCCTTCACTAAAGAAGACGGTGTGGAAACTCAAGGTAAAAATTGAAAATACTACCACACCGCCCCAAACTACTCACAAAGTATGGAGGCCCAAGCAAGCGCAGCCATCTACCTCTCCCAAGATGAATGCACCATCATCGAGCAAACAATGAAGGGAGAAAAGTCCTGCTCAACGGACTTAAAAAAAGCTGAGCTCTTGCCGAAGGTAAACCGGTAAGTTATCCATAATATTTACATTAAATATTTTGAAATTTCTTTTCAATAAATGCTTAATGGATTCCTCTAATAAAAAATTAATAGTAATAATAAAATATATATATAAATATATAAAATAATATTTCAAATAGATATATGCATGCTTGATGATAATGTTGCATTTATGCTTTGACTAAAATAACCCTATGTTTAAACATGAATCTTTGAGATCATAGGGATATTCCTTCATAAATGCATGATAGTGTGATCTTAAACAAATTTTCAGAAATTTCAATCAAATCCATTTTTATATCATACACATGATCACACTAATCTTCTTCGCACAAAGCCTGATCGTAACTGGGATAATAATCTACACATTCAGCTTAACACGTGGCCAAAAGACAGAGGCTAGCAGGCGGGCCCAGGGAACCGACCGCCCCAGGACTGGCCGCCCCCCTGTCCAGGCCAATCCGTGCCAATCTTTTTCGTACCACACTTTGATCACCTCAGCATCACGTCCCTAGTTACGATCAAGTTGTTTCCTTGCCAAAGACCTCGATAGCACCTATTTAAACCTCTAAAGGTCTCTCTTTTCCTCACACCAACCTTGCTCTTCTCCCTCTAGCAAAGCTTGCTAAGCTCTCCCGTCTTTAAGTGCCAACCATGTCTAGCTACGCTCTCTCGCTGATCAACGCTCCAAAGGCCATAGCGAACCTAGACATAGCACCTTACCAAGAGAGTCCATTAGTTAGGGAAAAAACTCATGTTGTGAAGGAGAAGCCCTTAGCGATCCTGCCAGCACACTCTCATGCATCCGAAGGTGGCGCCAAGAAGAAGACCGCTGCTACCCATCCTACCAGTTTTCTAGGCCTCAAGAGGAAGACCCCTAGCGGTAGTGGGACTAGCATGTGTACTAGTGAAAAGTCGGCTAGCAAGCCTACACTTTCGGCCAAAAAGGCAGCATCCGCTAGCACCTTTCCTAGGATTATGAGGCATCTACCTTGGCCTCCCATCAAACCTCGTGCAAGGCAGTACGAAAGCAGTGAAGAAGAAGACGACTCTTGTATCATCAATGACCTCATAGCCAAACATGCTAGCTTACGTGCTTTTCTTAGGACTTTAGAAGACGACATAGAGACCAAAAACACAGAGATCAGGGACCTTAGCGATGATGTTAATAGTTTCCGCTTCAAGTTCAATATTAAGCTAAGGAAAGTCGCTAAAGCCCTAGGTGTTGAGCATCATCTTGAGTATCTCTAGGCTGCACCTACGGCACGAATAATTAGGCACACATTTTCACTTTCGTGATCTTTTAAATTTTACTATCAATGTAATTGTGCCTATTTGAGTTTATCAATGAAATAAGGTTTTATGTTAAGCACTTGTTTTCTCCATATATGTATTTTGTGACTAACCAAGACAGGGAAGAAAACAAGTGTGGGGGAGGATTCTCCAACAAAATTGCACAATAACAAAAATCAAAATTCGGTTTGTGCAACTTCCCCCCTCTCTCATCCTAAAAGTTTTTAAAAATAAAATTTAAAATGATGTTTCTTACATACTCCATCAAACATGTCTTCCTACATTCAAAATGTTTGTATATTTTTTATTCCCTGCTAAAATTCCTACAGATTTATGAACACTGTTTAGGGACCCCGTTTCTATCTAAGTAATTGACAGATGAGATATAGTAGGATGACATGATGCTTGCTCATTCTTGCAAAGTACTTGGGATTTATCTTACAAAAACAAAAACTCAATTGCATGCTCCTTGAATGATTGACAAATACCTACCAAGGCCATATATGATTCTATTTGATGAAACCCTCCACATATGCCACTTATTTTGCGTTGAGTTTGGTCAAATTTTGTGACTACTGTTGAGAGATGTTTCATGCTTCCAAGATCAGAATTCACTTGCACCCACCAAATAAAGCCAATTCTCACCCTGAGAGCTGCGCAAATAAAAGTGACGGTTCTCATCCTAAGAACGGCGCATTCCTTCTGCAAAGTTTTACTCCATCCATCTACCATCATAATATCTCCTTATTTAAAGTTTTTCATATGCCAATAAAAGATATGGGGCTATGCTTAAAAAAAAGGAGAAAAGAAAGATCATGCTAAGGGGCATAAGAAAATAAACGGGAAAGAAAAGTTCAAATACCCGTTCAAAAAAATGAATAAAATGGAAATGAAGATTTTATAGCCCATATCTCCTTAAGTTTTATCCAAGGAGAATCATGATGCATGGAGTACCAAAAAGATTTAGAATTAGGTTTCCACCTTCATACTTTCCACACACATGCACATTTTGATCTAGGAGTATGGCGCACTCCCTCCGGTATGGTCTGGGGTTTGACTTGACAACATATGCAGGGTAAGTGTGCCTCATCATTTCTCATTCCTACCTAAAACTCCAAATAAGCCTTCTTAGAGGTAGGATGATCAAAGTGAAGGCATCACCTTTTCAAGCCATGGTGAGGAACCACTTACAAAAATGAGCGACTTGAGAGAATCATTCAAGGACACAAGCTATCTTTATGTTTTCAAAAATTTTACAAAAACCCAAGTATTCCAAACAAGAATAAGAGTAAGAGGATTTGATTCCAAGCTATTCCATTTGTCAATTTCTCAAGAAAGATTTGGTAGACACTTTGAAGTTCATAAATCCAGGTGAAGCTTGGAATATCCTGTATACAGATTCTTTGACAAGGAGGATGAACCCATTTGGTCCTTCGCACTTTACTCGAGGACGAGTAAAAGACCAAGTGTGGGAGAGTTGTTGGCGGTCCTTACCAACATAAATATAACATCATTTTAATACTAAAATAAATAGAAAATAAGGATTTATCTAATCTTTTTACGAGTTTTGTTGTGCACCTAACTTACAGGAATAGCACGTGGAAATGCATGGAAATCTCAAAGAAAGCGCACTTCCAGGAAGCGTATTCAAAGAAGGCGCAAACTAAGAAAATGAGAAAGCCCAAATTAAACAATAAACCAAATCCATTCGCAACCACGGGGGAGGCCCAGGCCGAGAAACCGACCACCCGAAGGTGGTGGCCAAATGGCACTCCCCGGGGATGGACCGCCCCCGGGGGTGGCCGCCCCCTGGTGGGGTCTCCTGGGCCCATCCTCCTCAGGCGGTGCTCATGGAGGTTTGGCAAAGGTGGTTTCACCTCCTACCATACTTAGAACGCCCAAACCATCCTTGATCAACTATAAATAGATGTGCTTCACCCTCTCCAACACACACCAACATTTGGAGCACTACACCTCACATTTCTTACTTGTTCTCTCTAGTTTAATAGTAGTAGAGCAAGGCAAAGCTATCAAGGAGAGCTTGTCTCCTTGGAGGAATCAAGAACATCTTGGTATGAATACACATCGGTTCTCCTCTATGAGCAAGCTCTTATCTTATTTATATAGCAATGCATCTGAATTAGAGTATAGTCTTGTCCATATTATGATCATAACATGTAAACTAGTTCATAGTCTATGTGTTATGTTCTTGATATGTTCATCAAAGTTCTTCATCGTTCATCAAATTAGTATGAATAGAGGAAGAACTAAGGATAGGATAATAGTTCGTTGTGCTGTCATGGTTGCTCCTAGCCGAGCCTGTCAATCCGAAGGGTTGGGGTCCCGGGGGGCTAGGAGTTGTTTCTAATTACACGGTCGTGGTGCTCGGGTATGCGGGAATCAACGGACATGTCGGTACCCCACGGGCAGAGGGGCAGGTGGGCAGGTGGCGATAGCCCTGTCCATCCCTAGCATTCCCCCACGTTCGGGTATTGAGTAGGAGTTCGTAAAGTCTTTATCGGCTGGCAGACCAGCTGCGGGGATCTCCCTATCATCCCAAACTTAGTCTTGATCCCAGTCTTATTAATTCGATGTAATTACTATTCGTTGCATAGCTGTATATGACCATTCCCTGCTCACGTAGTTATTCTTTATTCTTTATTTTATCTTTTATCCTTGAGGTTGCTCCGATGTGTGTGTCCACTATCTTATAAACCTGTTTTAACCCCTGCCTATGCTATGCCTACCTATGCATTCAATAAGTGATCATGTTTATACCAAAAGCTAGATGAATTCACCATGCCCTCCTACGGGAAATTATAAATACGACACCCTTGAATACTCACGGGTTGAAATGCTACAGTGATAGTTCTGTGCGCTTGCAGAGTAATCTTATTCTTTACTGAGCTGTTGATTGGCGTACCTAAGTACCATTACTTAAGAATTGTAATTCTTGTTGCACCCCACGGCGCCGTGCCACAGTTTTGCATATCGTAAGTAATGACGGTTAGGAAGGCCAATCCGGCCCTTCTAACTGCTATTACCAGACTACATTACCTGGGCCGGCGCCACTAGGGGCCTACCTTTCTGAAGTAATGGTGGTTGGGAATGTCAACTTATGTTTCTAGTATTATTATTAAGGACGGACCTTTAGTCTATCTTTATTAGTAATGCTAAGAAACGCCATCAAGCATTTCTGGTGTCGTTGCCGGGGATGGACTTTTAGTCTATCTTTTGTAACGACGTTAAGAAATGCCAACAAGCATTTCTGGCGCCGTTGCCGGGGAGGGTAAAAACATCTAAGCTGGCATAAACATCGATTACAAAATAAGCCTTGGTAGACGTAGTTTAAACAGGCTAACTTCGTTGTTTTCTTCCTCTTTTTATTGGAACGAAAACAGGATAGTGTATGAGCGGTTTTGCTCTGCCTAACAATTTCATTGGCAATCCGGAAGCACTCCTTAGGAAGAAAAGGTTTCGTACCTTTTCTTCTTCTGCTACTCCATCGGCAGACGAATCATTCATTCCCGCACCATCCGCTACTACCGTCATGGCCAAGGCACTCCGTGACTACTCCATCCCCGCTGTTGCCAACGTGCCTGTTGGGCCCGCTGTCAACATCAGAAATGAAATTTCGAGATCCGTACAGGCCTTATCTCGATGGTGCAGGCAAGCCAATTCTGTGGCTTGCCAAGTGAGGATGCAAACGCTCATTTGCAACACTTCCTTGAGCTGTGCGACACCATTGTCATCAAAGACATCGCACAAGACAGTATCAAGCTCCGCTTGTTTCCTTTCTCCCTCACGGGAAAGCGAAACAATGGTTCTATGAAAATAAGGAAGCCGTCAACACATGGGACAAGTGTTCCATAGCATTCCTTGCCAAGTTCTTCCCCATGAGCAAGACCAGCGCTCTAAAGGGAAAGATCTCAAACTTCCAGTAATCTTCCCTTGAATCTATCCCCGAAGCATGGGAAAGGCTTCAAGAGTACATCCGAGCCTGCCCTCATCATGGAATGGAAGATTGGCTCATGCTCCAAAAACTTTATGAAGGTCTCACGGCCATGTCAAAGGGACACGTAGATGCCACAGCTGGAGGTGCATTCCTCTCTCTCTCACCATTGCGGATGCAACTGCACTTATTGAGAAGATGGTGGCCAATCATAGTTGGGGAGAAGGAAGAAAAACACAAAAAGGCTCGCATACCGTGAAGGAGACGGACTTGCTTACCGCAAAATTAGACTTGCTAATGCAAAAGCTGGACGATCGTGCTACCAACCCTACCATGAGCACCGTCCAGGCCATGGACTCACACATGACGTGTGAAGTCTATGGGAACGTTAGCCACTCAGGGAATAACTGTCCCAAAACTCAAGAAGAAGCTTCATATGTCAACAATAGGTTTCGCCAACCTCAGCAAGGTAATAACGGGTGGAACAACCAACACCGCCCGCAAGGTAATAATTTCAATTCAAATTACAATTCAAGCCAACCTTCCTTAAAAGATCTCGTTCTAGGACAACCTAAAATCAATGAAAATTTGACCAAAAAGCTATCTTTCAACGATAAAATATTTGAAAATATAAATGCCAAGCTTGAAACTTTGTCTTTTTCTATTCAAAATCAAGCAAGTTTTAACAAAATGATAGAAACACAAATGGCACAAATAGCTGCTTCTATTCCTGTCAACAATACGGGAAAAATCCCGGGGCAACCCGAGACTTCTCCTGAGTTTGTTCATGCAGCTACAGATCAATAAAGAAAGGAAAGTCTGGCCAACAGACTATAAACGTTGAGCCCTTGCCGAAGGTCATCGGTGATTATCAAAATAAAATAATAATAATAATAATAATAATAATAATATATATATATATACCTACATACATATATATATGCATAATAATTATCTGAAGGGGCCCACACCAACATTCAAGCTTGGGGGAGGTGCCCCCAATCAGGTATTGTACCTTATCCTTTTGAAAAAAATAATAATAAATGAATATTTATATACACATTTATATAATAAATATATATATTCCATAAAATTATTTTCTTGCATTAAAAGAAATTATTCCGTCTTCCTAGATTTATAAAATTTTATTTCAAAATAAATTCTTCTCCGAAAAAATTCAATAAAAATAATTTTCTAAAAGAATAAATTTTCTTGAAACTAAATATTATTTTTAAATAATTTTTTAAAATCAAAAAGTTTCAAATAAAACTTGTGGAAAATCAAAAAAACTAGAGCAAAATTTTGAATGGGAGTCATTCGTAACCAGCTACATACTGGAGATAGCCGTTAGAGGGAACTGCAAAAAGACTGGACCAAACCGGCCCTGTCAGGGGACCGGCCGGTCCCAGTGGCGACCACCCCCTGCCCAACAGCTCTGTGGCGCAGCCTTTTGCCAATGGCTACTAGCCGTTGCATACAACACTCCTTCGCCTACGATCAAGCGTATAAATACCAGAGCATTCGGGTGGAGCTCCTCACCCCTCTCATTCTCACATTTTTCACTCCCTCCATCACTCTCTTGCTCCACAATTCTCCAAGCATTTTTTCACAAAGTTTAAGTGCAAGGAAATCGTGCACAAACCTCTTCCACTCCCATCACCATGAGTGGGATTGGAGGTTGGATTTCCGGCATGTTCCGGAAAGGCCGTCGCTCTCGTGGTTAGTCTAGTCAAAGTACTCCCACACGTGAGGAGAGCCTGCTGCATGAAGAAGAGGAGGCGCCAAGAGGTCACGCCATCGACGAGGACGACACTCCCTTCATCGACTTGGAGATCGAGCGGGAGATGCAAGCATACAACCTCCTCAAGGGACATGAATTCCTGCATACACCGGCCTTCGACCCACACTTTCTCCAGCAGACAGGTATGAACGTCGAATTTAATATCATTTTCGAAAATGTTGGTTGCAGCCAAGTTGCCCCCGTGCATGAACTTGGGTCTCGTCTCTTGACCATCCAAATCTTGGGTACTTTACAAGTTGTCGACTACGGTATTACCTTTCGCTGCTTTGGGAAAGAACATAGCCTTTACTAGAAAGATTTTGCTACACACTTGGGTTTTCATGAGCGATGCTATGTTGATTTGGGTTTTACTCTTTCGGAATATTAGCATCATACTTTTTGGCACTTAATAACCGGACAAAATGTGACTGGAAAATTCCAACCCAACATCAACACCGTGCACCATCCTTCTCTAAGGCTTATGTATAAATGGATTGCTAATTCTTTCTTTCCTGGAGAGGACACTCACCATGCTTATGATATTGAGTTGAAGTTGCTTTTATGCCGTGCTTAAAAAGAATAAAGTCGTTCCTGTCTATGACATTGTTAAGGACTGGTTAAACTCTTTTAAAACTTTCACATCAATTATGTGCACTTCACTCATCACACGTCTTGCTGCTAGTGTTGATCCTCATGGTGCTAACACTATTGTTTATCTCTCCATTCCGCGCATTATGATCAATGAGTATTATTTTACTCAAGCTCATACCATAAAACATGATGACTCGGGAACAAACCTGGTATTTTATTATCCGGGATATATAAACGAGATTCCGTTACCTAACCCGAATCTCGTTTTATATAAATCCCCATCTCTCACCTTCGACCTTGTTGAAAAGGTAGAAGCACGCAGGAGTTCTGTTTCTCGCAGGAGATCACGGAGGAGAGAAGTACAGGAGGAAGAGCCTGCGCAGCCTGTGCAGCCTACACCACACCCGGCCATGTCTACCACGATACCAAGGATGGAATGGTCCCCGGTCATATCTACACCTGGGTTCACCCCCGGGTATGGATATGGTATGGGACATGTTCCTCATCCTTATGTGGCTGGAGGGTCAGGGTGGCAACACTCGCAGGAGGCAGGGGGATCAAGGCAGTCCGAGCACGAGCATTCTCCAGATTCTGAAGGCATGCCACCTCCAATACGCCCACAGCCGGTCACACTAGAAGTCCTCAACACACGCATGGGAGGACTAGAACTGCAAAACAGACAAATCCAAGGTACGCTCAATGCTCACATCCAGACATCTACCCAATGGCATGAGCAGTACCAGCAGTAGTTCATGAACCTCGAAGATGCGAACCGGCGGTGGCACGAGGCACAGATGGCCTACCTTTGGTCGATGGGACAATTCCCGGGACCAAGGCCTTGAACTAGCTTGGGGGAGGAGACCCCACAAGAGGTAACATTTATCTTTCAATTTCTTGCACTTTATTTCTCGCACTTTTAAATTCTATAATTTTATTTTCTTATTAAAGAAAAAATAAAATAAAATAAAAAATAATAATAATAAATAAAATATTCCACTCCCATACGTGCTAACATATGTTAGTTTCTCTTCTGTTGAAATGATGAATAGTTGCTCTGTCTATAATTCGTTTGTGCCTAAGTTATAACTTAGTATTCCTCAAGATTTAAGTTTGTTGGCTAAAAATATCACATTCTGAGAACTTGAAATCTTGTGAGTTGCAATTGCATGATCCATTTCTAAGTTGTTGCGAGATTTGAGATGGTACAAATAGACTTTGCTATGACTTTGTTCTAAGAGAAATTTGACATCCGGAGATTTCTTTTCAAAAATTCAAAAATTAAAAGTTCCCCAATGATTATGAAATACCTACCAAGGCCATATGACATGCTCTACTTTTACAAAAAATTAGTCATATGCTACTTACGAAACTTTGAGTTGAGGTCAAAATACTGAGACCTAGTGAGATTATGGTTATACACCCTTGATTGAGATTTATGTACATCCACCAAATAAAGCCGACTCTCATTCTGAGAGTTGCGCACAACATGCACCTTTCATCCACCAAATAAAAATGCTGACCCTCACTTTGAGAGCCGTGCATACAAAAAAAATTTCACTCCTTGTTTGCCATCATGACGTCTCTCCATCCAAAGTTTTCATATCTCAAATCAAAATATGGGCTATGCTAAAAAAAGCCAAAGGGCATGAGAAAACAAACAGGAAACAAAATACAAATACCCGTTCAAAAAAAATTATATATATATATATATATATATATATATATATATATATATATATATATATATATATATATAATGATATAGCCCATATTCCTCCAAAGAGTTTTATTTCATCCAATAAAAAGAGAGTCATAATGCATGGAGTGCCAAAAAGATTAGAGATAGGTTTTCACCATTCCACACACTTGCACATCCCAATCAAGGTATATGACTTGTATCTCCTTATGGTCCGGTCTTTGACTCAGCAATATAAGTAATGTAAGTACGCCCACCTTCATACCTACCCAAAACTCCACTCTCAGCCTTAGTAGTAGGATGAAAAGGCAACACTACAATGCCTTTGGTAAAGTAAACCATACACATTGAGCGATTGAGAGAATCATTTGAGGAACTTGGTTTATTTTGCCAAAATTCATAAAACTTCCAGATAAAAGGTCTATCAAAGAATGAATGATTGCTGAGTCTATTATAACCATTCTAACTTGCAACCGCCCATGAAATTGGAGAAACTATAAGCCCCATAAAAAATCAACGTAAAGAATGAATAGAATGTCAACTTATTTAAATTACGAATGAATGCTATGTTATAGGTATGACACTTATGAATTATATCGGTATTGTAGCAACTCCTGATCAACAACCATACTTGACTATTTGCTCAGGACGAGTAAGGGTTAAACTTGGGGGTCTTGTTGGTGGTACTTATGGATAAATTTTATACCACCAACATAGACTAAAAAGAGGATTAACAATCATATTCTAACACATATGCCTTTACTACTAACAAGTTTCACTTGTACCCCTAGCATTCAAGTTTTACAGGTTTTATGGCATAACAAGTGAAATACGCATCAATATGGAGAAAGCACAAAATCAAATGACGAATCCGACAAATACGCAAACAAAGAATACTAAAGAAGCTCACCTTCAAGGCGTAATTGGATCCATCCGTAACCAGGGGGGAGGCCCAGGCCCAGAGAATAACCGACCACCTGAAGACGGTGGCCAGTTGGTGCATCCTAAGGACCGACTGTGATGAGGCCATGGCTCCTCAAATTATTCAGTTTGGTTCAATTTTATTTGATGCCAAGGAAATTTGTGTCATGGAAGGAGGACTACGTCATACTGCCATTATGCACCGAAAGCTTATATTTAAAGGACCTAATATTAAGATTAACCAAGAGAAGAAGCAGGGACGGTTCCTTCAGAATAATTCTATATTTTGAGATGGGATGATATCGACGTAATTATTTGTGCACCAGATATTCAAGTGAGCGTTTATTTTGTTTATTTACTCCCTGGACATTTGTTCTGCACCTGTTAGCATGCTTGCCGGATTATTAATTATTTATTAGAGTCCAGGTGCTAGTCATGTAGTAAGTCACGTAAAGGAAAATTTGGGTCCGGTGCATACGACCATGGGCCAAGCGTGGTTGGGTCTATTGGCCTGTACGTTTCGTACGTGAGTCATAGTCATTTGGTCGTCGGACATCAAGGGCCTGCGTGCCTTTTAAGTCTAGGTCAGCAATCTGTGTAATGAGATTAGGTTGGATTTTATTGTGGAGTTATTCCTTCGTCGAGCCGCCGCTCGTGGAACCCTAGATGGTGATTTCATTGGGCGCTTCGTCTTGAAGAATATCTTCCGGATTTCTCTGGATCTGCGTGATTGGCGTGATCAAGCTGCTACGGCTTGGGTACGTCGCTTGGAATTCTTGGAATTCCCTATATTTTGCTCGTGGTTCGTCGTCGCTGCGGGTGGAAGAATTATCTGGAGTTTAGTTTGCATCTCTTGTAAGCTGATCCCTCTATCTATCGCTGCTACTGTTGAGTTTGATTGATTTAACGAGAGCTGCTTCTGTTTGTGTTTGATCTTGGAGAAATTATTTGTCCCGTGCTGGAGATTATACTATTTTATTCATCAATCTCATTGCTACTTGCGTTGGTTTGCCACAAGAATTATTCCACCATATTATATCCTATCTTGTTTGGAGCAAGTGCAGTTGCCGTGATCTCATTGTTTGATTAATATAAGAGTTGGGACTGTCACTGCCGAGGCTTGTTGTCGGTGATTCTTGTGCTTGCCGATTGAAGTCCTGCTCCGTTATTTATCTTGGTACTTTAGTATCGTCTGAGTGCCAAAGTGTTTTGGGCTAGTGTTGATCGATTGATTTTACTTGGCCGTAATATTCTATTGAGAAGACAGATTGCCTTGCTGTTAGCTGAGTGCTATTTATATTCCGGCAAAGAGTAATTGATCTGCATATTAAATCAAGTGGTTTTGAAAATTCAGATTTAAGGCTTAATTGATTTTTGACTACTGTTGTACCGTGAAAGATTGGGCCAATTTTTGGACAGCCTAGGCTTGTCTTCATCAGACCGCCCCCAGGGGCGACCGCCCCCCTGGTGGGGTCTCCCGGGCCCATCTTCGGAGGCAGTGCTGATGGCGGTTTCACCTCCTTCAAGTTTAGATGTGCCAAACCGTTATAGTTCCACTATAAATAGATGGTGCTCCATCCCCTTCAATACACACATCATTTTGGAGTCATCTACCTCACACTTCTCACTTGTATCTTTAGAGTAGTATTAGTAGTTTGTGAGCAAGGCATGAGCTATCAAGGAGAGCTTGTCTTCTTGGAGGAAAAGGATCATCTTGGTATGAATACAAATCGGACTTCTTCCATGAGCAAGTTCTTATCATACTTATATGATTATGCATATGAACTAGAGTCTAGTTATGATCTTGCTATGAGCATAGTACATGAACTAGAACATAGTTTATGTATCATGTTCTTAACTTGTTCATCATCGTTCTTCGTTGTTCATCGAATTAGTATGAATAGAGGAAGAACTAGGAATAAGGTGATGGTTCGTCGTGCTGTCATGGTTACTCTTAACCTAGCCTATCAATCCGAAGGGTTGGGGTCCGCGGGGGTTAGGAGTTGTTTCCAAGTATGTAAGCATGGAGCTTGGGTATGCGGAGATCGGCGGATATGTCGGTATCTCACGGGCAGAGGGGTAGGTGGACAGGTGGTGACAGCCCTGTCCATCCCTAGCATTCCCCCACGTTCGGATATTGAGTAGGAGTTCGTAAAGTCTCTATCGGCTGGCAGACCAGCTGCGGGGATCTCCCTATCACCCCAGGCTTAGTCCTGATACTAGAACTACTAATTAGATGATTTGCTAACAGTTCTTTGCATAATTATATATGACCAATGCCTGCTCAGTTAGATATATTCTTTTATTCTTTATTTTCCTTTTATCCTTGAGGTTGATCCATATGTGTGTCCACTATCTTGAAATCATGTTTTATTCCTATTTACTCTATGCCTACCACTGCACTCAATAAGTGATCATGTTTACACCACGCTTGATGTATATTGCCCTTCTACGGGAAATTATAAATACGACACCCTACTCATGGCTTGAAATGCTACAATGATAGTTCTGTACGCTTGCAGATAATCTTATTTCTTACTGAGCTATCGTTTGGTGTACCTAAGTACCGTTACTTAAGGATTGTAATTCTTATTGCACCCCACGGCGATGTGCCACAGTTTTGCATATCGTAAGTAATGACAGTTAGGAAGGCCAATCCGGCACTTCTAACTGCTATTACCAGACTGCATTACCTAGGCTGGCGCCACTAAAGGCCAAGGATTACCTTTCTGAAGTAATTGTGGTTGGGAATGTCAACTTATGTTTCTAAGTATTATTATTAAGAACGGACCTTTAGTCTATCTTTAGTAGTAATGCTAAGAAACGCTAACAAGCATTTCTAGCGCCGTTACCGGGGATGGACTTTCAGTCTATCTTTTGTAACGACGTTAAGAAATGCCAACAAGCATTTCTGGCGCCGTTGCCGGGGATGGACTTTTAGTCTATCTTTTTTAACGACATTAAGAAATGCCAACAAGCATTTCTAGCGCCGTTGCCGGGGATGGACTTTTAGTCTATCTTTTGTAACAACGTTAAGAAATGCCAACACCTACTGCGGTTACGCTTCGCCGCTTCCAACAATGTGGCTGAGTACGAGGCTCTCGTCAATGGACTCCACATCGCCGTTGAACTAGGAATTAAGCACCTCGAGGTTCGAGGCGATTCCCAGCTCATCGTGGACCAGGTGATGAAAGAGTCGACATGCCACAACCCCACGATGGCCGCCTAATGCAAGCTAGTGCGGCTGCTTGAGGAAAAATTCGACTGCCTCGAGCTCAACCATGTTGCGCGGAGATACAACGAAGAGACCGACGAACTGGCAAGAATCGCGTCTGAAAGGGCCTCGGTCCCGACAGGCGTATTTGCCAAGGATCTGCATAAGCCTTCGGTCAACATTGGACCCCCGGGAGGTGAGGGGAACGAGATCCCCGAGCCCCCGGGAGGGCTCGAAGCATCTTCGGACCCCGAAAGTCCCTTGGGGGCTGGCGACCTCTCTGGTGAAGAGGAGCTACCCGACCCCGAGGCAGAAGCTGACGACGAGGCCGAGGCTATGGAGATTGAGGCTGAGATGGACGATGACGAGCCGGACTGGCGCGAGCCATTAATCAGTTGGCTCGTCCGAGGGATCTTTCCCTCGGACAAAACCAAGGCTCGACAGTTGGCGCGCAGAGCTAAGTCCTTCACGATGATCGACGGCGAACTCTACCGACGTAGTCCCTCGGGGGTCTTGCAGCACTACATCCCCTTTAGTCAAGGCAAACGTCTGGTTAAGGAGATACACGCCAGGGCCTGCGGTCACCACGCCGTGCCGAGGATGCTCGTCGGCAACGCCTTTCAACAAGGCTTCTACTGGCCAACTGCCATCGCCAACGTAACCGAGGTAGTACGCACCTGCGAAGGATGCCAATACTACGCTCGGCAAACCCACCTCCCGGCCAAGCTCTCCAGAGGATCCCCATCACTTGGCCCTTTGCCGTGTGGGGGCTGGATTTTGTCGGGCCCCTCCAAAAGGCCCCCGGGGGCTTCACCCACCTGCTGGTCGCTATCGACAAGTTTTCAAAATGGATCGAGGCTCGGCCGTTCACCCAGATCAGCTCAACCCAATTGGTGCTATTTTTCACAGACATCGTGCACCAATCCGGTGTCCCGAACTCCATCATCACTGACAACGGAACGCAGTTCACCGGACAGAAATTTCTGGTGTTCTGTGATCAACACCACATTCGAGTGGATTGGGCAGCGGTAGCACACCCAATGACAAATGGCCAGGTGGAACGTGCCAATGGCATGATTCTTCAAGCTCTCAAGCCAAGAATCTTGAATAGATTGAATAAATTTGGCATAAGATGGCTGACCGAGCTCCCCGCGGTGATATGGAGCTTAAGAAATACGCCGAGCGGAGCCACAGGGTTTACACCCTTCTTCCTGGTGTACGGTGCCGAGGCCGTTCTCCCTACAGACTTGGAGTACGGCATCCTGAGGGTCCGAGCCTATGACGAACAGGGCAATCAGACCCCTCGAGAGGACGCGCTAGACCAGATCGACGAGGCTCGGGACATTGCCTTGCTGCACTCGGCCAAATACCAGCAATCCCTACGCAGGTACCATGCTCGGCGCATCCAAGGCCGAGCCTTTAACGTAGGTGACCTGGTGTTGCGGCTTAGGCAAGACAACAAGGGACGCCAAAGGCTGACGCCGCCATGGGAAGGACCATTCGTCATTGCCGAGGTGCTACGGCCTAGAACGTACAAGCTCGCGAACGAGAAGGGCGAGATCTACAACAACGCTTGGAACATCGAACATCTACATCGCTTCTACCCTTAAAATTCCAAGCATTGTACATTCTGTAATATCTTGAGATCAATAAAGGACTCGTCCTCCCTTTTGCGTATAATTTTATGATTTCACGAGCTTACGAACTACCGTGCAAGCATACGTGAGGCTCGGCCCTACCTTAGGTAGGACCTAGGACGGGGGTAACCCCAGACTCCTCTGAGCCTCTGCGAAAATGAAAACAAAATTTTCAAAAAATTCTTGTCTCCCGATTGCGCCTCTTGCCCAAGCTTAACGCAAACTTATAAGACTCAGGAGAGCAAAAGAAACCCCAGAGGGCAGAGCTGGCCGAGCCGCGAGACCGCCTACGCCCCTAGGATACGACATCTCCACTCGCCACTCTACGCCTAAAGGTAACTTGCGCTCCGAAGAGAATTAATAAGACTGGCATTCGTAAAGGCAAGAGGCTCGGACAGAATCGACCGAACCCCTTTTTCTAAGTCTCTGCTCCATCGGAACCCTTCGGGTTGTGGTCGCGTCTACGCCGCTAAAGCTACAATGCCCATAAGACCCCCGAAGTTCGATGACCCGGGCTCAGCGCCATCGGAGAGAACGCTTAGAAAAAGCTAAGCGAAAAACAAAGCAAAAACCAAACGTGCAACGAATATTTACATAAAATATTAAGGCCACGAAGGGCCGTATGTTGTTTCTCACACATTGTTTTTTCAATGGGCACGACGGCCCAGTCCTCAGTCCAGGTTCATGGGGGAGCTCCACGTCATCCTGAAGGAGGGCTGCTAGCGCTTTCCCAAGGACCTCCATCGACCCGATCAGCGCAAGGAGCTCGTCATCGGAAGCCTCGAGGAAGCCTTCGCTGACGGCCTCAGCGTCAAAAGTCTCGTATTGAGACTTCGCCACCGCCAACATCTTCTGTACTCCCGACAGTAGAGCCTCCATGAGCTGGTCACCCATCCGCTTGTGAAGGGCCTCGAGGCAGCTCCGGAGTGAACTCTGTTGGCGGTCCTTAGCAACATAAATATGACATCATTTTAATACTAAAACTAATAGAGAATAGGGCTTTATCTAACATTTCCACGAGTTTTGTTGTGCACCTAACTTACAGAGATAGCACGTGGAAATGCATCAAAATATCAAGGAAAGCGCACTTCCAGGAAACGCATTCAGAAAAGGCGCAAATCAAGAATAAAAGAGAAAACCCCATCAAAACATCAAACGGGATTCATCCGTAATCGCGGGGGAGGCCCAGGCCCAGAGAGCAACCGACCACCCGAAGGCGGTGGCCAGTTGCCGCCTGCTAGGGACCGACCACCCCCGGGGGCGGCCACCCCCCAGATGGCACTTCCCGGGCCCAGTTTTCAGCCACATGCTCAAGGCGGTTTGCTGATGGCGGTTTCACCTCCTACCATACTTAGAACGCCCAAACCGCCCTTGATCAATTATAAATAGATGTGCTTCACCCCCTCCAAAACACACACCAACATTTGGAGCACTACACCTCACATTTCTTACTTGTTCTCTAGTTTAGTAGTAGTAGTAGAGCAAGGCAAAGCTATCAAGGAGAGCTTGTCTCCTTGGAGGAATCAAGAACATCTTGGTATTAATACACATCAGTTTTCCTCTATGAGCAAGTTCTTATCTTATTTATATAGCAATGCATCTGAATTAGAGTATAGTCTTGTCCATATTATGATCATAACATGTAAACTAGTTCATAGTCTATGTGTTATGTTCTTGATATGTTCATCAAAGTTCTTCATCGTTCATCAAATTAGTATGAATAGAGGAAGAACTAAGGATGGGATAATAGTTCGTTGTGCTGTCATGGTTGCTCCTAGCCGAGCCTGTCAATCCGAAGGGTTGGGGTCCCGGGGGGCTAGGAGTTGTTTCCAATTTCACGGGCATGGTGCTCGGGTATGCGGGAATCAGCAGATATGTCGGTAGCCCATGGGCAGAGGGGTAGGTGGGCAGGTGGTGACAGCCCTGTCCATCCCTCGTATTCCCCCACGTTCGGGTATTGAGTAGGAGTTCGTAAAGTCTCTATTGGCTGGCAGACCAGCTGTGGGATCTCCTTATCATCCCAAACTTAGTCCTGATCCTAGTCTTATTAATTCGATGTAATTACTATTCGTTGCATAGCTGTATATGACCAATGCCTGCTCTCGCAGTTATTCTTTATTCTTTATTTTATCTTTTATCCTTGATGTTGCTCCGATGTGTGTGCCCACTATCTTACAAACATGTTTTAATCCCCTGCCTAAGCTATGCCTACCTATGCATCCAATAAGTGATCATGTTTATACCAAAAGCTAGATGGAATACATCATGCCCTCCTACGGGAAATTATAAATACGACACCCTTGAATACTCACGGGTTGAAATGCTACAATGATAGTTCTATGCGCTTGCAGAGTAATCTTATTCCTTATTGAGCTATCGATTGGCACACCTAAGTACCATTACTTAAGGATTGTAATTCTTGTGCACCCCATGGCGCCGTGTCATAGTTTTGCATATCGTAAGTATTGACGGTTAGGAAGGCCAATCCGGGACTTCAAACTGCTCTTACCAGACTGCATTACCTAGGCTGGCGCCACTAAGGGCTAAGGATTACCTTTCTGAAGTAATGGTGGTTGGAAATGCCAACAAGCATTTCTAGCGCCGTTGCCGGGGATGGACTTTTAGTCTATCTTTTGTAATGACGTTAAGAAATGCCAACAAACTCCCCGAGGGCTCCCTATCAGCGCCAAGGGCGTCGCACAACGCGCGTGCCACCCTCTGCAAGTCTTAATGGTTAGCGACCACGGCGCCATGAGTGGCGTTGAGGGCAGCAATGGTCCTCTGGGCACTGACGGCCTCCACATTCAGAGCTGTGGTGGAAGATCAGTTAGACAGAGAAGACGAAGAACGACAGATAACCAGAGCAGGCGAAAAACAAAAAGGTAGGACTTACCTTCGATTTCGTCCCGCGCCTTCCTCGCTTCCTCCCGAACGGTGTCGACCTCACCCACCGCCTGGCTCAGGGCCGCCTGAGTCCTCCCTAGATCCGTGGTCAAGGTTTCAGCGGTGGCCTCCTTCTCGGTGGCGAGCGTTCGCGCAGCGTCGCGCTCCTGAGCGGCCTCGGCCAGGACGGCCTCCAGCTACTGAACGCACTCCTCCATGGGAGCGACCCGACCCCGAGCCTCCGTGACCTCATTCTTTAGAGCACCGCGATCGAGGCTAAGGTCGGCCAGCCGGGCGGTCGCGCGGGCGAGCTCTTCCGGGAAGCGAGCGAGGGCTTGGCTCTTGAGCTCCAGCTGCTTCCAGAGTCCAAGACCCTGGTGAAGGAAGCAGGACTTCTCGTGGGAGGTCGCCATGAGCTGCTAAGGAAAAACCAGAAGCAAGCAAGTTAAGTGAAAGCACCAGCCCGAAGCATCAAAGCAACGAAAAAAGCAAAGCACGTGCGCTCACCTGGAGTCGCTCCTAGAACTCCGAGTCGATGGAGTCCGCAAGGAGACGTAGGCTCTGCTGACGATGACGACTTGAGGTCCTGGAGCCCATCCCAGCGAGCGGCCTCCACATCATCCCGCAACGTGAAGACCGGCGGGCTTCACGGTCGGCCCGGTCGGTCCACTCGATGCGGGAGCTCGTCAGCACCCGTGGAGGTGCCCCCCCGAAGAACCAGCACTAGGGAGTCCACGGGGGGTGGAGTCACGGCTTCGGACGCCAAAGGGACGTAGACATCCATGGCCGTGGCGCTGGCGTCGGCCGGCTCCAGCACAGAAGCGATGGACGGCGCTCCCGAGGTATCCCCGGAAACGATGACGGGAGCCTCGAGAGCTGGAGCCGAGGCCGTTTCCTCGGCAGCAGCTATAGCCACAACAACTTCAGGAGAAGGGTTCGCCTCCAATGCCACCGAACCCTCAGACAGATGGGTCTCCACCAAGGGAACCTCCTCGGTCACCAGGCGGTTTGCCCCTCCAGCGGTACTCCGGGACTGCACTCTTAAAACTTTCTGGTGCGAGACCTAGAGCGCCGACCCCGGGCGTTTCCTAAAATGAGATAAGACGAAGTGGGCACTCGCAATACAAAGAATGAAAATGGGTAACGGAACGATCGAAAATACGACCTACCTGGTTTTGGGGAGTGTTGTCTTCCTCGCAGCTCCGGCGCTTGCCGGAACGACAGGCCCAGCGGACGATGCAGGGCCGTGTCACCGGTGGCGGGGTAGGCAGCGCCTCGACGTCACGGCCCATTGCGCCTTGAGATTCCACTGACGGTGGGGGCCCTTTCTTGCCAACAGTCACCGTCCCCGCGTCACCGTCCCTCGGTGGAGACGCCCTCATTCGAGAGGAACCCCAGCTCGAGATCTCAGGTGCCGGCCTCGCCCAACTCCGAAGCAGGCAGCGTCCTCTCCCTGCTTCCTCTGCCCTCTGTCGTTCTGGCAACCAGCGACGCGCCAGGGGGGAGCGTTTGTTTAAACAGGGGTCCTTGGAGCCCACCACCGGATGCGGCTGAAGGAGCGTCCTGCGCCGCCTCGGGCGCCGGGCCTGATCCCGTTCCTGGCCTCTCCAACGGCCCCTCGCGGCCGCCGGCCATCGAAGCGCCGGCCCCAAGGGCCCCACTACCTGAGGCGGCGACTACGAACGCGGGCCCCGAAAATTTTACTCGGGGGCTTGGGCTACAGCCCCCGGCACTTCCGCCGATGAGCACCGACACAGGAGCTTTCCCCAGCTCGTCGGCGCCCACCGCGGGCTTTGTGGCCACTATGGGCCAAGTGTCATCGCCATCATCATCATCTTCTTCTTCCTCATCCTCCTCGGAAGGAGACTCCTCTTCCAGCTCCCCAGCCTCCCGCAGTCTTCTTGTCGTTCTCCGCCTTCTTTCTTCTCTCTACATTGTTCTTGTCCTTCTCTGCCTTCTGCTGCTCGCCCCGGAGGCGGTTCTGAGCCCGCTAGGCGGCATCCTCCAGGATGGCGGGTAGGGAGGGCTTCCCCTCCCTCGAAAGGTCCTACGCCAAAGGGAGAAAAAAGGGGTCGGAAAAGGGCAAAAGAGCGGACGATCGACGGAAGAACGGATACTCACCAACGAGATGTAGCTCGGACGTCGGCGCATGGCCACCCTCTTGAGGTTGTCCCAGGTGGGGTGGCCGCCCACCATGTACTTGACACGGCGCATGACCTCCTCTGGGTTGATCCCCTGGGACAACATCGCCGTGCCCGCCTTCAGTGCCCCCTCTACCATCTCGTACAAGGCCAGGCGATGCTCCGTTAGGGGCAGCAATGTCCGCGCGTGGAAGTAGCGCTGCTACTCCGGCCGCCGTCAATCCCCGGTCGCGCAGCTTCTACAACGCGACGAGGTAAGGCTCCAGGTGCTTGGCGTCCCGCGACGGACACCCCCGCTTCCACTGCGGGAGGGTGACGGAGACCACCTTTCCCATGTACTCAGGGAAGGCGCCCCCGTCATTGCGTAGATAGAACCACCCATCATGCCACCCCTTGTTGGAGGGAGGGGCCTTGCAAGGGATGTGCTTGCGCGCACCCATCGGATAAAATAACCAAACCCTACTAACCCCACAGGAGAGACTAACTTGAGCAGGAGTGTCTCCACTCCACCATAGGCTCAGGGGGCTACTGTCGGGTACCAAAGAATGGGGTACCCAATTCCAACGCAAAAACATATTCCCTAGACAAGGCCTAGCCCGGACAAGCTCGGCGGAGGCCCATGACAATGCTACCTGTAAAAGGCCCATAGACAACGACGCTGTGATGACAAGTTACCCCCTCAGGCGCGCGGGCTGTCACATCCAATTTTAAGGATAAAATTGAATGAACCAACTTATGTGCGCCCAAGGATCAGTCACACACATAAGCGACAAATTACATAGTACCATCACAAGGTTTAATACATAATGAATAATATCACAGAGTCTTTACATAAATATCAACGGAATAATATGGATAACTCTCTCGCGGAATCTCCAATCCACAGGGAATAGTTGATTGGTGAACACAATCCTAGAAATCCTCAGAAGAATCATCATAGTGATCTGTTACCCATCCGGGATTTTTATCCAAATATGAAAAATAAAGCAAGCGTAAGTACATGTCGTACTCAACAAGAATAACATGGGCTTATGAGGCTCAAATAAGGCAAGACACTGATTTGACAGCGGTTGCTTTTAGTTGATCACATTTTAGCAATTGAGTAGCAACAATAGAATATAACAAGGAACAAGATTTGCATGATCATATAAACATGATAATTAATATGGAATAAACATCAACAGAAACTTGAAATTAATAAATCAATATTCAATTATTATTATTCTATAAGACGTCCAAGGCCGCTCGTGACCGTGAGCACGGCTGATATATCAGTTTTACACTCTACAGAGGTTGCACACTTTCACCATGAGTCGTGATTTACCCTTTTTCTTGAGGTGATCAGCCTCTCGATCCACTACCAAGGTAGATCAGCGGGGTTCAATATGAAGTCTTTCAAAAGGCTCTCTAACAAGTTACTAATCAATCCGGGCGTAATGGCAAGGGGCGGTAGAGCCCTCCTTCCAAGTGGCACAGACACGCAACAGTACACACAAGGACAGGAGCCGCAAAACAACCAGCTCGGCAAGGAACCTTTCAAAATTAACAACATGATAGAAAGTAACTTCCTACTTGACTAAAGCCAGAGCCATATAGCCCCCATGGTTGCGCTGTAAGTCCCGGTGTCATACTTACAGTTAAGTCCTTAGTCCATGTTGCTAAAAAGCATCTTTTAATCTTTATTTCATAATCAATTAATCAAGTTCATAAGATCATGACACCATCAAGCACTAGCATCACTACTCAAATGCAATCTCATAGGTATTAAGGATCAATTTATCAAAAGCTAGGAATAATCACTACGGTTGCCAAGGTAGACACATGCATCATGAATTTAATGATTAAGGTGAGTAGGCAACAAGGATGGTCCATGCTATACTTGCCTTGATCAAAGTGATCCTGAGAACTCGGATCCTCAACGTAGTACTCTTGATCACCAACGTATTGCTCACCGTCTGAACTCGATCATAAAATCACCACTAGGCAATCATACACAAAGCAAACAAGATTTAGATTAGAAACAGTACACCAACAGTAGAAAAATAGATTGAAAAGTGTATAAAAATAATCTACACGTCGCTACGATTCCAACGATATATAGATCACGAAATTCAGAGTTCAAACGGAGAAGTTATGAAATAAACAAGATTTCCTTTAATAAAATAATAAATTAAATCTAATCTTGAATTTAAAAAGTGATAAATATGAGTAACAGTAGTATCATTAGATAGATTACGAAATTACGAATCTAACGAGACTTGAACGGTTCAAATCGGATCTAAAACGAAGAAGTTATGGGCAAATTAAAACCAGGGGCAAATCTGTAATATTTAGAAAGCGTATTTTGAATTTATAAAAGAAAATACATTTTCTGAAAGTCAAAGCGTAATTCACTGAATACGCCAAGGACTGCGGGTCACAGCATTAAAAAGCCGTGGGGGTTTTTTGAAAAATGGCCGGCGAAGGGGTATCGGTGAACTGTGGCCGTCGGATCTGATCTGGACGATCCAGATTAGATCGCGGGGCTTGAGGAGGGGTCTGGCCGCCGGATTTCACAGGGACGGCGGCACCATCGCCGGCGGCTAGCCGGAAAAATGGGTTGAGGGCTAGGGTAGCTCATTTGGCACGGGAAAAGGTGCTAGAGCTAGAGGAGCTTAAGGCGAATTAATCTAGGGCATCGGGGAAAATTTTAATGGCACGGGGAGGGAGCAGCGAGCTCCGCGGCGGCAGCAAGGCGGCGGCGAGGTGGCAGGTGTAGCTATGGTGCACGAAAATGGGAGAAAAAGAGTCGGGAAGGATCCTAACCTCGCTGCGAAGCTCCGGGTGTGGTTTAATTGGATGGGGAAGGTCCCGGTGGTGCACCTCGACGACAATGGCGGACGGCGGTGCTTTGTGCGGTGGCGCGAATTAGGCTTCGGCGGCGCGGGGAGGCCACGGTGACTGCGGCTAGGGCTTGTGGGAGGGACGCAGAGGGCTCGGGTGGTTTTATAGTGAGAGGAGCACCCGTAGGGAGGCCGGTCTCCGCTGGGAATCGACCGGAGGGAGCTCGGGTCGTGTCCGATCTGGACACCTTCCAGAGGAAGGGGACGACACTGTGGGGGCGGGCCCCACCTGTCGGCGCCGAGAGAGAGGAAGGGAGCCAGGTGCCTGCGCTCTAGAGTTGGGCCTCGGCCCGGCCAGTTTGGCCCAAGCGAGGAGGAGGGGAGAGGGGAAAGGGGAGAGCTGGGCTCGGCCCAGAGAGAGAGGGAGAGAGGAGAAGGAATGGCCGGCTCGGCCTGGGCTGCAGAGAGGAGGGGAGGGAGTTTTCCCTTTTCTGTTTTTTTCAAATTCATTTTCCAAATGAGTTTTCAAAAATACTTTTGAATATTTTGCAATACCAGTAAAGTGCAATTAATACAAAATAGATAAGCAGCATGAATGCAACATACATGTGGTTTCCCTATTTTAATTAATTCACAAAAATTATTATTCCCTATATTTATATTAAATGCCCACAAGATTGCATAAAATAAATCAAATTAAATTCCTATTTCAAATATGTAAATTTTTAGGGTGTTACAATTCTAACCCCCTAATAGCCATTGGTCAACACGCCTTCGAGGTGTAGTAGACCCAGGAAGACCCATCATACCAATAGCCATTGGTCAACACGCCTTCGAGGTGTAGTAGAACCACCTAACTCATATGGCCCACAGGCACCTGTCATTGTCACTAATGACCTCTGACAGCCGGACCCGTGTCCCAAATGACCTAGAAGGCTCTGCCGAGTTACACCAGCACCCGTTTCTCCAACAGGATCCTATTGCGAAGCCGTTATAGAATTACAAAATTTCATAACAAAATACATCAGAGTAAAAGTGTGGAAAGATTACATAGTACTTAGATTACGAACTAGTTGTCCAAATAAAATTTAAGGGTAGTTATTACAAACCACAGGTAGATAGCAGTAGCAGTAGAGTAGCCAAATACAATACACCTAGATAATGATAATAAGAAACCTGCCCAAGGGTTTAGCTTCACTCATCGTCACTTCCTTCCTCAACGACTGTCATGCAGCAGGGGTTAACACACACCTGCCACGGCTGTTCTCCTGCAAGATATCGACGGCGATCTATCAAGGGGTATACCCGAGGTAGTAGATTGATCGGTGATGGTGCGCCTGAGACGAGCAAGAGTTGCGCAGTAAGCGCGAGACAAACGATTTAGATAGGTTCAGGCCGCCGCGAGGCGTAATACCCTACGTCCTGTGTGTTGCTGTATTGTATTGCTAGTAGATGAGATGAGTTGAGGGGATCCCCTGCCCGCCTTATATAGTCTGGGGGGTAGGGTTACTAGTCGGTTTTACCATGTATATCAGATTACAATCCTAGTCGAACAAGGAAACTAATCGGCTAGATATTAGGAAAGCTATTTCCTTGGCCGCCAAGACTTCTAAACCAGCAGATGTACATGATCTTCTGGAGAACGTGCAGACGACACGTCCTTGGCAGCCCGGGCCTGGTCGGATGACTCGGCCCATGTATAGCCATGAGGGTATATGGGTTTATACCACCACAGCTAGTCCCCGAGCACCTTGCATTCATTGGGAGGTGCAAATCTTCAGAGTTTCTTGACCAGACGGATGTAAGGAGCTCAGAAAAAATTTGAAAAAGCCTTCTCTTTGGTGAAGTGTACCTACTTTTGGTTCTTCAGAAACAATACCTTCACCGTCTGGAGAAGTGTATCCACTTAGTCCCCGAGCCTGATAGTAGGTGACGCAGGCACGTGGTGTCAGGGTGAAAGCCTTTATTCGTGGTGAACATGTGAAGTGTCGACGAAGTCCTCGAGCACTTCCTGTGGTCAGAAATATCGATGAAGCGACGAAGCCTCCGAGCAGTTCAGTGCTCAGAAGTGCTGACGTGATGATGACGAAGTCCTCGAGCACCTCCTATACTCGGAAATGTTGACACAGCAATGAAGCCTCTGAGCAGATCCAGCGCTCGGAAGCGCTGACGTAACGATGATGAAGTCCCTGAGCACCCCCTGTGCTCGGAAATATTGGTGAAGCGATGAAGCCTCCGAGCAGATCCGGTGCTCGGAAGCGCTGACGTAGCAATGACGAAGTCCCTGAGCACATCCTGTGCTCGAAAATATTGGCGAAGCGACGAAGCCTCTGAGCAGATCCAGTGCTCGGAAGCGCTGACGTAGCGATGATGAAATCCCCGAGCACCTCCTGTGCTCGGAAATATTGGCGAAGCGACGAAGCCGCCGAGCAGACCCGGTACTCGAAAGCGCTATCGTAGCGATGATGAAATCCCCGGCCACCTCCTGTGGTCGAAAATATTGGCGAAGCGACGAAGCCTTCGAGCAGACCCGGTGCTCAGAAGCGCTGACGTAGCGATGAAGAAGTCCCCGAGCACCTCCTGTGCTCGAAAATATTGGCGAAGTGACGAAGCCTCCGAGCAGACCCGGTGCTCGGAAGCGCTGTCGTAGCGATAACGAAGTCCCCGAGCACCCCCATGCTCAGAAATATTGACACAGCGACGAAACCTCCGAGCAGATCCAGTGCTCGGAAGCGCTGATGTAGCGATGATGAAGTCCCCGAGCAGGGCAAGTGCTCGGAAACGCTGACGAGGCGACAAAGTCCCCGAGCAGGACAAGTGTCCGAAAATGATGCAAAGTATTCAAAACGGCGCGTCTTTTTTTATAAGAGACTGGAGTAGTAAAGAAAATGGTTCGTCTTCATCCGGTATTCATTTTAGCAAGAGACAACTGCTGCTTACCCTAGCCGCCGCCACCTAGGGTTTCTGCAACCACCAATTCAAAATCTGATTCTGCTCAGATTCCATCAATTCGATTTGCCACCACCATCAATCCGTGCATACTTTGTAGAGATGGCGCCCAGGAAGAGCACGAGGGTTCCCCCGAAGAAGGCAAAAGAGCCACAGCCTGGAGAGTTCCGCCTAGACCAGGAATGGTAGCGGTCCTTGGTGATAGAGAAGACCATTTTAGGTTTTGTGGCTAAAGGATTATTGCCAGACCGTGCCACCGCTGGAAATGGTGAGCCATATCCTATGCCCAACACCAATGAGATGACTGTCTTTGCTGACCATTTCCTCCGTGGGTTTGGTGTTCCTTGTCATCCCTTTCTTCGCAAGCTCCTTGATTATTATAAGATTTCGCTGTGCCATTTACATCCCAACTCCATCTTCCAAGTCTCTATTTTCATCCACTTTTGTGAAGCCTTCGCTAGAATTCTTTCCCATTTCAATTTATTTCGTCATCTGTATATGCTCGTGAAATTGAGCGGTGGAGGCTCTCGAATTGCCGGGGGAGTGTACCTCAAACTCCGGGATGGCATGTCCGCCCATTATCTTTCTATACCCCTCAATACTAGTCTTCGTGATTGGAATAAGAGGTGGTTCTATCTGCCAAATCAAGATCCTCCTGTTCGGTGTGCCGTCGAGCAGATACTAGAGAAGAAACTGAGCTGGTCAAAAAGGCCCACATCTGACGAGATGGTGCAAGTAAACGAGCTATTGGAAATTTTGAAGGGCATGAATCTGAATGGTGTTGGAGTTGCTGCCAATTTCGTGAGGCGCCGAGTTTAGCCCTGCAAAGAGAGAGTTCATCCTACGTATGAATGGGTTGGTGAAACTGATCCGACCAGAGAGGTCCCCGATCGGATGTCGTCCTCCGAAGCTATGATAAGGCTGAAGGAGCTATTTGATAACAAGACGCATATCAACAACCGAGGACAGCAGAAGGCACTGCACATTGGGAATCCACCACCCGAGGTACGCCTTTTGTAAATTTCTTCTTTGTGTCCTCTGTTATAATGTTGACCCCTTGCATCTCATTTGATTTGTTGAAAATACATGGACAGGACCGGAAGGTATACTTCTCGGAGGTGCCCAATACAAAGTGGCCCGAAGGAGTTGACCCTCGACACCGCTACCAGCCCGATAGCGAAGACAAAGACTTCGTAGAGCCCTCCAATGACGAGGCTGAAGCTGATTAAGAGGAAGAGGATCATGAGACCCTTTCCCAAAGGGTGGCTCACGGTAAGCAGCCCATGCCTGATAAAGCTGGCTCGTCGAGTGGAGTCCAAAAACCAGAAAAGCCAATGAAGCTATCTGAGGAGCGAACCCACCGCCAGGCGGTGTTCCCGAGCTCGAGTGACGACGAAGGACCGCCACCGAAACATCAGAAAGTGGAGGTCCCTCTGACAAAGAACCCTGGTGAAGATGAGGGGACTTCTGGTCAGAAAAAACGCTTTGCATGGAAACATCGCCGCTTGGAGTTGTGAGTTTCCGTGTCTTATTGTTGCTGCCTCTTGCTGAACGGTATGTTTTGTTATACTTAATCATGAAATCCGCAATATTGTCCAGGGACCCATCAGCCGAAGACAACGAGAGGGTGCCGAGTAGAGGAGCTGATGGTCGTGCGTCGGCGAGGGATAGAGATGAAGGGGATGTTGCCGCCAGTTGGCCTTCTGACCATGAGTCACCAAAGACTCCACCAAACCAGCAGCCGGATTTGGGCTCGTAGGAGCAGCCGCCACTATTTGACCAGCCGTGTGAAGCGACCCCGCCACCACCGTCTCCGCCCTCAAACCAGGATGCGGGACGGTGGCCTGAGGACACCGGAGGAGGCCATTCTTCGAGACACGACTCCCATGGGACAATGCCGCCCCCTGGTTCTGACCAAGGAGCGGACGCGCAGACCGATGGCCCCTCTTTTGGAGGAGTACCGGGGTCAAGTCAAGAGATCCCTGAGCAACCACCTTCGGGCGTTACTCCTCCGGAGCACGACGTCGAGGAGATCACCTGTCAGGCTGCAGGTGAGGCTCCGTCGATGGTGCTTAGGACTTTTAGGCGGATCGGCAATCAGTACGCTGTCGTCGTGGAGGAGGAAGCAGCCGACGAAGAGTTGGAGGCTTTGAAGGCTGACATAACAAGTACCCATGCCGACCTAAGAAACGTGCTCTGCCGGCTAGGGCAATTGTCTTGATGAGTTCAGGTAACTGCACCCTTCTTGTGGCGGAGAACGTTGCTGCTCATGTGCTCGCGTGGTGCGCTCCCATTACCCTAGCGTGAACAATGACAGGGTGAAGGGCCCGTGGCACCACCGAGCAGCAGGAGGATCAATTGAAAGAGGAGGCGAGGCCCGTAGCGGAACTCTTGGCGGCAGATATGCAGCTGTTCCCGAAAGAGAATACTTGAATATACCTGCAAGGGAATTGAGGATTGCTTGTGCAACAAACACTGGTTAATGTGATTGGAAATCATATTGTGTAAAACCGCTCTGAACGAAGTTCTTGGAAATTTTTTTTTCTCTTATTGCGTTCGTCGAGTTTTCGGAACGTCGTAGTCGATCGTGCATGACGTAGAGTACTCGAACGTTCTTGAGGCATTTTTTTTGTTGGTCGGAGGGAAGCCAGAGCGTGCAGCTCATTAGAGTGATCGACGACCAGTGCCCGTTCCTTTTGACGGGGCTTTTGGAGACGCTGCTAAAACTAGCCAAGCATCCCCGGGGCTTACGTAATAGCGAAGACTTAACGGCCTAGGCGTCCCTGGGGCTTACGTGGTGGTGAAGCTGCCTGCACCTGGCAGGGCTTACGCTTATCGTGGGCGATGGCTTCCCGAATCTATCGGGGCAGTCGATGAAGTGGCGAAGTAGGGCAGCATACCGTATGTAGGGCTTATGCGTCGACGTAATTAGGCTGCCCGAACAGGTGCGGGGCTTACGCATTGGCGAAGTCGTGCTGCCCGAGCAGATGCGGGGCTTACGCATTGGCGAAGTCGTGCTGCCCGAGCAGATGCGAGGCTTACGCATTAGCGACGGATGTTAGTGATTTGTTGATCTGCAAATGTGGACACACATGTGTATCAAAGCAGTATGACTTTTATTGAAAAAATGAAAATACACATATTTGCCTTGACACACTATCAAGGATAGAAGCGACGGAGGTGTTCGATGTTCCAGGAGTTGGGGATGTCGACGCCAATCGAGGTCACACAGTCTGTATGAACCTGGCCGAGTCATGGCTTTGACCACGTATGGCCCTTCCCATGACGAAGAAAGCTTATGCATGCCCTCCTTGCTCTGCTTGCGGCGAAGGACAAGGTCGCCGACCACGAAGAACCTGCCGTTGACATTCCTGTTATAATATCGACGTAGCCCTTCCAGGTATTTGGCCGTGCGTACGCAGGAGGCCAGACACTCTTCTTCGAGTCTGTCGATGTCTTCTGCTCGTGCGCCGTCGGACCTTTATTCATTGTAGTTCTCAACTCTAGGAGCTTGGAAGGCGAAGTCGGCTGGTAGCACGGCTTCTGATCCGTAGACCACAAAATATGGAGATACACCGGTATTCCGGCTACGCTGGGTTTGCATGCCCCAGACGATTGCTGGCAACTCGTTGATCCAGTTTCCTGGACTTCTTTCGACGACTTCGTGCAGGCGCTTCTTTAGGGCATCGAGCAACATCCCATTTGCTCTTTGTACCAGTCCGTTAGCTCGAGGGCGAGCCACCGAGACATACTTTACCATGATGCTTCTTTCATCGCAGAAATCCCAGAAGTCGCTCCCGATGAAGGTGGTACCGAGGTCGGTGATGATGCTGTTCAGGAGGCCGAAACGGTGAGAAATGTCATTGAAGAACTTCGCGGCTTTGGCCGCTGTTGCTTTCACCAACGGCTTGTACTCAATCCATTTGGAAAATTTATCGATGGCGACGTACACGCAACGGTAGCCCCCTTTAGCCGCCTTGAAAGGACCTATCATGTCGAGTCCCCATGTGGCGAAGGGCCAGGATGCAGGTATGGTCTGTAGCTCTTGCGCAGGGACATGTATCTGCTTTGCAAAAAACTGGCACGCCTCGCAGTGGCGCACAATCTTCTCAGCGTCCTGGATAGCGGTAGGCCAATAAAATCCTGCTCGGAAAGCTTTGCCAACCAGAGTACGTGAGGCTGCATGGTTACCGCACATGCCTCCATGCACTTCTTGGAGTATCTTGTTGCCCTCTTCGCGTGTGACGCACTTCTGGAAGACTTCACTCTTGGCGTTTTTACGCATGAGCTTGTTGTCGACTAAGACGTAAATCTTGGACCATCTCACGAGACGCTCTGCTTCTATTTTGTCTTCGGGGATTTTGGCTTCGAGTAGATAAGCGATGAAGGGTGCTCTCCAATCCTCTTCAGAATTAGAGATGCATGCCACCATCTGATCGGACAGGAGTGCTCCAGCCTCTTCTTCTTCTTCTGGGATAGAACAGTGGACCAAGTCCTGAACGAAGACGCCGGGAGGGATATCAGCTCGTGATGAACCAAGCTTAGATAACTCGTCAACTGCCTGGTTTTCAGCTCGGATGACGTGGTGAAACTCAATGCCCAAGAATTTTCCTTCGAGCTTTCTGATCGTAGCGACATAGGCGTCCATCTTCTCGCTGTTGCAGTCCTAATCTTTATTCACCTGGTTGATAACCAAGGCAGAGTCCCCATACACCATCAGCCATCGGATGCCGAGCTCAGAGGCGTTCTATAGGCCATGGATGGCGGCTTCGTATTCGGCAGTGTTGTTGGAGGCTTTGAGATATATTCTCAACACATGGTGAAGGCGTTCGCCCGAAGGTTATATGAGAAGTACACCAGCGCCTGCGCCTCCGATGCTAAGGGACTCGTCGAAGTACATCGTTCAATGTTCTTCCTGCTCGGTGGGTACTTGTTGTTGATGGTGGATAACGTCAACTTTTATTAGAACTTTAGACATGAAAGGACACATGAATACACACTAGTCTAGGGTTTTAACTGACAATTTCCACGATTATTGCATGTTCTGTTTTTTCCAGGGACTATTCCAGAAAAGCATAAAAGAAGGGTTAAAGAGCATAAAAGACACGAAACTTAACCGCCAAGGAAACATCATCATGAAGACCCTAGAAGGCTCTGGAACACACCTGAGCAACCGGGGCCTGAGACCCCACAAAGTGGGGCCGGCCAGCCCTAGGGTGGGGCCGGCCGGCACCCCCCTCTAGGATTTCAGCCCCCGCTTCTGGAGTCTTCTTCCGCCACCTCTTAGGAGTCATCTCGGCCCTTTGTTGAAGTCGATTTGATCCTACGGCGCACGTTCATCCCACCGGGCTATAAACAAAGGGGCAGACCCCCCTGAAGGCAATCCCTGTTCCTGAGCTTCAATTCAATATCTCCAGTTAGGGTTAGATGTAGCAATTAGGAGAGACTAGTTCTTCTAGATCTAGTTTTGTTTAGAGAAGTAGAGAGATAGAGTAGAGGAGTAGAGTTCTGGAGGAGTTCCGGCCTGTCGGTGCTTCTTCGTAGCTATATTTTCTGGATTCAGCTTTCTTGCCCGGAGCTGCGTTCTGAGGTACTTTTGTATTCAACTTCTAATTCAAGCAAGCGTTTGTTCTTATTCGTTCTTAAGTTTGCAACTCATATTGACTACTTTGATCTTGGTAATTGCTTGATTGAAGTAGTATTTCATAGTGTGGGCGTGGTGCCTAGGCTAGGTTTACTTGTGAATGTCCCCTGATTGGCTGGATAGTGGTAGATCATGTAGGTGACAGCTGCGTTGAGTCCTCTGTAGTCCACTTCCCGTTGATAGGATCGATAAGTGTATAAGTGCCTGGTAGGAGGGAACTCTGATTTCGCCTCTTATTCAAGTCACTGCCCAGTTAGAACGATATTATTCAAAGCTTACCGGTTGTTGGAACTAGATAGTCATTAGCTATTCCTCTTTCTTGATATTATCTAGCCTAGTTGTAGGGTTAAGTTCATCGGCTTGGTCATTATCACCTACTGTTCCTTGTGGATTCGATATTTAAAACCTCCGGGTGAAATGTGACAGCGGTATATTATCTGTGCGCTTGTGGATAATCTGAATACAGTCTTATTTAAGTAGAGTGCAGTTAATTTATACCAACACTTGTTCCTGCATTTCTGTCCATTCGGCGATGAAGTCGGCCAGCACCTGTGACTTGATTGTCGTTCGGCTGCGGAACTCTAGAGAATAAGTTCCCACTCCATAGCCCACTTCATGATTCTGCCATTGGCGTCTTTGTTGTGAAGGATATTGCCGAGAGGATGTTGGGTGACCACTACAATTGGATGGGATGACGTGACGAGGATGGCGTAGATCAACTTCTGCACCGTCGGATAGCGAGTTTTGGACTCGTTCAGTACTTCGCTTGATGAAATAGACTGGTCGCTGGACTGGATATGCGTGACCGTCTTCGTCCCTTTCGACGACTATCGCCGTGCTGACAACATTGCTGGTCGCGGCGATATAGAGCAGCAGAGTTTCGTCCTTTACAGGTGCTGTAAGGAGCAGAGGATGTACCAGGAACTACTTTAGCTCCTTGAAAACCTGATTGGCTTCTTCTGACCAGATGAATTTTTTGCCTGCTTTGAGCAGTTTGAAGAAACGGAGGCCTTTTTTGCCTAGTCTGGAGATGAATCAACTCAGAGCCGCCATACACCCAGTGAGCTTCTGAACATCCTTGACGTTGGTCGGGGGCTTCATTCTCATGATGGCCTCGATCTTCTCTGGATTAGGGAGGATGCCCTGTTTGCTGATGATGTTGCCGAGCAGGTTGCCCGAAGGAATGCAGAAGATGCACTTGGAAGGATTCAATTTCTATTGAAAGCATGCAACTTTTCGAATACTGCTTTGAGGTTGGAGATGAGATCCTTAGCCTTTTGGGTTTTTATGACAACGTCGTTGACATAAGCTGCGGCGATGTCGGGAATGAGGTCTTTGAGGCATGCCTAGATGGCCCGCTAGTATGTTGCGCCAGCGTTCTTCAGGCCGAAGGATATAGTCTTGTAGCAGTAGGCCCCGAAAGGAGTGATGAAGGAGGTTTTCTCCTGGTCTTCTTCCTTCAAAGTGATCTGGTGGTAGCCGGAGTAGCAATCGAGGAAGCTGAGTAGTTCGCAGCCGGCTATGGAGTCGATGACTTCATCGATGCAGGGGAGACCGAATGGGTCTTTAGGGCAGTGTTTGTTGAAATCGGTGTAATCAACGCACATTCTCCATTCATTATTCTTTTTTCTTACAAGGACCGGATTGGCTAACCAATCGGGATGATACACCTCTTTGATAAAGCCGGTAGCTAGGAGCCAAGCTATTTCTACCCTAATAGCCTCCTTCTTGTCTGGAGAGAAACGTCAGAGCTTCTGCTTGACGGGCTTGGCGGTCTTCGAGAAGTTCAAGGAGTGCTCGATCAACTTTCTAGGTATGCCGGGCATGTCCACAGGTTTCCATGCGAAAACGCCGACGTGCTTTCTGAGGAAGCTGACGAGAGCATCTTCCTATTTGGGGTCGAGACTGTCCCGATTCGAGTAATCTTACTCGGGTCACCGGGAACGCGGACGACGTCCTTTGTCTCCTTGTTCTTGGTAGCAGCTCTGGGCAGGGTCTTCTCTGGGATGACTTGTTCTTCAGGCGCCAGCTTCTGTGCATCTACTGCGCACATGTTTATCAGGATGGAGACGTCGGTGGCTTCTACCATGGCGATGGCCTCCTTCTCGCAGTTATACGCGACCTGGAGGTTGGAACGGACCGTGAGGATGCCAGTCTCTGTCGGCATCTTCATGACGATGTAGGTGTAGTTGGGGATGGCCCCAAACATAGCCAGATTTGGGCGGCCAAGTATGGCGTGATAAGCGGCGTCGAAATCGGCCACCAGGAAGTCGATGTGCTCGATGCGAAAGCACTGCGGTGTTTCAAACTGGACAGGGCAGATTGATCTGTCCCAGGGGGTAGGAGGGCTTCCCAGGGACGATTCCCCAAAATGGAGCCGTGGTCGGCTCCAGGTCTTCTGCTCGGAGTCCGAGCTCCTTGGCGGCTCCAGAGAATAGGATGTTGAGGCGGGTCGTTATTGTCGTCGTGCTTGTCTTTGTCGGACTCTATGCAAGCCTTCTTCTTTTCTTCCTCTTGAAATGCCCTGGAGAAACCATAGCATTCTCTCATGGTATGCTTGTGGAACTTGTGGACGGGGCATTGACTGTCGAGGAGCTTATCATAAGCCTCTTCATAATTGCGCTTCAGAGCTGGTCGGGTGTTGTAGACCTGGTAATGGCGACGCCTCTCTCCACCTCTGGAGCCTTCTGGCTCGTCGTAGCGATGTCGACCGGAGTGGTGCTAGTCGCGGTGGTCGCATTCACCGCGCGGTAATCTCGCTGGGCTCCTTCGTCATCATGACGCCGGTTAGATCGGCGGTCGGTGTCCTCGTGGTGTGACCGGTTGGGGAAATGGAGGCGGCTATGGATGGAGTGGCAAGCCACCTCGTTCTCTTCGGCGTACTTGTTGGCGATGCACAACATCTCGGCGATGGAGCTTGGTCTGCTGCGGTATAGTTTTCTCTGGAGCTCCTCATCAGGTCGGAGGCCACGTATGAAAGCGGAGATGGCCTCAGCATCCGTGACGCCTGGAATGTTGTTTCTGGTCTTTGAGAAGTGCTGAATATAATCCTGCAGAGATTCTCGTGACGCCTGCTAGAGCTTCTCAAGATTGAACTTCGTGCCTGGCTGCTTGCAGGTGGCGCTGTAGTTGCTGATGAACTGCTCCCTCAGCTAGTCCCAAGTGTCGATGGAGTTCGATTTCAAACTCAGCAGCCAATTATTGGCGGATGCATTGAGCATGACGGGCAAATAATTTGCCCTGACGTCAGAGTTCCCTCTAGCAGCTTTGACCGTGATCTCTTAGACGGTAAGCCACTTGGTGGGGTCGGCGGTGCCGTCGTAGGTCTCGACGCCGACGACCTTGAAGTTCGGCGGCCAGCGCACCGCCTGGAGTTATGTCAAGAACGGAAGTCTAGGGGCGTTCTTGTCGTTGACCGGAGGGCCGTGCGCTTCATCATACTCCTTGCGGCGCTCAGTTTCTACTGAGTGCCTGGCTTCCCTCCGTTTTTCGATGCGCCCTCGGAGATCTCTGGTCTTTAGCTTCTCACGAAGGTCGGACTGATTCACCTCCTGGTCTCCATCTTGGCGATGACGTCTCCGGCCGCCAAGGGAGTGGCCACCATCTTCGTGAATAATCTCGGTGGCCGACGCAGTGGAATGCGACAGAGGCGGTAGTTGGCGCTCTTCGTTGATCTGGACTTGGGCTGCCTGGAGGTAAGCCGTAAGGCGCTCTACTTCAGGAGTCGGGGCCAGTATTTTGGCCTCCGCTATTGCGATGGCGATGTTCACACTTGGGGTCTTGTAGACCTGGTGTTTTCTGACCAGATCAAATTCTGGCTCCGAGTTCCGCACGGTGCCCTTTCTTGCCTCAGCTCGCTGCTCGCGACGCCGTCTTCGGTCGGCGTTTCTGCCCTCGCGGGCCACTCGGGCTTCTTCAGTTTCATTCGAGAGAGGAGCGATGTCGTTGCTGATGGTGAGGACGGGCCCGCCGATGAACCGACCAGTGGGAGGAGGCAGATCAGTGAGATCACCGCCTTCCGCGTCGTCATGGTCGGAGTGGACGTTGTCGGCGACGATGAAGCTAGAGCTGGTGCCGACGTGATTGGGGGAAGCGTGATCGGAGGATCTCAGAACCACGACTGCTCGGGGTCGTAGTTCGAAGACGCGTCCCTGAGAAGTGACGATGATGGCCAGAGTCATATCCTGGCGGGGCAGAGAAGGTTGTCACGCCGTTGATGGGCGCTGAAGGCGGTCTGCAGTCGACTCCAAGATCTGGAGACTCTCGGACAGGCCTTGGGAGACCCGATCTATGGATCTGATCAGGTCGTCATTGTCGATGGTCTTCTAGACGTAGCGTGGCAACTTTCTTGCCGGGACGAAGGTTGCTGGAGGAGTCAGAGTAGATGTGATCCGGGCCGCATCCAGGATCTTTCTTTCATCGTTGGGACCGATGATCCAGGTGATGGATCCCACCGTAAAGATCTGGCCCGGCGTTGGGAGCTCGATGGAGCTTGAAAAAATCACCTTGTTCGCCATGAATGAAGAAGCACACCCCCTACCTGGCGTGCCAACTGTCGACGAGATATCATCGACGGTCTATCGAGGGGTATATCCGAGGTAGTAGATTGATCGGTGAAGGTACGCCTGAGACGAGCAAGGGTTGCGTAGTAAGTGCGAGACAAACGATTTAGACAGGTTCAGGCCGCCGCGAGGCGTAATACCCTAAGTCCTGTGTGTTGTTGTATTGTATTGCTAGTAGATGAGATGAGTTGAGGGGATCCCCTGCCCGCCTTATATAGTCTGGGGGCAGGGTTACAAGTCCGTTTTACCATGTATATCAGATTACAATCCTAGCCGAACAAGGAAACTAATCGGCTAGATATTAGGAAAGCTATTTCCTTGGCCGCCAAGACTTCTAAGCCGGCGGATGTGCGTGATCTTCTGGAGAAAGTGCAGACGACGCGTCCTTGGCAGCCCGAGCCTAGGTCGAATGACTCGGCCCATGTATAGCCATGCAGGTATATGGGTTTATATCCCCACAAAGTGTTAACAAACCCTGAGTACTGGGGTACTCCACAAGACCTACCCAACTAAAGAAAATGGAGAGAAGACTCAAGAATGCAGGCTAAGGAGAGTCAAGGTAAGGCTTTAGTAAGAGTCAAAGTATTTTGCAGAAAAGCAATACTAATCTTGAATCATACCTTCAATATTTTAACTCAATATTAATTTAATCGTGAACCATTGAACTCAATCATTTCACCTGTGTCCTTAAATTCCAATTACTTATTCATTCTCAAAAACATCCTAGTTCCGAACCACTCTTCGATGTAGGTGTGAGGATCCATAACCGAGGAGCAACGACGATTCGAATCGATTAGTACCCAGCTGGGGATCCCTAACCACACTGTATATGTAGCACCTAAGCTTGGATATACCAACCCCGTCTACCATGTCTTTTCCAAAACCTGAACCGGTCCTGCACCACCTGAGAGCACAGTACTCCTCTCGTCTCCAGGCACGCCGGCCACGAGGGTACACGCTACTCTCGATATCTCTCCACTCCCAGTGCATGGCTGTCGGTTCAAGTAGCAGAGCCACCGGAGTCAGGGGTTCCCAGAGTATGTGGCTAGTTGCAAAGTCTCGATCACAGTAGGCCGACAACGAATGGTCCCTAATTCCTTTTTCCGTTGGCGACAATGCATTAGGACTCTAACCTAAGTACAAGTGTCCCATCGGTTTTTCAAATCCCTTTTCCGTCGGGGCGATGCATTGGGACTCCAACCCAAATACATGACCACCGAACAGAAAATTCCTTCCCGTCGGTGACGATGTACCGATCAGGTGCACAGCCACCAAACGAGAATATTACCATTTCCCATTCCATGAATTAATCAATAATATATCACAATAGCTCAAAATAGCATATTGTGCAAATCTAATTTATTCAAGTAGGGCTAAGCATTTTCAAACATTTATTTTTAAATGGTTTCTGGATATTTCAGTGGTCAAGGTTGGCAATGCATCAATTAGGTTATCAATCAACTCCTATCAAGTTAATGCAGTAGATTAACTCAAGTTATAAACATTTTGTAAATCACAAGGAAAGGGCTGAATGCACCAGGGCTTGCCTTGGATTGTGTAGAGCGTCGGGTCAGGATCAGTCCCGCAAATGTCAAACCCCTGAACCACCTCAGGAACCACTTCTTTAGCAGAGTTTTCAACCTTGACTTCCTCACCCCCAGTCACTACACGTATGCAATGTTGTATGCTTATCATGATGAAATGATATGGAATGCACAATTCAACCACTATTAATAATACACAACTTCAATTACTATTTCACTATATAAACTTCCCCAAAGTAAACTTACTCTAAGATGTCCTAGGTCATAAGGGTGTTTGACCTAAGACCACAATCAACCTTAAAATCACATCACACCTAAGTCATCAATATTTTCTATCTATTTTATTAATCAAATAATCCAACATTACATGGCCAACAATTTAAATCAATTCCAATTGGGCTCAAACTTCATCAACAGATAGATTTTGCCCTAAAACAGTACCAAAATAAATTTCATAATTTTGGATTAACAGGGAATTAATTAAAATTGCTCAAAGTTGCATTTATGAATTAAAAGGCTGATTTTTAACTACTGCAGAAAGTGCTCAAAACATATATTTAATATTTTTATTAAATACTACATACCACAGAGGGTTTACACAATTATTTTCATATTTTTCTCGAGCAATACATTTATTCCTATAAAATTGACAAAGAATGACACTATTTCACATACTACAAATGGAAAATCCTTTTGAAAATCTCAGTAAAAGGAAAAATCCAATTTGGCCTAGGTCAGCCCAGCAAGGAGGCAAACCGGCCAAGCCAGCCCGCGCACGCACTGCTCCGGCCATTACTGCACAATAGCCCGCGGTAAAATCAGCTGTAAACCCACAGTCCTAAGTCTACTATTCAAATGAGTCTGGGCCTTTGCACTTAACCCCTTGCCCTTTTATTTCTTCTCAAACCTGAGCCCTTCCCTCTCCCTCAGCTCAGACCAGCGTGCACACCGTGGCGCAACCGCAGGCGTCTCGCCGGCGGCGGCTTCTCCGATGAGGCAGTGGCCTCGGATGTGCAGACCTGACCCAAGCACATTACCCTAGGAACCTAAATGGACCGATTCAAGCCGGTGACGAGCTCGACGCCACCCATGGCGGCTTGGTCACGACGGTGGGACGGCCCTTCCACGGTGGACTAGAAACGAACAAAAGGAGTGGTTCAAGAGGACCAGAGGCTCACCCCGAAGAGGACGCGTGCCCAAGTGGTGTCGGAGGAGGACCATAGGTTAGCTGCCGGCATCTGCGGAGGACGCAGCAGCGAGTACCCGCGGCGAGCTCACGTTCCGTCGATCCTAAGGCAGTAGAGGTTAACCCATTAGGACTACGGGAATCACCGCATCAAGGTGAGTCTAGAACACCGATAAGGGAGAGAAATGACCCACTGCAGTACCATGGTCACGACGCGAGAAGGCACAGCGGTGCTCTCGCCGGAACCGAAGAAGAAAGCGAGCCAGCACGGGGAACTTCGGCTACCAACAGCAGCACGGATAGGCTTGAACGACGCACAAAGGAAGCAATTAGATGGCTACAAGATGGAGAGGCTGGAGGTGGTTTGAGGATGGTGAATTTTGCCACGGACCGAGACGTGCTCGTCGGTGACCAAGGGGGGGAAAGAGGAGGAAAGAAGGTCGACGGTCGGCTTATAACCCAAAGGGAACGAGCGGATAGGGGCGAAGCAAGAGTCCCAGGGCCCCCACGTCCACGGTACGACCGCACCCTGCCAGGCCGGATGACGCCGGTGTGCGGCGCGGCGCACGCGCGAGCGCGTGCCCCGAACAGGGCAGGCGCCCCCTGTACTGTAGCAGTGCCTAAAGTCAATCCCTAGTTTAGCCAATTATGCCCTAATCCATGTAGCATCAGGAAAAATGCCAAAAATGAAAGTTGTGGAAAATTTTATGAAGAACAATTTTGCTTTTTGCACCACATTCAAATTCTGTCCAGATTTGAAACTATTAAAAAGCAGGTAAAACTTGGATTTGAATTTGATTTGCAATCCAATCAAATTCTCGAAAAATTTCTCAACAACTTTAAATTCTGTAAAAATAAAAGTTGTTCTACTTGTTGAGTTTTACAACTTTCATTAAGGGTGTTTGGTCAGATTCCTGATAGTTTTTGAAATGGTATTTCAAATTTGAATTTCAAAATAGTAATTAGGGTTTAATTCAAATTTTTAATAAAGAACTTCAAAATCACCCAAAATAAAAGTTATTCCATTTTAAAAGATATACAACTTATATTAAGGCACCTTCATCAAATTCTTGACAGTTTTTATTAGGTTTTGGAGTCCGATTTAGGGTTTAAATTAATTTTTCTTTTTAATTTCCAAAATAACTTTAAATACACAATCAATCAACTATTTGCATACCAAATCACTCTACAATCTCCTAAGCACAATCATATGCAAGAATTAAACTTATTTTAATTGATGCACGGTAATATGGTTTTATGCAGGATGATTAGCAGCTAATGATGATGACATGGCAGATTTAATTAACCGTAACACCAGATGTGTTACACGAGGAAGCAATGTGCGACTTTGGCGCAAGCATCAACGTTATGCCCAAGGTGATGTACAAGAAGATACATGGAGATGCACTCCTATACACGAATATGTGCTTGTAGCTAGCAGACCAGTCACTCTGCTATCCAAAGGGCATCCTGGAAGATGTCTGTGTACGAGTTGGACACTCGTATGTACCTACTGACTTCGTGGTAGTTGAGACAGGAGGAGATGAGAGGTCACCAATTGTTGACGGTCGTTAAGTACCAATTTCATACCATCAACTAATGCCTACGGAAGATCAATAACAGAAGCATAGGGGTTATTACTAACAAATTCCACGAGTTTTGGTGAATTGTGTATTTTCCAGGGATTATTCCGTAAAGGCTTAAAAGAAGGATTAAAGAGCATAATTACCACGAAACTTGATCGTGACGGAAACATACTTCATCAGCAAGTTAGAAGGATCCAGAACACAGCCGAAGCACCGGGGCCCAAGATCCACCAGGGTGGGGCCGGCCGGCGCCCCCCTGCTAGGGTTTCGGCCCACCTTCTGGAGTCTTCTTTCACCGCCTCTCTGGAGTCATCTGGGCCCTTTGTTCAAGTCGGTTTGATCCCACGGCGCACGTTCATCCCACCAGGCTATAAATAAAGGGTCAGACCCCCCTCCCAGAACATCAATTCATTCCTCCTGCTTCATTCGTCAAGAGTAGACAAAAGTTAGGGTTTCCAGAGAATTAGAAATAGGGCTCTAGTTCTTCAAGTTCATAGTTTAGGCGTCTAGCAAGATTCAAGTAGAGTTGGGCGCTACGCCTGGGATTCCAGATCCGTTCGTCTGGAGATCGGTAATATTATCTGGTATCTCATTGTGACTTTGCTTTATTTTATTATATTGCTACTTATTCAGTTCTTAGTTTATTCTAGTTGCATATTCGATATAGTTGTGATTGGTGATGATTATTGTCGTATGATCAGTAGAGCGCCTAATTCAATACTCGAGTGAGTTAGGTGGTATGCATTGTGTAGACGTGGTGTCTAGATATATTGTGTACCTACGGTGGCACCCTGACGTGCTGGGTCATGTGGTAGTCCGCCTAGGTGATAGCTGCGTTGGTTCCTCTATAATCCACCCCCCGTACGTTGGACTAGCAGAGCGCGGTCGCGAAGGAGGTGATGCTTGATGTCTTAATATCCTCATTAGATGATGCTCCTTATGATGTTTTCTGAGTTGATTATGCTAATAGATGAAGATGTGTAATGTGGCGTAGGCCGTAGACTTTGTATTTAGGAATTACATAGGTTTCCTTTACTTTAGCCGAATCTCGAGATTGTCTTACTACATTAGTGAGTCTCTATATTCTATCTCTGGAATACCATTTACCTCATTTACTCAGTTATCATTTATCATTTATCATTGACTTATTTATCGCTAAAGCACTAGAGTTATGGGTTATCATAGGTCGGCACATTAATCTTTCCAATCATTATAATAGATTATCCTAATGAGTAGAATGTCACCCTTATCCTTTTGGCATAAAACAAATCAACGATACTCGGAATACTTACCAGGTGAAGTAGCTACAATAGGAGAATTATCTGTGCGCTTGCGGATATATTCTATAGTATTATTTTTAGGGGGCAAGTGAAGATTATTTTACCTTTGGTTTTTTGCATCATGTTAGGGATGACAACTTAACGTGAAGTGATGTTAAAAATACCAACAAGCATTTCTGGCGCCGTTACCAAGGATGGCAATTGTATTCATTAGGATAATTTATTGAGTTCGTTGATTTTATTCGCTAGGATATTTATTCTAGAATTTCATATAGGAGAGTTCTTCATAGATAATATTAATAGAAAAACATAAAAATAACTATAGATATAAATACTTAGAGATAACCATAACCTTTTGTTTTTGCAGGACTTACCCGTGTTTCGTTTATATTTAAATATCTTATATAGGGTAAGTGCAGGATTGGTTGTGTACTTTAACTCTTATCAATCAGGAACAACCATAGGAAGAAGGGTCTTACATTATTTTTTGAAGCCATGGCTGAGAAGACTCTACGTGAATTCTCTGCCCCAAGCACTGAGAATATTCGCGTTGGGCCAACTTTCAACATTGGAAATCAAGATTATGAGATCAAGCCAAGCCTCATCAAAATGGTGCAAGCTATCACATTTACTGGAAAGAAAGATGAAGATGCAAGTGTCCATCTGCAGAATTTCCTGGAGATTGGCAACACCATCAATATCAAAGGCATTCCTCAAGACGTCGTGCTACTTCGTTTGTTTCCGTTCTCATTGGAGGGAAAGGCGAAGCAGTGGTTTTATCAGAATAAAGATCGAGTCAAGACATGGGTAGAATGTTCAAAAGCTTTCCTAGAAAAGTTTTTCCCAGTAAGCAAAACAAATGCTATATGAGGAAAGATTTCAGAATTTTATCAGCAGAAAGGTGAATCTGTTCCAGAAGCCTGGGAGCGTTTTCAAGATTACATATCAGATTGTCCCCATCATGGAATAAAAAAGTGGTTGCTCATGCAAATATTTTATCACGGACTAACTCAAAGGTCACATGAGCAGCTAGATGCCACTGCTGAAGGATCACTTATGTCACTCACCCCTGGAAGAGCTGAAGATATTATGGCAAAGATAGCAGAAAATCAGAATTGGACAAACAACACTCAGACATGCCATAAGTATATGCACTGTCAACCAAGACGGATGTATTGTTGAACTGGTTAGAGCAAAGAGCCAATCATAAAATAGATCGTCAAGCTATTCAAGATGCATTCAATTCTTAGAATCAATATGAAGGATCTTTAGAAATTGAGTTTACAAATCCCCCAGAAGATATTAGTACAATCATCAAAACTACTTCTCAGAAGTAAGGATGGAATCAACCTCGGTCAACCAGTCAAGGTAAGTACCAAGGCAATTCTAATTTTTCAAATCATAGACAACCACCCTTGAGAGAATTAACATTAGAACAAGCTAGAATCAATGAAAGTATTTATAAGAAGCTTGCTTTTAATGATAAAGTTTTAGAAGGAATAAATTCTAAATTGAATAATTTCTCTTCTGCTGTTAAAGAGCAAATATTATTTAATAAAAAGATAGAATTACAAATTTCACAATTATCTTCTACTTTGTTTACCACTAACCATGAGGAAATAAAAGGAATATCTACTAGAGGAGGTAAGTCCACACGTGATCTACCTTACCCAAAAGGGGCTCGTAGACCATCACATTTAGTGCAGGTAGAAGAAGAAATTGAGAAGGACAACAAGAGAAGAAGAAGTTATACCACCTTCACCACCAGTTGAACCACAAGATCAAGAATTAACTCAAGACTTTCATGACACAACCCTCCTACCGTTTCCACGCAGAAGAAGAAGAGCTAAAACAGATGATCAATTTAGTAAGTTTGTAGAGGTAATTTAGAAGTTATATGTCAAAATCCCGTTGTTAGATGCCATGTAGGTACCTACATACGTGAAGTACCTTCGAACCATCCTCAACAACAAAGGACCATTACCTTCTACTGAAGATGTCAAGCTAACGAAGGAGTGTAGTGAGGCAATTCTGAGTTCTTCTCCTACTAAGAAGAAGGATCCAGTGTGTCCCACTATTGATTGTTCAATAGGAGACCAGATGTTTGAGAAAGCTTTATGTGATCTTGGAGCAAGTGTCAGCATCATGCCCAAGACCGTCTTCGACAAACTCAACTATTCTACGCTCACACTAACCACGATGTTTTTGCAATTAGCTGACCAATTGGCTCGCTATCCTGCAGGAATCGCAGAAAATATTCCGGTAAAAATCCGCAACTTTTTCATTCCTGTAGATTTTGTAGTACTTGACATGCAGTAAGAGAGGAAGATACACCTCATCCTCGAGCGACCATTCTTAAACACTACAAGTGCAACCATCAATGTCGGAGCTGGAGAGATCACATTCACCATCAATGGTCAAGAAGAGCGATTCGCATTCAAGCCAAGACTGGAGCAATGCCAAACATTGAAGAGTCATGAAGAACAAGATGCAACAACATCTCCGACACTGGAGATAAATCATGAAGAATAATTCAACTGGAGAAGTCCGGATCGGCGGACTCAAAAACCCCGAACCATCGTCGGGAGGTAACTCGGTAGTTATCGGTAATTTAATTCCTGCATTTAAATCTACATATTTACTTTCTCATAAATTACATTATTAAAAAGAACTAAAAATAAGCATAGCATGATTAAAGCTTAAGCCCCATGAGATTATTACTAACAGAGTGTTAAACCCCCGTCAGTGAAATTCACTGTGGTAGCAGAAAATTATAAAAAGACCATCATTAGAATTCTAATTTTTTGTAGATTCATAAAAGTAATTTAGTTTTTTATTCTTGTGTCATTATACGGTATGAATACGGGAGACATTTGGGACCCACCTTCATCACATCAAGTCATATCATGCATTATCATCAACCACCACCTTTCACAACCATCCAAACTTCATTATTTACACATGCACTACCCACCATCCATCCATTCAGCCATTTCACCAGAGGAACATAAGCATTTGGAAGAGCATCTAGGTGGTGTCGACACTAGCTAAAGGAGAGAGCCAAAGGGGACCAGGTGGGGCCGGCCGGCCCTAAGGCCACGCCGGCCGGCGCCCCTCCTCCATTTCTCTGCCTCTCCTCTCTCTCACTCATTCACACACTCACACACACTCCAGAGAGCAGGTAGCCAAGTTGTTTTGCAGCTCGTCACTCCAAACCTCCATTAATCCTATCATTTGATTCAAGTTTAAGCAAAGAAAAGGGTAGAGAAGAAGATTAGCAAGAAGACCTAGAAGAGAGATCACCACATTGATTCCTTCTCCTCTTGTTCTTGCTTGTTCTTATTTTATTCTTGTGTTCTTGTTCGTTCGTGTCATGTTCTTCGTGTTCTTCATTTTACAGGCAAGATGAGCAATAGAATGAAAGGTACCATTCGATCCCTGTGAAGAGCCCTCTCACGCCGCACAACAAGAAGTCAATCATCATCACAAGTGCCATCGTTCGTCGGCTCCGACATGAATATCGATCCTCCGTCACCCTTCACGTATGACCTGTCATCCTCTTCCCAACCGGGAGAGAGGTATGAACTCACAAGCATAACTCAAATTTCATTATCAACTAGACCCTAGAGTGAAATTTTAATGTGGTTAAAAATAAGGAATTCACACATACTCCAATTTTTTATGCCACTTTGCTCCATGAAACCGGAACGGATTCCGAGTTTGAGCTTATTTTTAGAAATGTTGGATAGGAAAAATGCATGGCAAATTAATGAGCAGGGTAGCAACTTACTCACTATAGAATTTATTAGCACCCAAGACTTTGATGATGATGAGGTTAATTTTAAAATGTTTAATAAACCTTTCACCCTCTCTTGGAAAACTTATTTTAGCATTGGGATTTAATAATCAATGTGTAGTCAATATTTCTGAAACTCTCCAAGACTTTGATAAAGATGATTTTTGGGAGAGTATCACTGCAAAGAAACCAGAGAGAAAACAAAAATATACTACTGAAGAAGTTCATCATCCCACACTGAGATTTGTGCTTAAATGGTTAGCTTTTACATTCTTTCCTACAGATGAGTTAAATACTATTAAACAGAATGAGCTACATTGGTTAAATATCATGATTAAAAAGAGGAAAGCGTCACCTGTAAAAATGATGTTAAATTATTGGAGAACTGTCCCTTCCTTGAGAAAGTGCAGTATTTTTTTACTTCCTAGATTACTCTTTTATCTGCAGGGCTAGGTTTATTATCAAATACTTCACTTGGTTATATTTCTGATGCCCGCAGAATTATTGGTTATGATTTTTTCTTTCGTGCTCATATGCTCAAACGCCGAAATAATAAAATAGTTTTGATTTATAAAAATTATGACAATGAGTACGAACTGCCAGACAGGGAGTTAGGAATTTATTCTGTCCAGAATTTTGTTTTTTTAGCTGTTAGAGCTAATATTAATAGGTGTCCGTCCGCGCGCATCAGTAGGACGCCGAGAGCTAATTTCACTGGAGCTGACCCAGCACCATCTGGGCCACCTTATTCCCACTGTGTCAATTTTGGTGAATAGGTATCGACGCAGAAGCCACGCCAGCAATGGACTGCACATACAGGATGGGAGGAACAGCCCACATTTCAAGCAAGGAGAATCTTCATCGGCAGCAGCAGCAGCGGGTTGGGGAGCAACTGATTTTTAGAGAGGACGAGCATCTTTTTCTACACGCAGGAACACGGATTTTACCGCTGGTAGACCATATCCGTTCCATGCACCACCAGAAGATGACTACTATCGCCCACCTGAGCAGCACTTTTCTACTACCGCTAATGATTTTTCAGGCTTTATCTATGCGTCTCACTAACATTGAATAGCGGCAAAACTCAATAAGCGACACACTGCAACAGCACGAGCAGTGGAAGCAGCAGGTCGACGACAGGTTCTACCAGCATGAACAATGGCAGCACAGCACGGATCAACGACTGGATCAGATATATCAGGGACAGTAGCAGACGCAGAGCGGATTAGAATATTTGATACATCAGATGGGATACCCGCCGCCACCTCTAGCTCATTACTGAGTAACATCCAGCTTGGGGGAGATCCCCGCTAGGTGAGCACCTCTCACCTTTATATATATGTTTTTTATTTTAGTATTTAATTCAGTCTTTAATTCTATCAATTTTAATATTGCTAAAAGCAACAAGAAAACCTAAATAAAAATTTATTTACCGCTTCCTATAAAAATTTATTTACCGCTTCCTTAAGTTATTGCATTAAAATTCTGCTCGCTTAAAAATGAAAATCCAAAATAATAGATTGTATAATTAAGTTTGCTTTAAATTTCGCATTCAGTTTCTCTTTAGAATAATTAGAACTTGAAGCTAAAAAAATCAAGAAGATATTTAAATTGTTTAAATGTAATTTCCTGCAATTGCTTACTATTTAAATTTAAATTCTTCTGCGAATTGCATGAAGTTTATCTACCATGAAAATTTATTCTGAAACTTGATATCAGTGGGATAGCATAAATTTTTCTAAGTAATTGACGGATATGATATAAGAAGGTTTGAGTTGCTATTTATTTCATCCTAAGTGACACCTAAGCTCCAGACATTTCAAAAATCAAAATCAAAACAAATATAATAATTTGTTCTGCTAATATGATTTAAGTAGACTATTCTGTTATGCATTCATGATTGAATTCACATGCACAAAAAGTTTTCACTCTATGCACAAGTCTCTCTCTTAGAAGTCTAACAGAAAGTGTGGGTTATAAAATTAAAAGATGCCATACCAAAGAAGTATAAGCCTGAAAGATGCCATATCAAAAGGGTATGTGTCAAAAAAAGAAGAGAGTAAAATAATGGGTGCAAAGATACCCGCCTGAGAGAAAAAAAATAGGTACAAAAAGTATCCGCTGAGAGATAACCCACACTCTTCAGAAGACAGAAAAGACAGGATAATGCATAGGAGTTCAAAAATAAAATTGAATCACATTCACACTATTCAATTATGATGTATAGCTTAGTAGTCTTCTGCAATCTTATTAGTAGGCTCTCATTATTTTCTAAATAAAAACTATGTACTTATTCAAAAAAATAAAAAAATAAATTCTAGAGCAATGGTTGAAACAAAGGATGAAAGACTTAGTACTTGCTTGATTATTCTGTCTCTCAATTACCCAAGACTTAGTTTAAAAGCCCCACGATTGAAAAGAATAAGAATAAGTTTGAAAAGTAGATTAATGAATTTCAATCCGGAGAAGAATTTCTGTTTAAATATTTAAGTATTTGTTGGGAGTTATACATATTTTATGGAACACTGAATAAATTATTTCAAGTCAACTTTGCTAAGGGACTAGCAAAGACTTAGCTTGGGGGTATTGTTGACCCTCATTAAGTACCAATTTTATACCGTCAACTAATGCCTAGGGAAGATCAATAATAGAAGCATAGGGGTTATTACTGACAAATTCCACGAGTTTTGCTGAATTGTGTATTTTCCAGAGATTATTCTGGAAAGACTTAAAAGAAGGATTAAAGAGCATAATTACCACGAAACTTGATCGCGACGGAAACATACTTCATCAGCAAGTTAGAAGGATCCAGAACACACCCGAAGCATCGGGGCCCGAGAACCACCAGGGTGGGGCCAGGCCGGCGCCCCCCTGCTAGGGTTTCAGCCCACCTTCTGGAGTCTTCTTCCACCACCTCTCTGGAGTCATCTGGGCCCTTTGTTCAAGTCGGTTTGATCCCACGGCACACGTTCATCCCACCGGGCTATAAATAAAGGGGCAGACCCCCCTCCCAGAACACCAATTCATTCCTCTTGCTTCATTCGTCAAGAATAGACAGAAATTAGGGTTTCCAGAGATTAGAAATAGGGCTCTAATTCTTCAAGTTCATGGTTTAGGCGTCTAGCAAGGTTCAAGTAGAGTTGGACGCTATGCTCGGGATTCCAGATCCATTCGTCTAGAGATCGGTAATATTATCTTGTATCTCATTATGACTTTGCTTTATTTTATTATATTGCTACCTATTCAGTTCTTAGTTTATTCTTGTTGCATATTAGATATAGTTGTGATTGGTGATGATTATTGTTGTATGATCGTAAAGTGCCTAATTCAGTACTCGAGTGAGTTAGGTGGTATGGATTATGTAGACGTGGTGTCTAGATATATTGTGTACCTATGGTGGCACCCTAACGTGCCGGGTCATGTGGTAGTCCGCGTAGGTGATAGCTACGTTGGTTCCTCTATAGTCCACCCCCCGTACATAGGGCTAGCAGAGCGCGGTCGCGAAGGAGGTGACCCTTGTGTCTTAATATCCTCATTAGATGAAGCTCCTTATGATGTTTTCTGAGTTGATTATGCTATAGATGAAGATGTGTAATGTGGCATAGGCTGTAGACTTTGTATTTACTTAATTACATAGGTTTCCTTTACTTTAGCCGAATCTCGAGATTGTCTTACTACATTAACGAGTCTCTATATTCTATCTCTGGAATACCATTTACCTCATTTACTCAGTTATCATTTACCATTTATCATTGACTTATTTATCGCTAAAGCACTAGAGTTATGGGTTATCATAGGTCTGCACATTTATCTTTCCAATCATTATAGTAGATTATCCTAATGAGTAGAATGCCACCTTTATCCTTTTGGCATAAAACAAATCAACGATACTCGGAATACTTACCGGGTGAAGTGCTACAATAGGAGAATTATCTGTGCGCCTGCGGATATATTCTATAGTATTATTTTTAGGAGGCAAGTGAAGATTATTTTACCTTTGGTTTTTGGCATCATGTTAGGGATGACAACTTAACGTGAAGTGATGGTAAAAATACCAACACCAATCATTCTGGGATGACCATTCTTTAGCACCGCCAAGGCTATCATCTACGCCGACAGCGACAAGATCTGTTTCACTATTAGGGGAAGCAAAGAAAAATTCTCCTTCAAGAACAAGACACCGGAATGTCCTGCCCATCCACAGAAGCCATACATTTATGAAGACAAGCCTGTGCAGAAGAAAACAAGCAGAAGAAAGAACAAGGCTAAGCAGACTCACACTGAAGCTGTGAGGATGATCAACTCAGTCCAAGCTGAGTACGATCACCTTCTGGTTTCACCACACATGCCCAAGCTAGATGATCCAGGAGTACCAACGATCGACTACACAATCAACCAGAAGATCTTCTACAAGACCTTCTGCGATACAGGATCGAGTGTCAACATAATGGCCAAGGTAACTTATGACTTCCTATTTGGCAAAACACCCTTGTACTCTACCTACACGCAGCTGCAAATGGCGGATCAGACATTCAAATTTCAAGAGGGGATTGCTAAAGACGTTATGGTAAAGATTCGAGATCACTATGTCCCCACTGACTTCTTGGTCCTGGATATGGGAGAAGAAGAGTACGATCCACCGCTCGTACTAGGAAGACTGTTCCTCAATATTACAAGAGCAATTATCTATATGACATCAGGGGAGGTCCACTTCCACTTCCACAAGGAGAAGGTCCACTGCTACTTCAACAGTTATATAACCTATGAGCAGCCGAAGAAGAACAGGTCAAAGAGGAGACGTTGTTCCTCTCAACACCATGAAGAACCAACCACTCAAAGATAGTTAGGCAGATTATGAAGGAGAAGTTAAAAGGATTGATTATGAAGAGAAGAAGGAAGAAGAGACTGTGAAGGATGAGCTCCCAGCTTCAACCTCACCAGTGACATCCACTTCACCAACCAGAAAGGAATGGAGGAAGGAGTCACCTTCTAGCTCATCATCAGAAGTGCAACCAGGGACACCATCTCAACCCGACAATGCACCCGATAAGGAATGAACAAACAAGGAGTCCTGTTGGAAGACTATAAACCACCGAGCCTTCGCCAAAAGGTAAACTTGGTACCTATCCATATTTCCTTTTCAGCATTGCATTAATATCTTTGTAGTTGCATATTTACTTTCATGCATTTAAAAATAAAAATATTTATTGCTTTGCATAATAAAATCTAAAAGCCCCATGTGACTAATCTTGTGGCATAGCTCATAAAAACTATTCACTATGGTGGCACAAAAATAATTTGCATCTAGGATAGATTACTGCATTATATTTAATTACTGCAATTATAAAATTAAAACACCAAAAATATGTGGGCACATGAAGGTCCACACTTTATGAAAAATACCAAAAATATGTGGGCACATGAAGGTCTCTGCTGGAATTATAAAATTAATCACTTACCATGGAGTGGTATTAACCTAACCCCTCTCCATGAGATTTGGTATTTTTGTTGGCAAATTGAGTTTCACAGGAAAATACAAGATCAAAGAGCTAGTCAACCTGACGTCCTTACGCTGCCGGTACACCTGCTCCCAAAAGGATCGCTCAAATTGCAACATCAAAGACCACGTCAACATCCAGCTTGGGGGAGGGCACCCTCCATTTTAATCCAGCTAAGTATAAGTTTTTCCACCTTATTATTGTACCATATTGCTTTTCGCGTGAGTTAGATAATAAGATAAAATTTGAAAACTAAATAAATAGTGTTTATATTAGTTAGTGTGTTTGAATAAAATAAAAAGAGAGTGCTTACAATAATTTTTCTCATACTAAATGGAAATCATGCTCAGGAATTTGATAAGTAGCACCCCACCATGATTCCTCATAACACTTAGTTTTCAATCTTGACTCATCTCAAGTTTTAGACACAACCATTTTAACTTGATGATTTATTTTGAACCTGAAATTTGTGGGTAGCAAATGCTTGATCTAAGTCTAAGTAATTGAGGGATATGATATGCAAAGTTTAAGTTGCTATTTATCTTGTTCCTAATGATACTTGAATTCTGGAGATCTATTTTGAGAATCCTTAAAATCACATGATGAGTTCCTGTATGACTGAGAGCTTTACATTCCTACCACATTCATACATGCTAGATTAGGAAAAACATAAACATTTTATGCTACTTGCCTTATTTTGAGTTTAGTCAAGCTTTTGTTGATACCTTAGGAACTTATCATTCTTTTAAAATCAAGATCATGTGCACTCCACCCATAATGCACTACTCAATTCCTGGGTAGGCGCATCCACATTCCATACATTCCATCTATTCCACCCAAGAAAGTTTACTCCTACACTAGGAGGAAACACCCAAAAATATACCCCATTGGTTACCCCAGATTAATGCTCAAAAGTTCTTGTTGTAATCTCTCAAAAAGAAAAAGGGAAGTACTGTTGCAGAGAAGAGGCATGTGGCTATGCAAAAGAGTGAGATGATATAAAACAATGGGTGCAAAGATGCCCTGCCTGAGAGGTAAAAATGGACAAGTGTCCGAATTATCAAAACAATGGGTACTCTGATGCCGACCTGAAAAAAGAAGAAAGATAGCCCATGTTGTCCTGCAGCACAATGCCCTAGTGCTGAAAAAGAAGAGAGAGATTTTTCAAGGAGCAAAAGAGTAGAATTAGGATCAGCCACCACAAATATCCACCTACCACCTCACATCTACATACATGCACATCTTGATTTGATTGTATGAATTATTCCTTTGGATCCATTGTTTGACTTTACAACATATTCAGTGCAAGTATGTATGAGCTGTCTCCTTACCCATGAGCTCCACATAAGCCATTAGTTATAGGGTGAGAGAGAGAAGAGAAGGCATGCATCACCATTGCCTTGGTGAGGATCCACAAATACCGCATATTAAGGGACTTGAAAGGGTCATACACATGAAACTTTGAGTTTATTTTGAAAACTTGCAAAAGCTCTAGGATAAGAGTTGAACGACAGAGCTTGAGACATAGTGCTTAACTTAGACTTTCTGTCCTTCAATTGCCCAAGACCCAAGACAAAGCTACAAGCTCCATGGTCAAAGGTAATAAAGGTAAGTCTGAGGTTAGCTTGGTCTACTCTAATCCTTGAGTACTTCTTGGTTTAAAACTGAATATTTATGAGGGGTAGCTATAACTTATGATATCTGCTAAAGTTTGGCTTTGCCAAGGGACTAGCAAAGGATTAAGCTTGGGGAGCTTGTTGACGGTAATTATTGTATGATTTTACCCGTCAATCAAATATGAAATAAGGGTATAAAGGTAAACACCACCATAGAATAGGGCTTTAACTAACAAAATTCCACAGTTTTGGTGAAACAGTGTTTTGCAGGGTGTTAATCAGAAAAGAACCAAGGGAGACCCACATGTCGGGTTAAAATAATGAATTCCGCCAGCGAAAGGAGATCAACAATATTCTAGAGAACACCACAGACTCACCAGAGGATGCAGGACTCACTTAGCATCCACAGGGGGTCGGCCGACATGTCAGGGAGTTCTTCCCGCATGCGTTTCGACGTGGACCCGCATCCTGATTTTTATAGCAATCTCCACCGCCCGTCGAAGTCGGTTTGATCCAAGGGCTACTGGTTCATCCCATCGGCCTATATAAGCAGCCCCAGACCCCCAGGGCTTCAGATCAATTCATATCAATCAAGTTGTAGAGAGCCAGAAACCCTAGAATCATTAGAACTTTACCATCTAGAGCGTAGCTACATAGGTTAGAAGTAGAAGGAGGTAAGTTCTACTTGAGTTCCGGATCTTGTCTGGAGTTAGAAGGCTTTCCGGAGCCATTGCTCTCTCTTGTATCTTAAACCTCTTTTGAGTGCTTGAGATAAAGTAGATTGATGTTGTTCTACTATTGATTATGTTGTCAATTATGCTATTCATTACTTATCTAGATTGTATACTTTGCATAGTTAGGATGCATTCATATTCATACATAGGTTTGTATAGCTCCTATTCATTGACGTCATGGATGAGTGACCAACAGCATGCAAGCATGGTACTTAGATGTAGTTTGTCTGCAAATACGCCTTATATTCTAGGTTCTGTGGTAGATCACGGATGTGACACTCCCGTTGAGTCCTTTGTATTCCACACTCCGAATGTAGGGAGAGTAGGAAGTTATTATTACTTCAAAAGGCTGGATATGATCTTGATCTTCCTTAGTAATATTCCCTTAAGTATGAATATGAAGTGTCTTTGCCATGATTGCTAGTATAATTATACCAATCTAATATGTCTTTGATAGTATAGTTAGAATGACTTAGGATATCCTTATGCTTCAACCTAATCCATGCTAGCGCCTAGATAGGAAGTGCTCTAAGTGATCATTATATAGATTGATTGATTGGTCATTATGCTTATCATACATATCATTATTATTGTGACATAACCCCTGTTCTGAGTAAATAGGTCATGCATGGTTATCTCCATATTTGCATATGCATATGATAACTATCTATCTACCTGCATCCCATTTATTGCCAACCCTTCCTAATGGTAAAATATAAATGACAACCCGGAATACTCTTGGGTAAAATACTACAATGGTGTATATTTTATCTGTGCGCCTGCGGATATAATATAATACATATTTCAGTCACTTGCTAAAGGAGAGATCTTTTAGAATCATGCTGGGGATGACAACCTAGTTACTTCTAAGAGATAGATGTTAAGAGTTCAAGTGATCTATAGACTAATCAGGTGGCACATTAATCTATACCTCCCAGCATTTCTGGCGCCATTATTGGGAATAGAGTCTAACTCTATTTTTGGTAATGATGTAAGAAATGTCAACAGATAGCATGCATGTCGATGAAATGTTAGAGCAAAATCTATTGCGGAGAGGACAATGATGCCTTCATCATTTATTGGAGGCCCACATGACATGAGGCATTGGTTACATATGGACGTCATGGATCTACTACGGAGGTTTAGTAAACCGAACATCTTCCTCGCTATGACATGTGAAAAGAAGACCTGATTTTGGCGGATGCTGAATTGTTGTGAGAGAAAAACACTATTCTAGAGCTGAAAAATAAGCACTAATTAGATGAGGTGAGGCGAGCAATGCAACCGCTTCCAAGCATAGGCCTCCATTAATCACCAATTAACGGGGTCGGTTGTAATGCCCTCCTTTGTTATACTATTAATGCAGGCGGTTGCATTATCTGCAAAAATTGATTAAAAAACAAAAAAAGCTCAGTCCCGACGTTGAACCCATCCTAGGAACACCGCCGCCAGTGGCCGGATCCGCATCATAGCCGGATCCGCGCCGTGGTGGCCAGATCCATGCCATGATGGCTGGATCCATGTTGTGTCGGTCGGACCACCGCTGGGGGCACGACAGCTCTAGATCCACCGCTTTGGGGGCATCAATATGTGCCACCGCAACCCCATGTAGGACCCACCTTGCGTGCTGCCGTCATGGAGCTCCGCCACTGGTACGGTGACACTGCCTTCGTGCCACCGAGGGATTAAGAGAGGGGTGCCCCACACGCTGCCGCCGCTGGTGAGGCCACCCTCCGCACCACCGAGGGAAGGACAAAGGGAGGGAGGTGCGCCACCGCTGCCAGTGAGACCGCCCCGCACGCCACCAAGGGACAGAGAAAGGGAGGAAGGAGCGCCGTAGGAGGGAGGACCGCCAGTGAGCTGAGCGCCATGGGAGGGGGCCGCCACGGTAGGGAAGGGAGGGCCGCCAGTGAGCTGAGCGCCATGGGAGGGGGCTGCCACGGTAGGGAGGGAGGGCCGCTGGAGGAGCGCCATGGGCTGAGCTCGCGAGATAGAGAGACGTCATCTGTTGGGTTTGGCTGAGGGAGAGAGGGAGGGAGGGAGGGAGAGGAAGAGATAGAGTGGGGGCGCTCGGTTGAGGAAGAGAGGGTGAGAAAACCCTAAAATCGAGTTTATACACTGAAGACAGCTATCGGGCCGCGACTGGGCTATTGGGCCTCGGTCATTTTCGAGGCGGGTCGTCTAGTGTGCCCGCCTCCAAAATTAGATTTACGTAGGCAGACGTCTTAAGAAAAATCCCTCCGAAAATATTCTATTTCTTGAGGTGGTCATCTTAAGACGTCTGCCTTCGTAAATCTATTTTTGAAGGCCACTGTCTTAAGATAATCGCCTTCGCAAATCTAATTTTAGAGGCCGGTATTTTCTGACCGCCTTGGTAAATATTTCTGGAGGCAGTTAAGTTTTTGTCCGCCTCGAATAATGTTTGGACACCATCACCTAAAATAGTTTTTGTAGTAGTGACCTGGACTAGGATGAGATGATCAAACGTGAACTCTAGCCTGGTCAGACACTACAGGGTCGTCCATATTTCATTGTTCAGGTCTTCAATGCAAAACTGAAAGAACTATGATAGAACTATGATAGGCTCATATATCCAAGACAACAAGCAAAGTGGGCGCCCTGCTTAGGTATTACTCCACACGAAGTGGAGTTGTTTCGCTCTTTTGACACAGGTGACTATAAATGTGAGAGAAAATTTAATTCGTGAATATAAAGCGAATCGTTGCTGCAGTAATTCAAGCTAGGCACAAAGCTTGTGGCATCTGGACAATATATCATAATATAAAAATTATACCATGAATATTAATTCTCTCAAGCCAGCCCTTGTTTCAGCATTTTTTTTGTCCATCCTTTCGTAACTAATTCTGTGAACGTGAAACTGTCTTTGTTAGTTTGTCTACAATTCTTTTATTTTATATAAATATATGTATAACTTGGACACCTGAATAGCTACGTACGCAACCAATAGTGTAAAAGAATTTTCACAGGCGGCCGCTTACAACAACCGCATGTACAAGATATTTTGCACTATCGGTTACGTTACGTATAGACCGCATGTGAAAATGCATTTACACATGCGGATCTTAAGTTGTGCCTGTACAAAATGTGATTTGTACTTGCCTAATAACAGTAACAAATATGTACTTATTCACAATAGACCAAGGCATAATAATCATGAACAACTTGTCTACCAGCAAGCACATAAACATGTAGAACAAGCCTACCAACAAGATTTTGATCAATTGCATAACCGGATGATTAAATAACATGGAAGAATCATACCCTACGGTAAAGCCAGTTGCAACATAAGAAGAGAGGAAGACATGTTGCCTGTCGGTGTAGGCGTCCCGATCGGTGTAGTGCAGTAAGGTTGCAGTGCCGTTCTGCTTGCGCCACGTCGGGAGGACGACGTCGCCGTACGCCGTGTACCACCAGGAAGAAGAGAACTGTCATCAGGAAGAAGCGTGTAGTCGTGCCATGCAGACACTCCCCAAAAACGTGATCGCTGATCTGCACCCGAGCAGGTGAACTCGATGTTGGCATGCGTTCCGGAGGCTCCTACTCTCCCAGGATATTGTGCGCGGAAGACATGGGACGGGAATACTTAACTGCAGCTAAAGCCGTGGATTTCTCTCTTGAACCAACCTTCACCGGGATGACAGACAGTAGGTTTATATCTCTTGTGTGCAGAAGGTAAAGCTACCGCTGGTAACTATTTCTCCACCGCACATGAGAGAGCCAAGAGATGGTAACTTACGTATTAACTCCCATCATCATGCATGCACTAGAAACATATCTCCAAGAGAGTAGCTAAAATGAATAGTCAAATTACTGATTTAGCTGCTCTCTAAAATAGATAATCCCAGAAAAAACTAGAGTAATGCAACAGCCTTTGTAAATAGGCTGGCTATCCATATTTGAAAGTGCCACGTTATTAGTCGAGGCGCCTAGTTCGCCAGCAGGTCTCATGGGTCGTCGCCCAGGACTCGATCCATCTCCAGTTCTACTAGCCTCCAGGCCATCAACGAGCAGCTACACGGTTGTTGATTGACGCACAGAAAATGGCATGCCCGTGGTGGTACTGAAAACCTTGATATGAAAGCTGCACTAGGCCTCATGCTAGCCTGCTACCTGCTATCATCTTCGTCGACGAGCAAGTGCAGACTTGTGCGATTCTTCGAGCGTATGGGGCGGGGAGACGAAGGAGCAAGAGGACAACGCGCGAAAAAGAGAGCGCACGAGAGGCTGAGAGCACGCCGGAGAGGCCGCTGCCGCGATTCATGGGACTTGGCGAGCGGGCCTCGCTTGCTTTCTTTGCCGAGCGCAAAATCTGGAATAGCTTGAGGCTATTTATAGATAACGAGATGGAGAGTCTCTTGGAAGCGATTTTTTTCCAAACAATAGCTAAATTTACATTTGCAAAATGATTTACATAGCCTCTTGGAGATGAAGAGAAATTCTCACAATAAATTGCACAAACTCTCAATTCACAAGGAAACTCTTACATGCCTTGATTGGCAAAACCAACCTTCCGTAGCTCCCATGCCATAGAATTGAATTATTAAATATTATATGAGTCCTTTTTTAAAAAAAAGAGAATTTATTGATAATATCCCAGCCTCTGCATCAAATACTATATGAGCCTTAACTCATAATATATCTAACACCGGATGTATCCAAATATGTCTTTTGATCCTGAGTCAGCCGAATACAATCCTATAATAACTCATAATTCAAATTCAAATAAAAATCTATAACAAATAAGACTAAAAGGAGATATTTTTTTTTTCCGACTTTGGTTTTGTTTTCCGCCTGCCTGCCCTGTGCGGTCTCTTCTCGCCACCCCTCCCTTCCCAGCGTGCTCCTTCCTCTCCACCCCGTCAATCACGGCGTGCGATCGATCTCCGCGCCGTCAGTCACGCAGCCACCCCACTCCCTCGATCACCGCTGCCTCCCCACTCCCGCCTCCCACCTGCGAACACCTTGCTTGTGCCGTCGCATGTCCCCTCCTGCAATCATGGACCCGCGTGAGCCCCGACAACACCACTCGAGCACACCCGGTGCCGGCAGACCCCCACCCAGGTCGCTGCCCATCGGCCCATCGTCCGGTGCCGCCTGCCGCCCTCCCTCGCCGGCACCGCGTCAACCCGACGCCTGCCGCCTGCGACCGCCCGTCCAGGTCGCTGCCCATCGGCCGCCGCGAGGTGGCAGAGGGCGCGCCCTCGCCGGCACCGCGTCAGGCCGACGTCGCTGCCTGCGAATGCCTGCCCAGGTCGTGTCCTCCACTGGACAAGCCTCGACGCCGGCGCGAGCAAGCTGCGGGGACGACGCTGGTCGCACGCACGGGGCGAGCCTGGCGAGCTGCTGCGGCGGCACTAGCGGCACGCGCGGTTGCAAGCCCGGCGAGATGAGTTGGCGGTGGTGCGGGTGAGCTGCGACGCCGCGGCCGCCCGAAGCCAGTTCACCACTGGCAGCCCGACGGTAGCCATGTCCGAGTGGATACGGAGAGACAGCACCTGCTGGGATGAAGGACGAACTAGACGACGTGCCCATGCAGGAGCAGCCGCTGCAGGCTATGGCTGGGGCGTTGACGCGCCAAGGTGCCGCTGGCGCGGGCAGTGAACCGCCGAAGGCCATCTTCGACCTCGAGAAGTGCAAGCGCGCCACCTTGAGAAGGCCATCTTCGACTTGCGTGGCGGCAGCAGGGGCCAAGCCCTCAATGAAGTCAGCGACCATGGTGAAGAGTGTGAAGCCTAGCAGGTGTTTGACAAAATGCTTCTGCGCTTTGCTTTCAGTTCGTACATTGACCATATCGAGGAGTTGTGATGATGGGTTGGTACTGCTGTGGCTGGGATTACCACGCCCAGGAGAGGTGTCGGATGGTGCGGAGGCGGATACTAGGGCGCGGTGGTTGTCAATGGGCGCGGAGAAGGGGAGGATGTAATCATGGTGGTCGGGGAGCCGCGTGCCATTGGCTCGTCCATCCCCTGTTCCAGTGATCGTGAGGACCTCCTGTCTCTTTCCTGATCTATCTTTGCTGCCTTACATGAATTGAGAATCTGAAATACACTGATGCATTAACACGGGAGCTGACAAATATTTTTGATAATGTTATTAGTAGCTCGTATTGGCATATCGCTAATACCTAATTTTACTAAATGCTTTGTTTTTTTAGTAACCAGAGATTGAGGAACCAAGGCAGTGAACACCACCTGCGCTTTTCTTGATTATACTTTTAGCATGTCAGTGATTTGATAACAAAGGTATGCGGTGTTGCTCGAGGACTTGTTGTGTAATCCGGGAAATTCAAGCAACAATTAGGTAGCAAGCCTGTAATTTTGTTCTTGCAGGTAAACTTATATTGACCCTGTACTAAGATTGATTTATGTGTACTCTCTAGCTAACGGTTGATTTATGTCTACTCTCTAGCTAGCTCCAGGCAGTTGGCACTAATTTTTATTTGTAGAATAATGGTGAGCCTTCCAAACCAATAGAACTGAGAAATGTCAGCCATATGAGGCATCTCTCCCTCTGCATTTAAATCTTTTTAATGTTTAGAATACATACAAAAGTTGTGATATTTTACGCATATGCTTATGTAATTAACAAAAAACTACATTTTATCACTCTTTTAGGATTAATTTTAAATCTTTCTAATTCTATGCTTGATTACCAATGCACATAATCACCATTTTCATTTGATTTGCATTACTCGATTCTATGTTTGAGCATATCAGCCGAGGGTGGCCTTAGCATTGCTTCACTTATCGTGACAATATATTTTTTCTTTTGCAATGGACAACTATGTTATCTTTGTTGGTATGCATCACTTCAACTTAATTTAGTAGCCTGAAAGAAAATTATAAACACATGGTACTGCTTCCTATCTTTGCTTGTATGCATCACTTCAAGTTAATTGAATAGCCTGAAAGGAAATTATAAAAACTTGCTGAACAAAAAACCTGCATGCATTGCCGAAGGTATGTCCATGAATCTCCAAGTGGAGATCGCTTCTGTCCTCACCATCACATTTACTTTTTATTAAGTTGACCACAAGAACTTCTAGCTGAGTCACCATTGAAGACATGTATAGTGATGTTCGGACTTTAAAATGTGTTAATTAATTTACTGTGTTAGTTTTATCAATTTTTATATCTTCCTAATTTGGGAACATTGAACTCCCTTGCGGTTCTAATCTTATGGACCTGGCAATGGCTGAAGTTGCAGAACAACTATAACAACTAACCTGTGTGCTTTGACGGAACTAATTAATATAGATGCTGCCATGCTTCAATGTTTTTCTGTCTCTCAGGTCAAACTCATCCTGAACGACTACCGGCCTACCATCTTGGAGCAACTACCTCTCAGTCCGTAGAGGTGCTGGTAGCTCATCTTCTCGAGGTATTGTGGTTGCTGGTTGCTGGCTGCTGGCTGCTGTAGCTAATGCACTAATGCTGCTATGTACAAAGGCGTACCTTATCACATACGAGCTATGTTATCTTATCATGCGATCCATGTATGTTTAGTAAGTTTAGTTATTCCATAGCAACACACGGGCACGCTACCTAATTGATATATATTCGTGCATTTGCAAAATTCCTCTCTTTTCGTGAGATAAGCTCGAAGGACGACCTCTGCTGTTAAGACGTTGGAAGCTTCATTGGTACCCCTATTTACTTTCTTTATGACTTTGACTTATGCACACAATACGCAACGAAGACACCTATGGAAGCCATCCACGCTACATGGAGTTGTCGCTAGTAGACGACAGATGCCCATGTTTCCATTTTCGAGTGACGTTTACTACTCCTAGATAAAAGAATCTCGTTTCACATGCGGCCGACCATACTAGCAAAAAGGTATATCTAGAACCGGTCCTGACTATACTGCTCTCGAGATGTTTAGAGTAGTACATCCATAAACCGTGTCTCTGGATCAATCAAGACGGGGATAGATGCCCAAGTTTCGATTTCCAAGTGGCATTTACTCCTAGATCATGGAATCTCGTTTTACGTGTGGCCAGCCATAGAATATCGTTTTACGTGTGGCCGACCATATCAGGACAAGGGGTTGTATCTGGAATCAGGTCCTGACTGTATGCTTCATGTTTGGAGTCCATAACCTGGACCTGTCAAGGCTAGTTACTAGTTATGCTAAATCTAATTTAAATTAATTGTTACTTACAGATACTTAACTATTTAAGTAAAAAATAATTATATCACACTAATTTAATACCCTAGGTTTAATTCTAGCTAAGTTTTAGCTGGTTGACAATTAGCACCATCAAACAGTGCCCTTAAGCAGCTAAGGATACAAATGGTGTTGTACTATATACTTTTCTTTTGTTTTGATCAATATAATATGATAATAATGTTTGTAAATTCACTTATGATGCATATCTATGTAGCTTCAAGACTTCAATTCAGGCCTTGCAAGTTGCGACTTCGTTTGACGCGCACATGCTTGGATCCAATGAGTCCACCAACATGGGATCCCACAGATCATTTGTTGTGGATCGGAAGCAATAAAATACCTATATCAAGATCAACCAAATCGCTCAGTCTCCGTTTGGATTCAAGGGATTTAAACAAATTATTAGTTTTAAAAAAAGATCACAAACGTAGCATCGTATTCGAACTGACTAGACTTGAGTCGATTTCAAATAATAGATACAGAATCAAATAAAACGCATCAGATTTTTTTATTCAAAATTTTAATCGCCCATGTATTTCGTTGTATTGCGTCATGCATGCCTTTGATCGATAATTACACAAGATTCATCTCCATATCTTACCTAATATATTTATCCTTAGTATTAAAATGCCAAGATTTCATTTCAAATTTTCCGTCGACCTCTCCATAACTAGCTAGGCAGTCAAATTATTTTCCATCCTGCTTTTTTACATATCATGCCCTCTGTGTCTCAAATGTGATCTGGACTCATGAGCTGTGATCATATACGAGTTGTTGCCTTAGAGCAACTTGTACCTAGCGATGATCCATACAAATTTTGATTTTAACATGTATTAGGCCACAACCTTTGTATCTCGTATGTAACATGGACGCATGATTTGTATCGTATGAGTTAGAACAACTCGATCGAGTCTAAAAATAATACGAAATTCGATTATATACGTATTGCGTTCTGATGCAATGCACGAGACATTTGCTAGTTAAAGTATTAAAGAGCTCGATCTGGCTCTGCTGATGAGGTGAGTGTGCCCATAATCTTTGGGCGGGCCAAGCTAATTTATAGGCTGCAAAAGCCTTTAGCAATAGCATTTGGGGTATACCACAGTACCACACTCATCAATCGCGTGCCAGCAGAGCATGACTCGGCTCGTTATGCTCTCTCCGTATTGGTAAAAGATGACTTTTAAGACAACGATACGGTCTTCAATGTATGACTTTGACTTCATATTTCTATAAAAATATTTATTAAAAAGTGATATATGTATACTTTTACGAAAATATATTTGAAGACAAAATCAATAATTTAAAAGTTATTCCTAATTTTTATATTTTAAACTTAATAATTTAAAAATTATTCATGATTTATATTCCAATGTTTGAACCAAGACATTTCTTAAAACGTCATATTTTTACAGTACGGAGGGAGTATATGTAAAGCATTGACCATGTTAAATGAACATGCATATGGATCGAGGCTGCTGCGAGAGTTTGGGAACAGATGGAGTCGTCCTTTATTTCGTTGTTGTTGTTTTTCCCGAGGCCGCACACGTTACCCGGCTGCTATCAATATGATAAGCACAACAATTTAGGTCATGTTTAGTTATTTTTACCGTAAAAACTTTATACCCATCCCATCAAATTTTTGAGCACATGCATGCATGGAGTATTAAATATAGAAAAAACACATTACACAGATTCTATGTAAATAGTCCATGATTTGGTAATGTTGTGATAAAGTAAATGTTCGCAAATAACAAATTCATTAGGCTTAAAAATTCGCCTCACGGATTACAAACAAGATATATGTAATTAGTTTTTATTAGTATCTGGAAAAACAAATGTGGTTTCTGTTTAGGATTCGCTAGAATCATGTACTCCACTTTCTGTGGCATTGATTTAGGCCCTGTTTAGATCCAGTGCAAATTGCAACTGCAACTAGTCACATCAACGTTGCGACACATGCATGGAACATTAAATGTAGACAAAATATTTGTATGTTTGTACTTTTTGCATGTACATCACGAGACGAATCTTTTAAGCCTACTTGGATCATGATTGGACAAAAGTTGTGATCAAATTTTTTTCTATCCTGCTCTTTACATCCCATGCCCTGTGTGTCAAATGTGATCCGGACTCATGAGTTGTGATCATATATGAGTTTGAGCAACTTGTGCCTAGCGATGATCCATACAGATTCTGATTTTAACATGTATTGGGCCACAACCTTTGTATCTCATATGTAACATGGGCGCATGTTTTGTATCGTGTGAGTTAGAACAACTCGATCGAGTCTAACAATAATACGAAATTCGATTATATACGCATTGTGTTCCGATGCAATGCACGAGACATTTGCTAGTTAAAGTACTAAAGAGCCAAATGTCATCAAATTTTCTTCCGTGCTTCTCACCCTAACTACATGGACAGAGGAGAGTTTTTTCTGTTCCATTTTACTTGCGCTCACGTCTGTCTCATATGTGATACTAGGAAAAATACCCGTGCGTTGCAACGGGACTACAATTTATTGGTATGTGCTCATACTATTTCTACAACAAAAGACATGAAATTAATCAGACTTAAATTTTATTTTATTCTACAATAAGATACTTTAAAAAAACTAATCTTTGTTGAGTTCACAAGTCTCTTTGGTATGTCAGCCATATATAAGAATACCTGAATTTTTGTTTTATCCTTGAATCAACAAAAAGTTCTTAAAACATAAGTAATCATTATTTCCTAGTGTTGATGGCTGCCTAATCCAAGCCAACCCCAAATCACTTCCCTTATCCGACGTGTCCGAAATAGATAGCCAAGCACATGCACACCCTTCAAAACAGTATGCCTATCAGTGCTGGAATTTACATATACATGATCATATAGCAAGAAATGTTTCATTGCAAATTAATTTAAGAATTTATTCCTATCCTTTTTTCTATATGCGCAATTGATTTTTTTTCCTACATGCCTAACTGAAGCGGAGGGAGTTTGTCACGGATCCATCAGAGCCTCAAGTCTTTATGCCACAATTCATTATTGAAAAGCATGTGACAAAAGCAAAATATTGTTAAAAACAAGGATTTGCAGTCACCGGATGTAGTTCGATCCTAGCAGAGTACAATAGATTCTCCAAGTAGATGAAGCCTCCAACTCTGTAATGTCAACACAACAAAGGATCACCCATCTCTACTCTCTAGGTTAACTATGTAACTACGAGAAAACAGGTAGCTAATAGCAGCTGGAACAGAGAAGAAAATGTAATACCTAAAATCTGTGGATAGGTCTTTCCCTTGCCCACCCATCTCTTTCCACTGTTCTGATATTATCCCCCGAAGCTCAGTACCAGGAAAAGAAGCACACCAAAGGGCCTGTAGTGCTTCCTAAGAGAAGAAAAATGAGATAACAGGTTTAAGTAATTAGCTATGCTTTCTCAAACGTCATTAGAAAGGGCAGGTGAGCAAAACCAGAATATGAAAAGGATGATCTGGATTGAGATGTATAATTGTAACTCGAGCAGGTGAAGTTTTAAGTGTTATAAGGAGGAGGAACAACAACATACCAACTGAAGTCCTTGCAAAAAAGATCATCTATGTTGTGTGAAACTAACAACAATTACTTCATATCGCTTGCTCATATCTACAGACCTGCTAGATTTTTCAATTTTCTAGTCATGTCAAATTTCATGGCCAGTTAATTGAATATCCTGTATATCAGGTCATCATTTTGTGCTGAATATTTTGATTAGAAAATTGTGAGAAAATAGCATGCACCCACTTCGTAGTAGAACAATATAATGGAATTTTTGACAAGTAGCACGAGAAGAACAGCATAAGGACAGTTATGCACCTAAGAAAGTAAGAAGTACCTGGTGCTCTCTGTTTGCACTATCATATTGAACTTCAATCCGGTTCTGTAACCTCTGTAGGCATTCTTCCTGAAACATGGTAAAGAGAATATTTTAACCGTACATAAAATCACTATCCTGCAAATTCATCAGATCATTAAACAATGCACAGTTAAACCCACATTCATCAGATTAATAAACAAATTACTTCAGTTTAAAAGGCACTGAAGTGAGTTAACAGAGTCAGATATTTCTACGCAGGTGGTGCAGAAGCAATGCAAGATTCATAGGAGGGTCTGAAGTTCAAACTCGGGGGCTTAACAGTGAGATATTTCAAATTTCGTTGACAGGGTAATTAATCAAATTAATAAACAAATTACTTCAGTTAAAGAGGCACTAAAGTGAATTAACAGAGTCAGAGCAAATTTTAGGCAGGTGGTGCAGAAGCAATGCGAGATTCAGAGGAGGCTCTGAAGTTCAGGATGAATTCAGGAGGCTAAAGTGAGATACTTCAAATTTCATTGATCCTCTGCGCGCAGACATAGGAGAGCCCCTTCCCAATCCACGCCGTCGAGCCCGTCACCACCTCTGCTGCAACAACAGCGTACGAACAGCAAAGACCATAAGCATCATCCCTGGTGGGAGGCGGGAGGGAGCAACAACAGTCGCCATATATATTTAAAAAAACACACAAACGAAGGAGTATCAAAATCGGAGGCGAGGTGAGGCACCCGAAGAGAAGTTGTGGAAGGCCGCGGCATGGTTGGAGCTGGAGGGCCGGCGGACGGCGACGAAGGAGCCGGCGCTACCGTCCATCTCGCCAGCATCACGCCGACCCGCCCTGGCCTCCACAGTTAGCTTAACTTTGCTCAGTTGAACCATGCTTGAGATGCAGATGGAGCCACTACCGGCGGCGCTGAGGGTGCCTAGAGCAGGGGGGCGGCAGCCGAGATGTGGTGCCGCGTCCTTTGGGATGCCGGCGGATCTTCCGTGGACGAAGTCGCCAGGCCCCACCGTGACGGCCTGTATGGCGGGGGCGGTCGTGGGGAGAGGATGCCGACGATGTCGACGACGACGCGCACATTTGGTCCCCCATGTCAGCATCTCCTGTCCTCCTCGACACACCACCATCAGATCCCAGTTGTGGTCGACAGGGGCCACAGGGCCAACCTCCTTCCCGATGCTCTGTCCTCTGCCACCGCCGCCGCCGCCAATCCTCGGGGCAGTGTCCCAATGTTGCTGCCGCTCTTGCCCTCGCCTCCTAACCCTTCTCTGGATTTGGGAGAGAGGTGTCGCTCGCTCAAGCGTGACTGGAGTGCTCGAACTATGGGAAATCGTGTAGGAGACGGTGACCAAGGTGATACGGACTCTTGTTTGCCCATGATGACGACAGAACATAGCACCGTTTGGTTGGGACTCCGCAAAGAATTTGGTTGAGACTCCGCAAGAGCAGATTCTGAGCGTAAGCACGTGACCCCGGCCTAGGTGAATGGACGGACGAAAATTCTAGGTACCGTTTGGATACTGGGTTATAGAAGATGGGATAGGGAAATAAAGGGTCATGGATAACTTATCCATTGTTTGGTGAAAAGGAAATAGAGAGGGATGGGGAAAGGGATATGCCATCCCATCGAGAGAGGTGGGTTACGAACGGGTTATCGTCTCCGCGAGTCTGAGTCTCGCTCGCACGCGTGCCGCCGGATCCGCCGTTGCCTCCCATGCGCGCGGCCACGGAGTCAGAATCGTCGTCGAGCCCACGAGCCGTGTCGCCGCGAACTGCTTCTTGCGCTCCACCTCCTCGTGGGCGCGCTCCCAGATTGCCATGGCTCGCACGAACTCCCGCTCCGCGAGCAGGATGCCCTCCGCGGAAGCCATGTGGACCTGGTCAGTGGCTTGCTGCTTCACATCGCTCATGTGGACGGCTTGCAAGATCCGCTCGCCTCGCATGCCGTCGAGCCACCATTCGCCTCGCACGCCCTCACTCATGCCCACTGGCTGCTGGAGCTACCAGGATGGATGGGGATGACTGGATGAGAGAGAACGCAGGTGGTGTGCTCGAGTCCTGAGCGAGTGGATGAGGATGAAGCATGTGCTGTGTGCGTTTTGTTTGTTTGTTCTGCGATTCAAGTGTTTTTTTAATACCTGTGGGGCCCACCTAAACCCAAGCCTAAACCCGGTTAAGCCAAACAAGGGATTGGGCTTGGATTGTCATGAATTAATTTTAATTTGTTGAGTTTAGAAATATCAAAAGTATATAAATATATTTGTTTTCAAATATACTTTCATAAAAAGTATACATATATCACTTTTTAATAAATATTTTTATAGAAATATGAAGTCAAACTTATGCGTTGGAGACCATGTCATGATCCTATATGACTTCCTTTAGGAGTACGGAACGAGTATCTCTTAGCGCCTTTCATTTACGGCCATCGTGATATTGGTTTTTTATAACTACGTGATATTGTGGATAGTAAGCCGCGCGTGCGAGTGATTCTATGGAGTACCGGACATGGCGGACCACGGAAAAAAAATCATATTAGAGCTGCAACTAAATAAAAGGGCATTCACTACATGTAATGTGCTATGGTATCGTTGACAAGCAAAATTGAAGTTATGAAATGGGCCTCGTCATCGTGTTTCTCTGGTCGAGATGGTAAAAAACCATATGGGGAACGTCTAATTTAGAGTTTGGATGACAGAGTTACACCTTCGAGAAAAAGCTCCAGCATCGATAGTATGGATAGGTGCACACCCAGGCAAAGTCGTCTGCTCAAGACTTACCTTTGATAACCTGTAGTCCCACCTGGTCACGATTTAATACATTATCATAAATAAGGCATCCTCAGTGTCACACATAGGAAAGAGAAGTGCCAAGTAAAACCTATACACCGGGAACGATGAAACCATCACTGGACTTCTACCAAAGTCTAAGCATTGCTAAGCATAGAGGTTTCAACCTTCGTTAATATAGGTAATAACTAGGGAATTCCTATCAATCAAGGTAGTTCATGCAACAACGGTAATCTTGCAACTCCTATCAACTTAAATGCACAATACACAATCTACAATGTAATAAACCTTTCATAAAACATAAGGAAGGGGTAAATGCACCGGGGCTTACCTATATTTCAGGGTAGGTTAGCATTCCAGCAAGTCTTCTGAAGCTTGACTTGACTCAGCATTGTTGGTGGAGCATTTCTTCTAGACTTAGATGCACTACTATAGAATTGATTTTGCGTGGTCGTGCCAAAACATTAAAGGAGACGGGCCGTCGCATCATCGCTCGCCTCGGTTAAAGGTTAACCGTGGCAGTCATTATAACAAATGCCTCTGTTAATCGATTAACCACGGCGGTCATCTTAAGAAAACCGCTTCGGTTAATCCTCCATTAACCGAGGCGGTTACGTTAAAGTGACCACCTCTGTTAATAGATTAACTATGGTGGTTACGTTAATACAACCGCCTCGGTTAATGGAGGATTAACCATGGCGGTTTTCGTTGTGTTGCCCGCCGCCGTTAATCCTACCCCTAGTAGTACTTGGGCGCAATCTTCTTCCTCGATGGCTCCTCCTCCATTAGAGGACTTTGAGATCTAATAGGGGAGGTTTTGTCCCTAAACTTCTTGAAAGAGGGCACTTTAGGAGATTCCAAGAGGTTGGTATACACTCTCACTTTTTTCATTATTTGAGGCTCTCAAGATCTAGATTGGATCTAGTTCTCCATGAAAGAGCGATAAACATGTTATAATTGTTGATATGCTCCATATTTTTGCAGGTGGTCACCGTACGGTTAATTGCCAGAAGTTGGAAGTTGGTAACACGTACTCTCTAATACATTTGTCTCCACTTTTTTCATTATTTAAGGCTCTAGATCTAGATCTATGAGAGATCTAGTTTTCATGATGGAGGAGAGAGAAAGTAGATTTACGTGTTAATTTTTCTACATATATTGTTCTCTCTTTTAATTATTGCCAACCAATTTTGTGCTTAATATTCTTCCGAGATGTAGCGTGTTTCATTGTCTAATACATGAAGGTTATATCTTTTTCACTAGTTGTCACGATTTGCAGTTATGGAACAGTCAGTATGGATGTACAGAATAAAGAGAGTGGAAGTTGAGTACGTGTTTGAGGTAAAAAGGTTTGTTGCTATTGCGAAAAAACATCGAGAAAGTCTGAATCGAACAACAACTATATGTCTGCGTGCTCGTTGCAAAAACACGAAAGCCCATGAAAATGGCGTGGTGCTATCTCACTTGATCAGGTTTGGCTTTGTCGAGGATTACACAGTCTGGACTTTCCATGGCAAGAAAGCAGATTCAAGTGTAGGCGGTGCATTAGTGGATGAAACTCATCACAACAATGACGAATGCAGACGAGGCACCATCATCATCATCGGCAGGCGGACCTGCGCCTGGTGCCGTTGCTAATCATCGTGATTATATCATAGTGGAGGATTTGTTTGATGATAGCGGGGGCCGCAATGACGATTCCACATCTCCTAGGTTCGTCTCTCTTCGCTAAATGTGTACATCCCTTCTTTTCATTTTTTGAGCGGAGCTAGCACCTATAATAATTGAGTTTCTAATGTTTGGTTCCTATGATGTAAATACTTACATGGCAATGTGCTAGTTAACTAGTTGATTGTTGTGCATTTATGTAGCTAATTTAATCATTTCAATTGACCTGAAATTTGGTGCGAAAACGCGATTTCAAATATGGCGACAAATCTGGCTTTTAAAAGTTTGAAACTTCTTTTTAGAGGCGGTTTGTTTTGCCGCCTCTAAAAATATATGGACGATTTCATTGCAAAAGCTGTCGTTGACAAACTTATTATCATGGCCGGTTTCATTATGTCATCCACCATTGAAAAATACATATTTAGATGCGGTTGTCTTAATGAAACCGCCTTTAAAGATACAATATTAGAGGCGGGCCTCTTATGTCAACTGCTCCTGAAAATACATATTTAGATACGGTTCTCTTGATGAAACCATCTCTGAAGATACAATTTTAAATACGGTTCTCTTATGTCAACCGTCTCTGAAAATACATTTTTTTTAGACAGGTTTCTTAGCTGAACTGCCACCAAAAATTATTTTCAGGGACGAGTAAAAGATGGTCGCTAGAAACGCAATATCTTTGCAGTCGGTGGCGTAATGACGGTTGGGCGAACGCTCCTGAAAAGCACATTTAACCGCCCCTCAAGACTTTTTATGTACAGTGTGCTAGCACATGTATGCACTAACATCTTACAGAAACTGGATATTTTAGCTTGCCCTGCGATCTTTTAGCATGTCAATTGTGGTCTTGAAATTGATCTACGTTCTCATTTGACGACAAAGACTTGCTTTCTAGAGCCTTGTTCATTCACTTTGTTGTCGCATGTTACTGAAGATGACTACCTATTTAGTCCATGATGACTTCACTACGGGATGCGGGAGACCTTACCGAGTGCCGCACTTGGCAAAGGGCACTCGGCAAAGAACCTGTCGGTGTCCGGCAAAGCCTTTGCCAAGTGTCAAATCAGCACTCGGTAAAAAAAAAGGTCCAACCGTCAACTTTGACGGCTTCTTTGCCGAATGTCGACACAGGCGACACTTGGCAAAGATTTTTTAAATTTTTTATTAAAAAAATCTTTACCGAGTGCCTAGCCGTTGCACTCGGCAAAGAAAATGGGACGTTTGTTTTTAAAAAAAATTCTTTGCCAAGTGCGGCTGTCGTGGTCTTTGCCGAGTGTCATGGCCCTGACACTCGGCGAAACTGGAAAACTAGTCATCATTTGAGGTGCAGGGTCAGTAACTTGAACCTCTTTCCTGAAGTTCTTGACGTCTCGCCGGAATGCATGATCAAGAGGAAGAAATTGATGATGCTAGTCGAACGAAGAGAACTTGTCATCTCTCTTCAGCCAAGTGAACCTCACAACTGTCTTGCATATTAGGCGGGAACTTCCCGTGAACACATCACGCGCAGAATAAGCCATACGCCAGGAAGTTATGCAGGGAGTAGTGGTACTACACATGCATTGTGAAGTTCTTCTTTCTAACTAGGTCCTATGTCAGTACCCCTTTTCCCAAGCAAGGATCAATTCATCAATGAGAGGCTCCATGAACACTCCCATCTTGTTCCCCGGGTGTCCAGGAATTATCAGTGACAAAAAAACGTTCTTGGGTTGAAACATGACGCGGGGGGGGGGGGGGGAGGGGAGATTGAGGAGGATCATGAACACAGGCCAACAAGTGTACGGGGCCGCCAGCAATCCATAGGGGTTGAACCCATCTGTTGTCAGCGCTACACATACGTTCCGAGCCTCCTCAGCTTTACGACGATGTATGCCATCGAAGTGGGTCCATGCATCGCCATCTAATGGGTGTACCATCTTACCAGGACTGTATCTTTTGCCTTCTTTGTGCCATTTTATCTGTTTCGTGGACTCCTCTGTCATGTACAGCCGTTGGATCCTCGGTATGATAGGAAGGTACCGTAGGACCTTAGCGGGTATACCAAGCTGCTCCTTTTTGCCATCACTAGTGTCGATCTCCATATACCTAGAGGACTTGCACTTTGACAGTGCGTTGCTTTCTCGTGATCTTTTCTAAATAGGACGCACCCATTCGGACAAGCATGAATGTGCTTATACGGCATTTTAAGTGCACAAATAAGTTTCTGTGACTCGTATAAGTTCTTCGGCAGCATGTGACCCTCCGGAAGCAGGGATCCAAAAACTGACAACATAACATCGAAGTAGCCTCGACTCATACCACACAGTGACTTGAACGACATTAGGCGTCCAATGGCATCCAGTTACGAAACCATTGTCTTTTCATGAAGGGGCTTCTGGGCCGAATCCAGCATAGCATAATGCGCCTTTGCGAATTCCTCTAGGCCATCCGCCAATCCTTCACCGAATCGTGCCTCGTGAAAGTCATCTATCCAGTCTGCTACCCTGGCATCTCCATCAAAAGCCTCGAGGCGTGGTCTCACCACCTCCTCTCTAATACGATCGGCTTCACTATGGTGGATCCAGCAGGTATAGTTTGGCGTGAATTCATATTTACAAAGATCTTCCCCCACGGCCTTCCTAGTCTTTCTTACATGGTTGTCACATTTGCGGCAGGCACACGGTATCCGACTCGACCTTTCAGTAGCCTCGCCAAATGAATGCTCCAAGAAAGCATTAGTCTTAGTCATCCATTCTAGGGTCAAACTTGGGTGGCCCGTGTACATCCAATCACGATTCTCCATACTCTGGCATATACATATATAAGCGAGTAATATAACCATGGTGCGTCTGCTTGGTGTGCCTACCATCTAATAGGTGAGGATAGGTCCTAATCCCATCCGCGGATGCATAGATGATGTCAGTTTCCATTTTTCGCTCCTATCCGAGACAAAATTTCAGCAGCACCTCCCCGCTGTTCTCCCGATACACATCCTGCAAGGGAGAGTGTGTATCCGGAGAATAACAGGGAGGTGATGCCGAAAGTCTGTCTCGGACCGGAACGAACCATGGAAACTAACCTCATCTACGCATCCGTGGGCCGTCTAAAATACGTGGACAATCCGAAAGAGATATGGTCACAGATATGCAAAGATCTGCATACCTCCAACTATATCTCTTTCGAACGGGAGACGCCTAACTGGGCTAAGTGACCATATAAAACATTCATGCAAAGGAGGAAGGGGGTTATACCTAGGGTGGCGGTGGAGTCAGGCTAGCGAGGCAGTGGCGTGTCGGTGCGGTGCAGGCAGACCAGCAACGCCGACAAAGTGCTTCGGGTCCCCTCCAACAGGTCCTGCTCTACAAGAGAACAAACACGTCACTATAAGTTCAAAAATTCGGCAGCACCTCCCCTGTACGGGGAGGTTTCCAAAACCTGCAAGAAAAATTGTCGGCACGAAGGCCGACAACCACAAACCCGACACGAAGGCCGTCCGACTTGGCACGATGGCTGACAACCACAATGGCCTCACCTTCTTCTCCGCGGAGAGCCAGGGCACAACAATGGGTGGGCACGACGACTGGGGTGGGGCGGCCAGGGCTTCTTCCTTCCTTCTCCTTCTTCTACTTCTTCCTCCTCCTCCTCCTTCTTTTTCCTCTTCCTCCCCTTCTTCTTCCTCCTTCCTCCCTCTTCTTCCTCCTGCCGGGCGGGCGGCCGGGGTTGCCAGGGCCGGCGAGGGTGGGGCAGGGCTGGGGATGGCCGGGGCGGGGCCGGGGATGGCCGGGCACGGGCAGCCAGGGCGGGCGCGGCCCGGGCGAGCGCGGCCGGCGCGGGCGCGGCGGCCTTCCCAGGCTCGGCCGTGTCTCGCCGGCGGGGCGCGCGCGGCTGGGGCAGGCGGGCGGGGATCCGGGGGGCCGGGGGCAGCGGCGGCGGTGGGGCGGGCGGGGTGGCGGCGGCGACGATGGCGGCGACGGCGGGGCGGGCTGGGGATCGCGGGCTCGCCTGGGGTAGCCGGGGGGCGGGGATCCAGCGGGGGGCGGGCGACGACGGTGGCGGGGCGGGCTGGGGGCGGGCGGGCTGGAGGCGCGCGCGTGTGTCTGTGTGTTAGGGTTGGCCGGGCCGGCCGGCTGGGAGTATAAGTTTTCGATTTTTTTATTTTTTTAAAAAAAAAAACAGCTTTGCCGAGTGCCAGGGCCTGGAGCTCGGCAAAGGTAGGCACTCGGCAAACTTTTTTTTTTGTTTTTTTTGCACCCAAATTTTTTTGGGGGTTTTCTACAGTAACATAAAAAACATGTTGAAGTTTGGGAATTTTTCATTGCATTTTGATATATTTCTTTAGTTTAATTTGCTTTCTTCAATTTTTCCGAAAAATGTTGGTTTGAACTGCGGGTGCATGAAATAATGAAACGTAGCCATCCAAAAAATGATATTCATGTTGAAGGGTGTCTTTGGAGGCCGTATCCAGGAACTCACCAAAAATTTTGAACGCCTTATTCGCGGAACATGACGACCTGCTTGTTATCGGATTGTATTTAAATTATATAAAATTCACACGAATTCCAAAAAGCACGAAACTTATCGAGGTGTCTTGTTATCGCATGTAGAGGCTATGATAAAAAATTGAGAAAGGTAATGGTGCTCGGCAAATCGCGTATTTTGCCGAGTGCCAAACACCTGGCACTCGGCAAAGGTAATGGCGCACAACGCCGTCAATCCCTGACATATTTTTGCCGAGTGGGGGTCTTTACCGAGTGACCGACACTCGGCAAAGACTTTCTTTACCGAGTGCTTTAGTTTGCCGAGTATCAGGCCCTTGGCAAAGAAGACTTTGCCGAGTGCCTTGGTTTGCCGAGTACGGCACTCGGCAAAGAAGGCCTTTGCCGAGTGCGCGATATTTGGCACTCGGCAAACCTTCGGGCACTCGGCAAATCGCGTATTTCCTGTAGTGCTTTCTCCTCATCGTTAAACTATCTTAATTGGAGGTTCATATACATCGTATGTGTGACCTTGCTTTATTTGGCATGACTGGAGCTCTTCAAAATCTTTAATCGATGAGTAATGGACCTATGTACCTTTTTTGGAAACAAGTTTATATGGGCTTGATGAATTTTCTTGCTACCACTGTATCTGCTTGCGTAAGCTATATGAACTTTTCTGAAATTTTGAATGCATGTAAAATCATATCGTATGTTTTTGTGGTGTTTTTTTTTCTCGCCTTGTGGTTGCCCCTTCTGTGCTCTGTTTCTGTTATAATTTTTTCTCAGATAGCACTTGAACTTCATACTTCATAGACTATTCATGCACTGACATAATAGGCGTTGACCTTTATTTTGGTGATTTAAACAGATTGCTCCCCAGCCCACAACTTTGAGTCGGATTGAACTTGAAGCTGGAAACTTCGTTAGTGGCCTAAAGAACAAAGGAACCTCAGAAGTTGATGCCAGTTTCCATAAGAGCTATATAAGTGATCAGGTGCTACTGTGACATTTTCTATGTTCACTGCAGTATGTTGTGTTGTGCCATCTCAGAAATTGTATTCTTGGTTTCCTAAAACCGGTTCATGTAAAATTATGTACAACTAGAGTGGAGCCCCACGCTGCGCGTGGGAGGGGGAGGGGCAAAAAAAAAACTTAACGGTGCGGTACTGTTCATAACGGGTGGGAATGTTCTTTACGGGCATGGTACTGTTCCTTAACGGTGGCGCTGGTGTTTAATGGGTGACCCGTACTGTTCACCAGAACCCGTTAAACCGACTGTAGATGAATAGTGGAATGTGAGGGGAAAAGAGAGGTATGAACAGTAGATATGAACAGTGCTATGAACAGCAAAACCTTCACCAGGTTTATATATCTTTATAGATTTGGATATCTTGCATCCCAGCCTAGAACTGTCTCACGTAAGATCTAGCTACTATTCGAACATGTGTGTTGTAATATCCTGCATCTGCTGAATCCTTCTTTCTTTTTGCTGAATCTAGAGCTTTCGCCGCACACAGCCCGCGCAGGGGCGTGCGTGTTTCACTAGTAACCAAGAAGGACAGAAATCAGGGAGAGCGGCTGACTTACGGAGGACAAAGTCCTTCTGCGGGACCTCATGTGGGGGACATGGTGTTACAGACATTGGGTCCACTAAGCACTTGAAGCCTAGCCCGAGGAAGAAGCGGATTGTGAAGCCCAACGCTAAGGTATCCGGCCCAGAGTGGAGCAAGTGAGATCCAGCCCAAGCCCAGCTGTGTCCGGTGATTCGCTGCTACGCAGCTGTAACCTTTTAACGTTAGCGAACTCGAACGAGAAACCTATCGGGGTTGTTGTCGGAGAACATTTGGCCAGTGGTTGCTGGAGGCAGCCGGCGACATCCTTGGTCATCGGAGTCTAGCTCCACTTATCTATAATCATACTATCATATCGAGTTCTATATCTTAGAGACATCTGGTATCGTAATAATTGGTATCAGTTAGCCATTCCGATCCACCCAGTTTTTCCCCAAATCCACCACCTATCGTGCACCCTAGCGCAAGGAACTCGTCTTCAGATCGCCATGAAGATCGAGGATCAGCTCGCGGCTATCCTTGATACCCTCAAGGCCCAGACGGCGGGGATTGAGGAGAGCAATCGGCGCGTTGACAAGGTCCAGAACTCCATCGATGACCTCCGCGCCTCCAAGGAGGATTCTACAAGTGGCGGCCGCAAGTCGACTCCAAGGTTGCGGATCTCAGCTCCTGCATCGCAGCACTCACCCAGCAAGTCACAGGAGCTGCGTTCGGCAACACCGAAGGAGCCAGGCGATGCCGATGCCGGATTCGTCTACCTCAAGTCGTTAGGGTTCGCTCATCTGAACTCGTCCCCCAAAGGGGCGGCGCATGGGTCGTTAGACCACAGCATTGCAACATGTCACCGGGGGTCTGGTTCGGGGGGCGATGACCACCCCAAACCACCTTCGGTCAAAGGTGCGGAATCTTTGTCTCCCACCAAATCTGATGATGCATTTCAGTTCGCCTGTCATTGTAGTGCTGCTCACTCTGGTTGCCGTCATCTTACTATGTCCAATTACCACCATGATCCTATTCCCCAGTCTGATTTCCCCAAGTTTGATGGGTCTAATCCTAAGTTGTGGATAAAACAAGCTGAAACTTATTTGGATCTCTATTCAGTTCCTGTGTATAAGTGGGTCAAGATGGCTACCATTAATTTCAAAGGCACTGCTGCGTTCTGGATGCAGACTATTGAAATCAACCTTCGTCAGTGCCATTGGAATGATTTTTGCCAGCATATTGTGTCTAGATTTGATAGAGATCAGTTTACTCATTTCATTCGTCAGTATTTACATGTTACTCAAACTGGGTCAGGTTGCTGAGTATATCACCCATTTTGATGAGTTAATGCATCAATTTCTTGCTCATGATTCCATAGTTAATCCTGCTTTTCTTACTAGCAAATTCATTGATGGTCTTAAACCAGAGATTAGAGCAGCACTTATTTTGCATAAACCCAAAGATTTGGACATTGCTAGTTCCTTGGCTCTCTGGCAGGAAGAAATCCTATCTGAGTTTAATCCCAGAGAGCACAAGAAGATGGATTCATCTAATTCATTCAAATTTCAATCTAAAACTAGTCAGTACTCAAGTGCCAAGTATCAAGAGAACAAGTTTGCTGAGAAAGCCAAGCCAGAGAGCAAAGCAAGCAAAGTCGATGAGAAACTTTCAGATTTGATGGCTTATCGCAAGTCAAAAGGGTTATGTTTCAAATGTGGAGGCAAATGGGGTCGCCAACACAAATGTTCTGCTACTGTTCCTCTACACATGATTGAAGAGGTGTGGCAATGGTTACCAGCAACTGAAGCAGTTCTCACTACTGATCATGTGTCTGGTTCTGATTCAGACCCCGATGAACTCATGGCTATTTCTGATTTAGCACTCAAGGGTATTAATATTTCCCCTACGCTCAAGCTGCATGCATTTATTGGTAGCCATCAGGCTGTGATCTTGGTTGACTCTGGAAGCTCCCATAACTTCATCAGTCAACAAATGGCTTCAAGATTTCAGCCATGGACTCCTTTGAGACAGGGACTTACTGTTAGAGTGGCTGATGGGGCTCAAATATCTTGCACTCATGAACTCCAAAATTGTCCTTGGTCCAGGGGACCACATTATACTCTTCTTTCAAGATTTTGCCTATTGACTCATATGATGCAATACCTTGCTCAGCATTCTCTTGCTAGTCGAGTTCACCAGAAACTATCATATCGCTATTTTGGTCCCTATGAGATTGAAGCCAATGTTGGCTCAGTTGCTTACAAGTTGAAGCTGCCACCTCATTCCAGCATTCATCCGGTCTTTCATGTTTCCCTGTTGAAGAAAGTTACTGGAAACTTATCAGTGGGATCCTCCCCTCTTCCTTCGGACATCCCTTCTGATCAGGTACCTGAAGCAGTGTTGGACCGTAAAGTCACCACCAAACATCACCGTATTCATCACCAGCTACTGATTAAATGGTATGGCATGCCACCTGAACTTGCAACTTGGGAGCCTAAAGATGAGATTAGGCAACGTTTTTCCAATTCTACGGCTTGGGGACAAGCCGCTGCTAAAGGCGGGGGGGGGGGGGAGGGGGAGGGGGGGTGGTAATGTTACAGACATTGGGTCCACTAAGCACTTGTAGCCTAGCCTGAGGAAGAAGCGGATTGTAAAGCCCAACGCTAAGGTATCCGGCCCAGAGTGGAGCAAGTGAGATCCAGCCCAAGCCCGGCTGTGTCCGGTGATTCGCTGCTACGCAGCTGTAACCTTTTAACGTTAGCGAACTCGAACGAGAAACCTATCAGGGTTGTTGCCGGAGAACATTTGGCCAGCGGTTGCTGGAGGCGGCCGACGACATCCTTGGTCATCGGACTCTAGCTCCAGTTATCTGTAATCATGTTATCATATCGAGTTCTATATCTTAGAGACATCTGGTATCGTGACACAAAGATGGGCGGCGCATCATGAATTCATGATGACGCCGGCGAAGCCACCATTGTGGCTCAACCGTTCGCCGATCACTGTATGTCGACGCGGCAGCCAGCGCCTACCGTGGCGATACTTTGGAGCAGCACCACCTCTTGATTTCTCAGCGTAGGCTACGATACGCCCGGTCGCCTCGGCTGTCTTCAGACAGGCCCAAGACACGAGGTGCGGTGGCACACACCGGTGACGTCAGCGGCCGGCCGGAGCTCACTTTGCCGTTGATTTATTATGAAAATGTTTGAAGGTGACAAAAGGCCGTGGCCTAGGCTTTTATTGGGCTGCCGAGCAGGTGAACTGGGCCAAGGCTGCCTTGGCGTGACCTGGGTGCTTGACCCTCCACAGGGATGCTGTGCAGGTGTGCCTGCGGTAACTTTGTGGGTGTCCCAGTGACCGACCCAGAAATTTAACTGAGCCCGGGCGAAATCCCAGACTCTAGAGTAGCAGATTACGACCATTGGAAAATGATTTAAAATATAAATGGTTGACATCTTACGTGCAGCCAGATATAGTGTGTACTACTAGATATAGTGTGTACTACTAGTCGTGTAACCGTCTAAATATCTATAGTTAAACTAACAGGGCCAGCAAAAACAACAGCAAATGCATGAAAAAAATCAATGGCAATTTGCATACTACTATCTGATTCCAGTGAGTAAATACTCTTGCGTCTCCTCCGTTCACGTGCTTGATATCATTGAGCGATGACCGGGGATCGGAGCCCGGGTAGGAGCCCAGGGTCGCCGGGCCCTGGGTCCGCCCATGGGTGTCCCCCAAGGTTCATTTCCCACAACTATACGTGGGAACTCATCGTATCCAATGGGACATGTTGCATCAAGATTTGTGCAGCATGTTTATGAACCAATAAGATGAGAAGAGAGAAAAGTAGATAGCATGTTAATGACATATGTCACGATATGGTTGATGTGTGTTACTGTGTGATTGATTTTCCCGGTCTTCCCCTCATCCTCAAGCGCGCGTGCAGGCGAGGTGACATCGGCGATGGAAAAGTCGTATAGCATAGACATCATATCCAGGACAAGAAGCAACACAAAGTGGAGTTCGTTCGTTCTTTTGACACCGGCCGGCCGGTACGGTGACTATAAATGTGAGAGAAGATTTAATTCGTTAACACAAAGTGAATCGCTGCTGCAGTAATTCAAGACACGAAGCTTGTGGAATCTGGACAATGTGTGTCATAATAGAAATAAAAAGTTCATAGATTATACCATGAGAATAGTAATTCCTCAGGCCTTGGTAGATCAGAGAACCTGGGAAATTAAAATTACATGGTTTTTATTACATGCATGCACAACCGTATAACGCCGCCACAAGATGGGCACCTACAATATTATTACGTACTATTCTCTCCTTCCTTGCATGGAGATAGGAGATCGAGGAGAGGTGTAACTGTAGTACGCGCCAGGCAGGCATCACGCCAGCGGCTAGCTGAACGACGACGAAAACATAAAAAACCGAAGTAAACGAAAATGTAACGTGGATCATCGTGCATGCATGGATGCAGCCAGCATGCGCTCACCTTTATTAATTAAAGCCATGCATCCGACCGACGATCAGGGCACCGTGGGCACGGGGGGCGGCACGCAGGGCGCGATTTTGAAGGCGCTGCAGCCCGGGAAGCAGACGAGGTCGTAACACGGAGCATAAGCTCCATCGACGCAAGTGGTGCTAGGAGGGCAACTGCCGGCCGCAGAGCAGAAATCCTGGGCAAATGTGTTGCATGCGTGCTTACAGCTGGTGGCACAATCGTTGGCGGCAGTCACAGCTGGTGGGGTCCCCACGGAGAGTAGGGCCAGCAGGACAAGGGCGGCAGCACCTATGGTGGCCATCTTCGCACGAGAAGCCATGACAGGAGATGTGATCTGGTGGTCTGCTAGCTACTCGATCAGGTGGTCTGATGAGGTGTGTGCCCATAAGCTTTGGGCGGGCCAAGCTATTTATAGGCTGCAAAAGCCGTTAACAATGCAATAGCATTTGCCATTTGGAGTAGGAGGATACTACAGTGCTACACTCAATCGCGCGCAGCTAGCTAGCAGAGTATGCATGATTCAGCTCCTCATATGTGAAGCATTGACCATGTTAAATTAACATGCATATGGATCGATGCTGCTGCTTTTTTTTTTTTCTTCCACGTGAGAGTTTGGGAAGATGGAGTCGTCCTTTATATATTTCGTCGTGGTTATGGTTGTTGTTGTTGTTTTTGCCCAGGCCACACACGTTACCAGGCTATCAACTTGATATATAAGCACAGCAATTTAGACCCTGTTTAGTTTTCACCGAAAAAAAACTTTATACTCATCACATTAATATTGGATCTTTAATTGGACATATATTTATATGCATGGAGTGTTAAGTATAGATAAAAAATAACTAATTACACAGATTACGTGTGAATTACGAGACAAATCTTTTAAGCTTAATTAGTCCATGATTTGATAATACTATATGCTACTATAAATATTTACTAATGATGGATTAATTGTTAAAAAAATTGTCTCACGATTTACAAGCGAGTTATGTAATTAGTTTCTTTATTAGTATTAAAAATAAAAACCTTCTTTGTAGATGTTGTCTTCTGCTTAGGTTTCGCGGGAATCACCTCCACTTTCTATGACATTGATTTCTATTCGTGCATTTGCAAAACTTCTCTCTTTGCGTGAGATAATTAAGCTTGAAGGACCACATCTACTGTTAAGACATTGGAAGCTTCGTTGGTACCCTATTTACTTTCTTTATGACCAAATCATGTTTTTTTTAATATAATGTCAACCCCTATTGGTTGTGGTGTTGGACTCTAGTTTGAGTATGTGATTCGATGTTCAATGATTAAACAAGAAATGATTAAGATCAATTTGCATACTTCCAATGAGTATCGCCCTTCATTAATGGACTATTCTATTTTCTCTCTAGCTACCACACAACAAGGATATTGTATCACTTTCTGGTAACATATACATCAATGTGTTTCAGTAAAATTTCATAGTAATAACACAAAATAGTGTGTTAGAAACTTCAGTTGTAACACAAAACATGATTTGGTATATGGGTGTGAACTACGAACTACTTCAGGTTCCACTACTTTCTTTCCCCAGCGGAGAGCAACATGCATGATAACCTGTTAAAAAGTGGCAAGTGAAAGCGGCGGAATGGCAGATTAACTGTGTGTAATCTTTTATGTACAATGAGTGCATGTATTTATACATATATCCAGAATGGTTGGTTGCCTTGTCAGTGAAACATCACTAACGCTCTACTTTGCCCACTATTGCTAATTACACAAATTATTCCTAATTGATCATTATAAAAACATTATAAACTGTTTTTAAGTGACTGAACTTACTTCTCTCTTATGCACGTACCGCGGACCGCGGTTTTCAATTGTGACCATTCTGGCGTTAGTTTAGCCAATCTGAATGCCTTATTAATTAACCTATGTTACTCAAATTCTAATTGTTTAATTCTAGAGTTCTATAGTGACAATATTTTAGCAAAACTTGCTGGAGGACATGAAAAGCATTTCCATTTTGTTACGGGACATGAAAAAAAGGAGTCACTTCAGTGGTGGACGCTATAACTTTTTCAAAGTTTGCTACTGCACACCATTTAGTGCCTTATATAGCAAAATTGACTATTTCGAGCATTTTGCTAGTGGACGAAATCGTTTCTAGTAGCAAATTTAGAAATTTTCCAGATTTATTTTTATTTTACTGGAGCAATAAGTATTATACAAATACAACATTGCCAGACTTGTGACGCTCCCATCAATCACGTGAGCCACGGTTGACCGCCTCCTTCCTCCAATCATAGCGTGCAACGCTCCCACCAATCGTGGTTTGCAACCTTCCTTGATATTACTGTGACACCTGGATGCCGCCGCTTTCATACCCTCGCGTGCATGCAACGCACGAACATTTACCTAGTAAAGAAAAATCTTAGTTCCATCGTCTTTTGCATCAGTTCTTGTATCATCAAATGGGTAGAATCCTGATTGGAAAAAATAACATCATTTTCAAATAACAACCATAGAAACTAGCTATTTATTTGAGTTGTTTATACTTGTAAAGTTCCCTCAAGAACTTGTTTAGTGAGTGATGTTATGTTTCTCACGTGGACAAAGAGAATCTTCCTGGTCATTTAGCAAGAGCTGAATCTTGTCACGAACTCACGATACAGCATATTCGTCGTGGCATAGAACTCCACATGGCTCCCGGCTCCTCTACACGCCTTGCAACATCATTATTTAACTTGCTTGATGGATCCGAGGACACAGCAGCTTGCAGCTATTAAAACTTATAACTAGTACGAAACTGAGCAAAATAAATAGAAGATATAACGTGTAACTGAGCAAAATTATCACTAGTACGAAACAGTGTTTGACGATGAGAAAGATTTTTTCACATGTCGTTCATAAAGAACAAGTGCCAAAAAAAAGGATCATGGGCCCATGACTATTAACCGGCAGTGAAGATACATCTATACTGATGATCTCTTTAAGGCTACGGTTAGTAGAATTCCCTTATTTACACTGGTCGTAGACTTACGATAACCTCCAATATAAATTAGGTCACACCAGTAGGTATCTTGTGTTTTCCGTCAGTGTAAACAAAGGATTCGTACTAGTGGCAACATTAAGAAAACTATCCGTGTAAATATGTTTACACTAGCGAATTCTTTAACCTGCCTCAAGTACGAATAAGTAAAATTATTTTTGTTATTTATCAAATGACATCTAATAGTGAGATGATCAAAACAAAAGTTTTAGTACTCAAAGAGATATGTAACTTTGTGTGTTTGACTACCTTTTATTTGAAATCATCTAGCGCCTAAAAATTTTATTTTACGATTAACATTTTAAGACTTACTTTTTTAATGATTATTTAAAATGATCTCAGATGAAGAAATAAGCTAAGATCTTGTTTAAACCTTTTTATTTGAATGAGTCTAGGACCAAATATGCAGTACAATATTTATTAAAATGAATATAAAAGGAATGCATCAACCGCTTGGTCACAAGGTGACTTTGACTTTTGCACACCATTCGCAACCAAGACACCAATGGAAGCCATCCACTAGATGGAGTTGTTCCTAGTAGATGGCAGGTTCCCAAGTTTCGATTTTCGAGTGGCATGTACTTCTAGATCAAAGAATCTTGTTTCACGTGTGGCCGACCATATTAGTAAAAGTGGTTGTAACTGGAACCGGTCCTGACTGAATGCTCAATGTCTGGAGTACGTCCATAACCTGTCACTCTGGATCAATTAAGGCCGGGGCAGATGCCCAAGTTTTGATTTTGCGAGTGGCATGCACTCCTAGATAAAAGAATCTCGTTTCACGTGTGGTCGGCCATATCTTCAAAAGGAGTTGTATCTGGAATCGGTCCTAACTGTATGATAAAACTAATTTAAATTAATTAGAGTTAACTAACATCTAGTTAAATATTTTGGTAAAAATAATTATTTTGCACTATTTTAGTACTCTAGGTTTAATTCTAGCTAAGTTTTAGCTGGTTGACATTGGCATCATCACACAGGCCCTTAAGCAGCTAAGGATACAAATGGGTGTTGTACTATATACATTTCTTTTGTTTTGATCAATATAATACGATAATGGTGTTTGTATAATCACTTATGATGCATATCTCTATGTAGCTTCAAGCCTTCAAATTCAGACCTTGCAAGTTGCGACTTCGTTTGATGCGCACATGCATGCATGGATCCAATGAGTCCAGTAATAGGGATCCCACAGACAACAGAATTGCGCGGGATCGGAAGCAATAAAATATCTATATCAAGCTCAACCAAATCGCTCGTTCCGTTTGGTCCAAGGGATTTTAAACATTTATTAATGAAAAAAAATCACAAACGTACCATCACATCAAACGAACTAGATTTCAGTAGATTTCAACGTATAGATACAGAATCTAATAAAACGCATCATATCTATATCTTACCACATATATTTATCCTTAGTATTAAAATCCAAGATTTCATTTCAAATTTTTCGTCGACCTCTCCATAACTACCTGGGCAGTCAAATTATTTTCCATCCTGTTCTTTACATCCCATGCCCTCTGTGTCTCAAATGTGATCCGGGCTCATGAGCTGTGATCATATAGTGTCTAGCGTGATCTATACAGATTAAAATGTATTGGGCCACGACCTTTTTGTATCTCGTATGTAACATGGACGCATGATATGTATCGTATTTGTTAGAACAACTAGAGTTTAGCAATAATATGAAATCGATTATATACGTATTGCGTTCCGTTGCAATGCACGAGACTTGTGCTAGTTAAATATACTATTAAAGAGCCAAAATGTAATCACATTTTCTTCCGTGCTTCTCACCCTAACTACGTGGACAGAGGAGAATTTCTTCTGTTCCATCTTACTTGCACTCCCGTCCTCCATGTCTCATATGTGATATGAACTCTTCACTCTTCATAATTCGTAGTCAAAGTATTTTTCAATAGGGGTCTTATCAGTTTTTGCCACACAAATTAAAATTAAGCTTATATTATATACTCCCTCCATCCCAAATTGTAAGTCATTCTAAAAATTTTGGAGATCAAATTTATATGGTAAAATAATACTCCCTCCATTCCAAATTGTAAATAGCCAAAGCATCTTAAATTTGATCAAAATTATAGTGAAAAATATGGAGATTTATGGTACCAAATAAATGTATTATAAAAATATATTTGATGAAGAATCTAATGATACTTAGTTGATATTGTAATTATAATCTTATTATATAAACTTTATCAAAGTTGAGATGAGACCTGGGCTTCTGTGACAGACAAATAATGACGATTATAGCCTGTTTCATGTCATTGCCTACCTGTAGTGATGAAGTGACTGTTGTCACAGAAGGTGGGTCACTAACTAGCTTCTGTGACCTACAGAGGATGTCGTCATTGATACAGTGACGACAGTTTAATACAATAACAGACTAAACTCGTCATAACATATCAGATAGGATAGTGCTACGTGTTTGATGACATGGCAGATGTCATGTCAAGTGATGTGCCAATTTATTTTTGGGCCTCACATGGTTTTATTGGCCCAAATAATCTTTTCAGCCCAACTATAATAAAAGCCCATATATTTTTTCATTACAGCCCAACATTGCAATTCAAGCCCATATTATATACAACCCAGTTAAATATATAATCATTGGTTTCAATCCACAATAAGGAATTGCATAATTATAATAATCAAGCCATATATTTCAGCCATAAATAATATTCCAGGCACAACAGAATTCAGTACAGCCACAACACAACACAACAAGAATACAAAGTTGATCTATCGCTAGCTTCCTGCACCAAACAGCCAGCAAGCAACCAAAGCCAAAATATAGCCAAAGCTGCCAGCCAAGATAAATGTGCAAGAATGTAAATAGAGAGGCAATGAAGTATACCGACACCATGACAAGAGTGGTGTCGGTGCTAATTTTAGCGGGGCTAACACCGGCTAGTAAATCTGTATTTTGCGGTTGAGGTTACGGGTGGTGTGCAAGGGGGAACACAGGGATTATACTGGTTCAGGCCAAGAGGGCCCTACGTCCAGTGGAGAGGAGAGTCGTGTTGCCTTGCACCAGGGGTGCTTGTAGTAGGGGGTTACAAGGCTAGGCGAGAGAGGGAAGTGCTCCCAAGTCTCCTATGTGTGTGTCGAAGTGTGCACAAGTCGCTTGCTGTTGCTTAGTGTGTGTGTGTGTGAGCTTGAGGACTTAGAATCTAAGGATCCCCTAAGACTGGCCTCTACTCTCCCTTTTATAGTTACAAGGGAAGGGCTAGAGTTACACGTGTTGCCCTGTATTACAGTTCTCAGCATGGCGGAGTTGGTGATAGCTGGTGGCGATCGTCAGCCACGCCTTCGTCTTGGCGTCCTCGGCGGCATGGCATCAATCATTTGGCTGATCCGCCACTGTTCCATTGGTGAGTTCCAAGGCGCCTCACAGTGCTTGGTCATGGCTGGCTGCATGGCGATACGTCATGCCGTCGTGTCCGTCCCCGCACGGTGCAACTAGTAGATAGGTTGACTACCGGGTACAAGCTCCTGAGGCTCAGGAAGCCTTGGTGCCATTGGGGGCCTGATGGGATAGAGCGGGGGGAGTGTCCTCCCTCGGGCGCTTCTTTTTCCTTTTGAGGTACATTCCATGGGGTTGGCAAGACCGGTCGTAAGGCTCGCCCATTCCCCCTGATTGGCCGGACGACCGTCGTCCCCCATTACGTGTAGCTGGGGTATGGCGGTCGCCGTCGTAGTTGGCGAATCCCCTCGTCAGCCCGGGGAGCCGTACGGTTGACAGTCCCTGTAGCGGCATGGGAGGAGGAGGGCCGTCAGATCGTCTGCCAGAGGAGATGGGGCAGTTGGTACGGCGAACGTGCGCGTTCCGGGCGCTGTTGTGTCGAGGGGCCCATCCGATGGGACTATGCCTGTAAAGTGGTCAGAGAGGTCCCTTGCGGTCCAAGATTGCTCTGCTGACGTCAACTATGCATGAGATGCCTTTAAAAGATTGCGCTCGAGAGGGATGATGAAGCTCGGGAGAATCAGGAGAATTGGTGCCCGAGGGTGCTGCTTTCCCGAGCTCTATCGGCGAGGCTCGGGCGAATCGGAGAATTGGCGCCTGAGGGTGCCGCTTTCCCGAGCTCTCTCGGGAAGGCTCGGGCGAATCGGAGAATTGGCGCCCGAGGGTGCCGCTTTCCCGAGGGTAGGTTTGCGTTGATGCATCATCGTCATGGGCCTCCGTAGGCGCGGCCTTCCGCAGGGCCTTGCCTGGGCCGGGTCGTATTGGGAATGTATATTTTTACATCAAAGTTAGGTACCCCATACTTTGGTACCCGACAGTAGCCCCCGAGCCTGTGGCGGAGTGAAGGCACTCCTCCACAAGTTCACACCGGTTCTTCTTGTCGAGGAGATAAAGTATGGGTTGTTTTTTCCGGTGGGTGTGCGCGAGCGCACCTGCCGGGTGTAGCCCCCGAGGCTTTGGAGGGATGTTATATCCCTTCAAAGGCTTAAAATCATGTTTATTAGTCCTCGGGTGTTCTTTGATTTATTTAGGGGAGTTGTTCCCTTGGAAACGGAGCCCCCGAGACTCCTATTGCGAAAGGGAGGTCATTCGGTGGTCTTTCCAAGGTGTAGGGTAAGTTCCCGAGCCTCCGTTTTCGTATCGGAAGTCAATCAGGCTCTTCCCTGTCTTTTTAAATCGACCTTCACGCTCTTTTTTTGGGAAGAGGAAGGTTTGGTCCTGCTCGACTTCCCCGTTGGGGCACGAGTTGCAATTTCCGGTGAGTTACAAACGTGTTGGTCCAAGTGGAGGTCCGTGCCCCGTTCGTTGGGGGTCGGCTAGTGGCCTGAGCACACTCCAAATGTTTCCCGAGGGTCAATCAGTGGATGTCGGGTTCCTTCGATGGGTCTGGAGGGCCTGATGCCTCCCACGGAGGGATTCCACATAATCGACTCACTACTGGGACTTGGACACAGCACGGGATGTCCCTTATGACGCTCGGGCGTCGGGATACTGGCCGTTTTCGTGACCCATCCGCTAGCTGTCCCTAACTCGGTTTCTCTGGGGTGACTGTTCGAGCCACTGTGGGCCAGTCTTCAAACCCCTGGGAACGTAATGGGCGTCCGAGCCCGAGGCTCCTTCGACGAGAAGGAGAATGTATCGGTGGAATCAAGGCGGGCGGGAGTAATGATTCGGCTCACCTTTTGAGGCGCGCAGCCTAACGGACGCGACGGTTTGCCGCAGTCGAGGCGTTTGCGTGCACGAGGCTGGCGGCGATGCGGGGATTGTGGTGGGTCCCGCGCAGTTAATGCGGCGGATTCTCTGCATCCGCCCACGATCCGCCGCCCGAGTATATAAGAAAAACTCAGGATTTTTTCTTTCTACCCTAGCCATTTGCTCGCGCAGCCGTTGGCCTTCCTGCTTTCGCCGTCAACCCTCTTGCCTTCCTTGTTCGCTTGAGTGAGAAGCGCCACCGCGACTGACGTCATTGCCTTCCCACTGCACCTCTCCTCTAGCTCGCCATGTCTTCCTCCCCGGTTCGCACCGACGCTGCTGCCGCCGCCGCTGGCATTCTCCGGATGGAGCCGTGGCCTCGCAGCTTCATTGTGGAGGCGGATCTGGAGTGTCTCATGGGGCTGGGGCTCCTACGCCCCCGCACCAACGCGAAGCTCCCGGAGTGGGTCGTGCCGTCGGACGACCACGACGAACCGAAGCCCGATGAGGGGTACGTGGTGAGCTTTATCGCTTACCACGAGCGCGGGCTCGGGTCGCCGTCGAGCCACTTCTGCCGGGCGCTGTTGTTCGCCAATGGGCTGGAGCTCCACAACCTCACCCCCAACTCCATCACGTAGGCGTCGATCTATGCCGCCCTGTGCAAGGGGTAGCTCGGGGTACCCCCGCACTGGAATTTGTGGCGGCGTATCTCCCGTGTCAACTGGTACACCAAGATGGCCGGTTCGAAGAAGCCGCGGGAGATCCCACGCGCGGGGGGATGCGGTTTCGTGATCCGCTCTGGCGAATACATCCCCTGCAAGGCCCCCTCCTCTAACAAGGGCTGGCACCACGGCTGGTTCTACCTCCGCAACGATGGGAACGCCTTTCCCAAGTATACGGGAAGGGCATTCATCGCTCCCCTCCCTCAATGGGACTGGGGGTGCCCGGCTAAGGAGGCTAAGCACCTCAACGCCTACTTCGACGCGCTCCAGACGCTGCGCGATCGGGGCCCTATGGGAGCCGCCGTGGCGGCGCAGTTCCACACGCGGACGGTGTTGCCGCTGATGGACCACCGGCTGGCGCTGAATCAGATGCTCGTCGGGTCGTCGCGGGAGGGCAGGTGATGCTGCCCCAGGACATCGGCCAGCAAGAGATTATGCGCCGGGTTAAGTACATGGTGGGCGGTCACCATACTTAGGACGAGGTGAACCGGATACCCATGCGCCCCCGTACGGGCTTCATCGCGCTGGTGAGTGTCAGTCTGCTTCGTCGATTTTGCAGTTCCTCGGTCTTTTTCTTGACTTCTTTCTTCGTTCGTCGCAGGGTCTTTCAAGGACCGGGAAGCCTTCCCTTCCGCCGGTCCCGGAGGACACGGTTCAGCGAACCTAGAACCGCCTTCGGGACCAGGCGGCGAAGGCGGAGAAGGACCGGAAGACTGCGCTGAAGCAGAAGAGGGCTCAGAGGACGGAGGAATCCTCCCAGCGCCGTCGTCGCCTGTCAGGAGGCTGGGGAGCCGGAGGAGGACACCCTCTCCGACAAAGATGATGAGGAGGATGCAGAAGAAGAAGAATATTTTGATTTCAGAGTGTTGGATCGGCCCCATGTGGCCACAAAGCCCGCGGTGGGCGCCGACGAGCCTAGGAAGGCTCCAATGTCAGCGCCCGCCGGTGGAAGTGCCGGGGCTCGTGACCCGAGCCCCCAGGCAAAACTGCCGGGGACCGCGTCTGAAAGCGTGGCCTTTGGCAGCATGACTACCGGAGCCACGGCTCCGCCTTCCAGTGGCCGTGACGGCTCGCTGGAGAGGCCGAGAACGGGCCCTGGCCCAGCGCCCGATCCAAGCCTGGCTGCTACCGGTGGGACCGGGGAGATCCTGTTTCCGCGCACCCTCCCCTCTGACGCGTCGTTGATCGGCGCGACGGCCGAAGGCAGGGGGAGCGGTGAGCGGAAACCGTCGGAGCCAGAGCCGGCCCGTGCCAAGATGCCGAAACTTGAGCTGGGGTCCTCCCAGACTCAAGCTTCCCCACCGAGGGGCGACAACGTCGAGGCGACCCTTGGCGCCTAGGCAGGGCCCCCACCTCAGGACGGTGCCGGCCCGGACGCCGCGTCGGTGCCCACTCCTCCGCTGCCGACGCAACCCACGCCGTCCGTTGTTTTGCCTAGTGCGGGGGCGGCGAAGAAGAGGACGGTGGTGCCGAAGACGAGGTAGGTCTCTTTACCTGTTATTCCTTTCGTCGGATATCTTGTTTGGCGCTCTGAACGTTCCTTTCTCCCTTCTCTGCTTCAGGAAACGCTCAGGGTCGGACCTCCAGGTGTCACACCTAAAGGTCCTGAAGGTGCAGGGCCATGACACGGCCGGGGGGAGCGCCCGGTCAACAGACGAAGAAAACCGTCCCCCTACGGGTCCGGTCGTGTCGTCCGAGGTTCCTCCTTCGGGAGAGGTCGCTCCGGCCGTGGCCGCCATCGTCGCGCCCGTCATCGACCTGAAGGTTGAGCCAGCACGGGCTCCCGAGGCCTCGGCCGTCAGTTCTGGAGGCGCCTCGGGAGCGCCAGCCGATGCCGCCCCCACGGAGCCTGCCGCCGCGGGGTCGCCAGTCGTGGATTTCGGCGCAGGAGCTCCCCCCGCCCGTGAGGAGGGTCTCTGGGCATTGGCCTTGAGGGAGCCTCAGCCTCGGGAGCTAACCGCCTCCTGGATCGAGTGGGCGGACCGAGCGGATCCTCAGGCGCCGTCCGTCTTCTCTCTCCGGGATGACCTCGAGGCTCCCAAATGGGACGCCATTCAGGAGCTCGGGTTCAGCTCGGCGGCGGGTCATCGCGCGATTGCCGACGTCCTCGAGAAGGACCTCCTGGCCCAGCTTCAGGTGAATCCCCGTGTCTTGTAACTTTTCCTGCGTATGAGCATTGTTCTTACCGTCTTCGCTCCTCTCTCCTATACAGGACCTCATGCATACCTCCCGGGACAAGTCCCGCTTCCTTCGCGGTGGGCTCAGGCTCTGGAAGCAGCTTGACCTCAAGGGGAAAGCCCTTGCCCGTGCCTAGAACGAGCTCACCGCCGTGACCTCCAAGCTCGCCGAAGCGAGTGTTGACAACACCATCTTGAAGGAGGAGGTCACGGAGGCGAGGGGCGAAGCCGCTGTCTCGGCAACACGGTGCGGGAGCTGGAGAGTGCCCTGGCCGAGATGACAAGGGAGCGCGACGCCGCCCGAGAGCTCACCGCCGAGAAGACCTCTGTCGCTGAGGCCTTGGCTCTCGACCTGAGTGACACTCAGGAGGCGTTGCGCCTGGCGGTTGGCACGGCGGACTCGGCCCGAAAGGAGGCACAGAAGGCTCGGGAAGAGGCTAGCGGTATGTGCAATGTCGTGCTTTTTCGTTCTATTCATCTTGGTTGCTTGCTGCATCTTTGTTCACCTCCATGTTTGGCTCCCGCAGTTCTGCAGGCGGCTTACGACGGCGAAGCGGCCGACCACCTGGAACTGCAGAAGGCCACGCCCGTACTGTGTGACTCCATCGGCACCGGTGGGGAACCTTCGGGGATCTCGCTCCAGAGCCGTCTGGAGGCACTCTACATCAGCGTCGGTGGCCGGGTCAAGGAGGCCTTACTGATGGGTGTCTAGAAGACACTGGCGGTCGTGAAGTCCCATTATGGGAACTTCGATGCCGGCCCTGTCAGCGAAGGCTTCCTTGAGGCCGACGACGCCGAGCTCCTGGCACTGGAGGACTCGATGAAGGAGCCAGGAGAAGCGCTAGCGGGCCTCTTCGAAGCCGAAGTCGAGCTTCCTCCTCTGAATCTGCCATGAAGAAAAGCCGGGCCATAGTGCCCTTGTAAAAGTAACTTTTTGAAAGTGGCTGAGAGGAAACAAACAAGTGGCCTTTCATGGCCTTTATGTTATGTAAATATTTGCTGCATGTTTGTTTCGTTTCGCATTTTCTCCTTATGCGTTTATTCTTGCCGATCCTGTGCCCAAGCCATCGAGCCTCGGGGGACTTTATTCGGGTGTCATAGCTTTAGCGGCGTAGACGCAGCCGATGTCCTAGGAGTTTTGGCAGAAAGAAACCTTGGAAAAAAAGGGTTAGTTGTTTCTTCCCGAGCCTCCTCCCTTTGCCGAGCGTGGATCTTATAAGTTTTCTTCCGAGCGTGAGTTAGCCTTCGGACACGGAGTGGCGAGGGGAGATGCTGTAGCCCCGGGGCGTAGGCGGTCTCCTCGGCTCGACCAGCTCTGTCCTCTGGGACTTCTCTTACTCTTCCGAGTCTTATAGGTTCACGCTTGGTTTTTTAGGAGAAAAGCGTGCTTTTAGGGAGAAACGATTTCAACGAGTTTTGAAATTTTTGCGTTTTCAACATCGTTGAGACTCGGGAAAGTCCGGGGGTTCCCCCCGTCCTAGCCCGAGGGAGGGTCGGCCTTTCCATAGGTTAGGTCGAGCCTCACTTTTCTAATGCGCAGCGAAATGAAAAGTCATTTCACTTCCGAATGTAGGCTCGGATTGAAAATCTAAAAATTAGGTAAAAAGAGTAGAAGTCGGGTCTTTTTATTGATTTCAAGATTTTACAAATTGTACAATGCTCAAAAATTTAAGGATAGAAGCGACGTAGCTGTTAGATGTTCCAAGCGTTGTTGTAGACCTCACCTTTCTCATTCGTGAGCTTGTACGTGCAGGGGCGTAGCACCTCGGCAACGATGAATGGCCCTTCCCATGGTGGTGTGAGCTTATGGCGCCCTTTGTTGTCCTGCCTGAGCCGCAACACCAAGTCGCCTACGTTGAAGGCTCGGCCCCGGACACGCTGAGCATGGTACTTGCGTAGGGACTGCTGGTACTTGGCCGAGTGCAATAGGGCCATGTCCCGAGCTTCGTCGACTTGGTCCAACGCGTCTTCGCGGGTAGTCTGATTGCCCTATTCATCATAGGCTCGGATCCTCAGGGCGCCGTACTCCAAGTCCATGGGGAGGACGGCCTCGGCACCGTACACTAGGAAGAAGGGCGTGAAGCCCGTGGCTCGGCTTGGCGTAGTCCTTAGACTCCATATCACTGCCGGGAGCTCCGTCAGCCACCTCTTGCCGAACTTATTCAATCTGTGGAATATTCTCGGCTTGAGGCCTTGGAGAATCATGCCATTGGCACGTTCTACTTGGCCGTTCGTTCTTGGGCGGGCTATGGCCGCCCAGTCCACTCGTATGTGATATTCATCGCAGAAGGCCAGAAACTTCTTTCCGGTGAACTGCGTGCCGTTGTCGGTGATGATGGAGTTCGGGATACCAAACCGGTGAACGATGTCGGTGAAGAATAACACCACTTGTGCCGAGCTGATTTGGGCGATTGGCCGAGCCTCGATCCACTTCGAGAACTTGTCGATGGCGACAAGCAAGTGGGTGAAGCCTCCGGGCGCCTTTTGGAGGGGTCCGACAAGGTCCAGTCCTCATACGGCGAACGGCCAAGTGAGGGGATCGTCTGAAGAGCTTGGGCCGGTAGGTGTGTCTACCGAGCGTAGTACTGGCACCCCTCGCAGGAGCGTACCACCTCGGTAGCATCGGCCACGGCGGTTGGCCAGTAGAAGCCTTGTCGAAAGGCGTTACCGACTAGGGTTCTTGGTGCGGCGTGGTGACCGCAGGCTCCGGCGTGTATCTCTTCGAGTAGGCGTTTGCCTTGACTGAAGGGAATGTAGTGCTGGAGAACACCCGAGGGACTCCGTCGATAGTGGTTGCCATCAATCATCGTGAAAGACTTGGCTTTTCGTGCCAACCGCCGTGCTCTGGTTTTGTCCGAGGGTAAAACTCCTCGAACAAGCCAGCTGACCAGCGGCTCGCGCCAGTCCGGCTCGTCGTCGTCCATCTTGGCTTCAATCTCCATCGCCTCGGCTTCGTCGCCGTCTTCAGCCAGGGTCTCGGGTGGCTCCCCTTTGTCAGAGGGGTCGGCAGCCCCCGAGGGGCTTGCGAGGCTTGAAAACGATCCAAGTTCTCCCGGGGGCTCGGGGGTCTTCTTCCCCTTGGCCCCCGAGGGATCCATGCTGACCGAGGGCTTGTGGAGTTCGTTGGCAAATACGTCCGTCGAGATCGTAGCCCTTTCGGACGCGATTTTCACCAACTCGTTGGCCTCTTCGTTGTACCGTCGTGCGATGTGGTTGAGCTCGACGCCGTCAAACTTTTCCTCGAGCAACCGCACCAGCTTGCACTAGGTGGCCATCTTGGGGTTCAGGCATGTCGACTCCTGCATGACCTGGTCCATGACGAGCTGGGAGTCTCCTCGAACTTCGAGGCGTCGGATCCCGAGCTCGATGGCGATGTGGAGACCGTTGACCAGAGCCTCGTATTTGGCACGTTGTTGGAAGCCGTGAAATACAGCCGTAGCAGGTATTTGAGTCGGACCTCGAGGGGCGAGACGAAGACGATGCCTGCGCCAGCACCGGTCTTCATCATCGACCCGTTGAAGTACATAACCCAATACTCATCTTGGGTCAGGAGTGGCGGTAGCTGCGTCTCGATCCACTCTGCCACGAAGTCCGCTAGCACTTGGGACTTAATGGCTTTGCGGGGCGCGTAGGTGATGCCACCACCCATGAGCTCGATAGCCCATTTAGCGATCCTCCCAGTCGTCTCCTGATTCTGGATCACTTCCCCGAGGGGGAAGGATGATACCACAGTCACGGGATGGGATTCGAAGTAGTGCCGCAACTTGCACCGAGCAAGAATGATCACGTACACCAGCTTCTAGATCTGAGGGCAGCGTGTCTTGGTCTCGGACAAGACTTCACTGATGAAGTAGACTGGCCGCTGTACCGGTAAGGCGTGCCCTTCTTCTTGCCGTTCTACGACGATTGTTGCACTCACAACTTGGTTAGTAGCAGCAACATACAGCAAGAGATTCTCCTCTTTCATAGGAGGCACGAGAACCGGTGCTTTTGAAAGCAGAGCCTTAAGCCTTTTAAGGGCTTCCTAGGCCTCGGTGGTCCAGGTAAAGTACTCATTTTTCTTTAGCAACCGATACAAGGGTAGTCCCTTTTCGCCGAGCCTTGAGATGAATCGTTTCAAGGCCGCGAGACACCCCATGAGCTACTGCACGCCCTTGAGGTTCCGAATCGGGCCCATCTGAGTGATGGCCGATATCTTCTCTGGGTTGGCTTCGATGCCACGCTCGGAGACGATGAACCCGAGGAGCATGCCCCGAGGGACCCCGAAGACGCACTTCTCGGGGTTTAGCTTTATGTTTCGCTTTTTGAGGCATTCGAATGCCTCTTCTAGGTCGGCTACTAAGTCGCTCGCCTTCCTAGATTTTATCACTATATCGTCCACGTAAGCCTCAACGGTCCGCCCGATGAGGTCCCCAAAAACTTTGAGCATGCAACGCTGGTAACTCGCGCCCGCGTTTTTGAGGCCAAATGGCATGGTTACGTAACAATATGTGCCGAAAGGAGTAATGAAAGAAGTCGCTAATTCGTCGGACTCTTTCATATGAATCTGATGATAACCGGAATAAGCATCAAGAAAACAAAGTCGCTCACAGCCAGCGGTGGAATCAACTATTTGGTCAATGCGAGGTAATGGAAATGGATACTTAGGACAAGCTTTATTTAAACTAGTGTAATCGACACACATTCTCCATTTTCCATTTTTCTTCTTAACCAAAACAGGATTTGCTAACCATTCTGGATAGAAGACCTCCTTGATGAATCCGGCCGCCAAAAGCTTCTGTAGCTCCTCCCCGATGGCCCGGCGCTTTTCCTCGTCGAATCGGCGTAGGCGCTTGCTTCACCGGCTTGGACCCGGCCCGGATGTCCAAGGAGTGCTCGGCGACCTCCCTCGGGATGCCTGGCATATCCGAGGAACTCCATGCAAACACATCGGCGTGCTTGCGGAGGAAGTCGACGAGCACAGCCTCCTATTTCGGGTCGAGGGTGGTGCTGATCTTCAGCACCTTGCCGTCGGGGGAGCTCGGGTTGAGGGGCGCCTCTTTTACCCCCCTCAGCCGACTCAAAGGTGCCCGTGACCTTTTTGGGGTCGGGGGACCTCCTTTGCCAGCCTTTCAGTGTCGGCAATGAGGGCCTCGGACTCCATCAGCACGCCGGCGTACTCACAGCACTCGACGTCGCACTGGTACGCGTGCTGGTAGGAAGTGCCGATGGTGATCACCCACTTTGGCCCCGGCATCTTGAGCTTGAGGTAGGTGTAGTTCGGGATGGCCATGAACTTGGCGTAGCCTGGCCTTCCGAGAATGGCGTGGTAGATGCCGTGGAATCCTACCACTTCGAAGGTGAGGGTCTCCTTCCTGAAGTTATCAGGAGTCCCAAAGTAGACAGGCAGGTCGATCTGCCCGAGGGGTTGTACGCTCTTCCCGGGTACTATCCCATGGAACGGGGACGTCGTGGCCCAGAGAAGCGAGCGGCTGATCCCCATCAAGTCTAGGGTCTCAGCGTAGAGAATGTTGAGGCCGCTGCCTCTGTCCATGAGGACTTTGGAGAGCCTCGTGTTGCCGACGACGGGGTCAACAACGAGTGGGTAATGCCTCGGTGAAGGGACGTAGTCCGGGTGATCGTCCCAGCTGAAGGTGATGGCGTCGTGGGACCAGTCGAGGAAGCGCGATGTCGCTGGTCCGACGGAGTAGATCTCCCTGCGCTCGGGCTTTCGCTGACGTGGCGTAGGAGCAGTCCCGGGCCCGCCGAAGATCATGAGGCACTTGTCGATGGGCGGGAACTCATCGTCCTTCCCGTCCTTGTCCTCGTGATCCCTGGCGGGCTTCTTGCGCGCGTCGTCCTTGAACGCCTGCCGGCTGTAATGCTTTTTGAGCATCACACACTACCCGAGCGTGTGATGCACCGGGCCCTGGTGGTAAGGGCACGGTTTGTTGAGCATCTCGTCGAAGCGGCCCCGAGGGGGTCGTTCCCTCTTGGGCTCAGTGGCCGCCACGAGGGAGTCACCGCGGAGGGGGCCTTTCCCTTTCCTTTCTTCTTCTTGCTGTTCGGGCCCCGGGAAGAGGTGCCTTCGGGGGCCTCCTCCTTCTGTTTGCCCTTTGGGTTGGAGAAGAGGGCTCCCACCGCCTCGTCCCCCGAGGCGAAGCTGGTTGCTATCTTCATGAGATCGGAGATGCTGGTGGGGGGTCTGGCGTCCGAGCTCATGAACAAGCTCTTTGCAGGAAGACCCTGCAGCAAATGCTCCGACGACGTCGGAGTCGGCGACCTGGGGCAGCTCATTATACTGCTTAGAGAACCGCCGGATGTAGTCCTTGAGGGACTCGCCCGGCTTCTGTTTGCAGCTTCTGAGATCCCAGGAATTGCCAGGGCGCACGTACGTGCCCTGGAAGTTCCCTACGAAGATCTTGACCAGATCACTCCAGTCAAAGATCAAGCGCGGGGAAAGATGTTCCAGCCAAGCTCTTGCAGAGTCGGCGAGAAACAATGGTAGGTTGCAGATGATGATGAGATCATCCTGCACACCGCCAAGCTGGCACGCAAGACGGTAATCCACTAGCCATAGTTCGGGGTTGGTTTTCCCCGAGTACTTGGCTATGTTGGCCGGTTGTCGGAACCGGGGTGGGAATCTGGCCCTTCGGATGGCCTCGCTGAAGATGTGAGGACCCGAAGGCTCGGGCGAGGGCTCGCGGTCCTCGTCCGAGTCGTAGCGCCCGCCCCGATGGACATGGTAGCCTCGTGCGGCTCCATCGGTCTTTCGCCAACCACAGGCTTGAAGGATAGCTCGGACGTCGACGTCCTTGCCAAGCCGTTGGTGAACCGACGAGGACCTCGGGACCTCGGGATGCACCGAGGCCTTGCGCTCGTGGCGTTCCGTGCCGCCATGTTGGTGGCTTTCAGCGCCACGATGGCACGACGCTGAGCTTTCCACCTGGAGGATGGCTGCATCCTCCAGGAGGTCCTTGAGCTGGTTCCGGAGCTGCCGTGCCTCCCCGGTGGAGGGCTCAGGCAGGCTCCGGAGCAGCATTGCCACCTCTGTGAGCTTGCGGCTTGCTCGAGGCAGGGCTCCTGGTGTTCCAGCTCCATCGTCGGCGATGATACAAGCTTGAACATCCCGTGCCCGGCGACGAGCTGCTCCACCGGTGCCCTGCTGCTCCTCGTGCTCGAGCGCAGCTCGCAGCTGGGTAAGGCATAGGCGATCCTCGTCCATCAGTGCCTCGAGCTCCCAGAGCTGCTCTAGCTCCGGAGACTGGTGCGCGGGGTGAGATGTCCCGGCCCCCGGGTACTGCGGCTGGAGCTGATCGTGCAGGCCGCGGAGTTGCTGGAGGCAGGGTGTGTCGTGGCTGAAGTGGGGGAGATACGTCGTTGTCGTCCCCTGAATGGACGTCCTCCACCCGTCCATCTTCGGGGTGCACCAAGTGGTATCATTCCCCAGCGGGGTCGATGTAGGACTGGTCGGAGTCGGTGGCCACGCTCGGGGCGTCCTCCCTTGAGTCGTCGTGGTGGACGGTGAAGTACACGCTCGCCCAAAACTCGTCGTCGTCGTCGCTGAGGCCCCATCGTGACGGCGAGGTCCAACCGCGACGATCCCACTCCTCCGAGTATTCTCGGGGAGTGAGGCTGTCAGTGGAGTCCGTCTCCGCCCCGCCATACGCCCTGGGACTGCTCTCGGGAGAAGATGGTGAGGAGGCCACGTGGTTGCCCACGAGGTCATCTAGACGCTCGAGGCGGTGGACAGGTGTCTCCACCAGATCGTGTAGCAGAGCATGGACCACGCGGACGTGGGCGTCCACAACGCTCTAGAGCCCGAAGAGAGATGACGGCGCCGTCCCCCTCCCACCACGAGGGAGGAGAGAGAGACCCATCGGCGCTGTGTTTCCGCCCCCGCCCAGCCTTTGGACGGTTCGCGGATGTGCAGCTGCCGGCGCCGAAGGTGTCGGGGTGGCGGCCGGTGCCGGGTTGGCGTCCCCTGCTGGGCTCACCTGGTTGGCCGCGCCTTCCGCGACCAGGGGCAGGTTGGCGTGGCCGCGCCTCCTCCTCCTGGTCCGCCGGGAAGTACGACGTGTGGCATTCCCCTCGCCCTCTGGGACGGGAGGAAGCGTCGCGGTGGTCCTTTCCCCGACCGCCCGATGGGCCAGGGTTAGGACAATGATGGTGCGGGGCTCAGCTGGGCGCAGGTTCATCTCGAGCCCGTGGCCAGTGGCCACGAACTCAAGACTCCCGAACCGGAGCACCGCGCCAGCAGGAAGCGTAATTGAGGCGTCTGCCATCCGTAACCTGAGTCAACACACAAAAGGCCCCTACCTGGCGCGCCAACTGTCGGTGCTAGTTTTAGCGGGGCTAACACCGGCTAGTAAATCTGTATTTTGCGGTTGAGGTTACGGGTGGCGTGCAAGGGGGAACACGGGGATTATACTGGTTCAGGCCAAGAGGGCCCTACGTCCAGTGGAGAGGAGAGTCATGTTGCCTTGCACCAGGGGTGCTTGTAGTAGGGGGTTACAAGCTAGGCGAGAGAGGGAAGTGCTCCCAAGTCTCCTATGTGTGTGTCGAAGTGTGCACAAGTCGCTTGCTGTTGCTTAGTGTGTGTGTGTGTGAGCTTGAGGACTTAGAATCTAAGGATCCCCTAAGACTGGCCTCTGCTCTCCCTTTTATAGTTACAAGGGAAGGGCTAGAGTTACACGTGTTGCCCTGTGTTACAGTTCTCGGCATGGCGGAGTTGGTGATGACTGGTGGCGATCGTCAGCCACGCCTTCGTCTTGGCGCCTCGGCGGCATGGCATCAGTCATTTGGCTGATCCGCCACTGTTCCATTGGTGAGTTCCAAGGCGCCTCACAGTGCTTGGTCTTGGTTGGCTGCATGGCGATACGTCATGCCATCGTGTCCGTCCCCACACGGTGTCAACGAGTAGATAGGTTGACTATCGGGTACAAGCTCCCGAGGCTCGGGAACCCTTGGTGCCATCGGGGGCCTGATGGGAGAGAGCGGGGGTAGTGTTCTCCCTCGGCCGCTTCTTTTTCCTTTTGAGGTACATCCTAGGGGGTTGGCAAGACCGATCGTAAGGCTCACCCATTCCCCCAGGTTGGCTGGACGACCGTCGTCCCCCATTACATGTGGCTGGGGTATGGCGGTCGCCGTCGTAGTTGGCGAATCCCCCGTCAGCCCAGGGAGCCGTATGGTTGACTGTCCCTGTAGCGGCGTGGGAGGAGGACCATCAGATCGCCTGCCAGAGGAGATGGGGCAGTTGGTATGGCAAACGTGCGCGTTCGGGGCACTGTTGTGTCGAGGGGCCCATCCGATGGGACTATGCCTGTAAAGTGGTCAGAGAGGTCCCTTGCGGTCCAAGATTGCTCTGCTGACGTCAACTATGCATGGGATGCCTTTGAAAGATTGCGCTCAAGAGGGATGGTGAAGCTCAGGCGAATCGGAGAATTGGTGCCCGAGGGTGCTACTTTCCCGAGCTCTCTCGGCGAGGCTCGGGCGAATCGGAAAATTGGCGCCTGAGGGTGCTGCTTTCCCGAGCTCTCTCGGGCGAATCGGAGAATTGGCGCCCGAGGGTGCCGCTTTCCCGAGGGTAGCTTTGCGTTGATGCATCATCGTCATGGGCTTCCGTAGGCGCGGCCTTCGTGGGCTTCCGCCGGCCTTGCCTGGGCCGGGTCGTATTGGAAATGTATATTTTTGCATCGAAGTTGGGTACCCCATACTTTGGTACCCGACTAGTGGAGATTAATTAGCCAATCACAAGAATATCAATGAAATACTGGGAGACAATATTGCATAATGATTTATCCCCGGAGTTCACTTGCTTGCCGGCAACCTACGTCCCCGTTGTGTCCCTCTACACCACGTGGTTCGGTGGCTATCAGTATCACACACCGAGCCACTCAAAAAGCGCCATAAGATCCTACCAATAGTGAGAAGTTGAATAACACAAGCATTCCACTATACTTGTCTTTGGCGCTTCGCCAGGGAAGACACAAAGCCCCTCACAAATATAATCCATGATTGGAGGCGGACAGAATTACCAAATCCCCTCACCAATCAATTAATCTACAACCGTCTAGGTGACCGCAATCATCAAGAGTAATAAGAAATTATAATCACAATAATCACTTAGTGTCACCAAATGCAAATTCGAAATGCAAATACTAGGGTTTTCCTCAATCCTCTCTTCTACTAGCACAAAGCTTAGGAATGGAGAGGAGAGAGAAGATGCTCTTGAATCCCTCAAGAATCAACCACTTAAACTCAATCACTAACTTGAATGGAGCACAAAGGTAAGGAAGTGAGAGAGGAGAGGGAAGAGCCTGTTCTTTTGTGTTCTTGGTTCTAGATCTGAGAGAGCAAGAATATTGGAGAGAAGAGCAGAGAAAATGGAGAACGAAACCTTATACTCCAGGCCGGCCAGCTCCCAACGAGTGCGCAGCTCTCCCCAACGGCTCTCTCCTCCCTTTGAACGGGCGAACGGCAGAGGCGGCGGCCGCTCGGTCTCTCCCTGTGAAGCAGGCGAGCAGAGGCAGCTGCTACTACGAAGCTTCTGGGAAGCACCCCACCGTCACGCGCAAAAAGGAAGCAGCAACAGCGCTCCTTCGTGAATACCGACTGGGCCGGCCCAGCTCCAAGCCGAGTCTTCTCTCCGTGCAAAACACCAGCGCTTCTCCTACAACAGCAGTCCAGCTCCAGCAGATGTCCAGCCACTAACACACTGGCTTCTCTATTTTAATTCTCAAGAGCTGGTCCCCACAGAGTAGTAAGGAATCAACGAGCAGAGCACAAGTGCACAGCACGGCCACAAAAACTTGCTCCACCCAAGCAGCAACACACGCACCAGTCCTGGGCACGATTTCTCAAGTGTGCATGCATGCAAGAAAATTTCTTCAGATTAAATAAACAAGGCTGCATCCACCCTTGTTAAAAAAAATAGCACTTGGATACTCAATCCAGAAAAATTAATCTCTTTTTGATTTGCTAACTCCTCCAAAGACATAAACAAATTATCACACTGAGTTAGCTTTTTTTCACAAATAATTTTCAAGGTTAATCTCACCATGTCACTAAGCGTTATGTATATGCAAATGAGACTTACACTTAGTGGCACTACATAACCGATGCAATTAAAGATTTCTCCTCTTTATAGTACGGTTATTTATCCTAAACACATTCACACCCTTTTATGGTGTGTTGAGTGCTAAAATAAAATAGTCCTATAAGATATACCTTTGTTTTGATCCCATTTTGCTTTTCTCACCTTCTTTTCCAAATGTGGAGTTTGTAATCAACACTTAATATGGGCTTACACCATCATGGATGCCGTCATGCTCCACACCTTGACGTGTACTAGGACACGGTTGATGATCTGATTCGTTTTTGGTTTGAAACCATATTTTCTAGTTGGAAATTTCTTGTTTGATATGTTATTACTGTTTGGGTAAAGAATTTATTGACAAGCGCATACATTTTGTATATATGACGTAACAAAATATATATATCTCACTAATCAGAGTCTTGCGCTGATTTTTAATGAGCGCCCTCGCCGGAGCGGTGGAGCACCCACCAACAAGCTTTTACTCCTCTGTTTCAGTTAGAGAATAAAAAAACGTTAGTCAGAGCGAATACCTTAACATCGATTGGCAGTTAGCGCTGCTTTCCTCGGCCACTACATACGCCTGTGATTCCGCCGGCTCTTCATCCCCAACATGCAAATAATATTTAATGCGTACGGTGTCTCTCTCCTAATCTCTCTTCTTTCTCTCTATTCCTCCTCACCCATTCGGATCACAGATGCAACTGCATGCGGCGGCACCATGTTTCTCTCCGGCGATCATCCCCAACGGCAATCCCATCCCTCTATTATGGAGTCGCGTCTGTCGCCGCTCGGATAGAGCCCTCGGCAGGGATGCGACCCGCACCGTGTGAGTCGCGCTCCCCGGATCCCGGCATCTCCATCCTCGCCTCCCCACCGGCATCGGCGCCTCGCCTCTCATGGACGTGGGCCTCTGGCAACGGTGCAGTCATGGCGTTGCAGTATCTGTTCGACATTTCCTGTTGCTTCATCGCGTTGCAGTATCTGTTGTGTAAGCAGGGGCTCATCGGCGGAGTGGAGGATCGTCCAGGCGACCACAACAGCAGTTCGGCACGTGAGCGGAGGGCCACCTCCAGCCATGCGAGATGGCGGCACACTCGCGTGAGCGACCACGCACGGGAGAAGAGAGAAACCAGCCTAGCCCATTTGAGTGAAGGACAATGTGCCCAAGATCGTTCCTACGGCGGCATGACCAAACGGTGATTTTGCATGAGATGGATGAATGTACTGCCAAAAGGCGGTATAATCTATTTGATCAAATGTCTCGGGAGTAACAGGGCTTTTTGGATATTCAGTTTTAACTCACCTTTTTGTCATAATAATATGATCATTCTATCTTGTTAAATATAAACATTACATCTATTGACATCTGATGTTGAATCTCCATTGGAAACTAAAGTATGTGATTATTAGAGCTAACAATTTATTTGTTGGTTTGGCAAGGAAAATATTGTGCCCCCCTTGTTGGTGCGTATTTGATTGCCTTCCCCTTTCAGTTAACTCCGGGCACGCGGACCCATCCGAAATTATTTATTGAAGCAAATAGTTTTACTGCACACATATCGTGATGGAATTATTTACCGACAAAAGTGAAACCTAGTAATTAAAAATAGACTGAATAGGTACCAGACACGTTGGTGAAGGTGCAAACAGAATTATTTATAGACATGTCGATGACTATATGACAGCCAATTTTACTGGATAGAATTATTTACATACCAAAAAATATTATTAGTAATAAAAATTACCTCATGTTCACGTAGATTATCATAGAAAAATTTACTGCTCGCATGTCTAGACATAATTATTTATAAGCCTAAATGATATCATGAGTGATAAAAATAGCATAATCTCGGGTTAGGATTGAATTATTTATAGACCAAACAAAGGTCTTAGTAATAAAAATTGTCTGATCAGAGACCCCAAATGCCAGGACTATTACAATGCTCTGTTCGGCTGGCTGACTGATTTTTTTGAGAGAAAAACATTCCTGAATGGCTGGCTGATGCTGCCTGGTAAGTTTACGAGATTATTTTCAGACTCAACTGATACTACTAATAATAAAAATTATCTTGTCCGCATATAAGACTCCCTGTTGATTATCCGAGGCAATTTTACTGCTCAAAAGTTTTGGCGGAATTATTTATAGGCCTAAACGACGATCTTAATAATAAAAAATTATCAAAGTCACCTTTACTGCTTAAAAGTTTTGACAGAATTATTTATAGGCAAAAATAATAATATTAATAATAAAAAATATCCTATCTAGAGACTGGAGATACTGGTGACTCACAATAAATTTTACTATGTACAAGTCTATAAGTAATTATTTATAGGCTCAAATGATAACGTAAGTGATAAAAAACAAAGCGACGCGTCAATGACTATTATAGAGAATTTATTACGCATGTGTCCAGATGACTATAAATAATCGTATTGCTAGTAAAATTACTGCTTCGATTTGCATGATTGGTAATTTTAAATGCCCTAGCTTGTCAACGTCAGGGCCCGATCTCTTCCTAATATTTTTTTTATTGCTAGAAGTATACTACCTTATGCCCTAAACCCTAAACCTAATAATATATTTACTGCTTTGAGCTACATGAGTGGTAAATTCCAGTGCCCTATCTAAGCAATGGCTTCTCCAGCCTCGTCTCTTTTTTATTACTAGAAGCTTCATACCGCTAGTAAATTTACTGCTTTGAACGACGTGTGGTAAATTCCATTGCCGTATCTGAGCAATGTCAACCTCATCCTGCTTTTTTTTTAAAAAAATTACAAACAAGATTGTTAAGCCCATAAATTTACTGCTTTGAGCTATGTGAGCGGTAAATTCTAATGCCCTATTTGAGCAACGGTTTTTTCCGGCCTCGTCCCTTTTTTATTACTAGGAGATTTGTATTAGCGAAAAATTCCAATAAGAGCGGTAAATAACTAGCCGACCATGTGAGCGGTAAATAACAAAAGACATGTATTATATTGCTAGATTGTTTCTTGATTAGTTACGCATAAAGTCAGTCTCAGTGCAAGATTGCACTTTCCAGTTTTCAAGACATGAAACTATAAAATGAAATATATCTCTTTCAGTATATATTTTACTGCACGGTTTCATAGATTATTTATCATTTTTTTTCACTATAATCTCTCACATCACTTCCAGGGACAAAGAAAACAGAGGACGACAGCGAGCTTCACGGAGGCCAGGCCTGCAGCGCTCACGCCCGTGCACGAGGCCGGCGGAGGCTGCAGCGCTCCGGCCCGTGCACGAGGCTGGCGGAGCCTGCAGCGCTCGCGCCGTGCACGCGGCGGGCGGAGCTCACGCCCGTGCAGGAGGACGACGGTGACAGGAGCGTGCAGATGCTACCGTGGTAAAAAAACACCATAACAGGTAAAAATTGAATTATTTATAGAGCGAAATAATACTATTAATATAAAAAATAGGACTATACCGGGTTTGATGTTGATCAGATAATATATTAAAATTAACCGCTCATGTGGTCCGAAGTAGTAAATTTTCTAGCAATATAATACTTCTAACAGTAAAAAAACACCCGTCATAGTCCCACCCCGACATTGATTAGCAAGAGCATTGAAATTTACCGCTCAATCTTGCCGTTTTTTCATTGCATGTGGCTTGAAATTTATGGTAAATTTTACTGCTGTGTGCAACGAGCAGTGAATTCTATAACCCTAACTGAGAAACGACATCTCTGGATCATGCCTTATTTTTATTACTAATACCTTGGAATTGATGGTAATTTTACTACTTCGAGAGGAGTGAGCGGTAAATTCCAATGCTCTAACTAAGAAACGGCTTCTCCAGTGTTGTCCTGTATTTTATTACGTGTATCTTGTAATTGAGGGTAAATTCTACTGCTTTGAGCTACGTGAGCGGTAAATTATATAGCTATGTTGCTCAGCAAGGGCATTCATAATAAACCTAATTGGAGATCAAATTGTAAATAGAAACTTCTACAAATTTAGTCAAACTTAAGATTCTTTGACTTCGTAAAATGATATCTACATCCTCTCTGAGACTGAGGTAGTACTACCAATGTGATACTACTAGCAAAAAAAAAAAAGATCGAGAAGATACCGGCACTGACATTGACCAGCGAGGGTATTTTAAATTATCCGTCACACGACTCGAACTGGTAATTAACTGGTCACACAACCCGAAATAGTAATATTTCTTGTAATATGTTGCTCCTAGTAGTAAAACAACGCCCAGAAGATCCGTCTTGAGAAGAGTAAAAAAATTTCGTATCATTAGAGTTTATTTGCATGCATGGTCATCTTTTTATTACTGCCACTCTTCTTATTAATGCAAAAAAATTACTCGATCATGCCGAGGGGAGTAAAAGGCTGCATGCATGCAACAGCACACCATTTATTGCCGCACATCACGCTGACCAAATGAAATTGATTTGCGCCACGAAGTATAAAATACACTGCTTTTATTTCCACGGCCACGAAAGGAAGTCAATTAAAGCAGCGCTTTTTACCGCCCAGGGACAAACGGACAGTGCGCCACCAAACTCCGGCGAGGGCGCCGATTACAAATCAGAGCCCAGCGCTCTAATTAGTGGAGTCCTATATATATATATATATATATATATATATATATATATATATATATATATATATATATATATATAGCTAGCGGATCTTAAATTAAAATAAGAAGGTTTAGTACGTCGTACCTTGCAAGAATATAATATGCGCGATACACACATATATTAATTTGTGATTTTTATTTAGGTGGGTATTAATTGCTTCATATATATAGCATCAACATGACGTGCGGCCGGCCGGGTACGGAGTAACGACATGACACTTGCATTGCATGTGAGATCATGGATGGATGGATGGATCAGATGTCCTTCTGGGCGTCCTTGAAATTTGTGGTGAGGTTGAGCGAGGAGCCGAGCTTGACGACGCTGTAGATGCGCTTGAAGTCCCCGAAAGGTGAGGTTGCGGTACGCCGGCGGGTTGTCGTCGCTGAGGAACTCGGCGGCGGGGCCGATGAGGCAGTCCGCCTTGGGCATGATGAACGTGGCCACCGTCGTCCGCGCCACCCCCAGGTTGGTCATCACCCGGTGCTCGATGCTCTTCAGCACCCCATTCGTCACAACCTGCATGATTAAACAAATTAATATGAGTAACTAACATAACATATTATGTAATAAAACATATAAAAAAAATTAAAAGTGGAGTACGTAGTAGCACACTCATGCACTTCATATACACGTACGTACCTCGAGCTGGCAGCCGAAGTTGACGACGAACGCGCCGGCGACGGGCTCCACCTTGATCCAGTCGCCCTTGTAGGCGACCTCGAGGCCACGCACCATGCTGGGGAGGAGCAAGGTGAGGAGGTTGCGGTCGCAGTGCGGCGGCAGGCCGAGCGTGGCCGTCGGGTCCGGGCACGGCGTGTAGTGGTTGACGTGGAGGACGACGTCGCCGCCGCTGATGTCGCCGTCCAGGTAGTCCCGGCGGAGGCCCAGGCCCTCGCATAGCAGGCGCAGGATGTCCATGCCCAGCGCCGTGAACCGCTGCACCACCTCCCGGAGCCTTGCCGGCTTGCCGGGCCACCGCAGGGGGCTGTCGCCGACGTCGGGGAAGGAGCAGGACAGGCGGAGGCAGTCGCGCCGTGTCGAACATGGTGCTGGAGTAGATCCGGGTGGCTTTGCCCGTGTCCTCGGAGTAGAGCCCGGCCTTGTCCTCCGCCGGCAGCGCGAAGAACTCCCGGCACACCGCCTCCATCTCCTCCATCGCCTGTCGGGACACGCCGTGGTTCACCACCTGGAAGAACCCCACCTCCTTGCCGGCGTCCAGGATGGCGCGCCGGACCTCGTCGCGGCCCAGGGAGAAGTCGATTGATGGGCAGCGAGACCACGGCGGAGGTGGCCTTCGCCTGCGGGAGCTTGTCCGCCGGGAACACGAAGCACGCCGGGAGGGTGGCGTGGACGGGGCCGGAGTAGAGCATCTTCTCCATCGGGAGAGTATGGGGCGCAGTGCAGTGGAGCAAGCACGCAGCAGCAAAAGGATTACTACTATACGTCGTGTGCAGCAGAGCAGGCTCATGCCGCCCGCCCGGCCCCCATTCGACTCCACGGCTCCACCTCCTGCTAATCTGCTATCCTGCCGGACAACTTAGTTCATGCCCTCATTTTTAACAGAAATGAAAATTTTACCCCTCTTTCTGAACTTCATGGTTTTACCTCAAACAAGCATTTGTAATTTGTATTATGTGAAGTTCTCTTGCTGGTGTAAAATTAATTTGGACAAAAATTGACAACTTCGTGTTGGATTACTTGGGCTAGGCCCATGAATAGTATAACAGTTTATCAAAGAATTCCAGAGGTCCATAATAAATATTTAGTAGGACTGAAAAATAGTACACTCACTGAGAAGATAGTCATCCTAAATAGAAAACTAGCACTACCGGAAACCGGTTAATTGCCGTGTGCTTGAGTGTTTGCCGAGAGCGAAGACACGGGCACACCGCAAAGAGCAATGTTGCCGAGTGCAATAAGCGCGACACTCGGCAAACGACAAACACTCGACACAATACAAAGTTTGCCGAGTGCCTCAGGTAGGACACTCGGCAAAATATAAAACGGCTCACGGCAAACATTAAGCACTCGGCAAATACAGCTACTTTCAGTTATCATCATCCTCCGTTAGATCTTTGCCGAGAGCTGCCGTTAGCACTCAGGCGAACATCAATCTTTGCCGAGTGTTTTAGGGTTCCACTCGGCAAACACTTACATTCTGTTCGGCTGGTTGGTACGGTACGGCTGGCTGGCTGATTGTTCTGAGAGAAAAACACTGCTGAATAGCTGGCTGGTGCTGGCTGGACCAGCCAGCCGAACTAGAGCCTTAATGTTTGCCGAGTGTATTTACACTGCACTTGGCAAACCAAAACAAAAAAAACTTCCTGTTTTGGCCTCCAAATTTTTTGTACACTTCACATACAATTTGGGGTATTCTATGTATAAATTTTGTATGTTTGTCTTTTTCTTTGCTACATTTAATCATTTTTTCTTTTTAATTGTATTTTCGAGGAATAATTGAATTTGAATTAGAAGTCATTCACAAAACGGAATAAAATTAATGCAAAGATGGATACTTGTTTATGAGCATACTGGGAAGCCTTATCTAGGAAATATATGGAATTTTTGTAGTTTCTGTTAACGAAATATGACCGCAAACATATGTTCGAGTTGTTTTAAAATTATATAAAATTGTAATGAGTTCCAAAAATCATGAGATTGGTCAAATTCTCTTGATATCATATGTGGATGCTCCGTAAAAAAAAATGGGAAGGTTTCACACATGTTGACACTTATGACCCTTACAAATCAAGACATCTCCGGAAGAAGATCAGAGTGTTGAGAAGGATTGGAGGCGTTTTGGGATCAAAGTCAAAGTGAAGTTGAGGTTTCACTTCAATATTTTTGTGCACACAAGCAACATCATAGATTGTGTCATTTCATATCTTGCAATTTTGTTTTTGATCCATTCGTAAACTTTACTATTTAAAATGACATATTTTGGATCTAAAATAGAACTACATGAAATAATGATCTAAAATTCGTGAAAGTGGTGAAATAAAATTTTGGAGTGAAAGTAGTGAAGTAAAGGATAGAAATTTAAATTTAAAAAGAAAAGCACCATATAAATTAGTGAAATTTAGAAAAAAAATAATTTGCCATGTGCCCATTGATGCGACACTCGGCAACTTGAGCTTTGCCGTGTGCTCGATTCAGAACACTCGGCAAACTGCTGTGTTTGCCGAGTGCATCGAATCAGGGGCACTCGGCAAACGGCTTCAACGACTATGACTTGGCCGCACCCGCGCCAGTCAAGCTCGGCCGCGCCACTCCTCCACTCCACTCCCTCCACTTCACTGACAGCACCCCGCCACCCGAGGCGTTGCCGCCGCCGCCTCCTGCTCCGGTGACCGTCACCGGCCGCGGCTCCCGACCCCAGCAAGGCTATCGCCGCTCCTGGGGCCGGCCCCAGCTGCTCAGGGCACTCGGCGGGCTCGCGCGGCGAACTAGCTCCCCAGCGAGCGCTCCGGCCCTGCCACCGCCCCTCCCAGCTCGGCCATTGACCCTCCCGGCGGCGGCAGACGGCCCCCAGCCGCTCCCGGCTCGGCCACAGCCGTCCCCGGCGCCGGCGCACTCGGTCGGCCGGCTCAGCCACCCCCGCGTCCAGCACCGGCGCGTGGCCCCGGCTTGGCCACCGACCCTCCCGGCAGCGGCGGCCGGCCCCAGCAGCTTTCGGCCCGGCCACAGCTGCCCCCGGCGCCGTCGCACTCGCCCAGCCACGGCGGCCAGCCCCAGACACCCCTGGCTTGGCCCCAGCCGGCCCTGGCCTGGTCACTACCGCCCCTGGCCGGCCGTAGCCGCTCCCGACTGGCCGCAGCAGCCCCCGGCCTGGCCCTAGTTGCTCCCGGCCCAGCCCCAGCCGGCCCTGCCCTAGCCACTGCCACCCCCGGCCGGCCGTTGCCGCTCCCGACTGGCCGCAGCAGCCCCCGGCCTGGCCGCCGCCGCTTCCGGCTCCGCAGCGCCACCCAGGCCGGAAACCGGCCACTTAGCTCTCCCGTTCGTGCCGCGCTGCCTTTGTTAGTTCCACTCCGTCGTCCGCACTGCCATGCCGCACATCTTCTGTGGCAACGAGCACTAAGGTATGCATTTTGGTGTCGGCCATCGTGTCGTTGTCTTGCAGGTTTTGGAAACCTCGCCGTGTAGGGAAGTTGTTGCCGAATTTTTGAATTGACATAAGTGTGGTTTTATGTGCAGGTTGGAGCTGTGGACGACTCCCTTGGCTTTGACAGCTTTTCATCCCACGTAGACAATCTACGTGTTGTGAGTTATCATTTCCCTTGCTCGTTTGCAATTCAGTTATTTGTGTAGGTTAGTCCGTCATGTAACCCAGTTAGTTAATCCGTCATGTAACCCAGTTAGGCGTCTCCATTCAAAAAACATACGGTTCGAAAGTATGCAGACTTCTGCATGTCTATAACCGTATCTCTTTCAAATTGTCCACGTTTTTTGGATAGCCCGAGGATGTTTTACTTATTGTCCATATCTTTCTAAGTACTTATGCTTATTGATTATGGCATATCTTTCTAAGTACTTATGCTTATTGCTTATTGCATATCTTTCTAAGTATTTATGCTTATTGCTTTACTCTATTCCAATGCAGGTGATTTAAGCAAGATGGTGGGCGGCAGTTTGAGGAAGGTAAAATCGCTCTACCAGAGACTTCGACCCAATGAAGCTGAGCCGTCGGGGACGAGGAGGAGCGGGAGCGGGAGTGGGAGCAGGAGCGGGACCAAGAGCAAGAGCATGCGGAATCTTCAGAGGGAACTACAGCTGCAGCAAGAGCGTGAGCGAGAGGAGGCGTGGGAGCATGAGCGTGTGCAGCAGGAGGAGGACAAGGAGGACGAGGATGAGGAGGAGGAGGAGGATGGGGAGGAGCATGAGAATAGGGAGGAGCAGGAGGAGCAGGGGAAGGATGCTGCGGATGGGGACGACGAGCAGGAGGAGGACTAGGGGGAGGATGCAGGGGGTTCTGGTTCGTCCGTAATCTGGTTGCGAGGCCCGTCTACCCTCCCGAGGCGACCGATACCTCTAGAGAGGCGCCCCATGATTCGACCCACGGAATCTGGTGCTAGGTATGCCACTTTTCATGTTATATCTACTTTTTCATTCGATACGTTGAAAATCATAATATATACTAATGTTGTCTTAATCACTTGAACAGGGGTTGGAAAATTGTTGTTCCAGGAGATCACAAGCGCCATGTCCATGGCATCCTTGGTATTTTGTGCAAGATGCACTTCCCCGGAATGTTTGACGTGGGTGGCCGGTCTCGACCGGCCTACAAATGGGAGGACTACACTACCGTCCCTGATGCAGAAGACCAGGACGGAAGGAAATTCCGTAACAAGGCGGAGCGGGTCACAACCGAGCTTTGGGTAAGTCTTTCTCACGTACATCGTATTCATTGCACATTCTTCAATTAATGACTTTTTCAGATGTGAGCAGGACTTCTTCGGATGTGAGGCGGGATATGAGGCCAAGGCGAAGGCTGCGGCTTACTAAACCTGCAGTAAGCTCGTGAGGGACATGCACTACAAGGCTCGTGTCCAAGCCATTGTGACATACAATGCTCACTTTCTTCGAGTGAAGATCAACAAGTGTTGACATCTACTAACGCCACCAAATATAACTATATAACTTTTAATGCGAGAGGCGAGATTAGAAGATGAATGGTAATTAATTAACTTGTCATTAGCAACTAGCCACTTTTCTATTACCAACATTCTTATGTAAGAACTAGGTTGTCATCCCTAATTGATAATGCTAAGAATAAATAAAGGTTTTATATATTAATCTATGTGACTAGACAGAAATATAAATATAAATAATATAAACTAAGATCAGTTCTGCAAGCGGACAGATAATTATACCATTGTAGCATTTTACCTAGCGAGTTCTACCAGGTTGTCGATCTATATTTATACCACTGGGAAGGACTAGAATAAACTTTAATATATTATATTGATAGTGATGGTATACAATGGATAAGTGACATTACCGATGTCATTTACTCTACTCATAACAGGTAGAGGTCACAAGGTAAATAAAGATAGAAGTGATAAGTATGATCAAACATCATAAGTAAAAGATAATCATCAGAGCACTTCTCTAGTCATAGTAATAGCTAGCCAACGGATAAACTAAAGAATTAATATCAAAGGTAATTCTATAACTACATCTCAATGAATAACTCTAATTAGTGCAATTACATCTATCAATCATTATTAGACTAATCCGATATCATAATCACATGCAAAGGGCATCATCTAGAAAGGATGTGAAACAGAGTCATCATCCAACTTCGCGACCGTGCCTGCTGGCCTACATACGGGGGTGGACTACAGAGGACTCAACGCAGCTGTGTTGACATCTACTAACATCGCCAAATATAACTATATAACTTTTAATGCGAGAGGCGAGATTAGAAGATGAATGGTAATTAATTAACTTATCATTAGCAACTAGCCACTTTTCTATTACCAACATTCTTATGCAAGAACTAGATTGTCATCCCTAATTAATAATGCTAAAAATAAATAAAGGTTTTATATATTAATATATATGACTAGGCAGAAATATAAATATAAATAACATAAACTAAGATCAGTTCTGCAAGCGGACAGATAATTATACCATTATAGCATTTTACCTAGGGAGTTCTACCAGGTTGTCGATTTATATTTATACCACTGGGAAGGATTAGGATAAACTTTAATCTATTATATTGATAGTGATGGTATACAATGGATAAGTGACATTATCGATGTCATTTGCTCTACTCATAACAGGTAGAGGTCACAAGGTAAATAAAGATAAAGGTGATAAGTATGATCAAGCATCATAAATAAAAGATAATCATCAGAGCACTCTCTAGTCATAGTAATAGCTAGCCAATGGATAAACTAAGGAATTAATATCAAAGGTAATTCTATAACTACATCAATGAATAACTCTAATTAATGCAATTACATCTAGCAATCATGGTTAGACTAATCCTATATCATGATCACATGCAAAGGGCATTATCTAGGAAGGATGTGAAACAGAGTCATCATCCAACTTCGCGACCGTGCCTGCTAGCCTACATACGGGGGGTGGACTACAGAGGACACAACGCAGCTGTCACCTACGCGATCTACCACATGACCCGGCACATCAGGGTGCACTCGCAGATAAACAAAATACCTAGACACCACGTCTACATATCGTTCATCATCGATCCATCGTACGCATGAAAAAAACGCTACACAAGCAATTACATGAATTCAATAAGATCAAACCAACTATACTAGACATATAATCAAAGTAGACAAGGACTATTGTAATCAAGAACATATGAATTATTAAGAACAATGTTTCCCTAATCATAATGAAGAATACAATAATAGAGAAAGAACTAAGATTATACCGAACTCTGTGCTCCAGACAGATGCCGGGGCTCCAGATCCACCGAAGAACTAAAACTCCTCTACTCTCTAATCTAACTAGGCTAGAACTATGAAATAGAAGGCTCTTGATGAACTAAGAAGCTCTTGATGGCTTGAGGACTTGATGCTTTGAATGAATGATACGTTTGTTTGCCTCCAGGGGGTCTGCCCCTTTATTTATAGCCCGATGGGATGAACGTGCGCCGTGGGATCAAACCGACTTGAAATAAGGGCCGAGTTGACGCCACAAAGGCGGCGGAAGAAGACTCCAGAAGGTGGGCCGAAACCCTAGCAGGGGGCACCAGCCGGCCCCACCCTGGCGCCGACTGGCCCCACCCTGGTTGGTCTCGGGCTCCGGTGCTTCTGGTGTGTTTCAGATGCTTCTAGTGTTCTCGTGATGATGTTTCCTTGGCGATTAAGTTACGTGGTAATCATGCTCTTTAACCCTTCTTTTATGCTTTTCTGGAATAGCCCCTGGAAAATACAGAACATGTAAAACTCTTGGAAACTGTCAGTTAAAACCCTAAACTAGTGTGTATTCATATATCCTTGGTGTTTAAAGTTCTAACAAAAGTTGACGTTATCCACCGTCAACAACACCCCCAAGCTTACCTATTTGCCAGTCCATTGGCAAACGAACTAAGCCTAATTACTAATGTAATTAGATCAGGAGTTGCTACAATGTTTTCATACTTTCCAAGTACACATGCTGCAAACATAGATTCTCCTCCGGATTAGACAAAACTGCTCTAACTTTTAAACTTACCCATTTTACCTTTAGGTAAGGGGCTTTACCATTCTTGCCTTAGTCTTGAGTAATTGAGAGAAAGAATAATCAAGTCTTGTACTATGTAGCAAATTCTTCATAGTACCAATATCCCGGAGTTTTATAAGTTTTCAAAATAAAACTCAGAGCTGTAATTGCATGACACCCTCAAGTCTCTCAGTATATATGGTATTTGTGGATCTCATTTAAGGCATTAATGTTATGCCTTCCTATAACTAGGGATTATAGTGGAGTTCATAGGAGTGGCAATAACAAGGTTTAAGCATACTTGCAATTCATATGTTGTAAAGTCAAACTAATGGATCCACAGAGAATCGAGGCATACAATCAAACCAAGATGTGCATGTGTATGGAATATGGTGGATAGGTGTATATGTAATATTTAGTGGCTATTCCTAATTCTACTTTTACTCTTTGAAAATGATTCACTCTCCTTCGTAACTTAGAGGAACACATGGGCTATCTTTATTCTTTCTCTCTTCTCTCTTCTTTTTTTTCATTCGGAAGGCGGGCATCTAGTACCCATTGTTTTAATGCTAGGGCACTTGTCCATCGTTTACTCTCTTTTTATATTTTTGCATAGCCATATGTATCCTTTGAATATGAATAACTGGAGAGATAATAATAATAATAAGAATTTAGAGCAATTATATCAAGGCTGTCCTATGGGATTTATATGTTTGGGTGTTTACTCCTAGTGCAGGAGAAAATATTTTTATGATGAACATAGATAAAAGTGGAAATGGTTGCAATTACTCCTAGGGTAGGAATAATGCATATGTGCTGAAGCGTGTACGTAATCTTGATTTTAAAAGCATGACAAGACTCTCATATGGTATTCAACAAAGGTTGACTGAACTCAATGTAAAGCAAGTAGCATAAAAAGGGTTTTCCTATCTTTAGATGTGTCATATATAACTTTGGTAGGAATTCATACTTTGTCATACAAGAGCTCATCATGTAGATTTTAAATTTTTGAAATAAATTTTCAGAACTTAGTAATGCTAGGAATAAGATAAATAGTAGCCTAACTTTCATGAATCATATCAGTCAATCACCTAGACTTAGCTCAAACATATGCCTCCACAAGTTTCAGGTTCAGAGTAAATTCTTAAGTTAAAACAGCAATATCTAAAACTCAGGAGAATTTAAGTTTAACAACTAGGCATTTGAAAAGTATTGTGACAGAGCAACTATTTATCATCTCCAAGATAAAATTTTAATGTTAATAAATTTTTAATTTATTCTAGCCTAGACCGACTCTAAACTGTAATATAGATAGATATTTATTTGGTTTTCGAATTTTATCTTACTAGCTAACTCACGCGAAAAAGCGATATAGTAATAACGATAATAAGATAAGGAAACTTATACTTAGCTGGATTTCAATTGGAGGGTGTCCAGCCCCCAAGCTTGATGTTTGACAGGGTCGTTGATGTTGCAGATTGAGTGATCCTTCTGAGCTGTGTATCGGCAGTGTAAGGGACGTCGGATTGACTAGCTCCTTGATCTTGTGTTGTCCTGATAACTAGGAGATGCTCCTCTCCAAGCTTGATGTCTGCAATACTTGGTGCTTGAATGATCTTCAGAGCGAGTTGGTTAGTAGCAATCCTAATGGGTGCCACTAATAGACTCTCTCTCATTAGTCATAATATTATTCCTGCATAATTATACTCCAACAAGAAAACCAAAACTCGATGCTCGAATTATCAAGGGGTTACCGGTCAGCCAATGAGCACTTTGATTATTCTTTGAGTTGATATTAATAAATTTTAGTAGGATTCAAACAGGATTCTCTTTTTGGGGTTTTCTAAGTTTCTTATGTAGCAATAAAAAAATGTATGCATGCTAATAATAATTTTTATGCCACCATAGGGAATATTTATTTCCATGGGTTTGGGATTTTCATAATGCAACAAAGTAAATATAGATCATTATTTTTATTTTTATTTTTATGCCACCACAGTAAATATGCCTACAGGGTTACCATAGGTTCATTCACATGAGGCTTTAATATTTATGATGCAGTAAATAAAGCAGTAAATATTTTTGTTGGTTTATTGGTTTATTATTTTAATATGCAAAAATGTTGTATTAATAAATATGCTAAGCAAAATTACTAATGAATGCTAAATTAATTAGATAACTACCATTCTAACCTTATGGCTAGGGTATGGAATTTAAAGTCTACCGACAGGACTTAGATAGAGGAGAGTACTTACTCGGTAGGTTCATTGTCTGAGGTTACCTCAGTCAATTCCCCATTTTGCGGTGGTGTAGCAGGTGCTTTTTCTTTCTCCTTCCATCTCTTTTCTGTCTCTTCTGCTTCTCTCTTTTCTAGCTCTAGCTCTTCCTTGAAGCTTCTCTTTCATCTCTCATTATCCATTCTTCTACTTGTGCCTGGATCTCTTCTTTCTCTGTCTTAGCAATCTGTTCCATCCTTTCAGCTTTTCGCTTCCCATTCACTCCAACGTGGTGCCTAGTACGGCTTCTTCTTGCTCCTTATAGCAGTCTTCATACTTCACAGTCTTGCCAGAGAACTCCTTCCATCCACAGTGAGGCTGGGCAGCCTGATGGTGGGCTTGGCGTTTCCTTCTGTTGCGTTGCTTCCTGATCCGATGTAGATGATAGCATTGGCGGTGTAGAGGAACGGTCTTCCCAAAAGAATAGGCGATTCATCATCTCCCTGCGTGTCAAGAACTAGAAAATCTGTGGGTATATATTTATTTTGAATTCTTACCATGACGTCCTTGACTACGCCTTCAGGGAATCTCAGTGATTGGTCTTCCATCTGCAACTGAATATATATTGGGTATAATGGTAAATCATCAAATAATTCATCATATACCGTTTTTGGACATTACGTTGACGCCTGATCCAGTGTCGCAGATGGTGTCGGGAAAAGTGATGTCTCTGATTGTGCATTCGACGATTGGTACACCTGGGTCACCTTTCTTTGTTGGAAATGGTTTTGGGAGCATATGATCATTTTCTGTGTTGATGGCATTGATTAGCATGAGCAGTTCCTTCAGGTACATGCTGGGGCTTGTTCTTCCTCCATCTTCTATTGTTCTTCTTCTTGGGTGCTGGTTGTTGTTGCTCTTCTTGTTGATGGAATTGCCTTCGGGACTGCTGGATTCTTGAGGATGCGGTTTTTGAATGAAAATCTCTCCTTCTTGTCTTTGATGGAGAGGACAATCTTGGCATGTTCCGCATAGATGATGGCTTTAGTTGTGCATAAGAATGGTCGTCCCAAGATAATGGGTGCCTTCTCATCTGCTCCAGTATCCATGATCACAAAGTCAATTGGGACATATGATTGCCCCACTCTGATAACAGCTTCTTCTAGTACTCTCTCAGGGTAGCAAATGGATTGATCTACAAGCTGCAAACGCATATCTGTGTACAACAAAGGATCATCTAAAATTTTCTCATAGATTACCTTAGGCATTATGTTGACACTTGCGCTGAAATCGCAGATAGCCTCTGGAAAGTTGTGACATCCTATAGAGATAGAAATCACAGGTCTTCTAGGGTCTCCTATCTTCTCATGTAGTGAGTGATCTATCCACTGTATATCTGCAGGCTCAATTTGGTATTATGTTGCATTGTGAATATCAACAAGGTTAGCAGTTTCTAAATCCTCCGGCTGGCCCGGAATTTTACTTTTCTCAAATGGAGGGACAGCAGCAGCTAACTGAGCTAATTGTGATTCTAACATTTTATTAAAGTTGTGCTGATTCTTTATAGCAGAAGCAAAGGTATCCATTCTGGTATTTATATTTTCTAAAGTTTTATCAATCTAGGCTACCTTTCTAGACATTTGATCTAACAATTTAGATTGACCAGCAACTAAATCTCCTAGAGGCAGAAGATTGTAATTATTGTAATTATTACCTTGGTTGTTACCTTGGTAATTACCTTGTCGAGGTTGCTGATTCTATCCTTGGTTTGGCTGGTTCCATCCTTGATTTTGCTGAGGACGATAGTAGATGTTGTTGTCGATGAAGTTCACATCCTCTTGCAACGTAGGGCAGTTGACAGCTAAATCTCCGTAATCTCTACATTCTTCACAGGTCATGTGGGAATCATTGATATGCATGACTTCCTTCTTCTCTATGTCGAGCTTCTTCATGATGAGGTCTAGCTTGGCAGTGACCATGTCAGTCTTCTTCAGATGATGGATGCCTCCTCCACTCTTGCAAGGTTGAGTACGTTCTTCATTACAGCTTGAATTTGAGGCCATCTTCTCAACAAGTGCTTGAGTTTCTGGAAGCTTAAGTGACAGGAAAGCTCCTCCAGCTGCAGCATCTATAGACTCACGGGTGCTTGAGATAAGCCCGTGGTAGAAGGTCTGCAATAGTAGTCAATCCTCTATCCCATGATGAGGATAGTCTTCAATATAGTCTTGGAATATCTTCCATGCTTCAGTGAATGATTCATCATGTTGCTGTTGAAAACTTGAGATTTTGCCATTTAGAGCATTTGTCTTGCCTGTAGGAAAGAACTTTGCCAGAAAAGTAGTTGAGCGTCGGTCCCATGTAGTGTTCTTGTCTTTGTTGGCGTAGAACCACTGCTTGGCTTTCCCCAAAAGTGAAAATGGGAAAAGACGGAGTAAAATAGCATCTCTTGGTACTCCTCTAATCGTGAAGGTGCTGCAAATCTCTAAAAAGTGTTGTAATTGTGCACTTGCATCTTCATGAGCTTTTCCACAAAACTAGCTGGCTTGAACCATGGTGATAAGAGCAGGCTTGAGCTCGAATCCATTCTCCCCAGTATTGACTACTGGTCCAGTCCGGATGTTTTCTGTTGTTGGGGCAGAGAACTCGCGCAGTGTCTTCTCAACCATGTCTTCAAACACAGGAGATAAATCTTCTCCTAAGTGTTCTTCTTCCAATATTGGAGCTGGCTCCTTTGATAAACTAGCTCGAGAAACGATGGGTGTTTTTCATAGTGATTCGGGATCTTCCCTCGTCTCTACAAACTTCTTTCTTCTCAGGAGTTTCTCTGGATCGTCAATATAATTATTTGGAAGAGAAAAACCATTCATTCATCACTCTGCATAAGATAATCAAATGATAAAAAACAAGGGTGTGACTGTTTGAGTTAGAGATCAATCGGTAATACAATCTTATCCATTATGTATAGATATGCTATCAATATTTCCTAAGTTTAATGTGCCTTCCCGGCAACGGCGCCAAAAATGCTTATTGACATCTACTAATGTTGCCAAATATAACTATATAACTTTTAATGTGAGAGGCGAGATTAGAAGATGAATGGTAATTAATTAACTTGTCATTAGCAATTAGCCACTTTTCTATTACCAACATTCTTATGCAAGAACTAGGTTGTCATCCCTAATTAATAATGCTAAGAATAAATAAAGGTTTTATATATTAATCTATATGACTTGGCAGAAATATAAATATAAATAATATAAACTAAGATCAATTCTGCAAGCGGATAGATAATTATACCATTGTAGCATTTTACCTAGAGAGTTCTACCAGGCTGTCGATTTATATTTATACCACTGGGAAGGACTAGGATAAACTTTAATCTATTATATTGATAGTGATGGTATACAATGGATAAGTGACATTACCGATGTCATTTGCTCTACTCATAACAGGTAGAGGTCACATGGTAAATAAAGATAAAGGTGATAAGTATGATCAAGCATCATAAATAAAAGATAATCATCAGAGCACTCTCTAGTAACAGTAATAGCTAGCCAATGGATAAACTAAGGAATTAATATCAAAGGTAATTCTATAACTACATCAATGAATAACTCTAATTAATGCAATTATATCTAGCAATCATTGTTAGACTAATCCTATATCATGATCACATGCAAAGGGCATCATCTAGGAAGGATGCGAAACAGAGTCATCATCCAACTTCGCGACCGTGCCTGCTGGCCTACATACGGGGGGTGGACTACAAAGGACTCAACTGCAGCTGTCACCTACGCGATCTACCACACGACCCGGCACATCAGGGTGCACTCGCAGATAAACAAAATACCTAGACACCACGTCTACATATCGTTCATCATCTATCCATCGTACGCATGAATAAACGCTATACGAGCAATTACATGAATTCAATAAGATCAAACCAACTATACTAAACATATAATCTAAGTAGACAAAGACTATTGTAATCAAGAACATATGAACTATTAAGATCAATGTTTCCCTAATCATAATGAAGAATACAATAATAGAGAAAGAACAAGAATTATACCGAACTCCGTGCTCCAGACAGACGCCGGGGCTCCAGATTCGCCGAAGAACTGGAACTCCTCTACTCTCTAATCTAACTAGGCTAGAACTATGAACTAGGAGGCTCTTGATGAACTAGGAGGCTCTTGATGGCTTGAGGACTTGATGCTTTGAATGAATGATGGGTTTTTGCCTCCAGGAGGTTCTGCCCCTTTATTTATAGCCCGGTGGGATGCACATGCGCCGTAGGATCAAACCAACTTGAAACAAGGGCCGAGATGACTCCACAAAGGCGGTGAAAGAAGACTCCAGAAGGTGGGCTAAAACCCTAGTAGGGGGCACTGGCCGGCCCCACCCTGGTGGCTCTCGGGCCCCGGTGCTTCGGGTGTGTTCCAGATGCTTCTACTGTTCTCGTGATGATGTTTCCTTGGCGGTTAAGTTACGTGGTAATCAAGCTCTTTAACCGTTCTTTTATGCTTTTCTGGAATAACCCCTGAAAAATACAGAACATGCAAAACTCATAGAAACTGTTAGTTAAAACCCTAGACTAGTGTGTATTCATGTATCCTTTGGTGTCTAAAGTTCTAAAAAAAGTTGACGTTATCCACCGTCAACAAGCTATCACCTACGCGATCTACCACACGACCCGGCACATCAGGGTGCACTTGTAGATAAACAAAATACCTAGACACCATGTCTACATATTGTTCATCATCTATCCATCGTCCGCATGAATAAACGCTATACGTGCAATTACATGAATTCAATAAGATCAAACCGACTATACTAGACATATAATCAAAGTAGACAAAGACTATTGTAATCAAGAACATATGAACTATTAAGAACAATGTTTTCCTAATCATAATGAAGAATACAATAATAGAGAAAGAACTAGAATTATACCGAACTCCGTGCTCCAGACAGACGCCGGGGCTCCAGATCCGCCGAAGAACTAGAACTCCTCTACTTCTAATCTAACTAGGCTAGAACTATGAACTAGGAGGCTCTTGATGAACTAGGAGGCTCTTGATGGCTTGAGGACTTGATGCCTTGAATGAATGATGGGTTGATGCTTTCAGGGGGGTCTGCCCCTTTATTTATAGCCCGGTGCGATGCACGTGCGCCGTAGGATCAAACCAACTTGAAATAAGGGCCGAGATGACTCCACAAAGGTGGCGGAAGAAGGACTCCAGAAGATGGACCGAAACCCTAGTGGGGGGCCGGCCTGGCACCACCCTAGTGGGTCTCGGGCCCCGGTGCTTCGGGTGTGTTCCAGATACTTCTAGTGTTCTCGTGATGATGTTTCCTTGGTGGTTAAGTTACGTGGTAATCATGCTCTTTAACCCTTCTTTTATGCTTTTCTGGAATAGCCCCTGGAAAATACAGAACATGCAAAACTCATGGAAACTTTCAGTTAAAACCCTAGACTAGTGTGTATTCATGTATCCTTAGGTGTCTAAAGTTCTAACAAAAGTTGACGTTATCCACCGTCAACAACAAGACTACTGCAAGAAACATGAGCCTGACCCGGGAACAATACATGCAGGTATATTTAGAACTTTAGTACTTCACGCTTAACAAACATTCTTTATATGGAATATAATTGATGACATGTAGGTACCTCCATGGTGGTGCGCCCAGCATCTCCAGTGCCTGGAAGAGATGGTGAACAAGAGGTGCGGCGCCGAGTGGGAGGAGATGCACAACGCCTGCAGGGAGCGGCACCTGATGATGCAAGGTGTTGCACACCATCAAGGCAACCGTACCCTCGACGAATACGTGGCTGCATGGGTACGCGAATGCATTTCTTTATTACATCGCTCAATTGTGCATCATTTGTAACCATCTTGCCGCTTTTCGCAGTCGGCGGCACATGGTGGCCAGCCTTGCTCCCAGTTGAAGGCCTGGACTTTGACCCACAAGGGGAAGGCGACGTCCGATGTCGATTACAATCCGGAGGACCCGCCTTCAGCATACAGCAATGCAACTGTCCACAGCCGCCTCACTGAGTACATAGAGATGGCGAAGACGATCCATGGGGAGGAGTACGATCCGACGACCCAAGACCTTGATGGAGAAGTGTTGGCGGTCCTTATCAACTAAAATACAACATAATTTTAATACTAAAACAAATAGAAGGTAGGGCTTTTATCTAATCTTTTCATGAGTTTTGTTGTGTATCTGACATGCAGGTCTGACACGTGGAAATGCATAAAATTCACAAGAAAGTGCACTTCCAGGAAGCGTATTCAGAAAAGGCGCAAACCAAGGAAAACAAGAAAGCCCACCTCAACAATGAACTGGATCCATCCGTAACCACGGGAGAGGTCCAGGCCCAGGGAGCAACCGACCACCCGAAGGCGGTGGCCAGATGGACCAGCCAGGGTACCGGCCGCCCCCGGGACCGGCCGCACCCCTAGGTGGGGCCTCTCGGGCCTAGTTTTCTTCTGGCGATTGTAGGGCGGTTCCCCAAGGACGGTCCCATCTACAATCAACACAGATAGGAAAGTGGAAACCGCCCTTTGGAGGTCGGTTTGGGTCCTTCCATGTGGAGATGATCCTTTTGCATAGAACCCCCTCCTCTCAAGCTATAAAAGGAGGCCTCCTCTCTACACCTATTCATCAATTCATTCACCAACACAAGAGGTCACAATGTAGAGAGGAAGATCAAGCTCCATTCCATTAGCTTATAGCTAATCCAGTATAGGGAGTGAGAGATGGACAAGAGCTGGAGAAAGAGCGGAGTCGAAGCTGTTCTGCCTCCGGGTGGACGAAGTGCCGGGCTTGTCGGCTCTCGATCCAACTTGTACCTCTACGATCGTCATGCTACTTGAAGTAAGAAGTTCGTGTTCAACTTTAGGTTTCATTCATTAAGCATGTTACTTTCATAAAGCTACTTATTTGTGGGATCGTCGTTCGTCCTTTGGATGGATGCTCTAGTAAGAGGACTCCTGATAGAGACGGATGTTCCTGTACGCCGCTAGAGTAGTAGTCGCCTTCGTAGACGTCGTGTCTAGGTCGGAGTCTACCTTCGTATGTTGCGCGCGCCCACGGGCAAAGGGGTAGGTGGCAGGTGGTGACAGCCCTGTCCACTCGTACCAGCATCCCCCCACATTCGGATGCGGAATGGCGCTGATACTGGTATCGCCTGACAGACCAGGTGCGTCAGTGGGCCTGAAGCAAGCAAGTAGTGGGGAAGTTTCCATCGCTTATATGCGTTTGACCTTAGAAGAACCTCTCTACCCTAAGCTATCCCTTCCGTCTCTTCTGAGTAAACTAGTTTAAGAGACTAAGTACAAAGACTGTTCCTCTGGAAAATTACGATACCCTTAATACTTCGGGGTGAAGGCTATAACGGTACTTCCATGCGCTTGCGGACTTTTCTGCTGACGCTAAGAAGCGCCAACAAGCTTTCTAGTGCCGTTGCCGGGGAATGGTTATCGTATTTATCTCCGAACCTAGTTCACCCGTGTATCCTTGTGTTTTATCAAAAAAAATCTATTATCTTTTCTTTTTATAAAAACAAAATATTCCTTTTATCCGATCCTTTCACCATGAAGACAGCTCCAAATTCAAAATTCTTCTGCTTCAAAGGGGGAGTTCTTTGAACCATATTCTTTTTCAAAACCAAAATTTCCATCCAGTTATGAACTCCACCCAAGATTCAAAGCTATAGTTTGGACAAAACCCTTCTTTGGTCACGACAATGAAAATTCTTTTGACCACTTGCAAAAATTCGAGGAATTGTGTTCATGCCTAAGCATTCCTGGCATGACACAAGAAATTCTTAAGTGGAAGTTGTTTCTGTTCTCCCTCAATGGGAGGCAAAAGAACAGTACACTGATGCCGTAGAAAGTGCGAATAGAGAATGGGATGAACTTAAGATTAAGTTTTATCTTGCATTCTTACCCATGTCTCGTATCGCCGCTCTACCAAGGGCAAACCTCGACTTTGAGCAAAACAAGAAGGAGTCCATAGGTACAGCCTAGGCTAGGTTTACAATGTTTATACATGCTGACCTAGACTTGTCTTTATCTGGTAATGTGCTTTTGCATATCCTTTGTTCGGATCTAGACATAGATGCTGCCCTATGCTTTGACATAACCGTTGGAGGGCCGTTTTCATAAAAACCATGACGGAATAGAGGAAAACCCTTGTTTACATCCTAGAGAAGCACACTTCTCCCATCATCGTACCCAAACGCCTCCATACAAGGGCATGTCAAGTTTTGAAGAGACGTCAGCAGACGAATCCTTTCCCTTGCCACCCTTCGATTCGTCTGTTGAGCCCTCACCCGAACCACGAACACCGAAGGAAGGAATGTTTTATCCTTCGGAGTTCGCTATCAAAATTCGAGGATTATGGCAGAACTTCGAAATATTTCTTGGCACAAAATTCTGACATTTCTTAGAAAGTCTCCCCTAATGCGGAGTCATCGAAAGTACGGTTGTTGCTTGTTGGAAGTGAAATGTTCTTCTGAAGAAATTCAGATTCTTTCACCTCCCACAACCATGTCTTGCTCATTAAGGGGCGACTTCCGTGAAAGCCCTACACAACCTCACAGTTGGGACTACTTTCATTCCAGCGGAAACCCTTTTAGGGCCATATGCCGCTAGTCCCGACCGACAAACTTTTCAGAAGTTCATCCGGACTCATCTTTGAGTTTTGTGGGATTGTTAGGGTTGTGCCATTAGAAATCAATGAAACCGAAGTTTCTTATACTTCCTCATCTATGCCATCCTCGATTTTGATCTTCTCATAGGGCACCCTCTTGAAAATCTCATTTATATATATAAAAAAAGAAGGGAGCCCCGATGAGAAGTTTGAAAGTTTTGCTTCTGCCAGCCATAGCACTTGCTTGAAAACCTAAAGGCGAAGCAAAGCTACTTGTTCGAGCATGTGAATCCTTCTCCTGCGCCCGTGCTCAAACAAGATGCATGTCCCTCTGGCCATCAAGAATATTGTTCTTGATAATGGTCAAGGTTAAGTGATCATCCTCCATGATATATCTTTTGAGAATGAAAACTTCCGTGCCATGGACATGCCCGAAGCAACAACTCTAGAGCCAAGAAGGGGCCCGCTAACAAGCATGGCTTTGAGGTCCCTCACGTTTAGTTTGTTTCGCTTCGGACCACCTGCTTCTACGAGGATCTCGCAACCATCTCTTAATTCTAGTTGTTCAACTTTTTGAGAGAATGGTTGTGAATGCTTATGTTTGTCATGAACATTGCAAATCCCGTAGTAGTACGATGGTGCGTACCTTGCAACTTGAATATTAATGCCTATGATTGGTGGTAAAGCTGGGAACTACACCACCATTGATTGCTGCAAGAAGAAGTTCCCACGGTCAAGCTTAAGACCATAACTTAAGCACTGTCGGGAGATAACCCGGATTATCCTAAAAATATATATATGTATATATTTTATTATTATTATTACTATTATTATTTTCAAATATATATATATATCTTCTTTAAATGGTGAGGGCATGTTGTCAAGTTAGTATGCACCTTCGGGTATGTCGCTAACCATTTCAGGAAAGATTAAGAAGAACTCGAGTCATATGGTGCTTGACGACATGGAACGACATCAACTACAAAAGCTTGATGCACTCCTAGGTAATGGAACACACTCGTAAGAAGGCCCTAACTCTGCACTTGACTTTTATGCAAAAGTCCTAGTGTGAGGGAGGACGGTGAGAAACCCAAGTTCCTATGCACACCAAAGGGTCATTCAAAAAATCATGATGAAGATGTTAGCCTCGCCTTGCAAAAAAAAGAAGAGAGAGTTAAAATATATATATTGAAAAAAGAGAGAGAGATGATATAAAAAAGAGGGAAGAAAAAAATGGATGAAAGAAAAAAAAGAAGAGAGATGAGGGAGACTAAAAAAAGAAAAAAAAAAGAGAACTAAAAAAAAGATTGGGAGTCACCCTCTTCTGAACCTTTGCTAGTATCATCAAGGCCCATGGCCCATGCTCATTGATGTGTGTGTGGCCTGGCTTCGGAGATCACCTGAGCAGAACCATCATGCTAGCTGCAACAACAACTTCAACGCCTCATACATATATGTTGCCGGTACATATACTCAGGTGTGCGAAGGTAAATAAATAGTTCACCAACTTCTTATAATTGTCTTCATTTGATCATACAAATTCATGCTTCCTTTGCTTATGTTATAAACTCTGGTTTGGGTGTAGTCTTATAAGGTACATCCATAGGTCTTTTTTAAATTAAGCATGGTGCTTAGGTTAAAATGGCCTTCTTTGATCAAAATTTGACATGGTGTTGAAATTTGATCAATGAACTTTGAGTTGTTGACATAATCAATAAAAGTAATCTGATATGGAGATAGACCAAGGCATATCTTTCTCTGCCTCTTTATCTTGGCTTTGTTTATAAAAAGTTGAGTGAACAAGTTTTCAATAAAACTAATAAAGAAATAATAATAATAATAATATCTTTCTTGCTCTCTGGTCTTATAGCCAATAGAGTCCTTGCTTATTGTTGTTGCTCTTGTTTTATTTTCTTTTTATCAAAATAAAGCAAGTACAAGAATAAGTGTGGGGGAGATCTCTCAAGCATACCTAACACACCTTCAAGATCTCCCCTGCACGTTGCACAACACCGAGTGACTCATCACGCAACAAGGACAGGACACATGACCTCCATAAACCTCCTTCAATCTTCAACGGTGGTTTGTGCACCTTTACCCTCAGCATCTTCCTAAGTTCTGAAGTTTTAAATCTAATAATCTAAAAATGCAAAACTTCTGACACGCCATCTCCATGCTATCCTTTGATAAAATTTGCATACTCCTTATTCCTCGCCAACATTCCTATAACTTGTGAACAACTATCATAGGGACCCCATGTTGTTTAAGTAATTAAAGTATGTGATATAGCTGGATGATTTGAACCTTGCTCTTTTTATGATGGACTTGGGATTTATTTTACAAAATCAAAATGAGATGGCATGTTCCTCAATGATAATGAATCTCCCACCAAGGCTATACGACATGTTTAACTTCTGCAAACCTTTAGTCTTATGCTGCTTGTCGGATCATTGAGTTTTGTCAAATTGTTGTGACCTATGTGAGATTATGGTCATGCACCCATGATTGAGGTTCACACGCACCCACCAATAAAATGCCGACTCTTACACTAAGAGTTGCGCACAACATGCACCCTGTCATCCACCAAAAAACACCAACTCTTACCCTAAGAGTTGTACACTCTTCCACCAAATAAAAATGCCGACTCTTATCCTGAGAGCCGCGCATTTGTTATCCACCAAATAAAAATGCTGACTCTTACCCTAAGAGTCGCGCATTCATCCTCCACCATATAATTACTCCTCGCATTCCATCCTAACATCTTTCCATTCAAAGTTTGCATTAAGAAGAGATATGGGCTATGTTAAAGAACAAAAGTATGCCAAGGGGCACCAAAAAAAAGAGAAAAAAGAGAAAGATATATATACATGCCAAGGGGATGAGAAAAAAATTTGCAATAAACAAATGGGAAAGTCCAAAGCCCCGTTCAAGCAAAAATATATATATGAATATTTCCTTTTATAGCCCATACTTTTCAAAGAATCATCCATCTATCCAATAAAGAGAGTCATGATGCATGGAGTACCAAAAATAATTAGAATTAGGAATCATCTTCCATGCCACACACTTGCACATCTCAATCTAGTGTATGACTTGTATCTCCGTGTGGTTCGGTTTTTTACTTAACAATATATGTGATGCAAGTATGCCTACTTTCATACCTACCCAAAACTCCACTCAAAAGCTTTAGAGATGGGTTATGAAAGAAGGCAATTCCAAAATGCCTTGGTGAGGAACCAGGCACATATATGAGCGATTTGAGAGTATCATTTGAGGAGCAAGGCTATCTTTTCTTTTTCAAAAAAAAAATCTTATAAGAACCCAAGTTTCTGAGCTAACTGATGCAAGGGGATTTGAATCCATGTTGTTCCATTATTCAATTACTCAAGAAAATAGTGGTAGACAATTTGAAGTTCACAAGTCCAGGTGAATGCTTGGAATAATTTGTATGCAGATCTTTTTAAGGAAGATGAACCCATTTGGTCCTTAGCACTTTCCTCGAGGACGAGCAAAGGACCAAGTGTGGGGGAGTTGTTGGCGGTCCTTATCAACTAAAATACAACATCATTTTAATACTAAAACAAATAGAAGGTATGGCTTTTATCTAATCTTTCCACGAGTTTTGTTGTGTATCTGACATGCAGGTCTGACACGTGGAAATGCATAAAATTCACAAGAAAGCGCACTTCCAGGAAGCGTATTCAGAAAAGGCGCAAACCAAGGAAAACAAGAAAGACCACCTCAACAATGAACTAGATCCATCCGTAACCACGGGAGAGGTCCAAGCCCAGGGAGCAATCGACCACCCGAAGGCGGTGGCCAGATGGCCCAGCCAGGGGACCGGCCGTCCCTGGGATCGGCCGTACCCCCGGTGGGGCCTCTCGGGCCCAGTTTTCTTCTAGCGGTTGTAGGGCGGTTCCCCAAGGACGGTCCCACCTACGATCAACATAGATGGAAAGTGGAAACCGCCCTTTGGAGGTCGGTTTGGGTCCTTCCATGTGGGGATGATCCTTTTGCATAGAACCTCCTCCTCTGAAGCTATAAAAGGAGGCCTCCTCTCTACACCTATTCATCAATTCATTCAAACACAAGAGGTCACAATGTAGAGAGGAAGATCAAGCTCCATTCCATTAGCTTATAGCTAATCTAGTATAGGGAGTGAGAGAGGGACAAGAGCTGGAGAAAGAGCGGAGTCGAAGCAGTTCTGCCTCCGGGTGGACGAAGTGCCGGGCTTGTCGGCTCTCAATCCAACTTGTACCTGTACGATCGTCTTGCTACTTGAAGTAAGAAGTTCGTGTTCAACTTTGGTTTGATTCATTAAGCATGTTACTTTCATAAAGCTACTTGTTTGTGGGATCGTCGTTCGTCCTTTGGACGGATGCTCTAGTAAGAGGACTCCTGATAGAGACGGATGTTCCTGTACGCCGCTAGAGTAGTAGTCGCCTTCATAGACGTGGTGTCTAGGTCGGAGTCTACCTTCGTATGTTGCGCGCGCCCACGGGCAGAGGGGTTGGTGGCAGGTGGTGACAGCCCTGTCCACTCGTACCACCATCGCCCCATGTTCGGACGCGGAATAGCGCTGATACTGGTATCGCCTGGCAGACCAGGTGCGTCAGTGAGCCTGAAGCAAGCAAGTAGTGGGGAAGTTTCCATCGCTTATATGCGTTTGACCTTAGAAGAACCTCTCTACCCAAGCTATCCCTTCCGTCTCTTCTGAGTAAACTAGTTTAAGAGACTAAGTACAAAGACCGTTCCTCTGGAAAATTACGATACCCTTAATACTTCGGGGTGAAGGCTACAACTGGTACTTCCATGCGCTTGCGGACTTTTCTGCTGACGCTAAGAAGCGCCAACAAGAAGTCATCATGAGGGTGGGAGGAGGCAAGAAGCATGGTCGGTACAGGATTGGTGACAACATTGTGGATCCGATCAGTACTCCTACTCTCTCCCAGATTCGAACAAGGAGCACGAGCTCAATCCCGGCCATATGCCCATGGCCAAACACTTCAACGGCCCAGATCACGGAGCTCCAGGTTATTTATGTTACATTCGTCGTTCATTGATTTCTGTATACCTTTGCTTTTGCATTCTAACTATCGGGCGAAATATTGCAGGCTAGGGTAAACGCATTGGAGGAAGAGCAACGACAGAGGGACGAGGCCGAGCGGCTGAGGGTTGAAGCCGAGCGGCAGAGGACATAGCAGATGTTTCAATGGATGCAAACTTTTAGTGAGAGGATGGGTCAGCCTTTGCCACCAGAGCTAATGCCTCCTCCCATGTCTACTCCGGTGAGTTTGCCTTCTCTACATCCATCATCTGTGACTCATTTATGTTCATGGCAACTTAGAAATGATCAAAAGCCTTAAGTTCAATGTGACAGAATGTTTTAGTTTTCATACTTAAACTTTAGACCGTTTCTGATAAATGTAATCTCTAATCTTGTGCAGAGGCAATCGGCGGCTTCCAATGATCCGAATGATCCTCGCAACCCATCACCATAGACCGGCTGGCCATCTTGGTGAATAATGCTTGTTATGTGTTTCACCTATGGATTTGTTTTTTCGTTATGTGGTGGACATCGGTTACTATGTGATGCACTTGTGGATGTGGCTGGCACTTGTGTTGCACTTGTGTGATGCACTTGTGGATGTGGATGACATCATTATGTGATATATTGTGGATTGTATTGTGATATTTGTGCTATATTGTTGACATGAGTGACATTAGTTATGGACTATATTGTGTATTGTTTTTTTGCTTGAGTGTGGTGCAAAAAACAAATTAAAACCACACTGGATGTAGCATTTGCCGAGTGCTATAGCCAGGGCACTCGACAAAGAGGCTGAATAGGTGATTCTGGGAAAGCTGTTTGCCGAGTGCACAGGCCATAGCACTCGGCATACGCCTGACGTTTGCCGAGTGCCAAGGTCATGGCACACGGCAAACCTCAGCCTATATGCCGAGTGCCTATGACATAGCACACGGCAAACGTCAGGGGTATGCCGAGTGTCCTGCAGAGAGGCTCACGGCAAACACGTCCTTTATGCCGAGTGTCCACCGTTACAGCACTCGGCAAATCATGTTGTTACCGTTACGGATGAAAACGGACGGAAACGTTATCATAATACGGAAACGGGTGTCATAATATGGAAAACGGACGGATGGAAACGGAATATTTTTACATTTTAGTGATTAAAGAGTATAAAAAATAATTGAAAATGGTTGTGAAACCAATTAAAACCGATAATTTTTTATGTTTTGGGATTTTTTCGGAAATTATCAGAAATAGTATTATAATACGGAAAACGGACGAAAACGGGATTTTATCCGTCCGTTTTCATCCTTAGTTACCGTAACCACTAACGTTCCAAACTTTTTTTTGCCGAATCTAACCTAGGACACGGTAAACTTTTTGTCGAGTTCCCTAGAAATGGCACTCGGCAAACTCTAGTTGCCGTTACCCTAGTTGGCGAGTAATCTATGCCGTCGGTGGCACTCGGCAAAGTCTTTGCCGAGTGTTTACTTGCCACCGGCACACGGCATATCGCCGCCCTCCGGTAGTGTAGGTGGTGAGCGAGAGCTACGCAATGCCTTGGCCTTTGGCCTTTGCCTCACTTCGAAGCAGACCCTACGTGCAGGTGAAAAAATGGAAAAAAAATATCATGGTTCTCAGGATGAGCTTCTTTCTGAATCTGATGCCTCATGTTTTTCAGCTTAGCTGCATTTTTTTTTTTTTTTGCAAAATAGATCCATCTCCATGCACGTTGCTGAAGAAAACAAGGTGGAGTTGTGAGATCTGCTAAAGAGATGCTCTAGGAAAAACATAGAGTTTGTGGAGCAGTGTCAAACACCCCTTAGTGGAGCAGATCCACTAGTGGAGCTGGTAGACCTAGAGGTGTTTGGATAAAAAATTGGATCTGAATCTAAATTTCTTAGATCTAGAGTAGATGGAGTTGTCCCTAAATAGACACTATATTTAGATATACGTGTTTTAGACCTCGGATGGTGTGCTGAGTGGACACGAGGACGCATATTGGTTTGGACTGAGTGTCCCTAGGTCCAATCGAGCACATTTGTTATTTCCACTAAGTTTGCGACAAGGGTTACAAACTAAGTCAAGAGAGGGAGGGCTCCCAAGTCTCAGGTGACACTATATCATCACCAATCAATAGCGTCTCCAAAAGGGTCATTATAAGCCGTTAACGTTATAGCGACCGACATATAAGTCGTGGTAAATGGCGTCGCTATAACTCTATAACGACCAATAGGGTCTATAGCGACCGATAATTGGACATAAATATTTACAGCAATCGATAACCGGTTACATGTTTTTACGACCGATGGTTTGAGGCTACCAAACTTTTTAGCGACCAATAATCAGTTACTATGAACTGATACAATTATTACATATAAATATTAATTTCGTATTAACTAGAGTTCAAATCTAATAAACATCCATAACTTGTCACATTCATTGACCACGTACAACCTTAGCTGCCCACAACACTCATCGACCCCATTACTAGATAAAGATATCTCAAGTTTTCATTGAAGCCAACATATAGCAATACATAAGTTCTATCATCCGAGATTCTAATCATGAAAGAAAAGAACACATACAACCCAGATAGGTTAAATGGCATGCACAGGCCATATGTTTGCTTGCACAATCTAAATAGATTCACTACAACTGCCTCATCTCCAACTTATTAAAAGCAAAATGCCATATGCTGGCTTTCTGGTGATTATCCAACATCATGCACACCTCCAAGGCCTCCCTCTCACCTGGACATGACACAACGCAGTGCACATGAAGTTAATTATAAGAATGGTACATAGGTAAAAGAAACCTACACTACAAATTTCTAACCCTTGTGCAACGACAAGAAAACATTGCAATAAGCCCAATTTTGTTGCAAAAGGTGGTTCATACCACGAAATCGCGTTCGTTGGCAATGGTTGCAGAAAGTCACGTTGTAATAAGAGCTTTAGGCTGAAGCCCTTTCACCAGATTGGCAAGTAGCTCGCGAAAAGCACTAGTGGAGGAAGTCTGAGCACCCGCAACAAAACTGTGCTATGGCCATGGCACAGGAGAAGGGCGGCGAGAGCGCCGTGAGCGCCCATGAGGCCTTTAATTGCTGGCCCGCTGGCCTCTGTTTTCGTTGCCTGGCCTCCGACCACCGTGTTGCTCAGTGCAGAGACACTTTGCATTGCCTCATGTGCTGGGCAGTTGGGCACATCTCCCGTGACTGCCTTATTCGCTGTAGTTGTCGATCCATCTCCGACGAACTCCGCCCTCGCATTGCCTTCCCCAAACAACATCCATAGCCTGACTCACCCTCCACCCCACTACACCATATTCAAACATTATTGTCGGTTCAAAACCCCCCTTCACTGACGGATTTTGAACCGGCATAACCAACTCGGCAATGATGAGCTCATGACATCACTGCCGGTTCGTGTTACCAACCGGTAGTGATAGCTAAGCCATCATTGCCGGTTGGCAATACAAACTGGCAGTGTTAGCTTAGGTATCACTGCCGGTTTGCAATGAGACCCGCTAGTGATATAATTTTTATAATTTACATTTTATTAATTCTTTTATTTTCAATTTGAGGGTATATCTTGGGGGGAGGTGGGAGTTGTGTTGGCGGTGATGCAATCGAATAATTGGATATGGATGTGGATCTCGACGTCATTACAAATCCGTTAACGTTTATATTACAGAAATTCCAAAATAAAGCGTATAAGTAACGAAGTAATTAAGAGTCGCATTACAATAGCCTATCCACATGTTCTCTTCGATAGGCCTTCTTGAACTTCTTGGTCTTGGCAATGCAGAATGATTCGTTCTTTCTCAATACCTCGTCGGTGATAAACTTTGCTACTTCTTCTTGAATTCCTCTTATCTCGAAATCGACTAACTGGTTGTGACCATGTGCTTCGCGCTGTAATTGAATCAAGATGATATTCAGATGCAAAAACATAAGCAAAAACAATACAATTGGGAAGCCTACGTACTGCTTCATCTCCTTTGTCAGTTTTTGCACCAAAGTAGACAAGCATAGCCCACATCACATAGAACCCGCATTCGTTGTTCCCCGCCGGTTAGTCTAGCGTCTTGATATCCTGCATATACTTAGACGTGAATGGTTCACTCCAATTCTTATGCTTCTTGCTATCGACATTTTTCCAGTCAGGTAAGGCCTTCATTCTGTGTGACATTATAAACAAAGTATCAAGGCCATGGACATTACAATGTCCTATGTGATTAGAAAGTAGTGTTGTGATATTGGGTTCACTTACTTATTCAACACATTGACTAGATGGTCGATTTGAGAAAGTGGCTTCTTCTTGGAATCCCACACCTCGATATGTGAATTTACAAAACAAATCTCTATGAGGACATAATGGTTGCTGCAATCATGAAGGAAAGTCTATGTTACTAAATATCATATATATTAAGCGAATGAACACCAAAGTGAGGGCCGAGAACTCATACTCGCAGTTGTAGGGTAGGAGTATGTTTGTTTTGTTGTTTTTCAACATCCTTTCAAACTCAATCTTCAAACTTTTTGGCACATAGTCATCTTGACACTCGGCAACGCATGTTGTCTCGTTGACAAATATGGGATCCAAGAAGTCTACATGCATCAGGCGCCTCCATAGGCACCATTTTACCATACACCTGCATAATAAACACAGGATATATTGAAATGCAGATCACGTGCTTTATTATAATGTTGTGAGGGTAGGGTACTTACATAGTCCATAACATCAAAATCTGTACATCGAGCGAGCGCTGTTGGAAGAGCTGAAAGAGGACTTCATAATAAACACTATGCACCTCTTCTTTAGGATGATTAAAAATCAGCCCGGGGGGGATACAAACTTCAAAGCCAATGTACTCCCCTTTGGCAGTATCAAGGGTGTAATAATCATGCAACTGTCGCAGATATGTTGGCAACTCTTTATACTCTTGTTCGGTGGCGACCAAAGGTTTGCCTCTGATTCAAACTCTCTTCTTCCGTAATACAACTCCACGGCCTCCTCCATGGATATGCCCATGTTGTTGGCCAAGTTCTGTATCTGTAGCAAATGTTAGGTCTGTATTTCTGTTTCTCCAGTCTGATTGCTCTCTTTGTTGTTCTGCCTTTCAAATTCTATCTGTTGCATTCATGGAGGGAGACTAGCTATTCGCTTAAAGAAGGAAACAGATGCTTCCTTGGTTCTTGGATGCTGCTCCACACTCTTGCCCTTCATCAAAGAAGTAATGTTAGCATCCACCTTCTTCTTCTTGCTTATCTTGGGAGCATTACCAACTGAAGACAATGACCTCTTCTGTTGGGAGGTCGAACTTGATCTTAGAGAACGAGATGGAGGAGGAGGAGGAGCAGGAGTCTTCTTCTTTGGCGGTGGGGGAGGGGGAGGTGGAGGAGGAGTCTTCTCCTTTGTCGGTGGAGGAGGAGGAGTCTTCTCCTTTCTCGGTGGAGGAGGAGGAGGAGGAGACTTCTCCTTTGGTGGTGGTGGAGGAGGAGGAGTCTTCTCCTTTTGCCGTGGTAGCGAGGGAGAACTAGGGTCTTCCTGTCCAAACACAGGCGAGTAACCCCTGGGAGGTGGTGATGCCGATGATTCATCGTCTCCTCATCATCTGAAGATGGCTGGTCATCAAGCTTGATGAAACATTTGCACCAAGCCACATGAGTGCCCAAGTTGAACAAGACGTGGCCTATCTTCCTCCACTGGGTAATCAATATGTATCTTATTAAACTTCTTATCCAAGATCTTATCAATGCTGACCCTGGTATACCCGAGTGGCATTGACTTGCCGTGAATGATGTCGTCTCCTCTCGGAAAGGCTTGTCTGACCGTGACCTTGTCTTTTGTCCATTGCTGACGGATGTACAACCTGACATTGACAGGTTCAGAGATGTCGTCCACCGGATGATGAGCATTGACCTCTTTTTCATCAGGCATAGAGGTAGATCCACAGCTACTGCGACCTTTGAGCACTGGGCTATTCCACGTTTGGACAGGCTGCGGTTGTGCCGAACACATGGATTGCATAGCTGTCATAACTCGTGCATCAACTTGAGCAGCTATCCGTGCTTCCATGCTATCTTCGATTTCCTTTTTCTACCTTTGAAGCTCTTCTTCTCTTTGCAATTTAGCCCTCGCCCGGCTCTTATAGGATGAAGATTCTCCTTCTAAGGCTTTCTCCCAAGGAATGATCTCGGCTCCTCTTGTGCGACCAGGGTGCTCCTTGTTCCCAAGAGCTTGGGTGAGCACATCATTTTCTCTATCTGACTTGTGGATTCCTCTATTCACTTCGTCAGTTATCGTTGAAATCCTCTGGAGGAGGTCGGCGATGGCGGGTTCACTCTCAGAAGAAAGCCTCCCGGTACTGTCGTACCGTGCCCCCTTGCGAGAAGGTAGTTGACTGATCTAGGCTGCCAATCGCTTGTCTTGATCCTTATGCCGCTCTGCCCTAGTTTTTGGACTTCTGTTTCCCATTCTGAAATCCTCCTGATATAGCCACGTGATCCTAGGTGATAAGGATCCTTTGCCTTCTGCGAGTTTGCTCTATTTCTTTCGCTTGCTGCTTTGGCCTCTTCGGATAGCTTGTAAAACTTGAACTCCTCCTAGAAGTCCCTCTGCTTAGCACATTCCCCTCTCTCAAAGTTTGGTTGCCTGTCTTCCTTGACTAACTTATATATGGTTCCCTTGAAAGTCTTGAACGAACGACCCATGATTTTCTTGGCCTTATTCTTGACTGTAGCCTCATCATAGTTGTTAGGAAAAGTGAAATAACCTTTCATCTTGTTCCAAACTAGCTCCTTTTTACTTTCTGGAACCCTCCAGGGTCATCCTCACGACCAGTCCATTTCCTATACTTGATCGGGATAAAATCTCTGACAAGTGCCCGGTGATACTCTTGTATGGGACCAAAGCTTTGAGAGGCTCCACCGGCTCCCCTACTTGGTCAAACTTAGAGATATGCCAATGTTTACTTGTCTGAGAAAACTTTGTTGCTCCACGCTTAGTCCTACTGCTACCCTCACCATTTGGCTCTTCCATCGTACCCTGCTTCAAAATACGTAATTAAGTACCCATCAAAAATATCTATCATGGTGGGGTACTTCGGCGTTATTACGTATGACCTAAGTTACCTCGTCTCCTTGGTCTAGCTGCAGAAACTGGCTCGAACTCTGGTTTTCATCGCCTTGATTCTCACTGCACCACCATTAGTCGGATCCTGTGGCTCTCCTGTACTTTGGCGACGCATGGTGAACTGGCGATGACGAGTCATGTCTGTGGACATACATGTCATCATTGTTTGTATGGCACATGTATGCATAGTAGAAATACAAGCAAATTGAATTTTTGATGGATTAATACAAAGTACACATGACACATCTAGTACATATATTAGAGTAGTGTACTACAAGTACTAATTTATTAATCTACATTAACTTCCAAATACATAAAGCAATGACCAAAGCTTGACATAAAATGATGGTATCTTTCCAAACCAAAAACCAAGGCTCCTGATCTTTATCGCTCAGACAGGTGGCTTATCTTCTATCTTCAATTCAACGCTGTTCCCATGGATTTCACCATAGTTGTAGTAGGCAGTCAACGCTTCAGCTTCTGTGTTGTATCTCTTGTGCAAAGCACCTGGGTAGCGATTGACTTGAGCATAGCACTCTTCCCAAGTACGGTACACGCCAGGCCTGTGGCCAACATGCACTACATTCCAAGCCATTGTTGCCTAAAGACGTATGAAATTAATGTCTTTGCATGGTTGAACAAGCAAATACCGTATATGAAGAGTGTGCTATAAATTGCATAGTACAAATATGGCATAGTAATTAATCCATAGAATTAAATTTCATATAGAACACTATGAATTAGAGGTATAGGCTACTATGTAAACTTTGCAAAGGGGTGTGGAATATCACACTCCAAGTGAAATGCCCTAAGTTAGATACTAGGTTCCGATTCCTCCAAGTGAAAAAGGGTTCTAATTTGGCCCTATTAGTTATTTCCAATTGCATATAAATGTGTACAAACATTGTCACAGCTCATATTACTTTGTTCATTTCTCATTTCCACTGGAACTAACACTGAATCCCACTACAATCATAGCTATAGTTCCTTATAGACATTCTATCGAACACCTTATAAGCATGAATTTAGCAGCTCACTGTGTGTATGGGGGTGGCCGGGATCTCGTGCTCCTGTAAGTCGTGGTGAAGCTCCTAGCGTCGTGGAGGAACACTAGTCGGCGTAGAAGAAGCAGTAGGAGCCAGCGCACAGCGGACGGCGTCGACGAAGCTCCTGCAGTGGCGTCGCGCTCCACCTCTCGCCTTGCCGGCGTCGTGGATGGCAGCACCGCTGCTGTGGACGGTGTCCGGCGCCGAGGAGCACACGGGGATCGTGGGGCGAGACTGTGCGGGCCTGTGGGAGGTTGGACGGGGCTAGAACGGTGGCGCGAGTACGGCGGAGCTCTGAAAACAGTAGAGCGGGAGGTAGACAATGAGTTTGAAATGTTCGGGCGCGCGCCGGTTGCCTTATATAACCCACCACATCACTGTCGGTTCTAATTAACAACCGGCAGTGATGACACCTATCACTGGCGGTTGGTGACGCGAAGCGGCACTGATGTGATGCATCACTGCTGGTTCGTAACCCGAACCGGCAGTGATGCTGTGCAGGGATCCAGGGAAACCAAGTGTATAAAAAGAAACCATTTTCCTTCTAGACTGAAGTCACTAGCAGTCCGGTTGGTTGAGTCATTGTGCTTTGGTCTTGACGGTCTAGATTCGAACCAGAGGTTCCCCACAATTTTTTTTGAAATTTTTTTTTATTTTCTCATCACTGCCGGTTCGTGTAGACAACCGGCAGTGCTGCCATTATCATTGTCAGTTTTGTCATTTAGCCGGCAGTGATGTAATTTTTTTAAAATTGTAAAATATTGTTTAAAATTCATAGTAATTCATAGAAAACTCAAAAATTGTAAAAATAGTGTCATTAAATTTGTATTTAATTTTTCTACAACCTTTGTTTAGTTGATGTTTTCATTTGAACAATTTAAATATCTCATTTATTTGAAAAAGTATGTAAATCGAGTATTTTAAAACATTTTAGGCCCCCAAATGATCTCAAATGAAAAGGTTGTAAACAACAAAGTTACAGGACTCATCTGGCTCAACATTTTTTATTTTGTCATTTTGTGCATTTGAATTTTTTGGAGATTGTGCATTGTTCATATCTCTAAAATTTTCAAATCTCACAATTCAAACCAAATTTAGGCCACCAGATGGTATCAAATGAAAAAGTTTTAAACAACAAAGTTATATAACTCATGAATGTCTACAACTTTTATTATAGTCATTTTATCATTTGAGATTATTTTATATGGCATATCTCACAAACTACCATGTTTCCATATAACTCATGTCATTTTGTTGGAAACAGAGTAGTTTGTGAGACATGTCTAGTAAAATAGTCTCAAATGGAAAAATTACTATAATAAAAGTTGTAGATATTCATTAGTTATACAACTTTATTGTTTACAAGTTTTCCATTTGAGACCATGTGGTGGCCTTAATTTGGTTTGAATTGTGATATTTGAAAATTTTTAGAGATATGAACAATGCACAGTCTCCAAAAAAATTCAAATGCACAAAATGACAAAATAAAAGTTTTTTAGCCTGATGAGTCCTACAACTTTGTTGTTTATAACTTTTTGATTTGAGATCTTTTGAGGGCCCAAATTATTTTAAAATACTAAATTTACATACTTTTTCAAACAAATGAGAGATTTAAATTGTTCAAATAAAAACATCAACTAAATAAAGGTTGTAGGGAAATGCAATAAAAATTTAATGACACCATTTTTAGTTTTCTATGAATTATAATAAATTGTAAACAGAATTTTACAATTTTAAAAAATATGACATCACTGTCAGTTGTATTATAGAACCGGCGGTGATAGCTCATATCACTGCTGGTTCTAGTGTGGAACCGGCAGTGATGTGAAAATAAAAAAGATAATGCCTAAAAAAATTGGTTCAAGCCCAACTTCGAAAACAAGCCGCCGAGACCAAAGCGCAGAGACTGAACCAAAAGAACTATATGTGTGTTTGGTGGGGATGGGTTTGATTGTGTTTTTAAAGCTTTTGTTTGTTGGCTTCGATGATTTGTTGAAATTTGTTACTCAAAAAATGAACATTAAAAAGATCGAATAACATATTTCCTAAATAATATTGAAAGAACTCATCAATCTTTACAATTCCATATGATTTCGAATTCGATGCAAAATACTAACACAACATTTCTTTTTGAATTACATAGTTTGATATTCTAACTATTCATGGTGCAAGAACTATGATGGCCTCATCGTGATCACTCCGGAGGTATGTAGGTTCTTCACCCTCTTCAAGGATAGATAGGGTAATGTCCGCCCCAAAAGGGGCCATTTCTTGATAACCTCTGTACTCTTCTTCGTCCATCACTCCGTCAACACCGACAATCTTCCTTTTGCCTTGCATGACTACTTGTAGATTTCCCTTTGTATTATTATCCCTTGCATAGAAGATTTGCAAAACATCCTTTGCAAGAACGAAGGGGTCGTCTCTGTATGCGGTCTTGGATAGATCAACGGTAGTGAATCCATCATTGTCGGTGTTGATTTCGTCTAGCCGTACCCACTGGCAACGGAAAAAAGCAACCTTCAACTATCGTCCATAGTCTAGCTCCCATATCTCATCTATGAAACCATAGTATGTTGCCTCCACCGTGCCGTGTTCATCGTGGGCGTCGAAACGAACAGAACTATTTTGGTTGGTGCTCTTGCCATTTTTGTGTAAAATGTAAAACCATTTATATCATACCCTTGGTACATCATCACCGTGGTCGAAGGTCCGGGAGCTAAGAGATCTAGCTGACAGCCCGTGACCATTCCTAGTTTGTGGGGTCGAAACCAGTCACTAAACTCCTCCTTATGCTTTTTCTCAAGCCAAGCCTGTGACCTACCGGTGTGCTTAATTTGCAGTATCTGTTTGTGCTCATCAATGTATGCCATCACACCGTCAGCCTGCTGGAGGACGGCGAAGTGTGCCTGTCTGAAAGAAATGACTCCGTTGATTGTGATAGCTTTCTCACCTATTGTTCCTTTGCCCCCAACCCTTCCCTCGTGACGAGATACTGGAACTTCGACCCGATTGATGTCCAGATAATATGTGCAAAACTCAATGGCCTTCTCCGTTGTCCATCCTTCAACCATGCTACCTTCTGGTCTGAATCTATTCCTAACATACCACCTAAAAACATTCATCAACCTTTGAAAGGAAACAACTGGTATAGGTACATTGGGCAAAGGGCTTTAATTTGGTCAACAAGATGAACAAGTAGATGCACCGATATGTCAAATTAAGTCGGTGGAAAATGCATCTCAAGCCTGCATAGAATCTCGGCTATCTCCTGCTTCAGTTGATCCAGTTTGGCCCCATCAATGACCTTTTCACAAATCGTGTTGAAGAACGAACACAACTTTATGACCGGGGTGCGTACCTTATCAGGGAGGATACTCATAGGGAAACTGAGAGCAACTGAGTCATAATTACATGACAGTCATGAGCCTTCATACAACCATAGTTATACTTAAGTTCTCTCATGTTAACTAGCCTCTTCGGGTTCGCACAGTAGCCAGTCGGCACTTTGAGATCATTGAAGAAAGAAATAAGCATGTCCTTTTCTTCCTTTTTCAGTGTCCATGATGACACCGGAAGTTTCAAGTGACCATCCTCAGGAGTTATTGGGTGCAGCTCCTTCCTGAGGCCCAAGTGTTGCATGTCCAAGCGTGTCACGAGAGAATCCTTCGTTGTCCCCCCGGTGTTCATCAAAGTGTTAAGAGTGTTACCGCACACATTTTTAGTTGTGTGCAGTGGATCAAGATAATGACGTACACTCAAAAGTGGCCAGTAAGGTAGTTTCCAGAAGATTGACTTTTTCTTCTAGATACTATCAGCAGGCACTGGTACTGCCCCTTCCCCCTTTCCAAGGACTACATCTGTGAGTTTGCTTACTTGTTTAAGTATCTGTTTGCCGTCGCGATACTTTGGGGGTCCACGCTTCTCAATAGTCTCATTGAAATCTTTTCTATTCCTGCGGTAAGGGTGATCCTTTTTTGTACTCATCCCAAACATCCTTCACACCCGTCTCCCACATCTGTAGTAGTTCATCGATCACTGGTTCTAGAAGCACATCGATATCATTGTCAGGTTGTTTTAGCCTTGGATTAGTAGTGGCATCTAGATGTATGACCGTTTCATACAAAGAAAAGGTGGAAGGTTGTATATACATAGCGTCACTGGCCAAATGCTATGATTGCTTCTAACGTGGTCAAACGGATTCATCCCATCTGTGCTCAAACCTTACCAAAGATGCCTTACCTCTCCACCGATGTTCTTATAGAACATAGTGTTGATAGTCCTCCAGTCCGACCCATCGGCGGGGTGCCTCAACATTCTATCTTTCTTCCGCTCTTCGCCGTGCCAGCGCAACAGCTTCGCTGACTTTGCATTTGCAAACAACCTATTCACTCGCGGAGCTATAGAAAAAATACCATACAACCTTTACGGGCCCTCCTCTGGTCTTGCTACCCTCATTTGACGGCCCTTGCTTGTATCGGGGAGCTTTATACTTGGGACACGTATCCAAGTCTTTGTATTTTTCTCCACAGTACAATATGCAATCGTTGGAACAAGCATGGATTTTCTCAACCTCGAGGCTGATTGGGCAAATCATTTGCTTGGCCAGATAAGTATTTTCTGGTAACTCGTTACCCTTTGGGAGCAGTTTCTATACTATACCTAACAAGTTATCAAAGCCTTTATCACTCAATTCATTCGTTGATATGAACTCTAAAAGCATGATGTTGGCTTCCAGTTTGCTTATTGGACAGGTCGGATACAATGATGTTTTTGCATCCTTTCTCATGATCTCCAGTTTTTTCAATTGTGTAGCACTAAGGAATCCGCCCTGCACATCATGCGGGAGCTGAGAAATGCCATCGTTTTCCTCTGTGTCGTCAGCTAACGTATTGCTAAACACACTGTTATTGGTAGGCACAGGTTCTGTGTAATCATCATTAGGCAGAAACTCGTTTAAGGATATGCTAGGCATGGGAACATCATCATTGTTTTCTTGTCCACCATTTTAACCAACCTCCTCATGCAAAGTCCAAATCATGTAGTCTCTCATGAACCCCTGGTAATCAAGTGCAACATATGCTCCACGTCGCCCCATTTTCTCGTATTCTTGCAATCTTTGCATGGGCAGAATACAGGCTGCGAGTCCCTAGCATTGGCTCTGGCGAACTTGATGAAATCATCGATGCCCGTCAAGTACCATCGGTCCGTACATGACAGATCTTACATCCACCTTCGATCCATGCCTGCAGAGGAAAAATAGGCAGGGCAGAGAAAACATAGGAAAATTTTAATGAGTCTTTCGCAACAATATTATTTGAAGCACAGAACCTTAATATATTCTTCGAAAAAATTTGAAATTATTTGCCCTATAAAAATTCGAATCGGTCGCGCTATAAATTTGAAATAGATAGCCCATACAAAATAATTGTTCTACAATATGCCGTGTAAAAATGGATTAAAAAAACATAAGAAAAATTGAGGATCCATCATAAACAACATTAATTCACAAAAAATTCTAGAAACAATAATGTAGCTGCAAACAATGGTTACCATATAAATTACAATTGCTAAAAACAATTATTCTAGAACATGCCACATAAAAATAAAGGAACAAATTATAAAATACAACCCCTCTTCCTGATCATGAACAATAATATATAGCTCCATTTGAAATTAAAGGTGGCAATGGTTTTAACTAACCTTTTGAATAGTGGATTTACCACAACCTTGATGCCTTCCTCAAGATCCAACCCAAATGTGCTCTTGTGGGGATATAAACCCCAGTACCACAAGTCAAGACGTGGGCCGCACCATCAAAGCTGGCCCGGCTCAGAAAATAAAGACGTGCGGTGCAAGGCAGTGCACCGCACGGTTATTATACCAACTTGATTAGTTTACTTGTAACCTTGTCCTTTCAGACTATATAAGGAGGGGCAGGGATAGATCCCACAACTCAGGCAACTCAACTCATAATAATACAAGACAGCAACACACAGGACGTAGGGTATTACGCCTCGCGGCGGCCCGAACCTGTATAAATTTCGTGTCTCGCGCTAACTGCGCAACTCTTGCTCGTCTCAGACGTACCTTCACCGATCATCTACTACCTTGGTCATACCCCTCGGTAGACTATTACCGGTATTCCGTCGGCAGTTGGTGCGCCAGGTAGGGGTGTGCTTCCTGATCCATGACGAGCAAGGTGTTTTTTTTTTTCTATTCATCGTCGTCGACCACATTCGGTGGCGGCGAGCTAGATGGAGATTTTTCAAGGTCAGCATCGTCGACGCGAAGTAAACGGGAAGTTAATCCGGCGCCAACACTCGGCGAGGCGACTTCACGCTCCCTGCACAGTTCCGATCCGGTCAGTCAGATCCGATCGGGTTAACGACATCCTCGGCGACTTGCATCTTACGACAGCATCTCGACGCCAATCAGGCTTGGCGGAAAAGCAACCAACAGCAGAATCTCTCGAGTCCACTATGACATTGCGAGACCCAAGATGAATCTACAGGAGCAACATGAAGCTTCCGCAACGCAGATCGCTGCCGAACGTCAAGTCGCATGCAGAGACAAAACAATCTGCAATTCTCTACTTCGTCTCGGGCACGGAGCAATATTATAATGAAGGCTTCAACGGATCAGCGCGCACTCCATCAGCACACGTACGTGCGAATCATGCATGTGGTAACCATGCATGTATGTGTATGGATCATGCCCAAGAGACAAGCAAGGAAAGTCTCAGATTGCGCCTCGGCTATTCAGACACGTCCGAGAACTTCGTCTCCGAACCATCCAAGCCACGTTCATCCCTCCGCATAGGATGACACGCAGATTATTCTGCTCAGCCACGATGATGACCCGTCTCCAATCAAGAGCTAAAGATTCAATCGTGCTTCGTCGTCAACGCTGCGGCGACCTCGACAAACAGCAAGCTTAGAGTCACATTGAGCCATCACGTGAGCCACGTCAAGCGACTCCTCGATACGCTAACCACTTCACTCGACGTCAATCAAGCTAACTGATATTTTTAAATATTTTTCTACGTATTCTTCAATCTCCATGTATGTCCGGAAATTATCTTTATGGTTTTTCGCCACCGACCTCTCTAAAAGCCCTGACAAAGCTCGGGCACTCGCCGACATAAGCCCCGACCACGCTCAGGCACTCAGAAGATTTTCTTCGCCGATGAGATACTAAGTATCTCTCCGTTTTCTCCTCTCAAGGATTGCTTAACGTACCTTGGTAGCCATGCCTTAATCCGTGAAACCTGTCTTCGCCCCGTAAGCCGTCAAATCGAATGGTCATGTTAACGAACCTCTGAACCAGATGCCGGGTCAGGTGCTTAAACGTAACAGGCCAACTACCAGGGGAAATTATGTGACTTAACAAGAGCAAGAAACGGGCAATCTTATCATGCATTCTACGATATTCGGATCTGCTTTCTTCGCCAAAAATCTACATCATATTTATTTTGCAGGAACTCTTCGCCGGACACTCATCATCGCTTCTCGCCGTCCTCGCGCTGATCAGACACTGTCTCCGACCAGGCTGGGGATTCGTCGCCGTCGCTCCTCGCCGTCCTCGTGCTGCTCGGACATCATCTCTGACCACGCTGGGACTCGTCGTCGCTCCTCGCCGTCCTCGTGCTGCTCGGACATCATCTCCGACCACGCTGGGACTCGTCGTCGCTCCTCGCCGTCCTCGTGCTGCTCGGACATCATCTCCGACCACGCTGGGACTCGTCGTCGCTGCTCGCCATCTTCGCGTTGCTCGGACTACGCCGGGGACTTCGTCGTCTTCATTAAGTGTTTCCGAGCAGCAAAATTGCTCGGGGACTTCGTCGCTTTCGTCAAGTGTTTCCGAGCAGCAAAGCTGCTCGGGGACTTCGTCGCCTTCGTCAAGTGTTTCCGAGCAGCAAAGCTGTTCGGGAACTTCGTCGTCTTCATCGAGCGTCTCCTAGCACCAAGCTGCTCGGGGACTTCGTCATCTTCGTCAAGTGTTTCCGAACAGCAAAATTGCTCGGGGACTTCGTCGATTTCGTCAAGCGTTTCCGAGCACTAAAGCTGTTCGGGGACTTCGTCGCCGTCGTCAAGCGTTTCCGAGCACTAAAGCTGCTCGGGGACTTCGTCGTCGTCATCAAGCGTTTCCGAGCACTAAAACTGTTCGGGGACTTCGTCGTCGTCGTCAAGCATTTCCGAGCACTAAAGCTGTTCGGGGATTTTATCATCTTCGTCAAGCGTTTTCGAGCACCAAGCTGCTCGAGGATTTCGTCGTCTTCGTCAAGCATTTCCGAGCAGTACAGCTGCTCGAGGATTTCGACGCCTCATCAAGCGTTTCCGAGCAGTACAGCTGGTCGGAGACTTCGTCGCCTCGTCAAGCGTTTCCGAGCAGTACAGCTGCTCGGAGACTTCGTCGCCAAGCTATCAAGTCACTCCATGCTGTTCGGATCAGGGTGCTGATCTTGGGCAGCACATCGGGAGTCTTGATATGCGCCTCGCCTGCTCAGAAGATTTTTTCCCGATCACTTGTTGCGCTCAAGGACTTCGTCGACACTTCACAAGATCAACAAGGATAAAGATTTTGACCCTGACACCACGTGACTGCGTCACCTACTATCAGGTTCAGGGACTAAGTGGATACACTTCACCTAACGGTGAAGGTATTGGTTCTGACGAACCAAAAGTGGATACACTTCACCAAAGAGAAACTCTTTTTTAAATTTTTCTGAGCTCCTTACATCCGTCTGGTCAAGCAACTCCGAAGATCTGCACCTCCCGACGAATGCAAGGTGCTCGGGGACTAGCTGTGGGGATATAAACCCTAGTACCACAAGTCAAGACGTGGGCCGTACCATCAAAGCTGGTCTGGCCCAGAAAATAAAAACGTGCGGCGCAAGGCAGTGCACCGCACGATTATTGTACCAACTTGATTAGTTTACTTGTAACCTTGTCCTTTCAGACTATATAAGGAGGGGCAGGGATAGATCCCACAACTCAGGCAACTCAACTCATAATAATACAAGATAGCAACACACAGGACGTAGGGTATTACGCCTCGCGGCGGCCCGAACCTGTATAAATCTCGTGTCTCGCGCTAACTGCGCAACTCTTGCTCGTCTCAGGCGCACCTTCACCGATCATCTACTACCTTGGTCATACCCCTCGGTAGACTATCACCGGTATTCCGTCGACAGCTCTCTAAAATGGAGGAAGTAAACAACTACAATAAGGATCAATCTCCAAACACAAAAGCAATGTAAATCTATAAATCCAAACGAGTGTGCTTGTTACTAACCATAAACTAGAAGATCTTCACCATGCTTGAGCTTCCAAGAGTTTGCTTGAGCAATTCGGTGAAGAGCAGCCGCAACAATGGAGGTCGTGGGGAAGAGCAGCCGCAACATGGAGGGGAAGAGCAGCCGCGCACCATTCTGTTCCGTTGGGATAGAGGAGGAGGGAGGGAGCTCAAGCTCGAGCTTATATACCACAGCAGTATCACTGGCGGTTCCAGCAACGAACCGGCAGTGATACATAGCGTCACTGCCGGTTCGTGGCTCGAACCGGCAGTGATACTGCGGAGTAACATCACTGCCGGTTCCAGCCATGAACCGGCAGTGATACCTAGCTTCACTGTTGGTTGGCCCCTGGCCCAATCATTTGGGGTCACTACAAGAAATATGTGGTTTTTTGACGTATTTAGTATGACAACAAGTCACAATGTCATTATATTATCTGGTTTATGACATTATGTTCAAGGCACTTCAATTTAGTGACAATAAAAGGTTGTATGTCACAGAAAATGTCATATAGCTAGTCCAATTTCATCTGATGACGATACTGGCTACGTCATAGAGGCATTTTCTATGTCACAGAGTCTAATTTACAAGTGCCATCTATCTATGATAGATTTTGTGTGTCATAAAATAACTTATTGATCTTTTTAAACATTGTTGTCCATGTCAACATGTTCATAGCTAATGGTTGAGTAGGTCCATATACTTTTATTTTTTCATTATTTTCGAACACATTTTAGCTCATGGTATCTATATCTCACATTTGCATTGTTAAATATGGTAATTTATTTATTTTATATATGCCTAATCACAACAGCAAACTTAATCGTCTTAGCAACAAGTGTTGTGAACCCACGCTCATGTGGGAAAAGTGCTCACTAGCAGGCCGCGTGGAATTTGAACTCACGCGCATGGGAATATATCCGGCTATTTGGCTAGCTGTTTTTTGGCTACTATTGCTGCTGCTGATTTGCTGAGAGAAAAATATTATTTCGTGAATAACAATTTATGCTGATTTTGGCTGATAAGCTTAAGCAAACAGGTTGATTTTTTTCATCCTATGTTGGAGTCCATAACATCATTTGGAAAAAAAATATCAACGCCATTAAGAAAAAAATGTCAAAAAACATGCAGGATATAGGCCTTGTCTACTGCATTGAAAACGTAATCCCGACCACCAGACTAGCACATTGATATTTGGGATAATAATTTTAAAATAAATAAAAAGACTTTATAACCCAGAACGATTTTATCTCAGCCAAGTCAAAAAAAAACGATTTGATCTCAGCCAGCCCATAAGAAAGCAGCCCAGCAACCGCAGAGCCAGCGCGTAACAACTGCCGGCAGCGGCTTAGGCCCTTCGCGGATCGCGCTTAGAAACAGCCGCCAGCAGCAGCCCCTTTGCATCCAAAGCCCGCCCACAGCCTTTCCAATTTGGGCCACAATTATTTGCTTAAAAAAATTAAGCCAGCAGCGGGCCTCAGCCCATCCGCGGCCTAGCTTGCAAAGCCCGCTCGCCGCTTTTCTAATTTGAGCAGGAGCCAAATATTCTGAACCTGCAACTTTTTCGGAGCTAGCAGGGCAAAAACAAAGCCCCTAGACTACCACGTCATCAATGTTTGGTGTTGTAACTTTTGTTTTACTAGCAAAAATATGTAATATTCGTATATTGTAACGGGACCCAATACATAAACAAAATGAACTCTGTATCATAGCTACTTTCTAGATGCGAGCTCTTAATGAGAGTCATGAGTCCAGGTGGTGTACGACCCAACACATTGAAATCGGATGTTCTATGAGGAAATTATTTCTTTGGCTCTAAAAAAAAGTTACATTTAGTTTCTTGGCTCTCTTTTCATCGAATTTTGTTATTTGGCCTAAAACAAAATTCACTTAGTTTTTTGGCCCTACCAGCCAGACCAAAATACTTCAAAAAATCATAACTCTTCGATACAACATCGAATGAAGATGATTTTTATATAAAAATTATAGATCTCGATGAGATCTTCAACTTTATAGTTTAATAAGTTTTTAAATTTGAGGAAGTTCAGATGCTAAAAAAATTAATGAATTATTTTAATTTTTTTGAGCATCTGAATTTTTCCAAATGAAAAAACTTAAAACTATAAAGTTGTAGATATCGTCGCATCTATAATTTTCATATAAAAATCATCTTCATCCGATATCGTATTGAAGAGTTATGATTTTTTTAAGTATTTTGGTCTGGCTGGAAGGGCCAAGAAACTAAGCGAATTTTGTTTTAAGGTCAAATAACAAAGTTGTATGAAAATAGGGCTAAGAAATTAAGTCGAACTTTTTTCAGGGTCAATGAAATAATTTCCTCATGTTTTATTCATCATTGTCATGTGCGAGTTGTTTTAACTCGTATGGTTATAGGTCGTAAATCTAGATCAAGTAAAACAATATGCCTAAGAAACTCTCCACTATCTAGATATTTAGGGAAAGTTTTTGCTATTTAATATCTTTATTATTTATGATTTTCTTTTATAAGAAAATAAGATATAAAGGAGAATAGGAAATGAAAAAAGAAAGAAAAAAAACAACCAGACAAGGACGACAATGGTCTCCACGGAAAGATATGATTTTTTTTATCAGAATATTTGCATCTCACCTGATTGTCCTCCCTCACTTTACCATATGGTACTAATAATAACTGGGCACAGAAAACTAAATTGGATTAAGTACTCGTCTTATTTATATTGGTCTAGCCCAATTCTCAAATCAAACAAACTCTAAGACCTCAAAATAGATTTAGCAACAGATTCTAAGGCCTAAAAATAAATTTAGCGCATAACTAATTATCTCATATCGAAATTTAACAGAAGATTGAACCAACTTAAATAGGTGATTCTTATATTCATTTATCGTAAGTTAAAAAGATAGAAGTCATCACATGGACATGCATGATTTGATATGATGTGATTCATTCGCTGCCAATAAACTTTAGTACCTTCAAACTTAAAAGTTGACAGTGAGAGGCCGGCGCAAGCGAAATGGATAGACGAAAAATAGTGGCAGAAATTTTGTCTCTTTATTAAAAGGTATAGACTAGTAAATATGCATGTGCGTTGCTATGGGACTAAATACAATTATTATATGCTTAGTTGGATCAACACCAAGAGCTTCATTAGATACACATATTATACAAGATGTAGAACTAGAATAGATCAGTTGAGAGTTTAGGCTAGTGTTTATATGAGATTGCGCCTAATCCCACGGATAGTTGTGGTAGCCTCGGGGGTGACAGCTCCGATTAGACCTTTGTATTTCACCACATTCGAATTGGTGTTTCGTGGAGTTTTTGGCAGCCTTTTCGAGAATCGGAAAGGTACTACTGCTCTAAAATATTAATGTGTGATCGTTATCTTTCTTTGAATAAATAACTAGAAGAGAACTCTAGTAACAGAGAAGAACATATGATTCTTGATCTCTCGCTCGTTGTCCTCCTAATTTGGACTATTTATGCTACTATCGTATTATGAAGTTATCTTGTGTGTTATATTATATAAAATTCATATATTATTATTTACCCTCGTTTTAGTTGACAAAATAAATGGTAGGTAATGTCCCCGTCGACAGCGAGGCGCCTGTGGTGACTTCGTAAACTTCAAGATCTATTGGCTCAGTCCTTCGGAGGTGTTTATAGGGGTAGGGTTTGCGTACGTGTATTCAAGAGGTGAGTGTGTGTGCCTATGTGGACAACTGCGTTGTACTGTGTATTCTGAAAAAAGTATTACAATTATTAGTTATAAACACCAAAAGACAAATTTGAGTAATCACTGACAAAACCCTATATTTGTCGTAATATTTTTGGATACATGGTCAAATGGAACATGTCCACTTTATATATATATATATATATATATATATATATATATATATATATATATATATATATATATATATATATATATATATATATATATATATATTTATTCTGACGCTTCTTACGTACGAATAGTAAAATATTAATTATTTTCTTTTTTAAGCTCAAAAGTGCAGTATAGTATAGATTATCACATTACTACTACTATTATTAAGCCGTCTTTTTCATAGGAAGCTCATATTTTAGTTTGAAAATTGGAAAGCCTCACCCAGCAAGGCCAAATTTGAGCTGGCCCATTTGACTATTCGTATGTGGCCTCCAGGCCCGCAACGTTGCTAGCTGTTCCTGCCATTAGATTGGTGATCGAACGGTCCCCATAACGCGCCATACGCTACAAAATGGCAGCGGCCGTGAGCCCGTGACCTGCCTAAACCCTAGCTCATTTTTACCCCTCCCTCCTCTATCTGAGAGACTGAGAGCCGCCTCCCTCTGCCATGTGCGCACGCCGCCGCCTTCCTCCGCGATTCTCCGATGCGGGCACGGCGGCGCACCCGGTGGCCCTTGGCGAAGGAAGTAGCTGGCCGGGACGAGGTCTCCAAGAAGGACCCGGTGGCCCTTTCCGGCACCATGGAGGAGCTTGACCTTTACGTATCTGTGGAGCAAGGAAATCCCTTCGTTCCGGGTTAGTACTTGTCCTCATCTCTTTGTTCAGATCCCCTTTGGCTACGCTCACCACGCCGAGGTGGCTTGGCAGATCTGGTGGTTGAGAGTGGGTCAAGCGCGAGCACGGTGGTGCAGGACCAAGGCTAGCACGAGCAAGGCAGGCTCTGGTTTGAGCAATATCAGCTCCGATAGGACGCGCAGGCACGGACAGGGTAGATCTACGCACATCCCGAGTGCTGCAAGCATGCGACTATTTCATCCTCACGAATCGGCGGCCACACGGTGCCATGCGTCGTGAGTCTTTACTAGTATTTGATTATTTCATTCGGCCTGGCTACCTTGCTTGACTAGTGCTTTTTGTATGGTTTTTTTATGTGCTCATATCGGCACCAATTGGAATCAGCTGTGTCTTGCATGCAAAGATAGATGGTTGGATTTGTTGCTCGACAGATACATTGTATTGTTAGTTCTTTATTCTCTCTGTAGAAACTTTTTTGTGCATCAGATCCGTGAGATTTTATAGTCGTAGAATGAATGCGCTTGTTGATATGGTTAAAGAATCAGTGCCAAGAAAAATAGTGATTTAATAATTTATGCCTTTTTAATTCTTTGATAGCTATTGCTTACCTGAATGTCAGCTCATCTGTTCTGCATATTTAACCCACTATTTATGTAACGAGCAACAACCTAATGAATTTATATATTTATTTAATTTACTTGTTCATCTTTATTTGTTGTATCCTTTACGTTCGCTCAAGTAGAATGTTCCTGCAAATGAAATTGGTATTAATGACTTTTTTTTCAGATTAATATAGCATTTTGCTTCATTGATTGCTGAAAATATTTTTAGTTGACTACTCTGTTGATCTGCTTGTAATCACTGCTCAAATTTGCATCAGTATATCTTTGATCAGTTGATTATTACTTGACTCTTTACAAATATATTCCTACAGATCCAATAATATCGGAGACTCATCTCCTAAAGACGTGTGCCTCCCACTCCGAAGTCCCAAGTTGCTGGATATGTCGGCTTACTTCAGCTTGCTGCTTTGTAATTGGGCAGTTTGGCTATTAACTGACACTGTAATACTGTCATGTTTAATGTAATACCAATTGTATAAATCAATGTATTTTTTTTTCTGAATTTCATGTAGAGGGCTATAATTGATGTTATACGTGTGGGCTGTTTACTAATGTTTGTTTACTAATCTATTAGCTGATTTATGTGGGCCGGGAAATAGTTTATGGGTTGAATTCTGCAGTGTGTAAAATTTGTATGGGCTCAAATATGTGGGCTAGAAAAAATGTTGGACTTGAATTATGTGGGCCAAATTGATGGCCTGAAAAGTGTGTGCTGAAGAAATTGCATGGGCTGCAATCATAAAGAAAGGTTATGGGCCAAAAAATGAGAATGGAAAACGGGCCAAATAATTTGAGCCCAAGAAAAGTGGCCCATAAAGAGGCAGCTAGCAAAGTGGGCTTTTAGCAGGCCAAAATTCATTTTTTGATGTTTTTTTTCACCTGCCATGTCAATGACATGTCAGCTTTTTATCCTACGTGGCATTTGCCTATGTGGCAAGGTCTAAAACTTTGTGACAATAAACTAAAGTCATAAACCAATATGACACTAAAATGCATTGTCATAACCTTGTGACAATAAATATACAAATGTCACATACTTAAAATATGACACGGGTTTTTTGACGTTTGAGTTTTTGTCAACCAAATGTCATAAACTATAGGTTGTGACATTAATTTCATATATTTTGACGTAAATACAATGTCAAAAAATCACAGACTTCTTGTAGTGGGTTTGAACTGGCCCATCACTGCCAGCCCAAAACAAACCGGTAGTGATGGGCCGGCAGTATGTTTGAATCTGTAGTAGTGCCCCTACTCCCCCATCGCTTTCCATTGCTGCCACTAGAACCAGTCCCCCAGTTCCCCACGCCACCCACGGAGATAGAGTATGTGCCCGGGTTCGCCATCAACCACCCTGGACACAGCAGTGTTGCCATTGTCGTCACCGACTCCATGGCCTGTGCGGCCAAGCACCTGATGTTGTACGTCGTGACCATTGTTCTACCACCAGGGGACATCCAGGCCAACACCCTCTAGTTGTCCCACGCCTTGAGCAGGTAGCTGCATGTTCCGAGGCATGACATCACGGTCAAACGTCTCAAGCCGGGGGACTTCCTTGCCACCTTCGAGTTGTCGCCACAACAGGGCCGTGCCACCAGGGTGGGCACACGAACATCTACGACCTACTGCCACGCTATGATGGCGAACATGGGGACGGACAAATGCAGACGCTCGTGGAGGTGCTCGCCTTCAAGGTCTGTACACGAGAGGGACTACCTCTGGCACGCTGCTGACGACTAGGAACACCGCCATTCCCGGTCACCAGTGGCCCGGAGCATGTATGGTGTGTTGCACCTGCCTAGACGCGTCATCGTTCGGTGAGTCCGGACCCCTTGGTGGAGCTATGCAGGTCACCAAGGACGGGTGGGGCCTCTGTTCCCAAGATGAGGACCCCATGATCTAGGAGTCTGCATTGCCCTGGACGTGCTGTGTGCGTAGCCCCAGCTACAATGGCGACGATGGGCCACGATCACCGGCGTTTGTCTTGGTCTCAGTGCTGCCTATGTATTCTCAGGAGGTTGTCTTCGGGCCAGGCACTCAGCTCGTCGACCCCTGCCAGGGATCTGATCACTTGACTATTGACATCTTCGACTTGATGAGTCGGATGGACATTGGCCCAGGCTCTTTTCTTGGATGTGGTCGACCTAGCGACTCGGGATGTCATGGTTCGAGAGGTCATCGACAGCCATGCTATAGAGGCAGCAGCAGCGGTGATGGGGAATGAGGAGGTTGACGAATATGCTGACTTCTGTGCAAGGATGTTCAAACCAATCCCCGTTCCAGTCCTAGAGAGGCCGATGTCACCTCCCCCAACCAGCAGCAAAGGCTGGAAGAGAGCCCCAGTAGCCTCCACGCACTCGAGCGCATGCCTTGCAGCCCGGGCATCCTCGATCCTAGTTGTAGAGCGTTCCCAGAAAAAGCTAATGTGTGAGCTCTCCTTCATGAATAACAAGACAGCAGCACCACCAGACGTAGCAATCACAACCTACGTCGACATGTTCCAGGGCAACCTACCTAAGCAGGCGATCAAGGCCATCAAAGCGGCAACACATATGGACAACAAGGAGCTGTCCAGGGCACACTTTTTTTATTAATATATATTCCGGGTAGCTGGATCTTTACACAAAAAATCATATAAATAATAGTTGAATTGCTCTTTGATTGCAGGACCATATTGACTCTCGGGAACCAAAAGGGAGGAACTGGAGGCTCATAGGCCATAGAAGTATATGGTGGCAGAAAACTATCTCACTCACTGTTTTGGCTTGTGGTATAGGCAAAAGAGACAGTGAAATGACAAGCACTTAAATTGGATTTAACTTAGAAGATGTGGATGGTATATATATGGATGTAGAGGTGAGGTCGGACTCCTTGATCGTCATGACTACATACTGATCTACGGTGAAGCATGCAATGCAAGGGCAGCTTCACTATTAACAGTTTTTTGGGGACTTTTCTCTATCATCGTGCGAACATCTTTAGCAAGCTACTCATATGAGGGCTCGGCCGTACTGCCATCTTTGTTCCAAGGCATGGTGGCAGTGATTTAATTTTGTCTCACTCATAGAGTTGCTAAAATGTGTGTTGACTTAGTTAAGGCCTCATGAACGATACGAATCGCAGAACGGATCAACTCCTGATTAACTCGGTGGAACTGGCCTGGCCAAATACACCCATGATCTCTCAGGGTTGCTTTAGGTAAGCATGCCACCTAGAACGTCCCCATAAACTCCATCGATAAGCTTGCTCTAGGGTTAGCGTGCCACCCAGAACGTCTCAGAAACTCCATCAATAAGCTTGCAGAAGGGCAAGATGTATGTGATTAGAGACACTAGAGTTTGAGATACATAGAAAAATCGATGTTGTATTGATTTTGACCGATTGAGGATAGGGTTTTGCCAAACGGCTTTCAGCTGTTACAGACTATAAACTAGTAACTTTAACTAATTAATAACAGTTATTCTCGCTGCAGCCAAAAAAATACAATATCTAGTAGTATTTGAGTATATAATAATATATTCTTTTTTTTTCGAAAGGATGGCAAAAGCTTTGCCGTGATTTTTATTAGACATAGAAAGGAACAACTAAGAAGAGTGTTCTACTCCCCTCAAAGCAACTCTGGCAGCCACCGCTGCTCCAACTCGGTCAAAAAAACGATCCAACTATACCTTGCTCTAACTCGGTCAAAATGACCCAACTAAACCACTCAACTAACAACTACCTTGCTCTGGCTTGGTTGAAAACGACCCAACTAACCCCGCTAAACATAACAACCTGTCAAAAAGACACCAAACAAACAACTTCGAGCACCACCAAAGATAGCCGGTAGGAGCACCTGTGGAATTAGAATACCTAGTTGTTGATACTAGAAGTGGCAAACGGATATACCGCAAGCGTACGGTAGTCAATGTAGCCGTCACCGGGAGTATTCCAGGTATCATATTTTCCACGGGGAACGTGAAGTGTTCTAACTAGGTTCAAGACTGTCTAATGATGAGACAAAGGATCTATGATAACTGGGTAGAGAGGTTCTTATGTAGCAAAGATATCTAGTCTTAGTGTTCTAAGTATAAAGAGGTTTACCACCTCCTCCCTTTACAAGAGGCGATAGGCGAAACAGGAGGAGATATAACTCCTCCCGAGGCGGCTATGCTATTGTATTGATGCCCCGCCATTTTAATAACATGTCTTACACACGTGGTGGGATACTAAGACCAGACAAGGCTGTCACCACTCGCTGGCACCCACAAACAATCCATGCGACAAGCGGCCCACACTGATAAGATATAGCCTAGACACCACGTCTACACTTCACTTACTACTCTAATCCTTGCAAGAGACTAGAGAACTTCACCAAGTAAAGCAATGTGCAAGTAAAACAAGTATATACTTAAAATACCAGAACCAGAATATCAAATACTTAGAAGGACTCGGATGTAAAACTTACTTGAAGATTCACATCCGCTGAGATACACCTTGGAGAAGACTCCCGACAGGCCTGGGGCTTTCTTCTGAAGACTTCCCTCACTCTCTCCCAACTAGCACAGCACTATAGCAGAGCTAAAGCTACTACATAGTGGTTTCTCCTATGAATCATGCTCTAAAGTGAAGGCCTATGGGGGGTTTTATAGGGGGAGGTGGAGTAGAGGCTACTCCACTGCCACGCCATCAATCCGCGTGACCTCCATCATGCACCGTTGGATCAAACCATCCTTGAAACCGCCTCAAATGAATGGCAGTGGTAAAACCATCACGTGGGAAGCATGCAGGAAGTCGGTGAAGCAAGGCGGTGGCCTGGGCCCACCAGGGGTGGGTCGGCCGACCCACCTATGGCAAGGTGGGCGCACCACTGTGGTCCCCACTGGTCATAGAGTGTGGTTATGTGCTGGTTTCGCCTTGGTCTTGTCGGTTCACACCTTGATCCATATGCTTTGATCTTTCACCATTGATTGGAAACACAACTTTAATCCAAAGGTGGAATTGAGCTGGATGGAGAGTCACATGGATCGTGCCATGTCAGCAGAGCCCTGGTGGGTCCCACATGTGGGTCGGCCGACCTACATGTGGGCCCTCCAGGTGCTCCACTCTCTTCTATGTGCTTCCTTGAGTCATATGTTGAAGTATGACAGCTTGGTGCCCAAATGGGTGGGTCGGCCGACCCACTCATTGTGCCTATCTTTTGCACATTATCTCCAGAGGCTATGATATTAATGATTGTAAAGTTGGTTTTTCATTTGGCCATACTTGGTTGGTTGCCCAACCTTCATATAGAGCTTCCGGACACTGAAAAGTACCTGTTCTGAGTGCCTGCAACCAAATAATGACAAGTACATGTGGAACCAAGTTATTTGTACTTAAGTCGCTATGTGTTTGGTGGTTTCCTTCTATAAAGTATGTCTTGTTGACGGTTTTGATGGGGTAAAAATATGGTATAACTACCGTCAACAAGATCCCCCACACTTAAGTTTTTACTCGTCCTCGAGCAAAGATTAGAGAGAATGATAAAATATGATTATGACATTTTCAAGATATTAGCAAACACAAAGCTTTACTAAAGACATATCTCATACAAGTGGGTCATGTGGTACTGTCTAGCATATATCCTTCAGATGTTGAAAAATGGAACAGTTCTCAAAGCAAAGTCATCTTTCCATTTTCATATCCTTAGCACTTAGAGTTTTTGATAATGGTTTAAAAGAAAGCACATAGTTCATTCTTACTCCTCAAATAGTACTCTCAAGTCACTCAGTAGGTATATGATTCCTCACCAAGGCATAGCATAAGACTGCCTTCTTTTGTTTCATCCTACATCTATCAAGCTTATGTGGGGCTCAGGTAGGGATAAGATAGCATACTTGCATTGCATATTTTGTAAAGTCAAAACAAGGATCCAAGGAGAAGACTGTCATAATCTTAGATCAAGATGTGCAAGTGTGTGGAAAATGATGGGATGTATTGCTCCTTGATAAGATCTCTCTCTACTTTATTTTATTTGAGACATGGCTAGCATTTTTTCTCTTCTTTTTTTCAAAATAAATGGACCTTTATATGTCCACTTTTTTCTCTTTTTTTTCAAAAGCAATGGACCTTCATGTGTTCATTTTTTCTTTACATAGCCTTTGTGTCTCATCTACTAAACCACACTTAGAGAGATATTCTAAAACTTTAAAACATGGAGCATATTTATGATGGAGATGGATGGCATGTTTGTGCGTACTTCCAGTATAGAAGCAGCATGTGTATATGTGGCGTGTATGTGATCTTAATCTTGGGACTATGACATAATTCTCAACTAGGGTCAACAAGGTTTGACTAAACTCAACACAAGTAGCAAATATAGAAGGAGTTTCGAATCATGGTATGACCATATATGGCCTTGGTAGGAATTTTCTTACTATTAAGGAGTGAGTGACACTATGGTTTTATGACATTTTCAAAATAAATCTCTGAGCACTTTGAATAGAAAAGGTATAAATCATGTGCTAAGAACTATATCACATTTGCCAACAACTAAGGCAATATGATATTTCTATCAAGATATGTGACCCACAAGTATAAGCATATGCAAGAATTAAACTTTATGATGCTTCTACCCTTTAAATGTCATAAATCATGTCACTTTTTATTTTCAGATGCAAGTCTTCTTGCTTTTATTTTTATTTTATTTCATCTAAGGAAAGTAAATAAAAAGTAAAAATGAAAGAACAGAGGGGAGTAGGAGTGGCAAACCAGTCGGGAAGAAAGTAGACGCTGGTGCGTGCTGACTGGTGGGTCCAGAGGTCCCAGGTGGGGTCGGCCGACCCCACCATGGAGCTTCTGGCCACTCCGGTGATTGCCATTTGAATCCTCACCCTTGAAGGTGCTCCTGCTCTTGCGTTTTTCTATTTTGTGTTCATGTGCCCGTCGCCTGACCTGCCTTTAAAGGCTTCTTGGGACAGGTTTTGTCGAGCAGACATGTCTTGTTGTGAACACCATCGTGATGCATTCAGAATTATTCCTGAGTGTGTTGGGGAGGTCACCAACCTCCTACCACACTTGGCTTGCTACATACTGGGTTAGAGAGACAAAGGAAATGTCAAGTGCAGGGGCCCTGCTGGTGGCAACACACCAGCAGAACCAAAATTTTATTAAACATAGGAACAACTTACTAGGAAATAAACCTAGTTAAGTGCCTTTCTTATTTGTGAAGATTTTTTTAAAAGATATCAAGCGTGAAAAGTGGATGACCTCACGCCTCATGGCTTTTGATACACACTTCATCTTCGCACTAGTGCTAATGCGAAGAGTGCAAAAGTTGTCTTCTAAATCCAAGTGAGCCGTTTTCAACTCCGCCACTTGCTCCTCTAAGGCACTATTATCATTCCTAGATGTGGAAACCACACAAAGGAACTTCTCCATGACACTCTTTCTTTTGTGCGGTCATCCTCCAAGTGCCTTGATGGCCCGTTGATCATGGAGGATTAACCTTTCGCCAGGTGATCTTTGGGAGCTAGTGGCGTTTCGCTATTCACACAACTACTTCTCCTCTTATGTGAGTTGGAGAACAAACATCTTCCCTCGTCCCAGCCCACCGTCAATGACCTTGTGGTTCTTCATGAAAAGTGGGTGTCGAAGGTGTGTAGGGGCTGGTATACTCCGTAGGGCTCAACTTCAAGCACCTTAACCTTCATGGCGACTTTTAAGGTCTTGAAAAGTGATCTCTCAGATTGAAGGGGCCCTTACCCAAGGAACAATGACATTTTTACTGGTTGGGGCCATGGTGGAGTCTCTCTTAGAGACTTGGGAGGTACAAAGGAGGTTAGGAAATACTAGAGTTTAGATGAGGAGAAGTGGGAAGAGGTAATAGAGGAGGAGAGGTTTAACAGAGGTGTGCCAACATTCTCCCCATCTGAATTTGCGAGAATTTAAAGAGAGAGCATCGAGGGGACATTGGCACAACGTTCTAGAGCGAACGAATTAGGCACTAGAGCCCAAGTGTGGGATGCCCGACCCCTATCTTGTAGAACCAGACCAGATAGAGCTAGCCCAAGGCTCTCTGAACTCTCCTCAATGGATTTTGGCTGACCCCCCTTTGGATGGTTCGGTACGAACGGGTTTTGGATTTAGGCTTCCCTCGAGGTAAGAAATGGTTTGCCAAAACTTGGCCACCAAGAGTGGGTCGCCCGACCCATGTTTAGAGGCTTCTTGGACCGAGTATTGTCATGGAGACTAGTCTAATTATGTGCATTCTAGACTAGTGCTCAAACCATAAAGAAGTAAAGACATGTAGATTTTAGTTGTGTTAAATCATTAGCAAGGATGAATTCTAGCATGTCACTTTCTTCTTTCATAGTTCATGCTCATGGAAAACTCTAAGAAGGTGGCCACTTACCTTAAAGATGATGAGTTGTAGCGGTGGTCCTCCTTAATTGCATCGAAGTTCTCCTTGCCCAAACAACTTGGCTCTAATGATGTGTTCCTGCACTGATGCTTTTTGCTCGGGTTGTTCTTCAACACCCAAATGTGTTCGAGGAGGTCAAATGGCCCTCCTCACACTTGATGTAAGGCGTGTCCTGAGTCATAGAAATAGAGAAAACATCAAGTGCAGGGGTTCTGTTGGTGGCAACACACCAACAGAACCAAAAGTCTTACTAATCTACTAAGGCTAGAAATATGTTGCAACATGTTTAATTCACTATCAACCTTTGTAGATCTGGTTGCAAGAACTCATACCAAACCATTACGAGACTAGCAAAATTTATGATAGACAAACGCATCTACAACCTCCCTTGCAAAGATTTTAGAAAGAAGAAGGATGAAGGGGTTGTATATGTTGTTTGTGGTAGTAGTAGAGAGAAGGATTGATTTGGGAGGTTTCTCATATGAGCAAGGATCTAATGAGAGGATCAGGGGATAACTTCCATGCTCATTGATATAACCTTCCTACTTAAGGAGTGGGTGAGCATTTTTCTTTTTCAAGACTGGGTGAGCATTTTTCTTTTTCAAGACATTCCAAGTCCTTTTCAGGACTTGGATGGGCCATGGTTAAATTGAAATTGCCATAAGCTCACCCCTTGGATGATGAATAGATTTGGATTCTACCCCTATGTTGAGAGGTTTTGAAGACCAAACAGGTAAATAATCGTCACCTATTCTATAACCAAGCTTCTCATTTCCAATGTCTTCCAAGATTCGCATGATTGGCCTTCCAATGAATGTGAGATGAAAGGAAAGTTCAGGAAGGTCAAAGATGTGGAAATCTAGAGAGATCTTTAGATCATCAATCACTACTGGTACATCTTGAAGAACTCCTAAACAATCAAGAACTTGACCATTGGGGAGACTAAGACGCTTTTGGGATTGGAGTAGGTGATTTCTTAATGAACTTTGAACATGGAAATGAGGAATGATGTTGATGTCGAGGCTAGGATCATAGCAAATTTTGCTATAAATGCCCATTACTTGACAAGATATCCTTCTAACATGAGTGGGCATTTTAGCAACCTTCATTGATACTTTGGCCTCATCTAACCATTCCTTACTTACAACGGTGGATAGGTTCACTAATTGTTGTTGTTGCTCTTTTTGGTCAGATTTATGGGCCTAATGATTCTCATGCCTTGGGTCTCTTAATGAATCCCCGGAGTCAATGACCGGATCATCATAAGACTTTGAAGGAAGGGCACAATTGGGATCATTAGGATCAAGGATGAGTTTAGAAATGGGTTCAAAGTACATGGTGGATGTGGGCATAGAAGAGGAGAGGATAGATTTTTCTTCTAGGCATTTTGGCTCTCCTTCTATGGGCACAGTCAGCATTCCTTTTGGAGGTTCATCCAAGATCCTAGATATTTCCCTATGTGCCACATGGGAATTCGAGACGTCAGATGATGCTAATTTAGAAGAGTTTTGAAGAGATCCTTTCTTGAGAGGTTTTGAATGATGTTTCTTAGAAGGTCTCTTTTGGATAGGATAATTATAGGCATTCCCAAAACTAGCAAGGTCAGATAAGAGATTAGCCTCGAAATCAAAGAAGTAATTTATAGGACAAATTTTTTCTCCTCCGATGTTTCTGGTATTTGTGGTTCAGGATCGATGGCGGAATCTTTGGATGGGTCTGATTTTGATTCGGCTATTGGGATTTCTTTTTGCCTGGGGATTAATTCATTTTCTTCCTCAGGAGGTTTACCATACCCGTGGGTGTGGGGAGTGTTTTCAAGAATTTTAGCAAGAAGTTTCTTCCCTTCACCAACGGTACAACGAAGGGATGCTCCTCCAGAAGATATATCAAGGAATTGTGCGGAATCTTTGCTAAGGCCGAGGTAAAAATGTTGTAACAATGTTGGCTCGGTTATAGCAAGATCAGGACCAAGAGATACTAGATCTGTGAAACGGGCCCATGCCGCACCTAGAGTCTCCTTCTCCTTTTTCTTGAAGGTTAGGACCTCTAGTCGAAGACGAGCAACACGAGAGATAGGGAAGAAAGCTAAGCAGAATTTATATTGAAGGCTTTTCCACTCTCCATGTGCACTCCCTACGTGTCGAGCATACCAATGTTTAGCTACCCCCGTCAAAGAGAACGGAAATAGCTTCCATTTTAAGGTATCTCGTGTCATGCCTTCAATGTGAAGACATGAACACAATTGCTCAAAATCTCGAAAGTGAGAGTAGGGGTTTTCATCTTCTTCCCCAGCAAAAGATTGTTCCTGAACCTTAGCTATGAAACTAGGGTCGAGCTCATAGCTAGGAGAAAGAATGAGTTGTGATGATGGTGGTGGCTCCAAACAAGTGCCCTTTGGAGTAGCAAGATGAGAGATGATTGATTGGTTCATGGTGTGGAAAGGATAAAAACAAAAGAAAGATAAAAGAAGGATAACTCGGACGACTTGATTCTAGTTAAGACAGCTACCGTTCCCCGGCAATGGTGCCAGAAAGCTTGTTGACACCAGAAGTGGCAAACGGATATACCGTAAGCGTACGGTAGTCAATGTAACCTTCACCGGGAGTATTCTAGGTATCGTATTTTTCACGGGAAACGTGAAGTGTTCTAACTAGGTTCAAGACTGTCCAGTGATGAGACAAAGGATCTATGATAACTGGGTAGAGAGGTTCTTATGTAGCAAAGATATCTAGTCTTGGCGTTCTAAGTATAAAGAGGTTTACCACCTCCTCCCTTTACAAGAGGCGATAGGCGAAACAGGAGGAGATATAACTCCTCCCGAGGCGGTCATGCTATTGTATTGATACCCTGCCGTTTTAATAACTTGTCTTACACACGTGGTGGGATACTAAGACCAGACAAGGCTGTCACCACTTGCTGACACTCACAAACAATCCACGCGACAAGCGGCCCACACTGATAAGATATAGCCTAGACACCACGTCTACACTCTAATCCTTACAAGAGACTAGAGCACTTCACCAAGTAAAGTAATGTGCAAGTAAAGCAAGTATATACTTAAAATATCAAAACCAGAATATCAAATACTTAGAAGAACTTGGATGTAAAACTTACTTGAAGATTCGCATCCGCTGAGGTACACCTTTGAGAAGACTCCCGACAGGTCCAAGGCTTTCTCCTGAAGACTTCCCTCACTCTCTCCCAACTCGCACATCACTATAGCAGAGCTAAAGCTACTACATAGTGGTTTCTCTTATGAATCATGCTCTAAAGTCAAGGCCTATGGGGGGTTTTATAGGGGAAGGTGGAGTAGAGGCTACTCCACTGCCACATCATCAATCCACGTGACCTCCATCATGCACCGTTGGATCAAACCGTCCTTGAAACCGCCTCAGATGAACGACAGTGATAAAACCATCACATGGGAAGCATGCAGGAAGTTGGTGAAGCAAGGCGGTGGCCTAGGCCCACCAGGGGTAGGTCGGCCGACCCACCTATGGCAAGGTGGGCCCACCAATGTGGTCCCCGCTGGTCATAGAGTGTGGCAATCTACTGGTTTCGCCTTGGTCTTGTCGGTTCACACCTTGATACATGTGCTTTGATCTTCCACCGTTGATTGGAAACACAACTTTGATCCAAAGGTGGAATTGAGCTAGATGGAGAGTCACATGGATCATGCCATGTCAGCAGAGCCCTGGTGGGTCCCACATGTGGGTCGATCGACCTGCATGTGGGCCCTCCAGGTGCTCCACTCTCTTCTATGTGTTTCCTTGAGTCATATGAGCTTGGTGCCCAAATGGGTGGGTCGGCCGACCCACTCATTGTGTTCATCTTTTGCACATTGTCTCCAGAAGCTATGATATTAATGATAGTGAAGTTGGTTTATCATTTGGCCATACTTGGTTGGTTGCCCAACCTTCATATAGAGCTTCCGGACATTGAAAAGTACCTGTTCTGAGTGCCTGCAACCAAATAATGACAAGTACATGTGGAACCAAGTTATTTGTACTTAAGTCATTATGTGTTTGGTGGTTTCCTTCCAGAAAGAATGTCTTGCTGACGGTTTTGATGGGGTAAAAACATGGTATAACTACCGTCAACACTAGCCAAGCCTCCAAAGGAGGAAACAACGCTAAAAGCGTCGACAAGGCAGCCCGCTATGGGAAGGTTTTCACCTGCAACATCCAATACAGCAAGAGGAGAGGATGGAAAGGACGCCTCCAAGAAGGGAACGACGTCCACAGACATCGTCGTCCAAGGTTTCACCCCAACCTCAAGCAACCTCCGAAAAAACCGCCGCCGCTGGGGACCAAACCCTACCATGGAACGCAGAGTACGGCAATGGAACACAGAAGCCAACGAGGAAGGGAGAAGGAAGATGGCAGGGAGAAGAGGGCTAGGATCAGAAGAAGCCCCAATCGCCCAGCCCATCAATGTCCCGACACATGCCAAGCAGGCCCCGCAACAACCACGCCACGTAGATCCCCAGCAACCTCCACCAAAACCCCACCACCCACTTCGCCATGCCACCTAGCCATCGTCAGTTTCACCGAACTAGGAGAGCCTAGGGCGGCCAACTCGACCGACGTCCACCCCTACCACCATGGCGCGGCAGACAAGAAAACGAGCTGGCTAACGCCGTCCACGCCACCATGGCACAACTGTGAGTATATATTCTGACTGATCAATTTACTTCTATGTTAGAAAATGTTGTTAATCAACCACAAATTGTTCTTTTGTCACAAGAAAAACATTACAAAAGGCTAGATTTGTTGTGGTGTGATTTACTTCAATGTTTGTTGGCTAGATCAATTGCTTCATGACAAGCTCCATCAAAGTAGGGTTGTCTTTTATCTTGTCGTACCCTTGGGTCTCCATGACGGCTTTCTGGTTCCCTGGACGCGCGAGGAATTCGGCACAAGCTGCCTCGAGAGCACCGCAGCTGTGCTTCTCCGCCACCACCAAGGTCCCGACCACTACTACAAATTCAAACATCACTGCCGGCCCATCACTGCCGGTTTGTTTTGGGCCGACAGTGATGGGCCAGTTCAAACCCCCAAATGATTGGGCCAGGGGCCAACCGGCAATGAAGCTAGGTATCACTGCCGGTTCGTGGCTGGAACCGGCAGTGATGTTACTCCGCAGCGTCACTGCCGGTTCGTGGCTGGAATCGCCAGTGATACTGCTGCAGTATATAAGCTCGAGCTCGAGCTCCCTCCCTCCTCCTCTGTCCCAATGGAATAGAATAGTGCACGGCTGCTCTTTCCCTCCATTGTTGCGGCTACTCTTCCCTACGACCTCCATTGTTGCGGCTGCTCTTCACCGAACTGCTCAAGAAAACTCTTGGAAGCTCAAGCATGGTAAAGATCTTCTAGCTTATGGTTGGTAATAAGCACACTCCTTTGGATTTGTAGATTTACATTGCTTTTGTGTTTGGAGATTGATTCTTATTGTAGTTGTTTACTTTGTCCATTTTAGAGAGCACATTTGGGTTGGATCTTGAGGAAGGCATCAAGGTTGTGATAAATCCACTATTCAAAAGGTTAGTTAAAACCATTGCCACCTTTAATTTCAATTGGAGCTATATTATTCTTCCTGATCAAGAAGAGGGGTTGCATTTTATAATTTATTCCTTTATTTTTATGTGGCATGTTGTAGAATAATTATTTTTGGCAATTGTAATTTATGTGGCAACCATTGTTTGCAGCTACATTATTGTTTCTAGAATTTTTTGTGCAATTAATGTTGTTTATGATGGAGCCTCAATTTTTCTTATGTTTTTTGAATCCATTTTTACACGGCATGTTGTCGAACAATTATTTTGTTCAAATAATATTGTTGCGAAAGGCTCATTAAAATTTTCCTATGTTTTCTCTGCCCTGCCCATTTTTCCTCTGCAGGCATGGATCGAAGGTGGATGTACGATCTGTCATGTACGGACCGATGGTACTTGACGGGCATCGATGATTTCATCAAATTCGCCAGAGCCAATGCTGGGGACTCCCAGGCTGTATTCTGCCCATGCAAAGATTGCAAGAATACGAGAAAATGGGGGGACGTGGAGTATATACGATTGCACTTGATTACCAGGGGGTTCATGAGAGACTACATGATTTGGACATTGCATGAGAAGGTTGGTCAAAATGGTGGACAAGAAAACAACGATGATGTTCCCATGCCTAGCATATCCCTAAACGAGTTTCTGCCTAATGATGATTACACAGAACCTGTGCCTACCAATAACAGTGTGTTTAGCAATACATTAGCTGACGACACAGAGGAAAACGATGGCATTTCTCAGCTCCTGCATGATGTGCATGGCGGATTCCTTAGTGCTACACAGTTGAAAAAACTGGAGATCATGAGAAAGGATGCAAAAACATCATTGTATCTGACCTGTCCAATAAGCAAACTGGAAGCCAACATCATGCTTTTAGAGTTCAAATCAACGAATGGATTGAGTGATAAAGGCTTTGATAACTTGTTAGGTATAATACAGAAACTGCTCCCAAAGGGTAACGAGTTACCAGAAAATACTTATATGGCCAAGCAAATGATTTGTCCAATCGGCCTCGAGGTTGAGAAAATCCACGCTTGTTTCAACGATTGCATATTGTACCGTGGAGAAAAATACAAAGACTTGGATACGTGTCCCAAGTGTAAAGCTCCTCGATACAAGCAAGGGCCGTCAAATGAGGGTAGCAAGACCAGAGGAGGGCCCGTAAAGGTCGTATGGTATTTTCCTATAGCTCCGCGAGTACATAGGTTATTTGCAAATGCAAAGTCAGCGAAGCTGTTGCGCTGGCACGGCGAAGAGCGGAAGAAAGATACAATGTTGAGGCACCCCGCCGATGGGATCGGACTGGAGGACTATCAACACTATGTTTTGTAAGAACATCGGTGGAGAGGTAAGGCATCTTTGGTTAGGTTTGAGCACAGATGGGATGAATCCGTTTGACCAGGGTTAGAAGCAATCATAGCACTTGGCCAGTGACGCTATGTATATACAACCTTCCACCTTGGCTTAGTATGAAACGGTCACACATCCAGATGCCACTACTAATCCAAGGCCCAAAACAACCTGGCAATGATATCGATGTGCTTCTAGAACCAGTGATCGATGAACTACTACAGATGTGGGAGACGGGTGTGAAGGATGTTTGGAATGAGTACAAAAAAGAACATGTCACAATAAAGGCTATACTCATCGCTACAATCACCGACCTGCCAGGGCGAGGTTGCTTGTCTGGAGAGAAGACAAAAGGATACACTGGGTGTGTCGAGTGCTTGGATGAGATGGATGCCATACAACTTCCAGAAAACAAGAAGATGGTCTATATGGGACACCGTAGGTTCCTAAAAAAGGATCACCCTTACCGCAGGAATAGAAGAGATTTCAATGGGACTATTGAGAAGCGTGGAACCCCAAAGTATCGCGATGGCAAACAGATACTTAAACAAGTAAGCAAACTCACAGATGTAGTCCTTGGAAAGGAGGAAGGGGCAGTACCAGCACCTGCTGATAGTATCTGGAAGAAAAAGTCAATCTTCTGGAAACTACCTTACTGGCCACTTTTGAGTGTACGTTATTGTCTTGATCCAATGCACATAACTAAAAATGTGTGCGGTAACACTCTTAACACGTTAATGAACACCGGGGGGACAACGAAGGATTCTCTTGCGACATGCTTGGACATGCAACACCTGGGCCTTAGGAAGGAGTTGCACCCAATAACTCTTGAGGATGGCCAAAATTGAAACTTCCGGTGGCATCATGAACACTGAAAAAGGAAGAAAAGGACATGTTTATTTCTTTCTTCAATGATCTCCAAGTGCCGACTGGCTACTGTGCGAACCCGAAGAGGCTAGTTAACATGAGAGAACTTAATTTTAACTATGGTTGTATGAAGGCTCATGACTAGTCATGTAATTATGACTCAGCTGCTCCTAGTTGCCCTGCGAGGTATCCTCCCTAATAAGGTACGCGCCCCGATCATAAAGTTGTGTTCGTTCTTCAACGCGATTTCTGAAAAGGTCATTGATGGGGCCAAGCTAGACCAGCTGAAGCAGGAGATAGCCAAGATTCTATGCAGGTTTGAGATGCATTTTTCATTGACTTACTTCGACATATCGGTGCATCTACTTGTTCATCTTGTTGACCAAATTAAAGCCCTTGGCCCAATGTACCTACACCAGATGTTTCCTTTTGAGAGGTTGATGAAAGTTTTTAGACAGGTATGTTAGGAATAGATTCAGACCAGAAGGTAGCATGGTTGAAGGATGGACAACGGAGGAGGCCATTGAGTTCTGCACATATTATCTGGACATCAATCGGGTCGGAGTTCCAGTATCTCGTCACGAGGGAAGGCTTGGGAGCAAAGGAACGATAGGTGAGAAAGCTATCACAACCAACGAAGTCGTTTCTTTTAGAAAGACACACTTCGCCGTCCTCCAGCAGGCTGATGGTGTGATGGCATACATTGATGAGCACAAACAGGTCGCGGTCGGACAAGCCTTTTCGAGAGGAGACGACATCATTCATGGCAAGCCAATGCCACTCGGGTATGCCAGGGTCAGCATTGATAAGATCTTGGATAAGAAGTTTAATAAGATACATACTGATTACCCAGTGGAGGAAGATAGGCCGCGTCTTGTTCACAACTTGGGCATTCATGTGGCTTGGCGCAAATGTTTCATCAAGCTTGATGACCAGCCATCTTCAGATGATGAGGATGACGATGAATCATCGGCATCACCACCACCCAGGGGTTACTCGCTTGTGTTTGGACAGGAAGACCCTAGTTCTCCCTCGCCTCCACGGCAAAAGGAGAAGACTCCTCCTCCTCCTCCTTCTCCTTCTCCTCCTCCACCACCAAAGGAGAAGTCTTCTCCTCCTCCACTGACAAAGGAGAAGACTCCTCCTCCTCCACCTCCCCCTCCCCCACCGCCAAAGAAGAAGACTCCTTGCTCCTCCTCCATCTCGTTCTCTAAGATCAGGTTCAACCTCCCAACAGAAGAGGTCATTGTCTTCAGTTGGTAATGCTCCCAAGATAAGCAAGAAGAAGAAGGTGGATGCTAGCATTACTTCTTTGATGAAGGGCAAGACTGTGGAGCAGCATCTAAGAACCAAGGAAGCAATTGTTTCCTTCTTTAAGCGAATAGCTAGTCTCCCTCCATGGATGCAACAGACAGAATTTGAAAGGCAGAACAACAAAGAGAGCAATCAGACTAGAGAAACAGAAATACAGACCCAACATTTGCTAGAGACATAGAACTTGGCCAACAACATGGGCATATCCATAGAGGAGGTCGTGGAGTTATATTACGTAAGAAGAGAGTTTGAATCAGCAACTGTCGCATACCAGTATTCAAGAGGCAAACCTTTGGTCGCCACCGAATAAGAGTATAAAGAGTTGCCAATATATCTATGACAGTTGCATGATTATTACACCCTCGATACTGCCAAAGGGAAGTACATTGGCTTTGAAGTTTGTATCCCTCCCGGGCCGATTTTTAATCATCCTGAAGAAGAGGTGCATAGTGTTTATTATGAAATCCTCTTTCAGCTCTTCCAACGGCGCTCGCTCGATGTACAGATTTTGATGTTATGGACTATGTAAGTACCCTACCCTTACAACGTTATAATAAAGCACGTGATCTGTATTTGAATATAACCTATGTTTATTATGTAGGTGTATAGCAAAATGGTGCATACGGAAGCACCTAATGCATGTAGACTTCTTGGATCCCGTATTTGTCAACGAGACAACATGCGCTGCCGGGTGTCAAGATGACTATGTGCCAAAAAGTTTGAAGATTGAGTTCGAAAGGATGTTGAAAAATAACAAAACAAACATCCTCCTACCCTACAACTGCGAGTATGTGTTCTCGGCCCTCACTTTGGTGTTCATTCGCTTAATATATATGACATTTAGTAACATAGACTTTCCTTCGTGATTGCAGCAACCATTATGTCCTCGTAGAGATTTGTCTTGTAAATTCACATATCGAGGTGTGGGATTCCAAGAAGAAGCCACTTTCTCATATCGACCATCTAGTCAATGTGTTGAATAAGTAAGTGAACCCAATATCACAACACTACTTTCTAATCACATAGGACATTGTAATATCCATGGCCTTGATACTTTGTTTATAATGTCACACAGAATGAAGGCCTTACCTGACTGGAATAATGTTGATAGTAAGAAGCACAAAAATTAGAGTGAACCATTCATGGCTAAGTATATGGAGGATATTAAGACCCTAGACCAACCGGCGGGGAACTAACGAATGCGGGATTCTATGTGATGTGGGCTATGTTTGTCTACTTTGGTGCAAAAACCGATAAAGGAGATGAAGCGCTACGTAGACTTCCTAATTGTATTGTTTTTGCCTATGTTTTTGCATCTGAATATCATCTTGATTCAATTACAGCGCAAAGCACACGGTCACAACCGGTTGGTCGATTTTGAGATAAGAGGAATTCAAGAAGAAGTAGCAAAGTTTATCACCGACGAGATATTGAGTAAGAATGGATCATTCTGCATTGTCAAGACCAATAAGTTCAAGAAGGACTATGGAAGAGAACATGTGGAGAGGCTATTGTAATGCGACTCTTCGTTACTTATACGTTTTCTTTTGGAATTTCTGTAATATAAACGTTAATGGATTTATAGTGACGTCGAGATCCACATCCATATCCAATTATTCAATTGCATCACCACCAACACATCTCCCACCTCCCCCCTCCCCAAGACATCCCCTCAAATTAAAAATAAAATAATTAATAAAATGCAAATTATAAAAATTATATCACTGCCAGGTCTCATTGTAAACCGGCAGTGATAGCTAAACTATCACTAGCCGGTTTGTATTGCCAACCGGCAGTGATAGCTCACATATCACTGTCGGTTTGTATTGCCAACCGGCAGTGATAGCTCACATATCACTGCCGGTTTGGCAGATCCGGCAGTGATGTTATGAGCTCATCACTGCCGAAGTTAGGTTGTGCCGGTTCAAAATCCGCCAGTGAAGGGGGTTTTGAACCGACAGTAATGTTTGAATATGGTGTAGTGGGCCACCGTGTCCAAGTCGATGCTCCTGGCACAGCATCTCCTCGCACAAGAGCTTGAGCCTCTCGAGCTTGTACCGGTGCGCCGCCGCGAGCAGGCCCCGCGCCATTGCGATGGCCCCGCCCTGCTGTTCCTTCTCCATCATGAAGGGCGGCAGCGCGTCGGTGTACACAGTAGTGGAGCAGCGCCTTGAACACCATGGGCTCCATGCCACCGATCTCCACGCGGCGGCGAACGGCCCCGTTCTCCACGGGTGGCGCGGCGAGCAGCTGCAGCTCCGCCTCCAAGGCCGGGGACCTCGCCGCCAGCAGCCACCCGTGCGCCTCGAACGCCTCCCCGGCGACGTCAATGACGACATCCACGCCCTGCTTCTTCCATAGCATGTCGCAGAGGTCCTTGTGCAGGTCGGACGGCGGCACGACGACGCGGGACGACGGCGCGCCGGCGCCGCCCTCGGCCCACTTCTTGATGACGGGGATGTCGCAGCGGACGATGAAGCTGTCGTCTTGCAGGCAGCCGGAGTCCTCCAGGTCCTTCCACCGGATGAAGTCCTGGAACCGCGCCTGCCCGTCGACGAAGAAGCTGGCATCGTTGGAGCGGACGTACCTGGGTGACGTACGGGTTGCCGGCGCGGTCCAGCAGGCTGAGCTTGAACTGGACGGGGTCCTTGACCTCCTGACGCTGGCGGCCATTGTCGTCGTGGGCGAGCTCGACGAAGATGGAGATGCACTCGTTGGACTCGTTCCAGCTGTTGCCGTTGGGGTCGGACTTGATGCGCCACCTGTAGCCCGCCGCGTCGAACGCTTGCGACGACGCCGTCTACTCCACCGGGGCCTTCCTCGTCGCCGCGTAGCCGCTGATGGTCAGGTTGTGGTGCCCTACTGCCCCGTCACCTCGCGCGTCACGATGGAGGAGGAGGATGCCGAGCGCGGCGACATCCGGCGGGTGGCGGACAGAAGATGAGCGGCGGCGGCCGAGCGTGAGATCCGGCAAACGGCGGCGGAGGTAGCCGCCATGACAGGGGCTAGGACTGCCCGGATTGGCTTATGGGCGGTTGGTTATTGTTGGTAGCCGGCCGGCAATGCAAATCCAGAATCCAGATTGAGCAGGCTGCTGCAGGGCAGGAGGAGGTCAGGAGGATTTGCTTTTATAATTTTGATTTGATGACGGGGCGCATAAGGGATTGGAATCGATCTGTGTTTGCGCACGATCGACGCAAATCTTGCGTATTCGGTTCGGGCACCGATCAACGCCGAGGATTGACCGGGCGTCATGCTACGTGCCGTGTCCGGTGCGGACCTACGATGAGATGAGATGGCCGTGTCCGGTGCGTCGACCGCGGTGATCGTGTCGCTCACCGGCAACGCTCTGGAGTGGGCATACATCGGCGACGGTGCGTTTTCTGTGCTTTGGGGCAGCAAGATCTTGTTTTGCTTGTGGATAGGGCGGAGATATTGTATGGGCACAAAAATAATGTTGTGCGTGGGGGTTTGTGTCTCTGTGAATTGTGATACATATGTCTGCGCGGATTTTAACCGTTGCCATCTTGAACCACCCCGTCGCTGCCACCTCGACGTGTCGCAGCCGCGCTTGCTCAAGCCTCCCCAGCCACACGTTGCACCCCTGCATTCGCAACCCCTTGGCAGTGTCATCGCGGCCTCTACCTCCCCGCATCTCGATCACGTGGCCGCACCTCTCCTATCTTTTTGCCTCACCATGCCTTCGCATCTCTTGCTCGCGCCGCCTCTGCCTCGCGCCCAGCTCGTCGTCCATGTACAAGAGGAGGGCATTTCCAAGAGGGCCCTGGAGGCGCAAACTAAGAACCATGTGAAACTACATTTTTCCAGCTCACACAGTGGAGCTGCAGTCGAGTATCAAAAACGTGTTTTTCGGAGTGGCACGGGAGCTGCATCATCCTCACACTGTCTGGTATATGGAACTGAGGAACTGCTGTTTAGAGTTGGTCCAGGAGTGGTACTAAACCAAACAACCCCCTAAATGGAAGAGAGCTGCAAGGGTTGAGAGTAGTTTATTTTAGGCTTAGTTACAAAACCATGTGAGCCCAACAACTTCAAATTCCAACCATGATGGAGAGTAGAGAAAAGAAGTGGATGGTTCAGGATTGAGGGTTCAATCAAATTTAAGGCTTTGCAAAAATAGTCCTTTTCTTTTTCTTTCTATTTTGAAAAAGAGTACGTTTCATCTAACCTGAATTCATATACTCATTCTGTTTCTATATTCCAAATTATAAATCATTTTAATTTTTCTTAGAGTCATTTTTCCTACATTTCAATAATGTTAGATGTTATGCATACAAAGAATCTAATGACCCTTAGTATTTGTTATCATAAATGTTATTATTTTATTCTATAAATTTGGTTAAACTTAGATATTTTAATTATCAAGAAATTTAAAATGGTTTGTAATTTGATCCAAGTGGTTTAAACTTTAAAGTTAGGCATCATTCCCACCAATTTATAGAATTTGAATTTGAATTAACCAACTTGACTTCCGTAGTTCCGTTAATCACAAGAGACAAACCAAACCCGTAGAACGAAGAAGCGATCGAAGCAGATGAGAAGCAGGAGGGTGCTCCGCGATCTCCTCCCGCGGCTGCCCAAACCCACCGATACCCCCGCCCAAATCCGCCCGAAATCACACCCTTCCACCAAATCCGGCAAGGATGCGGCGCGATCCGCCGCCGCCGACCCAGCCCGCGCGGTGTCGCTCCTGGCCGAGCGGGACTGGTTCGCTCGGATCAACTCGGAGTTCGCCGCCGCACTCCGGCAGCTGGGCCCGCGCTTCGTCGTCCGCGCGCTGCAGCGCGCCGCCGCCGAGCCGCTCCTCTGCGTGCGCCTCTACGTCTGGGCGTCGCGGTTCGGCCAGCACTTCGCGCGGGACCGGTTCGTGCGGCGCGCGCTCGGGGACGCGCTGTGGCGGCGCGGGCCCGTCGTGCTCTCCGCGGCGCTGGTCGCCGACGTACGGGGGTGCGGCTGCGAGGTCTCGGAGGAGCTGCTGTGCGCGCTGGTGGAGAGCTGGGGCAGGCTCGGGCTGGCGCACTACGCGCACGAGGTGTTCGTGCAAATGCCCCGCCTCGGGCTGCGGCCCAGCACGGCCGTCTACAATGCCGTGATCGCTGCATCAGTGCGGGCAGGTGCAGTGGACGCCGCGTACCTCAGGTTCCAGCAGATGCCTGCGGATGGGTGCCGGCCGGACTGCTTCACATACAACACGCTCGTGCATGGAGTCTGTCGGCGTGGGATCGTCGACGAGGCGCTAAGGCTGGTGAAGCAAATGGAGGGGGCGGGGATCAGGGCGAATGTTTTCACGTACACGATGCTGGTCGATGGGTTCTGCAAAGCTGGCAGAGTCCAAGAAGCTGTTGGCGTGTTGGAGAGGATGAAGGAGAAGGGTGTGTCGGCGACTGAGGCTACATACAGGACTCTGGTTCATGGTGCATTTCGTTGCCTGGGAAAACAGAGGGCATGCAGTATGCTGAGCGAGTGGATTGACAGTGATCCCACTCTGCATTCAAATGCATATCATACTTTGCTGTATTGCCTGTCGAAGAATGAGATGGTCAAAGAGGCAGTTGAGCTTGTGAAGAAAAGGGGATATCTCCTTGACAGAACAACATTCAGCATTGTGATTCCTTGCGCTGTGAAATTCTTGGAGTCAAGTGATCTGTGTGAACTGGTAGATGATTTCATCAAGAAAGGGGGTAATCTAGGATTTGATACGTACATTATGATTATCCAATCCTTGCTGAGGTGCAAGGATATCCCAATGGCAAATAAGTATTTGAGCCAGATGGTTTCAGATAGACTTTTGTCTAGTGTTGCATCCTACAACATGGTGATAGATTGCCTTACCAAGGCAGGTGAGATGGAAAGAGCACAGGAAACTGTTAAAGTTATGCAAGAGTCAGGTTTCTCTCCTAATCTCGTGACTTTTAACACACTGATAAATGGATATTTAAAACTAGGCAATGTACATGATGCAAAGGCAGTTCTTAAGATGCTCATGGAACATGGTTTCATGCCAGATGTCATTACCTTTACCTCCCTTATTGACGGGCTATGTCGCATCCATCGGATGGACGATGCCTTTAATTGCTTCAGTGAGATGTCTAAGTGGGGTGTTAGGCCGAATGTCCAGACTTACAATGTTCTAATACATGGATTTTGTTCAGCAGGGCATGTTAGCAAGGCCATTGGAGTTCTCAATAAGATGAAAATTGATGGTATTACACCTGATGCATATTCCTTCAATAGCACCTATTTTGAGTTTTTGCAGGATGGGAAAAATAGAGAAAGCTCAGAAAGTTTTTAATGCCATGTCAAGGTATGGTGTATCTCCAGACAGTTACACATACAATGCCCTGATAAAAGCTCTATGTGATGAAAGAAGAGTTGATGAAGCTAAGGAAATTCTATTTGCAATGGAGTCCAGTTCCTGCATTGCTGCTAATCAACATACGTATTGGCAAGTTGTTGGTGCACTTACTAAAATGGGTCGTTTCAGTGAGGCGGAAATGTTGATCGATAAACTCCATAGAAAAATGCCCACTTAGGTTTCAGTGCTTATTTAAGGGCAGGATCAGATATTTTGGTCCAGACTGTCAAAGCATGACTTCTCAGTTACCTGATATTTTGCTCCATGAATGCTGCCCTCTCCTTCGAAGAACACATATATCCTCATCTCGGCTAAGCTACTGTACAACTAATGTCAACCATTGGTTCACATGATCTATTTCAGTCATGCATACTATCTCCACCCTCTGTTTTCCTATTGAGCCATCCATAATAGTAGTGAGTAGTGACAGTGTGCTTGCATTCTCTCAGAAAATGTTGATCAAGAATTGGGCTACTTAGTGCCTTGAAGAATTGGGCACTGGGATGCACGGCATTTCAAGGATGCAATGAATTTGGGCTTCTCCCTCTGAAAACCTATTCAGAACAATTTGGTATGTCTCTGTTACCTATTTTATCTTAAAAATGGTGTACATAAAGTGATTAGCTTTATGCAACTCAATTGATTCTTTCAGCATGTAATTACTGGCTAGAGAAATTTTAGAAATAGTTGTGCCCTACATTCTTGGCGTTATCCATGATTGACAAAGAAACAGGAAACAAAATTTTCTTCAGGGAAAAAAAAAAAAAATTTGTCACCTTGTGGATATACATGAATCAGGATGCAGTACTACATGACACGTTTCTATGAACTGTAGGCTAGAGCTTGCTACCCTACAAATTCGTTCTTTAAGCACTCAATGGACGTAGCCAAGGACAACATGTCTTTAGTTTTTCCCCTTTCCTTAGCCTTGATGGCCAATGCCCGCCAACTCTGAGCCTGGTTGGTCTTTCATGACAATTGCATTACCTTTGGAAGTGATTAAGTTGTTTATGTGTCACACAGTCTGACCATGCTGAGTTAAACAGCCACTTCATCAGCAGCGGTGCTCATTTCTTTGTTATGGTGAATCATCCTTACAGTGTTCTTGGTCATCTTTCATCGTTTGTCTTGTTTTTACAGGGCAGGCAACGTCTAAAATGATTGGCGTGCTCAGGCGAAATAGCCAGGACCAGGAATCCAGGTTCATGCAAACGGAAGATACTGAGGTCCTTGTGATGACAATAAATAAATTCTGCAAACCACCACTCATTTGTGGCAATGCTAGCGAAGCCATTAAAATTAAAAAGCCAATTTACAATTATATAAGGCTCCGTTTGGATCCTTGGAATTGAATTCATTTTAAGAATCATAATTTATACACATATTAATGAACTCAATATGGTTGTGTATAGATTATATTTGTACATTATTATTGGCTATAAGAGAGAGATACTTATATGTTGTATTTTTACCGTGTGGGAGCAAGTTAAAGAGCGTGCTATAAATTGCAAAGTGAAAATATAACATGTTGATCTATAGAATCAAATTCCATCTCTTACCTTATGAATTTGGTGTAGGCTAACATGTGAATTCTAGAAAGTGGTGGAATATCATATTCAAAGTGAAATAGTCTCAGTTGTTAACTAGATTTTAATTCCTCTAATTCGAAGGATCCATTCGAGGCCTAAGTGTTTTTGTAGTTGCAGAATTGTTGGCGGAGTAAAGGGTTTTTCTTTTAATCTACTTGGATATTTAGCTATCCACATAAGTACATATCCATTGTTTTATTTTAAGTGCACTTCGTTGCATGAAGAAGGCTGTTCCACGGTACAGATGCACTGATGGGCACTGTCCCATTTGCGAGTTGCACTGCATTCCAGATGTGGGAGTTAAGTGGTGCATGTATGACAGTTGTATTAGTGAACGTTCACCACACAGCTTGAAACAATAGATCGATCGAGTGACCTCTGGAATGTGAAAGCCCAGCCCCCGCGTCGCTCTCTCCAGGGCGGCTTGGGCTTCCATGCTCATGCCGTCACAGGAGCTCGACGTCGGCAGTCCGACAGGAGGGCAAGGACAGTGGCGGTTGGGTCTTCTCCCACTCCTCCTCCCTCTTCTCTCTCCCCGAGGTTGGTCTGCATGGGCCGGTGGCCAGCGGCGGGCATTCTGGCCAGCTGCACGTGGATCCGGAGTCCCCTTGGCCAGATCCGATGTCCAAGAGGAGGCTGCGACGCGCCAACGTCATGACTGCGGCGGTGGCTCGCTCCTGGTTGCCAGCACGAATTGAAAGCCTTGGTGGCTTGGATGACGACAACCTCTCATTGGTGCCATGGCAGCGACAGTGAAGGCGTCCTTCGTTTGCTATGAAGGCCTGGGGTAGGCAACGCTATCGACGGGCTCGTCAGGAAGGCTGATGTAGCGGGCAGGGCTCGGCGGTATCGTGCATGGGGCCGAGACCACGAGAGCCTATGGCAAAAGCTTTGCCCATACTTGGTCCATGACAGCGATACCTCGCTTGCTTCCTGGAAGCGTCTATTAAAAGGCCCTATCCCCTTGCATGCAGTGTTCTAGGCGTATAACCTGTGACTTTCTAGTTAAGTGACGATAGCATCGTTCTCCCTCCTTAGGAGGCGTCACTTTTGGAGGGCCTTGCTCTGTTAGTATGTGGTAGTAGGCAGGTTTCATGGCAAGGAAGGTGGATACCTAGCTGAGGATTCGAGTTACTAGTGTACTCTAGAGGGTTATTCTTGTCTTTTATATTTAGGCTAGAAAAAAATCGAAATAGAAGATGTCTATATTTAATAACTATTTAGATAAGATGTTGAAGGGTGATTTTTCACCAAAATTTTTGTTCCTACTATTTAGCAAGAATTTAGAGAATGTCTTGGAGTTGCTACAGAGAGTTGCTCTAGGGTGAAAGTGGATGGAAACGGGTAGAAAAACAGAATATATACCTATAAATATGGGTCATGTTTGCCTATTTGGCTTTGTGTTAGGAGCATTTGTGTTAAGTGCTTGATGAACTTCTAAATCCTTGAATTAATATTAAAAGTATAAAGCTTTGTTATTTATCGCTACTAAATTCTAAATTGTTTGATTTTCTCTAGTTTGACCAGTTATCTGATTCAAAAATGTACAAATGTAGGGAAAACATCTTATTCCGTTTGTCGTTATTATGTCTATTTGGAATGCAGAATGCATTCTTTCTATAAAATCCCTACGAAATTCATACCCTGCGTTTCCGACAGATCATTACTATATTTTTTTGCAAATACAAAAATGAAGCAGTAATCTATTTTATTTTAATCTCTGAAGCATTAATAATTCATATTTTTTCGATATACAGAAAACGGAACCGGGGCCCGGCCCGGGGGACGGGAGTTATCAAGGGAACCCAATTATCAACGGTCCTCTCCGTTTTCACCCTGGCAGACATTAGCATTCGTCTACCAACCACTGTCCAACACCTTCTCCTCCCCTCTCCGTAACTGCCCCGCAACTACCCCGATCCCAATCCCAAAGACACCAAACCCTCCTCCTCTCTCTACACCGGCGATCGGCGGCGAGCGATGGGGTGGGCGACGCGGTTCCTGGCGGCGGTGTGCTTCTTTGCCGCGGGCGTCCTCTTCGTCCCCGAGGCTCTCCTCGGCTCCCCCTCCGGCGCAGGCGCCGTCACCGCCGCCAAGCTGGCCCATGTCCTCTGCTTTGCCACCTCCTGGGGCGCCGCCCTCTGGGCCACCTTCATCGGCGGCATCATCATGTTCAAGTAAGCTCCCGGCTCTAAAAAACCCCCATCTTTTGCCCCAATCTAATCTAAGAACCAAAAATCCCGAGAGGAAAATCTGTCCAAAAATTCCGTCGATTTATTGAGCTAAGCGGTACTTTGTCCTGTGGTGATGTTGAACCTTGTTCTTTGTAGGAACCTGCCGAGGCACATATTCGGCAACTTGCAGAGCAAGATGTTCCCGGCCTACTTCACGCTTATCTCTGCCTGCGCAGCCATCTCCAGTCGCCGCCTTCGCGTACCTCCACCCGTGGAAGACCGCGTCCACCGTGGAGCGCTACCAGCTTGGATTCCTCCTCTCGGCTCTCGGCTGCAATCTCTCCAACCTGCTAGTCTTCACCCCCATGACCATCGAGGTGAGCTTATTCCTCTTCTTACGCTTTGGTATCTTCCCATTGAGGAACGGATTTTATGAGAACCTTAGGATTTGTCATGGACAGTATTGAATTCATGGTTTGTAGACTTCATATGGCCATAGAAGTGTGAATCGGTTGGTAAATACGCATCACTAATTATTAGATGCGATTCTACGAATCGAGTAATGCTCCATAGATTTAAATTGATTAGTGTTGTGCTATAACTGTCAGGTGAATGCAATAACCTGTAGTTAATTTAACTAATAATAATGCTTTTTAGTTCGTTGCATCTAATTACGCAGATTCGATTTCATGTTCCCTAATACTAGATGCCAAGTCATGGAATATTGTGCTGTTGGCTGATTTTGTGATGTTCTATTGGAAAGATAGTTTTGGATATTCTTGGTTCGAATAGGGCAGCATTTATTGTATTGCCTTTACTTGTGTGTAACCCCTTCAACAAAATAGGAGTCGCTGTTGAAAGTTATTTTTTCACTCAAATGACAAATATACCTTTTGAAATCATTTGATGTTATTTTCTGCAGCTTAAAACATGTACCGTTAACATAAATATGCCATGTATATTACGGTTGCTATTGCTATGATTTTCTCAATTTTTTTTACGAAATTGGTTTCTCAAACATTGTGGTTGAATAGCTTTTGTCATTAAAAGCCACGGATGTTTCAGTCGAGATGTCCTTTATAATATTCTGGTGAAAATAGCATTATAATTATTCCTCTAATCAATAAATATACTTCATCATTGATATTACAGTCCAACTTTAAATGACAGAGATTGGCATCACATTATCACAATGTCTCACACAGCACAATGAGTGAATGTTATTAATTTGGTACAAGATAGCTTGCCAGAAAGTAGAACAAATGCTACAAGAATTCAGAATTGTTGAGTAATGCTTTATCTGGTGTGCAATTTTTTAGAGAATATAAATAACAGTCACTGTTTCAAGTTAATGCAAATTCTGTATCTATTCAATGGACTAATAATAGGTTGGTTTAGTTTAACTGCTCGTTTACATTGCCAGTCTTGGTTTGGTTTGTACTTGTACGTATTACTCAATGCTCAGTGATCGAATCGGCTATCAGTTTATTGTTTTGGCTTTGTTTGTGTGGCTTCTAAAAAAACTGGAGTTAAAACCATTTTCTCAATGCAATTATATGGTTTTGATTAGTGCGCAACAGTCCATTTCCTTTCATGCAAATATGATTTTATGATATGATGCTTGTTGTTATGATACATTCCTGTTGTCTGTAATGATTGCTCTGGTATTATTGAATACTTTGATGGTGGTTCTATACCATTAACTTCTAGTGGCACAGATGATTCTGCAATCTGCATTAGGTTTTTCACCACTTATAAAAGAATATATGTTAAGGTTAAGTTGGTGATAACCAAATGTTTTTCATTTAATAATTCATGATTGAAATCAGAATTCAAGCTAAGCTCTATATGACTGAGTTTGACAACACAATGTCTCACACGACCTGTTATGGACGTCTTTGGGTGAGTATTAGTTTGCATTAGCATTACACAGTTTGGATAAAATGTTGTATTTTAAGTATCTTGCAAGTGATTGTGGTATTATGTGAACCGTGTGTGGCCCATGGCTAGTTGGTAGGCACAAGATTAAGGTGTACTAGGCGAAACATTTCTAAAATTGACTTGAGCCTTTCAAGATTTGACATCCTGACCCACATGTTAATGACTTAGGTTTCCCCCATTGTCATTGTGCTACAAGTGTCAAATCTTGAAAGGCTTGTGAATTGTATGTTAAATATCAAAATCTCTTGGACTAGGCAAACTTGTTTCCTATTATGTTCTTTTTGCTACTGAGGCTTGGCTAAACTTGTTCATGTGATGTTCCTCATTGGTGGTATGGCAATATGCCTTGGAAAAGGCTTCGCAGTGACCAGTACAACATTGGTAGTGAGGGAGCATATGATTTATCCTATTTGTCCAACAACAATTAGGTTTTCTGATGCAATATATGTATATATGATCAACTTGTGGTAGCACAAGTGTTTTTTTCTTTGGGTTTGTCACAACTATTTAAATTTGAAAACCAGAATTATGGTGCCAGTATATCAAAAAAAATCATATACTCTGGTCGAAACTCTGTAATACTGCATAAAAATAAACTTTTTTTTTCGGGCAACATCTTGCTATTCGAACTAGAATTAAGCTTAGATGACGGATTGAAACTATGGGTCTATGGTGTCTCACTTGACCTAGTGGGAACGCTAGTTGGTATAGTATGCTATTCGATCAAATTATGTTCTTTTATCGGTATCTTACTCGACCCAGTGTGAATGCTAGTTGGTATAGTATGCTATTGGATCAAATTATGTTATTTTATGGAGCTTGCCAAGTGATTGGGATGTTCTGTGAACCCAGTTTAGATGTGGCCATGTACAGTTTGGCAAGCACAGGGTGCCTTCTACGAGGCAAAATTCCTTTTATTGCATTTCTGTGAACTACTAATATCTGGCCAAATATGTTCACTTTCATCATGGTAATATGTCTTTAGGGGAAAATTTTACTCAAATATTCTTTATATCTGTGGAAATGCTTCCCCAAATATTCAGCACTAATCAGGATGTTGCTGGCAATGGCTGGTCCAACAAAATGGGATCGTGCAATAGTTAGCTTTAATTTTTTCCAATACAGTATTTGTATAAAATATGACAATTGCACAACTTGTGTTTTATTTTCTATTATCAACTAAAGTTCAAATGGAAAGTTAGAAAATAATGTGAGACTAACTAGAACATGCCCTCTCTTCTCTTACATCTTTCATGCAATTTCCTTTGACATGCTTGATCACTGCATGCAGATGATGAAGAAGAGGCACAAGATTGAGCGGGACCTTAGCATCGGCGAGGAAGTCGGATGGTCAAAGAATCAGCAGGTGGCTAAATCCAACCCCACCCTTGCTGCGATGAACAAGAAGTTTGGAATGATCCACGGGCTGTCATCACTGGCCAACATCATGTCGTTTGGCAGCTTGGCCATGCACTCCTGGTACCTGGCCAGCAAGCTAGAGCTGTGAAGGGTAGTCAATGACAACTTTCTCCGCCATCTTGTAGTGAATCTTATCACGATGGTGGTATTGGTGCACGTCATGTTATGAGATCGCGATTGTGTTGTTGGCTTCAGGAGAATAAACTCTAGTAAAAAATGAATCATATGTGTCGCATGCTGCTCTCAAACCAGTTACTCAAAATCGGAATAATTCAGCCATGGTGGTGGTATCTCTTGATCTCGTGGAGGAGCGAGATTTGTCTTCAAGTGTATGGTCCTCAGAAATAGGAAAAATGTAAGGATGCCTTTAACAACTGAGTCAACTTGCTAGCAAATATGATTTCCTTTTTCTAAAAAAAAAGGAAAAAAATAGAGTAACCAAACATGTAGTATAGAAAAAATATGTAAGTATATCCACATGAATCTAAGAAAAATATGTGAGCTTAGCTCTTCATGAAGAGCTAGCTTATCATTCTCTATCTGTATTAAAGAAAATGTTCTATGACCCTATCCCTGAAGACATTATTGGAGTTGCTCTAAGAATGAAATTCTCTAGAACTTTAAATGCTATAGTATTTCAGAACAAAGGAAGATTTTGCTAGAAGCAATGCAGAACTGAGATTAAAAAAAAAAAAAAGAAGAAGCAATGCAGAACAAAATATAGGATATCTTTCGAAGAAATGTAAGGAAAACATGTGAAACAAAATTTCATGTTAGTTTTCTCCAAGGCTCCTTTAGAATGGCTCAGTCTATAAGAGTTTCAGAGGACTTATTGAGAAACATTTCTTTTGTTTCAAAGAGCATCATATGTTTTTTTAAAAAAAAAAATATATGTTTTTCCTCCATTTCAAAGGAGGGCTACACTGGCATGATTGGATGTGAAATTTGTATATAGAACATAAAAGGTGAATAAAATATCGTTTCATTGGAATAATATGAGGACAATTTTAAGTAGGCAAGCAGCTTCGCTTAAAAGATTGTCACCATCGCCTTATGTGGCTCTACTAATTTAGTTTGAGAGTACTAGAATGTACCACTCTGTATTTTTTTTAATAACATACCACTGTATTGAGCTCTAAGGAGAGATATATAGATAGAAATTTATTTATTTTGAAACAAAGTTTTAGCTTTTAGAAATTGGGTGGGATCCAAACAACCCTAATTTTTTATGTCAGTTTTTGTTAGATTCTCAAAACCAAGAAGCTACCGGTATCTAGTTTTTACCAATTTTTGAGACCCATAGAGCAATAAATGACTCAGATTATTAGAAACTGAAGGATCCAAACACCCTACTAGTTTTTGCTCAATACAAACTAGAGACAAAAACTGTTTTTTAAGAATCTAAAACTCATCCAAACAGCACCTTAGAAAAAAAGTAAGATGCGTGAGCCAGGCAGATCTTTCGTCAAATTGTAGTAACAATTTGGACGATGTAGACTCTGTTCGGCTGGCTGTATTGTAACGACTGTGTCGGTGATTGTTGTGAGAGAAAAATACTGCAGAATGACTGGCTGATGCTGGCTGGTAAGTTCAAACGAACTGGCTGATATTAGGCCTTATTTAGTTGGCGAAAAGTGACCCAAAAAGTCACGGTAGCGGCTGAAGAATCTTCTCCAATAAGTATCCAATCATGACCTAATTAGACTCAAAAGATTCGTCTCGAGAAAGCCAGGTAAAAGTACACACGTGCAACAACTGCTACTTCATTAAATACTTCATGCATGCGTAAAAGACTAATCGATGTGATAAGGAATCTAATTTTTTTTTTTTGCCAACTAAACAGGGCCATATGTGTTTTCCAACTTCGGGATTATACCATATAGTTGACTCTTCGATTTTGGTACAAAAGCTAAACACAGTCCACTGTCCACGGTTCAGACATTGCAACGTGCGACGTCCAGTTCATAAGTTATATGCGCGTTCATGTGCCGTCGAGTCTCTCATGTGAGGTAGTATAAAAAAAAAAAGAGTCTCATGTGAGGTAAGGGCTGTAATTAATAAATCCTAAAATCGGCAAATCCTAACCATTGATCCATAATTTTCTGTTTTTCTTTATGAAAGATGGATTGCCTACGTCCAACTAATAAAAGGGGTGTCACGTACATTGCATGCATACCCTTCCTAAACTGAATGGCTAGAAATCAAAGGGCTCATGCACCTATACCAAAACAACAAAGGAAAAAATATAGCCCATTATTACTTTGTGTCCAAGATCAGAAATTTAAATGCACAAAATAATGAAATCTATCAAAACACATGACGTAATAGTATTAAACAGGTTTGTTTTCTGAATTATTATCGAATTTGTAGCCAAAACAAGTTCAGAATTTCCGAAACAGAAAGCAAATAAGTTATGATAACGCGTCTAAATATTTCTGCTTTGTATTGGAAAAAAAATCTATCGAGATTGTATTTTAATTTGGAGATTTGCTCCATCGCAGTCGCCTAATGGATAGCAAATCCGTCAGGCGACGGCCATGGCCGTCCGATTCACGCCGCGTAGCCTCCCCATCATCCGATTCGTGCCCAGGAAGAAGAGGAGAGGATTTTGAGGGGGGGGGGGGGGGAGGCTCACCGGTGCCTGGGAAGAAGAGGAGAGGGGGAGGGGAGGTCACCGGCGACCGGAGATGGAGAAGAAGCGGTGGCGGCGGCGGACCCACTCCTTCCCAGCCCTAACTCTGGCGGACGTAGAAGGAAGGGGCTCCAGGGAGGCAGGCCGGGCAGACGGTGGGGAGGAGGCGGGCGGCCTTAGGGATCCTGGCGACGGGGGAGACGGCCGGGCCAGGGAGGGGCGGGGGCGTCGCGGCGAGCTCCATGGTCGCCGCCATGGAAGAAAGAGGGGGCGAGTGATGCGGGGGAGGAGGACAGCCGCCACGAGCGCCCTAGGGTTCGCCGGAGCTCTGACGAACCCTAGGGCGCCGCGGCGAAGGCGGTGGCAGCGGCGAGGGCGAGGAAGAGGAGGGCGCGGCCGCCGGACGAGGATGAGACGCGAGGAGGAGGAGGCCGCCGCGGGGCATCGGGCGACGGGCGGCAGGCGGTGGGCAGCGGGAGGTTGACGGTATCAGACACCCGACCGGAAGATACACCCTTGAATTAATTTGATACATGTTGATAGAATATTAATGTATTATTACTCACATTAACTTATATTAATATGTGCGCGCGCTTGTACACTTGCTTGCATATCGTTCGTTGTCATTTACATGATAGTTTTTTCTCTTTGATCATTTTTTTCATTTGCTATGGGAGAATAGCCTCATCGAAACAAGATCTACTGGTAGTACATACATCACGCAAAAAAGCCAATGTTTTTCTTTTTTTTTTTTTTTTTGAGTGGATGCGCCATGGTTTTCTTCTTCTTGTTTTTTTCACGCAGCGCCACGGTTTTCTAGTAGTAGCAGAATATACGTTTGATCTTTGTTACGTGCCTACGTGGGCAGCTCAACATATTTTTTCCAGGAGACCACAGATTCTGTCGGGCCGTAAACCCAGCACGGCCCATTCTCACACACACCAGAGTCCAGAAAAGCAGAAACGCCTCTGTGCCCAGTGCGGCGGCGCGGCCTCCCGCACTAGTCGCCGATCGCCGGCCGTGGAGATGGAGTTGCTGGGTCCCAGTGCCAAGAGGAGGAGATCCGAGGACCTAGCAGCCGGTGATCCCCCTCCGCGCGCAACGGAATCCACGGAGGCGGCCAATCCCAGACATTCAACCCACAGCAAAGAACCGCCGCCACCGCCGCCGCCTGATGCTAGTGGCGGTGACAACGACGTCGACCGCATCAGTGGGCTCCCCGACGCCATCCTCGGTGAGATACTTTCGCTTCTCTCCACCAAGGAAGCCGGTCGCACCCAAATCCTCGCCTCCCGGTGGCGCCACGTCTGGCTCGCCTCCCCCCTCGTCCTTGACGGCGCAAACCTTTACAAGAAGCCCAAGGCCCTCTTCCGCGGCGGCGACGAGATGGTAAACGCTGCCTACGAAGCCCTCGCCGGAGCGGTCTCCCACATCCTCTCCGCCCACCCGGGCCCCGTCCGCCGCTTCTGCATCCCGTCGTTCAATCTCCACGACCGTCCCGTCACAGTGGACGCCTGGTTCAGCTCCCCGAAGCTTGACAACCTCGAGGAGCTTGAGTTCTGGGAACATGAATCTTTGATATTTTATATTCAACCGTATCCGTTGGCACCGCCACCTGCCTCTACTTTCCGGTTCTCGGGTACCCTCCGAGTTGCTACTCTGTGCGAATGCGAGCTCCTGGATAGCTCATTGAAAGGGATTCACTTTCCCTACCTCAAGCAGCTCGGCCTTGAAGATGTCAGCATCTCCGAGGGCACACTGCCTACCATCTTTTCGAGCTGCCCTGTCCTGGAGTGCCTGCTTCTTAAATACAGCTTTGGGGTTGGCTGCCTCCGGATTAGTTCCAGTAGCCTTAGAAGCATCGGTGTGGGTGCTGGTCGTCGTAGGAGCAATCTCCAGTCATTACAGGAAGTCATAATTGTCGATGCCCCTTGTCTTGTAAAATTTCTCTATCTTGGCAAGCCCATGAATTTAACTGTAATCTCCGCACCTAAACTGGAGACCTTAGGCTGTCTTGAAGGTGGGTTTGATCATCCCAAGCTCGTTATTGGCACCACAGCTATTCAGGTAGACATGACATCCTTTTTTTCTTCCCATGAATAGGCTGCTGAGATTTGTTCTCAGTTGCAAAGATTTTTATATCATCTGCTTTTACACATGGCTTGGTGTTTTGTTCGATGCTTGATTCAGGGATTAAACGTTGTAAACTTGACAACGGAGTTGAACAATGTCAAGATTCTAGCTGTCACATCACGGCGTATTAATCTGGATACAGTTATTGAGTTGTTGAAATGCTTTCCGCAGTCTGGAGAAGTTGTACATAAAGGTGATAGCTCTTCACTTAAAGCTTGTGGATTACAATGTTCATATATCCTTTTAATTAACTTGCTGTTAATCCTTGTACCAATGTGCACATGTGGTTTGAGTTTTCCCATTTTAATCTATTTTGTTCTTCAGTCTTCTATTTCAGGGGAAATGAATCGATGGCGTCGTAAACACAGGGATTTCATTAAATCCTTTGATATCCGTCTCAAGACAATAGTGTTGAGGCACTATAGAGGCATCAGATCCCAAGTCAATTTTGCCTCGTTCTTTCTACTGAATGCGAGAGAGTTAGAGTCAATGAGACTTGGAGTTGAATTCCAAAATTACAATGAGGCTTTTTTTACAGAACAGCATGGGATGCTTCAGATGGAGAAAAGGGCTTCGAGAGGTGCACAGTTACACTTCACAAAAAATATATGTACCCGTCGCATACATGTAAATAATGTCAGCGATTTGTCTATAGCAGACCCCTTCGAATGTAGATGTTATAATTGATCTTGGTCTTGCCACTCGTTTGGTATTTGTCTGAACAGCTACTCATGACTGTATTATGTTGAATATTATTACTTGGACGAAATATGCTCATTCTTAGTTTATACTCCCTCCATTCCAAATTGTAACATGTTTAGGCTTTTCTAAGTACAAAATGCTTTAAACTATGCATTTAAAAAAGTCCAAACGTCTTACAATTTGAAATGGAGGGAGTAGTATACACAAGTTCTATTCTTAGAAATCTAATTTTTGATAGCCTTGGTTCTGACAAGACAGCCTTTATGTTATTGCTTTTACTTGTGCATAACCCCTTCAACAGAATAGGAGTTGCAGCCAAAAGCTATTTTTTTTCACTCAAATGATAATTATCACGTGTAATCATTTGATGTTATTTTCTTCAGCTTAAGACATACCATCTAACATAAATATGCCTTGTATACTGCTATAATTCACAACTGTTTACGAAAATGGTTTCTCAAGCATTGTGGTTGAATAGCTTTCTTCATTAAAGGCTATGGGTATTTCAATCCAGATGTACTTTATAATATTTTGGTGAAAAATACCGTTTTATAGTTATTCCTCCAATCAGTAAAATATACTTCATGATTTATACTACAGTCCAATTTCAGTGTTAAATGACAGAGATTGGCATCACATCATCACAATGTCTCACACAGCACATTGAGTGAATGCTATTAATTTGGTAAGATAGCTTGCAAGAAATAGAACAAATGCTACAAGAATTCAGAATTTGTGCTGGCTATGATATGATTGTAGGAGTGTATGTATACAAGTTATTGAATAAGTTAGCTGATCAATCCTTATCTCGTAGGAAATTAAGTAATGCTTATTAGAGAATAGAAAGGGTCATTGTCGAGGCACGGATTGCAGACTCAGGTTCTAAACTATTGCTGATGGCACAGTTGACCTGTATTGCAACAATTAGCAAAGCAATGGTGCTGGGGCACAAGAGTTGCATCATGACAAACTGATTCCGTTGCCCAAAGACTCTAGAATCAACTATTCGTGGAGTATTGTGGGCACAGTAGGGTGTTACTTATTTCCTATGGGGTCTTGTGAAGTTTCTGATGCGTTGTGGAAGTCTGAATATTTTGTGCCGGACACCAAGACATTGCTTCTTGAGGAGGTCTGTTGCTTGGTATTCCTTATGCAAGATTTCCACCACCGTTCACACTGCCAAGCATATGAAAGGGCGAAAACTGTCCTCCATGTCTCTTCAGCTATAGGAAACTATATTGTATTGGTGGTTCTCTATGCCATGCTACTTGTTACCTAAGTGTGCTTGCTGCTGGCATATCCAGAATTTTCTCACATCCACCATGGAGCCCTTGTAAGTTGTAATCCATGTGGTCTTTTGGTGTTTTGGATTAATTTTTTTTCTATCATGATATGCTGCTTTGGAAGTTAACCAAAGTACATAATGTATTTGGAAAATTCTGTAGCATTTTGCGACAAACTAATTATTACAAAAGTTGCCACTTTCGGACATTCGTGTATCCTTATATGAAAATTGTGTATCCCATGTATATCACTCTTTTTGAAAGTGAAGTATTTGACCCTTCCCTCACATATCAATACTGAATCCAGAAAAGGCTTAATTTTGATATTGTTCTATGTCCATCGATATAGTTGATCTACTTTCTATAGTAGTCTCATGATGACTTGACATTAATAGCATATATAAAAACTATCAAGTTTGATACACTTATTGTCAGTCCATTACAATTTCATTGTATCATTTACTGAATTTGTTTTTGTTTTGGTGTACTATGTATGCTGTAGCTAGCACCTGAATACTCTCACAGGCAAATTTGTCTAGCGTTGGAAAAAATGCACTAGGGTTAAATCATTTGTATACCTCCCTTTTGATAGATTTTAAATTTGCATTAACATACAGAATGAATAGCTTTGTTTTTTCACATGCACAAGCAGATATTCAGCTAACTCGGCTCAAATCCCTCTTTGATTATTCTAACACTGTATTCTTTCGTATGTCTGCTCACTTGACTTTGAGGTTACAGAACCGCATGGTTGGGAGCATCTGAATGAAAGATTAGCCATGTCATGCAAGACGTTAACAGCTACTACAACTCTAGCAGTGATGGCGTTCATCTGTAGATGATCGGCTGTTATTTAGTGGTTTAGTCTCCGGTGTCTTATTCCAACTGTTTGTACTGTTGCCCTGATTTCTTGAGCGGTTACATGGTATGAGAATCATGTTATTTGTCCTAATAGCTATCTATATTATCCTCTAAAATCTGATTGTGGATCACAACTGATTCTTGGTCCTCGGTGCTTTGCTGCACTACTGCTACACATCACAAAGAGTTTTATGGATGGGAAAGGGTACCAAGAAAGCAATTATGAACCCTTGCACTTACTGATTCTTTTCTTCCTGGAATGTGTGATTCTCAAGGGCGATTTGTTCCGGTGCCAACGCCAAAGTTTGACATGTAAAATTATGAGTTGTGTAGCAAAGTTTGACATGTAGAATTATGGGTTGTGTCAATCCACCAGGCAAGAAATATTACCTGTCCCCGATGTTACGGCTGGCCATTGCATGCCTAATGTCCTGTTTGTTTGATAGTAGATAGTGCTATATTTTTTAAATCCAAAGGAAAAATAGTCATTTTCATCCCTAAACTATTGCCTGAAGCTTAATTTGCTCCCTGAACTTTCAAATTATCCGCTTTAGTCGTTAAACAATGAATTTGTAGCTCAATCTTGTCCACCCGGCTTCATGACTCGCCACATTGTCAGCAATAGATGCGAAATGTCGATCATGCCCCTCCCTCCATCCTCCTTTACCCGCAGGCTAGGCTGATACCGATTTCCTCTCATATTTTTATTAGACAACAAAAATACTTTAGCAACGTTGTTATCAGAAACACCACTACTATAGCACCCAGATAGTTTACTGATTTAAATATTTCACTTTATTTATTCTATTTTAATGACACTAACCTTGGTATGTATCGAATAACGACAAATCTAATTTAGGCAAACATTCAAGTTACTTAGTATGCAATGCAGACCAGGTTAGTATCATCAAAATAAAATAAATAAAGTGCAATGAGGGAAAATAGTAAAATCATTATACGCCACGGGAGAGAGGGAAATGTCGTCAGCCTGGCCTATAAAGAAGGGAACGAGGGGTATGAGCGACATTTCACATCTATTGTTAGCCACATGGCGAGCCATGAAGCAAGGATGGACGAGATTGAGCTGTAAATCCATTGTTTAAGGACGAAAATGACTATTTTGCCAAATCCAAACAGACATAGATATATATTAGAATTATTAGTTAGACCATTAGATAACAATTATCTAACTATCCAGACAAAATCAAATAATAAGTTACTATTCAATTAACTACTAACAGACAATGAATCCAAACAGGAAACATGGCCTAAATGTGGCTCCGTGCTTCATCCATGATAGTACTATGTATCTGCTACCGTGTCACAGACATAGCCCTTCCGCATTTTGCTGTACAATTTGGCTGAAATATACATTTTTTCCTAGCGCCCCAAACAGTGCCTCTTGACGTCGAGGTAGGTTTTCCCAGTTCAGTTCCGCTGCTGTGCGATGTCATTAACATCAATATGGATAAACAATTGGCTAGCAAACATAACCATTTTCTAGTGATATGTGTTCATTATTTGTGCTTCCATCACAAGCGTATCCCGGGAGTAATAAAATTTACAGAAGATGGATGCGTGACTGCCTCAACTTGTTCATGCATGCTGCGTGTTTCATATATCGGAGCCAGAAATTTTATAGAGCCTAGGACGGGACATAGCGTTATGCAGTTATACTAAGCGTCTGTTTGGATGCATTTAGTACAAAAAATTAGCTAGTTAATAGCTAATAATTGCTAATTTTTAGGCTAGCTAATTTTTAATAGGGGTTGCCTGAACCCAACAACTAATATGTTGGATATAAAATTGAAGGTGCACATGAACCATTAGAGTATCTTCAAGAGTTTGCCTAAATTTTACTTGGCAAATCTTGTGATTTGCCAACTCTCAAAACGATATGCAAGTAAAAAAATAGTCCATTTCCTAAAAGTTTGGCTATTTTTAACTTGGTAAAATAAAAAGCCCTGAAAGAGCCCTACTAACAAACGAAGAGCTCCGCTAAGCCGACGAAGAGCCCCGCTAAGCAACGAAGAGCCCCGGATACCAAGTCCGTATACGCGCGCGCATATTTGCGTGCACGGAGTGAAGATATGCCAGGTTGCTATTGATGCCAAGTTATTTTTGCCAAACTATTGGAGGCTATTTTTTTCTTATTTTGTTAAAATTATATCGATGCTAAGTTGAGATGACAAACTCTTGGAGATGCTCTACAACTATTAGCAACATCAAACTTGTTAACTTAACTAATAGTTAGTAGCCTTTTAGTTAATAATTAGTAGGTTTATTAGTAGCTCTATTTGAATATGTTAGTACTGATTTTAGCTGCTAATTTTTAGGATCCAAATAGACCCTAATAGTGAGGACACTCCAAAACATTAAAACCACACGGTTAGTATGTTCATTAATTAGGATGAGATTAAGTAAAAAGGTGATGTGGTCCTTCAATTAAAGAAGAAGATGTAATGGTTATAAAAAAGTAAAAATGAAAAGATGTGCTAAGTAGACGAGGGGGAGAAAAGACATGTGATTGGATAAACGATTATTGTGTAGAAACTATCTGTTAGAAATAAAGTTTTCATATATATAATGTCTACATAAATCAATAGAAACTATTTGTGGTTTCAACCATGATTAGTACTTTTTTAATAATTTTAGATTTAAATTAAAATAATCCTAAGTCCTAAACATCGCCTACTCCCCCACCTCATTTACCTAATTAGATATTTTTTTGTTTGAGAATGAACCAGCTACCGGCCCAGGGTGGCCGGGCCTTGGCTCCGCCGGTGACCCTTTTGACTACTTTCCACACATTTTACTAGACAGGATTAAATTGACTTGTGTTTCACACATGTTATTATGTTGGATTGAATTGATGTTCTCTACACATTTGGCACCGTACAACATTTTGTTCAAAACGCCACATTGTAATGTGCAACATCTTTTTGAAATGTTTAGTACGCTTTAATTTCTTGATAAGTAGTCCCACCAATAATTTTTACACTTGTCCTATGGTCTATTTGTGTCCAGTACATTTTTCAAAAAAAAAGAATAAAAATACGACCACCAATCTTTTTGCGTATGTCTCAGACTTCACACCCATCTTTTTAACGGCATTACAGGTCTGCACTATATATATCGGAAACAGACATCACACCCGTACAAATTTCTACTGCTATGAACATATAAAAGCTAAATGACTTATAATTTAGAAAAGGAGAGCTCAGTTCATTAGATTCCTTATTGTGGAATCTGTCTACCCAGGATTCAAATCCTCGACTTGGCAATTGAATGTTCATATTATTCTGTATTTATTCTAGAATTTAATGGCGCTTGTGCTTTCAGTGATAGGTGACTTTACTAAAAAAAAATGATTTTACTTGAGGATACCTAAACATTAATTGAGGCGGGCACAAATATAACCACCTCCAAAAATATTTACGGAGACGATCCGAAAATATCCGCCTCTAAAAAAGATTTTATGGAGGCAACCGCCTCCAAAAATATTCTATTTTCAGAAAAATTGATTTACGGAGACGGACGGTCTTAATACAACCACCTCCAGAAATAGTTTATTTTCGGAGCGGGTCGTCTTAAGACGCCCCCTCCATATATGTAGTTGGCCTGCCTTCGAAAATAGAGACCCAGATTCGAGACTAGGCAAAGCCAAGCTACCGAGCTCATATATAACTGATAGTTAGGGTTAACCCTAGCTCCCACCTCCCAGCTGCACCCTCTCACTCCCACCTCCCAACCACTCCTCCCGTTCCCCCTCCACCGAGCGCGCGTGGCTCCTCCTCCCTCGACACAGAGCGCGCTCGGCTCCTCCCTCTCCATCATCGGCGGCGCCCGGGTCGGCCCCAACCGCGGTAGCAGCGGCGGGGATGCGTAGGCAACCCTCCCTCTCCTGGCAGCGAGGCAGCGCGCGGAAGTCGGTGGCGGCTTGTGCGGGGGCCGGTGGCAGTAGCACCTACCGTCCAAGCACACGGGACCAGTGGCAACGGCCTACTCGTCTAGGAGCGTGGTGGCGGCTCGCGTGGACCAGGCACACGGGGTCCGGCGGCGGCAGCTCACGCAAGCCAAGCGCTGGGGGTCTGGCGGCGGCGCGCCAGGGCCGGCGGCGTCGAGGCTGATCCCCTCCCCCTCGATCTGGTGGTGGAGTGGTGTCAGGGCTCGTGGATCCGGCCACCACGCCTGGTGTGGGTATGGATCTGGCCGCCACCAATGCGGATCCGGCCACCGACGTAGATCCGGCCACCGGCGATGGCAGGCGGCGGCGTTTGTGGAAGCAGGCACGGCATCGGTCCTGGTAATTGGCTCGATGTCGGGCCTCGATTTTTTTATTTTTTAAAATTGAATTTTGCAGGCAGGGTTTTAACGTGTCCACTTGCGTTAATGTGTTTTTAGTGGCGGACAGAGCAACCACCTCGATTAATCTCCGATTAACAGAGGTCTATGCTTGAGCAGAAATGACCGCCGCTAATAAAGATTTTGTAGCAGTGTGACGTTTCCATCGACAAGACATCTGTGGTGACTTTGGCACCAAATCTGTCGACATAGTCTTGCAGGTGCTCATAGGGGTAAGATTTAGGTATGTGTTTAACTGTTTATAGAGGTGAGTGTGTGTCTTGTGAGCATATGGATATGTCTAATTCAAAAAAATAGAAATGGAGTACTAGTTTTCCTCTGCCTGGTACAACTATGGGTGCAACATCTGCACTAGAAGCTATGACACCTGATACTACAAGTCTTTTATTTTCTTTTCTTTTGCAAGATTGAACTATTGCCTATATCTATATGCTGCTAATATATTCGATTTGTGTGCTTAAACGGTGAATCAAAAGTTTCAGTCATCAGCATGCATACATTATTTTAGATGCTTTGTCTACAGGAACTAAGGGTTTGACCAAATGATTGGCACACAAATACATTTAAATGTATTTTGTATGTATATTGTTTGCTATGACCATCAAAAGTTTCAGTTATGTTCATGCCACCGCAGTAGACATTCTACAAGTGGAAACGGGTGACAGAAATGATTGGTGCACAAATACTAAAAACAGTAACCCTAGCTAGGAGCATATTTGGTTGGAAGTCTGAATGACTTGTCTGGTAAAAGGTTTTGCCCGTAAGTTGCCTAAGATTTTAATAACATCTGGATCGCCAGGTAAGTAAAGAGATAGTCCATTTGGTTGGAAATCTATGCCTGAAAAAATATAACAAAATAATGTGAGAATATATTGTCTTGTGTATATAATTTTACTTAGTATCCTTTGAGTAACAAAAATAATTGAAATAAAGGGAAAAATAAATCTAACGCTTTGTGAGATGATAATATAAACAACCAAAATAATTTTATTATTTGTATGTTAAGTATTTATACATATAATTAAGGAATAATAAATATTATAATGAAACAAACAAAGACGTTTTGGCCACACTTTTATCCTGACGTTGACATAGAAAAATGAAGTACAAATGACTACAGCAAAGGGAAAAAAACAAACAAAAGAGTCGATACATTACCCTATTGTACTAGTACACAGAACTCATCAGTAGCAGCTGTGCATCTATTTTTACTGGTACTTTTCTTAAGATCATATTTTAAAAATAGAAAAACTATTTAAATATAGGGAGGGGACCATCGGCCAGCACCCGTCCGGCGCCCGTCACAATATTTTTTGCTTAAAATTTAAGCGCTATGCTAGCACAGGGGATCGAACCCATCGACCTTAGCCTCGCACATGGGCTGATCTAACCACTTCACTCATCCACTCGTGTCTATATCACAGTTTGGTTCTCTACATATTATAACTAACCGATGAAAAATTGATTATTTGAGGCTCTAAATGAATTCAAATGAAAAAATTGTCAACTACAAACTTGCATAACTTTTCAAGATCTACAACTTTTATTTTGGTAGTTTCTCCTATTCAAGATCGTTTATAAATATTCAAACACATTTTTTTGACATTTCAAATGAAAAAGTTGTCAGCTACAAAGTTTCATAACTTTTCGATATCTATAACTAACTTTTATTTTGTGAGTTTTTTTCGTAAGAGGTCAGGAAACCGCCAGTAGAAATTAATTCCTATTGGTGGTTTCTTAAGAGATTCGCTAGTTGACATGAGCATTTTTACATACTAATTTTTTTAAGAAATCGCCGGTAGAAATTAATTTTCACAAGCGGTTTTTTCCGTTTGATTTCTATTGACGAACGTCAAGCGGAACCGTCTGTAAAAAAATGAAATCACAGCATCAAGACAAATCATCTCTATACTAGTGTTGATTAGTGGCTAGTAGGGATGAAAACGGATCGAATACGAACGGATATCACTGATATCACATTTGTTTTCATATTTCTGGTCAGATTCGGATTCGAATACGGATAGTGTCAGCCATGCCGGATATGATACGATTGGATATCGACATCATAAATATACGATTTGAGTATTCAGGATATAGATACGGTATCAGATATTGAATATCCGGACTCAGATACAGACAGATCTGAATACCTCTAAATGGATTCGATCGAACAGACGGTCGAATAAATATCGGTACTATTTTCATCCATGGTGGCTAGTGCACCAAGCAGCAGTGTCCTGCGCAGCCAGGTAGTCATTTTCGGTCGCCTGGCGGAGGTGCCGTCGCCTAGCCCAGGCTATCCAGGGCTCCAACCAAATACCCCACTGAACATGTAGAAAACCGTTTGTCCAGGCAAGTTTGCTCGACGGTGCGAGAACCAAACATGCCCTAGATGCACATATTGGCACGCTTATTGTGATGGTTAGATCCCTGCATGAATGGCCTGCTAATGGCCCATCAAGCGTGATAGAAATATCAGCAGAAAAGAAATCTTTACCTGAAATGGGGAGGAGAGAGGGGATACGTTTCATCCCCATGACACGACTCAGCGCGATTTCCAACTCGTTGAAAACGGCACGAAACCTCCAGTGAGAGGGTGGCCCATCAAGCGTGATAGAAATATCAGCAGAAAAGAAATCTTTACCTGAAATGGGGAGGAGAGAGGGGATACGTTTCATCCCCATGACACGACTCAGCGCGATTTCTAACTCGTTGAAAACGGCACGAAACCTCCAGTGAGAGGGTCGTTCGTTTCATCCGGCGATTTCTTCGTCGTCCGCCCGCCTCGAGCTCACTTTCGCCGCGCGCTTGCGTCCATCATGCCGCTGCCCACCTCGTGCTCCGTCAAGTGCTATAGCATTGTGTTATGAAATTTTGCATTGAGAGAGGGACTTGTCTTGTTTTGTTTTATTATCTTAGAAACTCGGAGATGAAATCGGGCATAGAGACCGACCTTCGGATACTTTTGTTCAACAATCGCGCACATTCTTTGTCGCCTCTATTCTTGATTCTGCTTTTGCGCATTTTGCATTGGGTTTGGGTCCCCAAAAATTCATATGAGAATGAACCTTTAAAATCATGTTAATAAGTGCCATATTTCTTTATAAATGCTGAAAAGCACTCGTACACATTAGTGACAGTTTTATTTTTCTCTCTAAAATTTGCTGCAAAACAATGAATGCCATCAATTTAAACACGCAATACTAGTTTATTGATCATGGCCTCAAAAAACGATGGATAATGTGGAAGAGAAAATAAAGTTAGGCAAGGATCTCGGCGCGAGTGTACTGTCGAGATATGTGTACTACTAGAGACGCTCCTCGTCGTCATGATGCAAAGCCTGCAATTCGATGAGAGGCAAGCTTTCTTTGCCGATCAAAAGAGGACACCGGTCTTCAGGTAAAAAGCCCTAGGCAAGCATCATCAGCTAGCTATTGGATGGGCTGTTTGCCATCATTCGGTTGGCCATTTGCTTTGCATGCATTCTAGCTAATATCAAAACCCTGTGATTCTGAATTTGAAGGTGCAAAAAATAGGAATGTTCTTATTCAAATCGTGTCCCAATGCCCCTACTGATGTGACATTGTTTATAAGATCACGTTCAATGCCCATAATTATGAATTTTTTTTTTGAAAGCGTCGTTCATCATTAAGAGAAGGGGAATTACAAACATTCGCGCGTCACAGTCGGTGAGTTACCGTACGCGAGGACATGAACAGACTTCGATTAAAGGTACAAGACTAAAAATTTTCCTGGATCGCCGTTAGAACGTATTGAGGAGCGATAGATAGACTATCTTATTACAAGCGCGGTAGCAGCAGCGACGCGACTTGCCAGAACCCGGCTCCAATCCACTCGTCGGCCTCGTCCTTGGTGAGCTGGCCTCTTTTCCTGAAGTGACATTTTGAGCAACTATAAGCAATGGAAGATCAGCACGTGTGGAATATGGGGATAATTTATCCGGAATATTGATTTAAGAAATTCCTTCGTATGCCATTTCTCCATATACGTACTCTAATGTCAGTATAATATTCATGTTCTCCAACAGATACATACTGCTTTGAATCTTCATATATGTACCCTAACAAATACATACCCCCTCCACCTCAAATTATAAGACACTATGACATTTTTAGATTCATAGTTTTTACTGCGAAGTTAGACATAACATATATCTAGATGCGTAGCAAAACAGACGAATTTAGAAAAATCAAAACTTCTTATAATTTAAAATTACGACGTAGTGTAACTCCAAAAGCATATCTAAATCTATGTTGAATTATTTAATGAGCCAAGTCCAAATTAATAGTTTAATAATTCTAATAACTCTATGGCTTGAAATAAATAATACCGACATTACTATTGACATGACGCTGACTCGACTTATATGGTTGGATTTTATCTGTCTATATTGAGAAGTTGAGAAAAGGATGATGGCTTGCCACGCGCACGCGCCACCGCCTCCAGCCAGCCGGACCGGGCCATGGGTGTGGCGAGGCTGGGTGGGCGTGGCTTTAATTTTGCCACTCTCTCTCGGTGTAATGAGGGAGTTACCAAAATTGGAGATTGATTATAGGAGTTTCTCCTAATAATGTCGTCCTTTCCTCTCCCACGCGGAGGCCTCTCGCCTTGTGTCTCCTCGCTTACCCGAGAGTCTGGATAAAAGGCCACTTCCTCAGTCAGTCTTGGGTTCCAGTTCTTCACTTCTCGCTTCCACCCAGGCTTTTCCGTCCCACATCTTGCGCACATAATTCGCTGAGAGAGTAGAAGCCTCCGGAACGTACGCTAACATCGAGTTCACCGGCTCGGGTGGAGATCGGCGATCACGTTTTTAGGGAGTGTCTGCATGGCACGACTACTCGCTTCTTCTCTTCTTCCTGGTGATACACGGCGCACGGCAATGTCGTTCTCCTGGCGTGGCGCAGGCGGAACGGCACTGCGACCTTACTGCATTGCACCGATCAGGACGCCTACACCGATAGGCAACATGTCTTCCTCTTCTGTTGCAACCGGCTTTGCCGTAGGGTATGATTCTTTTATGCTTTACAATCATCCGCTTAAATCGTTGTTCAAAACCTTGCTGGTCAGTTTGTTTTACATGTCTATGTGCTTGTTGTTAGACAAGTTGTTCATGATTATGCTACTGTGGTTCATTATGAATAAGCACACATATGTCACTGTTATTTTCATGCTATTTTTCTAGATTAAATTAAACGTAAATTTGCCTAATTTTCTAACAATCTAGTTCTCTAAATTGGCTCTCTAAAAGTATTTATAGACTCCCAAAATAGGTATCGTTACGCAGAATCTCTAAATCGAGCTACCTATTTTTCGAATCCAACCTTGAGCAGCCGCTAGTCACCGTGCTGCGCCTTGCTGTGTTGTTTGTCGCTTGGGCTGATGGGCACCGGCCGGCCAGTCACCATACAGACTATGGCCGCAGCTCACTGCTATACTCGTTCTACTAGCTGCTCCTATGCATCTACTGCTTTTAGATTAATCTCAAGAAGATCAAGCCAAGGAAGGATTGAAGCAGAAACATTTAAGGTCGGTGATGTTTCTAGTTTATTCATGTTTTTCAGGGGATCGACAGCAAGCGCGGCTACAGCGGCCGAAGCGAGCCAGTAAGAGCATCTCCGAGAGTACCAACATTCCTTCCCCATCTATGCTTTTTAGAAAAAAAAAAAGTGAAAAACACATCTCTAAGAGTGACTGGCGCGGCTACTAGATGAGCTCTTTTTTTCTTTCCCATACTATTTTTGAGTTGGCAAATACTATATTTAGGGAAAAGAAAATAGAGAACTATTGGAGTTGCTCTAATAAATAGTACGAGTGCGAGTGCGAGTGCTCTGTGTGCGGCAAGATGTCCTGGGAATACGCAACATTTTTGGGACATTTTAAGTAGTTTTGGGTATATATATATGTATACCTAGTACCTAGTACTAAAGAGGGAACAATTTCTCCACCATATTTTTCGTCTGCCTCTCTCCCTCTTATATAAGATACGAGGTGGGAAAGATTTGAGTCCAAGATAGAAAGAAAGAAGAAATCGACTAAAGATCGAAATCGTATCGAAAAAGAGCTCTAAATCGAGCCGGTTTCTTTGGCCATAGTAGCAGTATTCGGTAAGAAAAGGAACTGTCGCTCGGTGGCCGCACGGGCACCTCAACTCCAAAACAAAACGATTGGCCTCACAAGCATCAACTCTAAATCAGAATACAATTGAACAATAGACCAAAATATATAATCAAATTTGAGCACACAAAAGATTCACAAGCGTGGAGCGCGGGGAAGCAACAGAGAGGTAGCATCGAGTCGCGAGCGCTGACCGCGACAACGAGGCGCCGTGGAGTCACGAACACGCGCCGTCGACTCCTCCTCCCGTCGCTGACATTGCCTAGATGTCTTCCAGAGCACACGCTGCCGCGGTGGAGGTCACAGATGAAGAACGCCAACACCAGTGTCCGGATTTGGGTGCTACCGCGACCGCCGATGCGTGAATCTGGGCACAGCCACCGCGAGATGGTCGCAGCGGCGCTGAAGACCACGAACCACGACTCGCCCACACACGCCGTCTCTAGGTTGCCGACGGGGAGCCGCTCAACAGCGCCGCGTGCAGCCTCAGCCGCGTGTGCACTCCGGTGAGTGGGCACACGCCGGCACCACCTCTCCTCCCGTAGCCATACATCGACAAGAACGCCGCCCTTGGTTCCCAGCCGCTGCTAATGGGAAAAGCGGAGGGAAGGGAGAGAATAAGCTTGGGATAGGCCGGCTGCTGCTACTTTGTTTCTGTTGTAACGAATCTGAGACGTCAGCTACCATCCAACAGAAGAGGGCAGTCGCGGAGTAAGACAGGCCTGAGGCCTCCATTCTGGCCCATGAAGTACCCCAGAGCTCACGTGCTCCCTCCCGACCAGCAGATTCCCGAGTCCAGACCGGGCGGCGGCAACCGGAGCCGCGGTGCAGAGCGGTAGAACCAATTGGATCTATCTCTGCGTTGCAAATAATAAATCATTCTACCTTTCTTAGTAAGTGATTAAAATTATAATAACTTAATTGTCTCGAACTCATTACGTTGTTCGGTTAAGCTAGATTCAGCTTATTTTCATCGTACAACAGTATTTTTCCTCTCACAATAATTCAGCCATAAAATTCAGCTCAGCCAAATTTTAGTTCAGCCGAATATAGTGCCACATAACAGCATTTTTCTCTCACAACAATTCAACCACAAAATTCAACTCAACAAATTTTAGCTCAGCCGAATAGAGTGCATGAGTCACACTCATACAAGTCAGGTAGCATATGTCCAACCGTCTAACAAACATACAGAGCGTAATAATACTAAAACATATTAAAACAAAGGCAAAGTATTCTTCGATTGTGACATTTATATTCATTGTTTCAAAAATATATAAATTCAATCAAGAAAAGGAAAAAGACATAATAAAAGCTATAACAAAAAAAGAATGCATGAAAAACAAATCGTAAAGGCAGACACAAAAATAATAAATTAGTTCACCCGTAGCAACGCACGAGTATATTTACTAGTATATATAAATGTATAAGACTATAATTTATAGCATTTTCGTGCAATTGAGCCCAAAACTGGTTAAAAACTGGTCTTCGAGCCTTATTTCCATACATTTGACCTCCCTAGGCCAGGCCAATTGCCCAAAAGGCCCACTGCCGGCCTGCCCGCAATCAGCGCTCCCCATCCTCGTTTCCTGCCTCTACTGCTCGCGAGTGTTTGGACGGAGCCGGGAGCGGCGGTCGGTGGAGCCAGGAGGGCAGCGCAACGCAGCGCAGCAGCGGCCTGCAACGGTGCAGCCTGGCCGGCACGGCAAGGCAGCGCGGCGCTACATGGCTCCAGGTCTGAGGTTTCACTGCAGCTCTATTTCAGTATTTCTTTTGTTTCGTCTCCCTTTCTGATCTTTAATTCTTCATTTCATACTGGTTGCAATGGATTTTTTTTTTCAAGTGGAAATACACAACTTCTAAATCCTGGTTCCGCCACTAATGCTAGTAGCTGTAGATGTCTTGCATGACATGGCGAAGCCTTCATACAGATGCTCCAAACCATGCAGCTCTGTCACCTCAAAGTCAAGAGAGCAGACCAACCAAAGAACACAGTGTTAGAACAATCAAGAGGGATTTGAACATGCTAGACCAACAAGAAGTCACTATATGCGAGTGCATGTGTGAAACAAGCTATTCATTCTGTATGGTAATGAAAATTTGATATCTATCAAAAAGGATGTATACAACTGATTTTAACTCTGCGTTTTTTTTCTGAGAAAAACTGAGAAAATTTGACTGCGCTAGACAAATTCACCTGTCATAGATTCACATAATTCAGATGAAGCTATAGTATACAGAGTACACCCAAGAAAAACAAGATGAGTAAATGACTAATGACGTAAACAAATTATAATAGGTTATCAAACACCATAGTCTTTACAGATTTTACAAAACATTCCATGTCTATATATGTTATTAGTACCAAATTCAACACTTAATTTGTAAATAGATCATATAAAAGCACATATCGATTAATCGATGGACAAAGAGCAATATATAATTACATCTTTCTTTAGCTCACTTTTCATCTGTGACGGTAGGGTCAAATACTTAAAAAGATTGACCAACATGGCATACACAACCATCATATTTCTAAACAAGAGAACAGCAGGCCACAACCCGTGCAGACGCTATCCACGTTAGCAAAAAATTTGCCTGTACTGTTCGATTTCCACTGTAGGGGTCATCGTTTTCTGAGGTTTTTCGTCAGGACCGTTTTCACAAAAGTTGTCCGTCGTGATTGCTTCCGGTGTGTCCTTGCCCTTGCTTTCTAGTGGTTGGACGTCTTTCTCCCATTGGCCAACAGTTGTGGACCCCTCTAGTGGTCAGCGTCCAGCTGCACGCTTGCCCGTCGTCGCGGCGACGGTAGAGGAAATTGCAGCTGCTTTGTCGATCTATTGTTGGCTCAGTGCCCAGGTGTGGTCCCAGATGCAGACTTTTGGAGTGGTCAGCCCAGGGAGCAAACGGACGTGCGCGTCAGCGCAGGGGAGCGAACGGGCGTGCGTGTCAGCGTATGGGAGCGCTAGCCCCAGTTCCATCACGAGAAGGAAAAAAGGAGGGCCGCTTCCGAAGTTTCGCCAGGGGTGAGGAGGGCCCGCTGATCAGTTTCGTTTGGGTCTACGTCGCTGTGGCCTATGGCCTTGTTAACAAGATTCACTGCAAATTACAATTACAACTAGTCACATCAATATTACGGCACATCTATAGAGTATTAAATATAGATAAAATGTTTACTATGTTTGTACTTTTTTCTATGTACATCACGAGACGAATCTTTTAAACCTACTTAGACCGTGATTGAACAAAAGTTATCAAATACAAACGAACGTGCTCTTAGAAAACAAGAGTGCTCTTTTTATCTCTCCAATCACATTTGTTCTGGTTTCCGGTGAAACAATAGTGTTCTACTTCATATAGTCCATTTTTCAGTGCTCTTAGAAAACAAGAAGCTCGTTAGAAAATTTATAGGGCCTTTCTCCAGGGCAACGCTATCAAGTTGGTCATATTGCACTATCGGTAAGATTCTATCCACAGGGTACTTCTCAAATGCATGTTAGCTTGGGTCAAGAGCATATGATTTATAATTTATTTAGATGTTTTTTTTTGTACAAACATGTATTGTTTGGCTATGAATAGGAGGGTATACCTTTACCAGGATTTCTTACAGGTATTAAGCACAATATTTGTTGGTTAAGCTTCTGAAAGCTTACTGAAATATATTTATTCTGGAAGTTGTTTAGTTTTCATCCCTACAATTCTAACTCAGTTCGTATACCTTTAGTAGTAGGATTCCTTACAGGTATTAAGCACAATATTTGTTGGTTTGTTAAGCTTCTGAAAGCCTACGGAAATATATTTATTCTGTAAGCTGTTTAGTTTTCATCCCCATAGTTTTCGCTCAGTTCCAGTTTTCCGAGAGTGTGAAAGGGTATCTATCTGAAATGGCCATATTCGGCAAATATGTTTGTCTTGCATATGCGTAATAGCTCTCTTTCAGAGTTTATGAATATTCGATTTTTCTAGGTCTCCTACACTTTGTTTATTCCTCATCTTTTCATTTTCCATATTGGTAAGGAGACCAACCATTTGCTTAGAGGCTTGCAAATTTTTTATGATGCTTTATATTGCATTTTGTTTCTGCAGGACTATTGGCACGACATGTGAATTCCTTGTTTCGAAGCCTCCATAGCTTCAGGTGAGTTTTTTTTAAAAAAAAATTTCTTTACCTGCATGCTTCCACTACCACAATCCTGAATTACCTTGAGTGCCAAAAACCGCCAAGGAAAGGGGCTAAACCGCCAAGGAAATGATCCCTGACCAAAAACCGTCAAGCAAACGCACTCAAGAATAGAAGATAAGGGAAATTAGTTTCCTTGGCGGTTCCGGCACTCAAGGATGCTTTCCTTGAAGGCTGACCCCTAAGGAAACTACGACCAGACTAAATTTGTGCAAGGGTCAAGAAAATGTTACAGCCGCCAAGGAAACAATTTTTCTTGAGCGTCGATAGCCGCCAAGTAAATTGATTTTGTTGAGGGTTGATAGCCGCCAAGTAAATTAATTTCCTTAAGGGTCAGCAACAATCAAGGTAACGCTTATTTTCTTGGCGGTTACAAGCCTTCAAGAAAAATTATTTCCTTGAAGGCTGCTAGCTGACAAGTTAATTCTTATCCTTGAGGGTATGGCTATAATCCTTGGTTACACAACCACCAAGTAAATTCTTATTTCCTTGACTGTACAGACCCTCAAGGTAATTATATTTTTTCCTTGGCTACCATTGCCGCCAAGTAAATTCTTGTAATATACATATATAACCAACACAATAATTACATTTCTATTTGCATACAACTGTCCATAGAAACCATATATATAGAAATATAACCATGAAGGCATCCACATCAATATATGTTCCAGCCAACATGCATAGTGGTTCATTACAAGTTCGAGCCTAGATGGCAACACTCTAACAGTCCGCAAATATTACTTGAGCTAGGTGGCAATATAGTATCATTCCTACTTGTCAACACCACATGCATATAGAAACAATTGCCAGCAACTAAATGTTAGCAAAAGGTTAGCTGCCTACACATCAGCCTAGTCTCACATCAGCCTAGTCTCACATTAGCCTAGTCTGTACCAAAATGTATGTACCAAAAGAAAGTCCAAGCCTGCCACTTGGAGCTGTTGGCATTAGTTAGTTGCCCTTGTGCCACTTCCATCTGTAGGCATGTTGAGCTCCCTGCTGCTTGTAGGATCATCTGATGCATGGTCACTGTGGTGGTCATCATCACTGGTGGTATCCCCATCATCTTGGAGAGAGCTGTTGTCTTCATCACTGTCTTCGTCATCATTGTTGTCACTTCCACACCAGGTGTGGTCGTCGTCGTCGTCGTCTAAGTTAGGATCATCTTGTGTGCCACCGTATGCATGTGATGATCCAGTGGTCTGCCAATACAAAATATATGCAGTTTATTATTATTTTTATTACTTTTTGGATTCATGTGACAAGCAAAACTAAAGTAATAAAATGAAGTATCATTACAAATATAAAGTACTGTAATCTTTCAATTCACATTATTTGTAGCAGTGAATGTATCACCTTAGGTCTAGCAATTAATAGATAAGATTGATAAAGCCGTTTCTAATCAACAGGAAGCCACTTGTTCACTGCTGCAACTCAAGTTGGCAGTCTGCCACTAAACAATAATTATTGTCTAGATAAACATCCTTTAAACACAATAGTCAATTAGCCGAAACAATAATTGAGTATGCATAACCTGATGACGACGGGCATCAATATTTGCTAGACGTTGTAACAGTTCAGGAGGTGGTTCGGTTCCAATCTGTTCAAACATTTTCTGCATTTGAAAAGCATTCACATAAGTATGCTTGCGAGCATAGAACAAACTGATACATACAGGTAACGGAAAAGTTATTACCATCATGAGCTCACGATGAACACTATTTTCCTCAAGCAGTATCTCATTAGTTGCTTTCAATTGATCATTTTCTTTCCTCACTTGTTCATAGCGATCAGGACTGATTGGTCTAGCACTACTAGATTTGGCATGCCTTAAGACAGCCCCCTTTTCCACAGCACCATCACCTATGGGAACACGTCCATGGGCCATTCCACGTCCTATTGTGTACAAAGCCTTTCCATCAAGTTCATGTGAGGTTTCATCTGGAACTAAGGCCTTGTAGTCATCCTAAAATAAAAGGCAAATAGATGTGGCACTTATTTATGGATTATCAAATTCTTCAAAAACAATCAGCAAAAGCTATAAGCATTAAATCTGAAGTAGACAGTGCTAAAATTGAAGAATCAGTAGACGAAACTAGACAGAACTGATATTGCTCATTGACTAATTGCACACAAAGTATGGACCAGGTAAACTGAAACAAACAAATAAAATTTCAGTTAAGCAACAGTGTAATACCAAGCGTTTATGTGCTTTTGCACTGGGTATTGGACCACTCCTTCCAGTGCTATCCACTCTTTTCATTCCAGATTTCATGACAGCATATGTATTTATGGTACCACTTTTCTCAGGGCCAAATGTATATTCCTGTAAAACAAAAAAAAACATAAGAAAACTTAGTAGAGTGTCGATGACCTAAGTATACAAGAGTCAAGGATTTTTCATACCAGGAATTCTTGTGTCTCTGTAAAATTCCTTGAACCTCCTCTATCTGGAGCAGGATCATCAGATCTCATGCGAGCATCTTGGGCTTTTTCTCTCCTTTGCTTGTATTGATCAGAAGTCCAATATCTGGAAACCCATGCCCAGACTACCTTGTTACACCATCCAATTCTACAAGTCAAGTATTGTTCTTCTGTAAGCTGAATGGTGCGTGCCCTTGTATCATCACAATCCTCACCCTGTTTATCAAAGAACATCTTGACAGCCTCCAAACGGACTTGGTACATCATATTTGTTACTCTCTTCACTAGATAGTTCTCTAGAACTTTTTCAGCACGTAGCCTATGTCGTGGATGACATGTAAACAAACTCTGTATAGAGATATATACATACATATAGTAAATAGAATTGAACAGTAGAAGCCAATCTGCAGAAAGAAAATACTCAAATCATAAAATTGTTATCTAGTCTTGATAGTTTGCTTACCCAGAACTCTGCCTTTACTCTTTTAGCATAGCAGATTCCATCCTTATCTTTTTTCCAATAATAATCATTCCATGAAAATGCCGGTTGTCGTTTGACAACTGTGCCATCATCCTCATATACCTTGATAATACCAGGGTACTCACGTTTAAGAATGACACCTAGTTGTGAGGGATACTTGTAGCATTTAGGGGTGTACCCAACATATTTGAATTGACTGCAAACAAGTTGATATGTGCATTAGTCATCCCCAAATTTTGAATTAATAGCAGAAAATGACAAGCAATGTGGTATTATAAAAGGGCTCATATGTGTGCTTACCAATGACCAACAGGTTCTAGCTCCACCCTACCACTACGAGGAGGTACTGCCAATTCTGTCCTTGCCATCTTTGCTCTCCCTCTTTTTGCAGGAGCCTGACAGCCCCGTTTGGAACCACTATTCAGGTTGGAGTTAACACCACCACTACCACCAGTCAAACGGGAGTTAACATCAGCTGTAACCCTTCCACAAGCATCAACATCATCTCTTACGGCACTAGTCCTTTCGGAGTTAGATGCAACAATTCTAGAGTAAACACCAGCTATGCTAAGCCTCCTTTCAGCAATATCATTGCTTCTTTCAGTGTTCACAGCAGCAGCAGCAACAACCCTTTGAGCGCTCCTAGCATCAGCAACACCAATTTCAATGCTCCCAGTAGCAGTAGCAGCACCACTGCCCCTCTCAGTGTTCACAGCAGCATCAGCAGCAGCCCTTTCAGCGCTCCCAGCAGCAGCACCACAGCTCCTTTCAGTGCTCCCAGCAGCAGCGGCAACACCACTTTCAGTGCCCCCAGCAGCAGCAATACTGCCCCTTTCAGTGCTCCTAGCAGCAGCTTCAGCGCTCTCAACAGCAGCAGTACCACTCCTTTTAGTGCTCCCAACAATATCATCAGCACTCCTTTCGCTCTTCCTAGTGTTAGTAATACCCCTCCTTTTAGAGTTACCAGCAGCAACCCTTTTGGATTGAGTACCACCACCAATGCATCCTGTTTGGTTGCTCCCACCACTTCCTGCATTCTTCTTGCTTGTAAGCTTCTTGTGTCTAAGGCCATACATCTCCTGGAAAGTGAATAAATTAATTAGTACTTAGTACATCTCAAGCACAAAGGGTATATTTTTTAGAACACACAATAACTCAAGAAAAGGCATTTTTATCACATAGCATGTAGCAGCACACACAAAAGACACTTCAGCACAAATGTTGTTTAGTTCAACAAGGTACAAAGTGGCAACAAAGAGAACTAAGAAAACAAGTCAATATTCATTTGGATCTAAAGCTAGATGTTCTTCATCTTGATTGTCTTCATCTTCTTTATCTTGACTCTCTTCATCTTCTTCATATTGATCATCATCCACATTCCCTTCACCTTCATTGTTCAATTTGGATAGAAATTCTAACTCCTTAGGATCGGTAATCTCATCTGACACAACTGCAGTTGTATTATCTAGCTCAATATCCAGATCAATGACAAATGTGCCTTCTAACCCCTCCTCTTGAAAAAATAATACTTCTTCTACTAGACCAGTATGAGGGTTGGGGTGATCAATACTGTCATCCACACTAACATAGCCATGTGGAGTAACCTGATATGTAACCCACCACTCCTGTAAATCTGATCTCTGACAAGCATAAGGTAAATAATATACTTGTTTAACTTGACTAGCCAAAACAAAAGGCTCAAAAACAGAGAGCCTAGCAGCATGCTTAATTTCCACCAGTCCCAAGTTTTCAGTGCGCCTTGTTCCACTAGGTGTTGGATCAAACCAAGCACAATCAAACAAAACCATCTCTAGTTGCAATCGCCCTTCCCATTTTATTTTTATGATGTCCTTAATAACACCATAGTACTCGGTCTCATTGTTGTCATCATCAACACAAGATACACAAACACCAGTATTCACTGTAGCCAATCCTGACTTAGATCTCTCATGCTCTTTCGAGCGAAACCTATAACCATTCACATCATAGCAACCATAGGTGGTAACTCTTTTGCGAAAACCATAAGATATTTGGCATAAGGCTGTATCAATGCCAGGTGTTTGCATGCACTGCAAATTAAATAGATATAGTTTGATATGTTAGTTTTAGGTGGAAAACAGATTGGCAGATTACAAAATGCAAAAGGTTTTAGAGGGATTACTTCTTCCTTGAATCAATCAAAGAAGTTTGGGCCACGTTTTCCTCGGCTACTACACTTCCACCCATTTAACCTTAAGTCCCTAAGTTGTTCAGGTGTTGGTCTAATTCTGCTCTTCCATTGTTCCTTCTCAAATTTACTAGGAGAGGAAAGTAAGTTAGCATAGAGCTACCAAAATATAAAAAAAACATCTATGGTTTATAGAATAAAAAGAATGTATTACTTGAAGTGCTCATCCATCTCGGACATGTTTGTCAAAACATATAAGAATGCAGCCTCATATTCTTCAGTTGAGAGCGCACGAACACCACGAGGGCTAGAGCACCGACCAGGGTACTGAAAAATTTCTAGGTTGCATGAACTTTCAAAGGTAGAAGCACCAGCATCATATCGAGGTACTTTATTCCTAACTGATGGGGCATGTGGCCTGAAGTACAGAGAGAGAAAATTTGTAGCCTCCTCAACTAATTCAGCCTCGACGATGCAACCCTCAACACGGGCCTTGTTTCTTACTTTCTTTCTTAGCTGTTGAATTTTCCTACAGGAAGTAACTAGAATTGAGGAAAGAATTTTTAAAGGAAGCATAATATGGTACTTTCTGTTTTATTTTTACCTCTCAAATGGATAGTTCCAACGAGCTTGGACAGGACCTCATAGTCTAGCCTCACGAGGAAGATGAATAATCAGATGTTGCATACGATTGAAAAAACCTGGAGGAAATATCTTTTCCATTTTGCAAAGAAGAACAGCAGCTTGCTGCTCCAATGAACATATGGTATCCTTGCTCAGCTCTTTGGAACACAATTGACGATAGAAAAAGCTAAGTTCAGCCAAACATATCCATGTATTGTTTGGAAGGAAGCCACGGAAAGCAACAGGAAGTAAGCGTTCCATGAAGATGTGGTAATCATGACTTTTTAGTCCTAAGATCCTCTTTGAAGTCAAGTTCACCCCTCTTCTAATGTTGGCTGCATACCCATCAGGAAACTTGAGTTCCTTAAACCACTGAAGGATTATTGGCTTACTATCCTTGCCAATGCAAAATGGGCCATGAGGTTTGTCCCACTTGCCATTTGGTTTTTGCCTCAGATTCTGTGAGGGACGGCTGCAAATTTCAGCGAGATCCCTACGAGCCTTAGCATTATCTTTAGACTTGTCAGGTATGTCAAAACATGTGTTCCATATAGCTTCAGCTACGTTTTTCTCATTATGCATGACATCAATGTTGTGACGTAGCAACAATGTATGGAAGTATGGAAGTTGCCAAAAGCAACTAATATAGTTCCAATTGTGCAGTTTACCATAGTTGTCTATATCACCAACAAATGTGTTCATTTGGGCTAGGATTTCTTCCCCTGTTAAATGTCTTGGAGGCTCATCATGCAAGACTGTGTCCTTTCTAAATCCATTAGCTTCAAATCTGAATGGATGGTCTGCAGGTAAGAAGCGCCTGTGGCAATCAAACCAGCATGCCTTGCGACCATTACGGAGTTGGAATGATTTTGTATCACCCAAGCATACTGGGCATGCAAGCCTACTATGAGTGCTCCATCCAGAAAAGTTACCATAAGCTGGAAAATCATGTATTGACCACAGATAGGCTACCCGCATTGTAAATCCTTTCTTCCTAGAAGCATCATAAGTTTTCACCCCATTCCACAAAGTTAGCAGTTCATCAACTAAAGGTTGCATTAGTATGTTTAGATTCTTTCCAGGATCTTCAGGTCCAGGGACTACAAGGGCAAGGAATATGTACTCAGTCTTCATGATAAAACCAGGAGGAAGATTCAGTGGAGTAACAAAAACTGGCCAACATGAATATGGAGCTGCATTTGTATTGAATGGTGAAGGTACCGCAACACTTTACATGGGACTTTATTATGGCCTTCCTCATAGCGCGACACTTTACATGGGACTCTTGAGTTAGGAATGCCGTACTATTAAGAGGGATGCAAAACTAAGTGGTCTGATGAAGATAGAGTGCTCAAGCTTTAAATTTAAAATCAAAAGAGAGACACTCAAAGCACCGCACGAACACGATCGAGAGCTGCTGGAACTTGACCTGTCGGAAGTTTCGGCCCAGGCCGGAAGTTCCGACGCTCAGCCCAATGGTGGCGTGGCTAAGTGCTGGGAGGTCGGAACTTCCGACGGAAGTTCCGACAGTCCCGCACTGAGGCCTATTTTGAATAGCAGGGTCGAAAGTTCCGACGCAGATCTGAACGGTTCGATTTGGACTCGTCTATAAAAGCTCCTCTCTCACTTCTAACCGTTACTATTGATTCTCAGCGACCTAACTCCGTCCAAAAACAGCTCCCAAGCATTGAAGGCTCCCCTCTCCTCTCCCCTTTGCTCCCAACTTCGATTTCCCCAAGGATTTGAGTGAAGAGTGAGTGGATCAAGTGAGAAAATCATCTCTTGAGCTTGAGCACTTGATTCTCCTCGTCTTGACGGTTGGTTTTGCGTTTGTTACTCTTGGAACTTAGCTCCTAGCCGGCTAGGCGTTGCCCAAGAGCATCCAAATTTGTGGATTCGCCTTGGGAAGTTTGTATTACCCGTGATTTCTAGTGGAAACCTCGAGTTACCTTTGTGGTTCCTTTGAGAGAGGCTAAGGAGGTGAAATAGACTCCGACCTTTGTGGTTACCTCAACAACGAGGATGTAGGTACTCCTTTGTGGGGTGACCGAACCTTGGGATAAATCCTTGTGTCTCTTGTGCTCGTTGTTTTCATTACAATACTTGTTTTGTATTACTCTTTGGTTGTCTCTCCCTACCTACTTCTACTTTCTAGGGTTTGAACTCCACCCGTGGCTTGGAGCATCTCCGGAACTGAGCAACCTCGACTGCTACCTCACTTCATCACTGGGTAAAAGGGCTGTAAGTTTTCGCACAATCAAAAGTTCATTTGGCCTCGAGGGCTAGTTTTAACGTAGGGGTCGGAACCTCCGACAGTTTTTCGACACAAACTCTTGAAACTTCCGGTAGACTCTGATCAAATTGGACTAGAGTGTGTGCAGATTTTTTGATTAGGCCTATTCACCCCCCTCTAGGCCATTGTAGATCCTTTCAAGGAGCAAACTCCAAGAGTAACAAATGCAAACCACTGGCTTGAACGCGAACCAAGTGCTTGAAGAAGTTGAAGATCAGTGGGAGAAGCTTGTTCTTGCTGAGATTCAACTCACACTCTTCAAGATTCAAACTTTGATTCGAAATGGAGAGTAGAGTGCTTGTTGGGAATGAGAGAGAGCAAGGGGGGAGCTTCTCTGGTCTGGAGACTGAGCTTGTCTGGTTTTATTTGCTCCGCCATAAATATGAAGCTTTCCAGTGCTTCCATAATTTTCAGCATCTAGTTGAAAGGCAATTTGGTCATAAAATTCGCACTGTTCAAACTGACTGGGGTGGTGAATATCAGGCTTTACATTCCTTTTTTACACGCATCGGGATTGCTCATCATGTTTCCTGCCCTCATGCTCATCAGCAAAACGGGTCAGCCGAGCGCAAACACCGTCACATTGTCGAGATGGGGCTTACACTGCTTGCCCATGCATCCATGCCATTAAAATTTTGGGACGAAGCCTTTGCTACTGCCATCTTCCGTATAAATCGTCTCTCATCCAAAGTAATCAATGATCAAACCCCCTTTGAGTGGCTCCTTGGTCGGTCACCAGATTATGGGTCGCTTGGTACCTTCGGCTGTGCTATTTGGCCACATCTTAGACCCTATAATACCAAGAAACTTCAGTTCCGCTCTAAACAGTGCGTTTTCATTGGGTATAGTGATATGCACAAAGGGTACAAATGCTTAGATCCAACAGATGGTCGTGTATATATCTCACGTGATGTCGTGTTTGATCAGCATGTTTTCCCTTTGCATCCTTGTCACCGAATGCGTGTGCTCGCCTTCACTCTGAACTGACCATTCTGCCAGATATCCTCAAAAATCCCTCTCTCGCTCCTGGGGCTGCAAATTACTTTGATCATTATGAGCACTCTCCTGCCTCAACTAATCACCCTTATAGTATTGGTGTAGTTTTGCCTTTTACAGGGACAAACGCAGGCGAAAACAGTGCTGGGGAGGCTTCTGGGATGTGTCCGCGCCGTTGCTCCCTTCCTGGCTGTAATACCCCGGGTATTACGGCTAATTAATTATGACATGTCATCATATTTATTATTAAGCATCCGCATATGAGTGTGATTAGGGTCTTTAGAGTGGCTTATTCGTGAATGTTATGGATGTTACAATTAAATCCCTGATTTGGTAATTAAAAACAAATCAAAAGAAAGATTTGAATTTAAGCCCTAATCGGACCCAAAACCCTAAATCAAAATATACTTGGAATCCGGTAATGGTGTCTTAATAAAAGTTGTAGATCTTTTAAAATGGAACAACTCTTATTTTGGCTGTTTTTGAAGTCCCTTAATAGAAATTTAAATTAAACCCTAATTACTACCTTGAAATTCAAAATTGAAATGCTAATTTGAAAAATATCAAGAATCTGACCAAAATTCTTTAATGAAAGTTGTGAATCTCCACAAATAGGACAACTTTTAGTTTTGAAGATTTTGTAGTTATTGAGAAAAATCCTGGGAATTTGACAGGATTAGAAATGGAATTCAAATAGTGAATTTACCCCCTTTTTAATATTTTCAAAATTATTCAAAATCTGAACATGGTCCCAAAATCAAAGTTGTTCAGAATTTGGAACACTACAACTTTGGTGTTTACACTTTTTTAAGTTGGTATACAAAATCTTGTGGAATTGATCAAAAAGCGAATGGGGGCAAATTATGGAGCTACAGTAACCTGCCCCTCTCTCCTGTTCGCGCACAGATGCCGCCCGTGCCGGCCGGGATCTTGCCCCCGGCACGGCCGCGCGTGTGGGGGACCCCGCGCCACCCTGAGCCACTCCTGTCCCCCCTCTGACCGGCATAAAGTGGCACCAGCACCCTTCTCTGTGCCCCCTCTCTTCTCCGACCACCGCCGCACCCGCTTCGTCTCGAGCCGAAATTGGCCGCCCTCAGACCTCCTTCTCCAAATTCCTCTCGTCTTTAGCCTCACTAGATCCTTGAACACCGCTTGAGTCACCGTGGTTCAGTTTTCGTGCTTCGACGGTCTCGGAACGCACGTCGTCGTCTTCGGGTCCGACAGAGCACCGCCGCAGCCATCCCCACGCGTTTAGCTTGCTGCGGTGAGCCTCTCCTTCCTCGGCCTAGTGTTGCGAACCCTCTGGTTCATGTTGATGCTTATGCCCGCGGCGGTTTTCCGTTTGGTCCCTCGGGGTCGTCGGAACGGGAAGCGAGCCGCTGGTGAACTTCGCTGCAGCTGCTGTCGTCGTCACGCCCGCGCCTCGGTACCACCTCGAGCTCGACCACCTAGCCTAACTAACCCCCGGTGAGCTCCTGAGTCGATTACGCCCCTAACCTTGAATGCTACCGCCTTGACCTCGCCGGAGTACGGCGTGCCGCCGTGGCCAAGCCGCCGTGCTTGCGGCTGGGGCGAATCCTAGGTTCCAGTGGCCTCAAAACCTAGCTCGATGGACGCGCATGGTTCTTGGGAGTGTGTTGGGCCGATCGGTTTCATCAGAGACCTCGCCGGCGGCGAGTTATCGCCAGTGAAAGCCGGCGGGCATCGGGTCAGCACGTATGAGAGAGAGCGAGAGGGACCTCGGGTTAGAAGAAATGAAAGTCCAGGGGGTTATTTGCAAAGGCACAGACTCGAGTGAATAGTTACCTTCGGACCGCGGGTTGATTCCCTTGTAACCCGAGGGCTTTTCTGCTAACGCGCGAGCGCGCGCACGCGGGCAGGCCGAGTGGGCCGGCCTGCTTTGCTCATGGGCCGCCCCGGGTGAAATCCCTTTTTCATTTTCCCGGGCGATTTTAAAGGGCTTTTCCATTTTTATTTTAGATGAATAGTACTGCTATTTGTTATTTTTATAGGAATATTTCTGTTGGGTTAAAAATCATGAAAATAATTGTGGGTGCTCTTTGGAACATGTAGTATTTTATAAAAATATTAAATATAAGATTTGTACATTTTCTGTAAGAACTAAAAATCAGCATAATAATTAATAAATGCAACTTTGGGCAATTTTAATAAATTCCAGATTTATCCAAAAATCATGAAAATTTATGTGGTACTGTTTTAGGGTAGAACCTATCTGTTGGGAAAGTTTGGGCTCAAGTGGAAACTAGGACACTTGTTAATTAAATATGGGGTTTACGGGATAATAGAATTAATTTAAACAACTAATCGCTGTTGTTTCGTGTGATTTTGGATTGATTGAGTTTATGGATCGTTCACCATAGTGATCCTGGACCAAAATCAATGAAGTCACTTGTTGGTTATAGTAAAGCTGTGCAGCGGCTTTCTATGACCGTTAAAATGATCAATAAAACAAAAGTATGAAAACATCGTTTTACTTTCCGTAAAATGTTTGCAACTTTACCGTGAAGGAAAGCTGTACTCGAGGTCTAAATGGTTTACTTTTAAGTATTTCATTCATTTTCCTCATACCATGCTAAGCATACATCATTGCATACGTGTAGTGCCCGTCCCCGAGGAGGTCCAAGTCGAGGCCACTGCCGAGGAGGTCACTCCAGAAGTCGTCCAAGGATTCGATATCTGCGGGACCGAGCCCGATCCAACGCTGTACATAATTCAAGGCAAGCCTCGGTGCATTCAGCCCCGCCTTGTCTTTTATGAAATATTTACTACTTTAGTCTATTATTGCATTAGGTTGTCAGAAATTGTTTGTCACCTATATTGTTGCATTACCAAGCTTGATATATAATACCTTTGAAACCTAATTAAAAATTAAAAATGTTCAAAAATGCTTAGTCTTGCTTAACCAATTTAGATTTCATAAAAAAGCTATTTTGACCTATGTGAATGTGATAACCACGAAAACATGAGAAAGGAAGAAGGGACATGAGTCCGTGCGGGAATTGTGTACTTGGGTAGCCGCCCCAATGCATTGTGACCGCCGGAAAGGGATTTTTCCGTTCGTTGGTTGTGAATTTGGGTTAGAGTCCCATTGCTTGACCATCGGCGGAAAAGGGATTTGAAAACCGTTGGGACAATTGTATTTGGGTTAGAGTCCCAATGCAATGTCGCTGGCGGAAAAGATTTAGGGACCGTTCATTTTAGGCCTGCTGTGATCGAGACTTTGCAACTAGCCACATACTACGCAAAGCTCTGACTCCGGTGGCTCTACTACTTGAACCGACAACCACGCACTGGGAGTGGAGAGATGGCGAGAGCAGCGTGTACCCTCGTGGCCGGCATGCCTGGAGAGGAGAGGAGTACTGTGTTCTCGGGTGGCGCATGACCGGTTCAAGGGTAGAAAAGCCGTGGTAGCGGGAGTTGGTATATGCAAGCTTAAGTGCTACATATACAGTGTGGATAGGGATCCCCAGCTGGGTACTAATTGATTCGAATCGTCGTTGCTCCTCGAATATTGAGACTTGATCCTTTGACCTACAACTGAAAAGTGGTTCGGAACTAGGTGTTTTGGAGAATGATTAAAGAATTGGAAAGTATTATTTTATATGAGAATGAATTTGGAATTATGAATTATGATTAGAATAAAAAAATTGAGTAAAATATTGAAATAGGATAGTAATGCTTTTCTGCAAAATCCTTGACTCTTGCTCAAGCCGTACCTTGACTCTCCCCCAGCCTGCATTCCTGAGTCTCATTCCTTTTTCTTAGTCGGGTAAGTCTTTTGGAGTACCCCAGTACTCAGGGTTTGTTAACCCCATGTTGGAGGAATACAGCAGTCAGAGGTTTGCCTCGCCCCCTACTCTGTGACAGTGGTACAGGAGGGAAGTGAGGAGGAGTAAGGTCGAACCCATGGGCAGGGTTTTTATCATTAAGTACTTTATTATGTTGCATCGTCATTCCACGGCTACTTATTTTATTTATGGTCTGTAATAATTGCACTTTAATTATATTTGGACAAATGGTTTGTAATCTAAGTACCTTATAATCTTTCCGCGCTTTTACTCTGATGTAATTTGTTATGAAATGTTGTAATTCTGTAATGGCTTCGCAATGGAATCCTGTCGGAGGAAATCGGGCGCTAATGTAGCCCGGCAAGACCTTCTAGATCATTTGGGACACGGGCCCGGCTGTCAGAGGTCATTAGTGACAATGACAGGTGCCTGTGGGCCACGTGATTTAGACAGTTCTGTCACAGCTAGCATCAGAGCATTCCATTGCTAAATCATTACGGTATTACTTTGCAAAACTTCAAAAGGTTTTGGATCATAAACTTTAAATTGCTATTTTGGTCCAAATTGCTTACTTTGTCTTGATCTGTATTATAGATATGGTAGTTAGTGGAATAGCGCTGTTATTAGCCTTATGTTAAAAATTAAATATGCAGTTAGCCATTTTGCGTTAATTTCGAAATTTCGTAAGTACGGTTCATGCATCATGATTAACTCACATGATAAATAACTTCCTCCTTAAAAATGGGTTATGGGTTAGGATCTATCAAACCTATTCTTGCTAGCCTGTATTATATCCTCGCTAATCCCAACTTATCTTCTCCAGCATGGCACGCTGCAAGCAGACTGCGCGCAAGATGGCGGGACCCAGGGGTGTGCCGCGTCACCAGCTGGCGCCGCGCGACGGGGAGGCCTCTGGCAGTCGTCGCCCCCGTCGCAGCCGCGCTGAGTTGCAGGAGGAGATAGAGAGGATGAGGGAGGAGATGAGGAGGATGATGGAGGATTTTGCCGCCGCTCGTCGGGAGCACTACCAGGACGTGGCGACGATCGACCGACTGCGGACTTCTGTGGCTCGTCTGATCGAGCAGAGGGATGCCACCTGGGCGCGTGAGGACGCGACTACGGTGAGACTGCACGAGCTGGAGATCTACGTAGAGCAGATCGAGGACTACAACGACACAGTGCACGAGGAGGTGCATAGGCTCAACAACGAGCTTAACCCGATCCTGCAGCCACGTGTTGAGGACCCCGAGGATGGGGTGGTTGTTGGTCCTGAGGATCAGGACATGGAGGACGTTGACGAGGAGATTGAGCCAATCCAGGTGATTGTCGAGGAGGATGCCGACGAGGATGTCGAGGAGGGCGTCGAGGAGCACGTGGCGGAGGTTGACGAGGACGGTGTCGCCTCTGACAGGACCATGGGAGACGACGTCTAGCCTAGCAGTAGGACTAACGATGTGAGTATTCGCACTCTTTAGAGTATTGTAATGTCAGTGTTGCCATGAAAACCTTAGTTGTGGTTTGAGAACTATCTCGAGTGTTGGTTATGTACTCTGGGTATTGTATTGTCTGGTGTGTATTGTATTAAGACTTGATTAAGTAATCTAAGACTCAGTTTGGCTTAATTATGCACAGATGCCTGTTAACACCCGCTCGACTGGTGCTGGTACTTCTGAGGACGGGGCCATTCCGCAAGCACCGCCGATTCCACCCACCTTGGCTAATGCCATTGCCGCCTTAGCCAATGCTACGGCATTGCTTGCTCAAAACCGAGATGACCGTGTTGGGCGCCGTGGCCGCCCCCATGATGAGGAAACAACTTATGTAGACTTCACAGACACCCGTCCACCGGTGTTTACCAAAGCGGATGAGCCGCTGGAAGCAGATGACTGGATCCGTATCATGGAGCAGAAATTTGGATTGATTCGTTGCACGGAAACCCAGAAGCCGTTGTTTGCAGCACAGCAACTCCGAGGCCCTGCAAGTGCTTGGTTTGCAAACCTCCAGTCAGCACAGCCGGTAGGACACCAACTTATTTGGGCAGAGTTTCGCGAGGCTTTTCGTGCACATTACGTCCCTGCGGGGGTGATGAAGATGAAGTTGGATCAATTCTTGGCTCTGCAACAAAAGGAATCCTCAGTCATGCAGTATGTCAGCTAGTTCAACCACCTGTCGCAGTATGCTCCTGAGCATACTAACACTGATCAGAAAAAGAAGGACTGCTTTGTCAGGGGCTTGAACTTCAAGATTCAGCGAAGTCTGTCTAACAATCTCAACTGCACTTATCATGAGGCTGTCAACAGTGCCATAGCTTTTGAAGAAAGTGATCGCAAGCACCAAGAAGAGAAGAAAAAGAAGAAGTCTGGGTCAGCTGGATCTTCTGGCCATCAAAAGCGCCAGAAAATCATATACCATCCCACTCACCACACACGTCCCCAGTATCCCTATCAGCAGGTCGTAGTTCGAACTGCTGCCGCCTCTCACACTTCCAACCAACAAAGTGCCACCCAGCCGAATGCCCCTGGCGTTCGCGTAACCACTCCTCAAACAACCTACAACCAACCGTGCTACAATTGTGGCAAGATGGGACATTGGTCCCGCAACTGCCCATTCCCCAAACAATACAATCAGAATGCGCCGAAGGCTCCTGGTGGACAGCAGCAGCAGGCTCAGCACCGTGGCCACCAGCAGCAGGTCCAGAAGGGAAAAGTTGTGAGGAAAGCAGGACAGGTCTACTACACGCAAGTTGGAGACATTCCTAAAGGTGAACCCGTCATGCTGGGTAGGTTCCCTGTCGCAAGTCATCCTACTATCATGCTTTTCGATTTTGTTGCATCGCATTCATTCATCAATCGTAGATTTATTGTCAAGCATGAAATTCCGATTGGGCAGATAGAGGAAAGTTTCCTTATACAGTCGCCCGGAGGGCGCATTAGTACTAAAGAGATAGTACATCGGGTGCCCATAGAACTTGGCGGGCATATATTCCCGTCCTCAATGATAGTGCTGAAGGATCAGGATATAGATGTGATATTAGGCATGAATTGGATGTATCAGCACAGAGCTCTCATAGATGGCTGAATAGAACCATCAGGGTAAACTTGCCTAATAGTCAAACTCAACTTCTTATCCAACTTCCGATACCTCAAAGAGCAGTTGGTAGGGTATGTGCAACCGCAGTTAAAGAGGTGCAGAACATTCCGGTGGTCTGTGAATTCCCGGATGTATTCCTTGACGAATTGCCTGGCTTACCCCCTGACTGTGATGTACAATTTGCCATTGAGCTGAAGCCTGGAACAACACCTATTTCCCGTAGAGCATATAGAATGCCGCCCAAGGAATTGGCAGAGTTGAAGGTTCAGTTGCAGGATCTGTTGGATAAGGGTTTCATCAGGCCTAGTTCATCCCCCTGGGGTTGTCCTGCTATTTTTGTCAAAAAGAAGGACAGTTCTCTCAGACTCTGTGTCGATTACTGTCCCCTCAATGAGGTTACTATCAAAAATAAATACCCTTTACCTCGCATAGATCTACTTTTTGACCAACTTGCTAGGGCCAAGGTGTTCTCAAAAATTGACCTCAGATCTGGGTACCACCAAATAAAAATCCGTCCAGAGGATATTCCCAAAACAGCCTTCACTACCAGATATGGTCTTTACAAGTACCTGGTTATGTCTTTCGGCCTGACCAATGCCCCTGCCTACATCATGTACCTCATGAATTCCGTCTTCATGCCCGAACTCGACAAGTTTGTGGTCGTGTTCATCGACGACATACGTGTCTATTCCAAAAACCCTGAAGAACATGCCAAACATCTTCGGGTAGTCTTAACCCGTTTGAGAGAACATCAACTATATGCCAAGTTCAGTAAGTGCGAGTTTTGGCTGGACAGAGTTCCGTTTCTTGGGCATATTCTGTCGGCCGAAGGTGTATCGGTTGACCCAAGCAAGGTGGAAGAGATCTTGAATTGGAAACCACCAACCTCAGTGCATCAAGTCCGTAGTTTTATGGGAATGGCGGGATATTACCGCCGTTTTATTCCGGACTTTTCCAAAATATCCAAGCCTATTACCAGCCTATTGAAGAATGAGGTCAAGTTTGTCTGGTCACCTGAGTGTGAGCAAGCATTTCAGACCCTGAAGGAACTGTTAACCACTGCCCCAGTCCTAGCTCAACCAGACATTGAAAAGCCATTCGACGTGTACTGCGACGCTTCTGGAACCGGTCTGGGTTGTGTGTTGATGCAAGGAGGCCGAGTTATTGCTTATGCATCGCGACAACTTAAGCGCCATGAAGAGAATTATCCCACTCATGATCTAGAATTGGCCGCTGTGGTCCATGCACTGAAAATTTGGCGTTATTATTTGCTTGGTAGTACTTGCAAGATTTACACCGATCACAAGAGCCTAAAGTATATATTTACCCAAGAAGAATTGAACATGAGACAATGAAGATGGCTTGAGTTGATCAAGGATTACGACATTGAAGTGCATTATCACCCTGGTAAAGCCAATGTGGTTGCCGATGCGCTTAGTCGAAAGATTCATTGCAGTTGTTTGACAGTGAAGCCCCGAGACCTTTCTTTATGCTATGAACTAGAGAAGTTGGGGGTAGAAATAGTTGAACAGGGCAGTTTGAACCACATTAGTATTGAGACCACCATCCGTGATGAGATCATCGCAGCTCAGAAAGGAAGCAAAGGCATCAAGCATATCAAGGAGAAAGTCCAAGTTGGTACTGCAGATTGTTTCAGGATTGACGACGAAGGGGTCGTATGGTTCAAGGGTCGGCTAGTAGTTCCAAAGGTAGCCGAGTTACGACAAAAGATTCCGGATGAAGCACATTTAACTAGATTCTCAATCCACCCTGGGAGCAATAAAATGTACCAAGATTTAGGGACCGTTCATTGTAGGCCTGCTGTGATCGAGAGTTTGCAACTAGCCACAGACTACGGAAAGCTCTGACTCCGGTGGCTCTACTACTTGAACCAACAACCACACACTGGGAGTGGAGAGATGGCGAGAGCAGCGTGTACCCTCGTGGCCGACGTGCCTAGAGAGGAGAGGAGTATTGTGTTCTCGGGTGGCGCAGGACCGGTTCAGGGGTAGAAAAGCCGTGGTAGCGGGAGTTGGTATATGCAAGCTTAAGTGCTACATATACAGTGTGGATAGGGATCCCCAGCTGGGTACTAATTGATTCGAATCGTCGTTGCTCCTCGGATATGGAGACTTGATCCTTTGACCTACAACTGAAAAGTGGTTCGGAACTAGGTGTTTTGGAGAATGATTAAAGAATTGGAAAGTATTATTTTATATGAGAATGAATTTGGAATTAGGAATTATGATTAGAATAAAAAAAATTGAGTAAAATATTGAAATAGGATAGTAATGCTTTTCTGCAAAATCCTTGACTCTTGCTCAAGCCGTACCTTGACTCTCCCCCAGCCTGCATTCCTGAGTCTCATTTCTTTTTCTTAGTCGGGTAAGTCTTGTGTAGTACCCCAGTACTCAGGGTTTGTTAACCCCATGTTGTAGGAATACAGCAGTCAGAGGTTTGCCTCGCCCCCTGCTGTGTGACAGTGGTACAGGAGGGAAGTGAGGAGAAGTAAGGTCGAACCCATGGGCAGGGTTCTTATCATTAAGTACTTTATTATGTTGTATCGTCATTCCACGGCTACTTATTTTATTTATGGTTTGTAATAATTGCACTTTAATTATATTTGGACAAATGGTTTATAATCTAAGTACCTTATAATCTTTCCGCGCTTTTACTCTGATGTAATTTGTTATGAAATGTTGTAATTCTGTAATGGCTTCGCAATGGAATCCTGTCGGAGGAAATCGGGCGCTAATGTAGCCCGGCAGGACCTTCTAGATCATTTGGGACACGGGCCCGGCTGTCAGAGGTCATTAGTGACAATGACAGGTGCCTGTGGGCCACGTGATTTAGGCGGTTCTGTCACACTTGGCGACAGCAACACTCCTACCGAGGCTAATTCGCCCGCGCATGCCAGCGTATCCACGTCGGGTTCAGGGCCACTGCAGCGCACGATTGTGCGTCCAGAAGGGGGTGCTAGATCTTCTGTGGCGTCATCTTCGCCTCTTTTGTCTCTCGACGCCGTGCACCAGCCGCAGACTGATCCGGGCGTGGGGGAGACAGCTGCTGCGGTAGCGTCAGAGGAGATCTCCTCGCCCGGATCCTCTACGGCTGTGGATTTGGTGAACCCTGGAGATATTGTTGATCCCTCTTCTACGCCTGGACTGGGGGCAGAAGTTCCAGCTGCTGATCGATCGGTTACACGGTCTCAGCATGGCATCAGGCAGCCCAGGACATACACCGATGGCACGGTTCTATGGTGCATGCATGTGAAGTCTCCAACAGAAGAGCCGGCCTCTCTTGATGAAGCACTCATGCATAAGAATTGGGCTAAAGCAATGCAAAGTGAGCACCAAGCGCTATTGCGCAACAAGACATGGCACCTGGTCCCTCCACCAAAAGGCAAAAATATCATTGGATGTAAATGGGTGTACAAGGTGAAACGCAAGGTGGATGGTTCAATTGATCACTATAAAGCACGATTGGTAGCAAAAGGCTTCAAGCAAAGATATGGTCTGGATTACGAAGATACTTTTAGTCCTGGTGGTAAAGGCTGCAACTATAAGTTTGATCCTGTCCATCGCGGTCACCAAAGGTTGGTCATTAAGGCAACTTGATGTCCAAAATGCCTTCCTTCATGTCATCCTAGAAGAGGAAGTTTATATAAGATAGCCGTCAGGGTATATTGATAAAGAGCATCCAGAATATGTCTGTAAGTTGGATAAAGCAGTCTACGGGTTGAAACAAGCGCCACAGGCCTGGTATGCTCGTCTTCGCAGAAGGTTGGAAGAGCTAGGATTCACTTCATCAAAGGCCGATACCGCACTATCCTTCTACAATGGTAAGAAGTACAGTGTGTTTGTTCTTGTTTATTTGGATGACATAATAGTTGCTACCTCATCTCCAGAGGCGACAGAGGTTTTGCTCAAGATTTACAGAAGGAATTTGCGCTAAAAGATCTTGGCGATCTACACTACTTCCTGGGTATTGAAGTTAAACGAACAGAAAGTGGGTTGTTTCTCTCTCAGAGCAGATACGCGGCTGATGTGCTCTCTCGATCAGGGATGGATAAAGTCAAAGCCGTTGAAACGCCAATAGCAGTCACTGAAAAATTGAGTATTACTGATGGCAGCAAGCTCGGCCTTGAGGATTCTACTCGATACAGGAGTGTAGTAGGAGCTCTACAGTACCTAACTTTGACATGTCCTGATATTTCCTTTGCGGTCAATAAGGTTTGCCAATTTCTACATGCTCCAACAACTACACACTGGGGGGCAGTTAAAAGAATCCTAATATATATACGTGGAACCATTAATCTTGGCTTGAAACTAATGAAGTCCTCATCCATGATGGTCAGTGCCTTCCCCGATGCAGACTGGGCTGGTTGTGTTGATGACAGACGGTCCACTGGAGGCTTCGCAGTGTTTCTTGGGAATAATTTAGTGTCCTGGACAGCTAGGAAATAGCCGACTGTTTCTCGGTCTAGTACTGAGGCGGAGTACAAAGCGCTAGCTAATGCTACTGCTGAAATGATGTGGGTTCAGAAATTGTTGACAGAACTCAAGGTTGAACATCCTAAAGCAGCTCGGTTGTGGTGTGACTGTTGACATCTACTAACGTCGCCAAATATAACTATATAATGCGAGAGGCGAGATTAGAAAATGAATGATAATTAATTAACTTGTCATTAGCAACTAGTCACTTTTCTATTACCAACATTCTTATGCAAGAACTAGGTTGTCATCCCTAATTAATAATGCTAAGAATAAATAAAGGTTTTATATATTAATCTATGTGACTAGGCAGAAATATAAATAATATAAACTAAGATGTCATTTACTCTACTCATAACAGGTAGAGGTCACAAGATAAATAAAGATAAAGGTGATAAGCATGATCAAGCATCATAAATAAAAGATAATCATCAGAGCACTCTCTAGTCATAGTAATAGCTATCCAATGGATAAACTAAGGAATTAATATCAAAGGTAATTCTATAACTACATCAATGAATAACTCTAATTAGTGTAATTACATCTATCAATCATTGTTAGACTAATCCTATATCATGATCACATGCAAAGGGCATCATCTAGGAAGGATGTGAAACAGAGTCATCATCCAACTTCGCGACCGTGCCTGCTGGCCTACATACGGGGGGTGGACTACAGAGGACTCAACGCAGCTGTCACCTACGCGATCTACCACATGACCTGGCACATCAGGGTGCACTCGCAGATAAACAAAATACCTAGACACCACGTCTACATATTGTTCATCATCTATCCATCGTCCGCATGAATAAACGCTATACGAGCAATTACATGAATTCAATAAGATCAAACCAACTATACTAGACATATAATCAAAATAGACAAAGACTATTGTAATCAAGAACATATGAACTATTAAGAACAATGTTTCCCTAATCATAATGAAGAATACAATAATAGAGAAAGAACTAGAATTATACCGAACTCCGTGCTCCAGACAGATGCCGGGGCTCCAGATCCGCCGAAGAACTAGAACTCCTCTACTTATAATATAACTAGGCCTAGAACTATAAACTAGGAGGCTCTTGATGAACTAGGAGGCTCTTGATGGCTTGAGGACTTGATGCCTTGAATGAATGATTGGGTTCCTCCTCCACGGGGTCTGCCCCTCTATTTATAACCCGGTGGGATGCACATGCACCGTAGGATCAAACCGACTTGAAACAAGGGCCGAGATGACTCCACAAAGGCGGTGGAAGAAGACTCTAGAAGGTGGGCCGAAACCCTAGTGGGGGGCGCCAGCCGGCCCCACCCTTGTGGGTCTCGGGCCCCGGTGCTTCGGGTGTGTTCCAGATGCTTCTAGTGTTCTCGTGATGATGTTTCCTTAGCGGTTAAGTTTCATGGTAATCATGCTCTTTAACCCTTCTTTTATGCTTTTCTGGAATAGCCCCTAGAAAAATACAGAACATGCAAGACTCGTGGAAACTGTCAGTTAAAACCCTAGACTAGTGTGTATTCATGTATCCTTTGGTGTCTAAAGTTCTAATAAAAGTTTACGCTGTCCACCGTCAATAATACCCCCAAACTTACCTGTTTTCTAGTCTCTTGGCAAACAAACTAAGCCTAATTACTAATGTAATTGGATCAGGAGTTGCTACAATGCTTTCATACTTCCCAAGTACACATGCTTCAAACATAGATTCTCCTCCGGATTAGACAAAACTGCTCTAACTTTTAAACTTACCCATTTTACCTTTAACTATGGGGCTTGACAATTCTTGCCTTAGTCTTGAGTAATTGAAACAAAGAAAAATCAAGTCTTGCACTAAGTAGCAAATTCTTCACAGTACCAATATCCCAGAGTTTTGCAAGTTTTCAAAATAAAACTCAGAGCTTTAATTGTATGACTCACTCAAGTCTCTCAGTATATATGGTATTTGTGGATCTCACTTAAGGTATTAATGATGTTATGCCTTCCTATAACTAAAGATTTATAGTGGGGCTCATAGGAGTGGCAATAACAAGGTTTAAGAATACTTGCAATTCATATGTTGTAAAGTCAAACAATGGATCCACAGAGAATCGAGACATGCAATCAAAACAAGATGTGCATGTGTATGGAATATGGTGGATAGGTGTATATGTGGTATCTAGTGGCTATTCCTAATTCTACTTTTGCTCTTTAAAAATGATTCACTCTCCTTTGTAACTTGGAGGAACACATGGGCCATCTTTATTCTTTCTCTCTCTCTCTCTCTTTTCATTCGGGAGGCGAGCATCTAGTACCCATTGTTTTAATGCTGGAACACTTGTCCATTTTTTACTCCCTTTTCATATTTTTGCATAGCCACATGTATCCTTTGAATATAATTAACTGGAGGGATAATAATAAGAACTTAGAGCAATTATATCGAATCTGTCCTACGGGGTATACTTTTGGGTGTTTAGTCTTAGTGTAGGAGAAAACATTTTCAAGATAAACATTGATGAAAGTGGAAATGGTTGCGATTACTCCCAGGGTAGGAATAATGCATATGTGCTGAAGTGTGTACGTGATCTTAGGTTTTAAAAGCATGACAAGACTCTCATATAGTATACAACAAAGGTTGACTAAACTCGATGCAAAGCAAGCAGCATAAAAAGGTTTTCCTATCTCTGGATGTATCATATATGGCTTTGGTAGGAATTCATAGTTTGTCATACAAGAGCTCATCATGTAGATTTTAAGTTTTCAAAATAAATTTTCAAAACTTAGTAATGCTAGGAAAGATAAATAGTAGCTCAACTTTCATGAATCATATCAATCAATTACCTAGACTTAGCTCAAACATATGCCTCCACAAGTTTCAGGTTTAGAGTAAATGCTTAAGTTAAAACAGCAATATCTAAAACTCAGGAGAATTTAAGTTTGACAACTAGGCATTTGAAAAGTATTGTAACAGAGCAACTATTCATCATCTTCAAGACAAAATTTTAATGTTCATCATTTTTTATAAACTCTAGCCTAGACCGACTCTAAATAAACTCTAATATGTAGATAGATATTTATTTGGTTTTGAAATTTTATCTTACTAGCTAACTCACGCGAAAAAGCGATATAGTAATAATGATAATAAGATAGGAAACTTATACTTAGCTGGATTTTAATTAGAGGGTGCCCTCCCCTAAGCTTGACGTTTGACAGGGTCTTTGATGTTGCAAATTGAGTGATCCTTCTGGGAGCAGGTGTATCGACGGCGTAAGGGCATCGGGTTGATTAGCTCCTTGATCTTGTGTTGTCCTATGAAACTCAATTGTCAATAAAAATACCAAATCATATGGAGTGGGTTAGGTTTAATACCACTCCATGATAAGTAATTGATTTTATATTTCCAGCAGAAGTTTTCTAAAAGAGTGGACCTTCATGTGCCCACATATTTTTGGTATTTTTAGATTTTCCTATGATATTATGGTGAACCTTCACGTGTTCACATATTTTTGGTATTTTGTGCTTGCATAAAATAGACTCAATAAGCGCATAAGTAAAGTTACCAGGTAACTAGGAGATGCTCCTCCCCCAAACTTGATGTTTGCAATACTTGGTGCTTGAATGATCTTCAGAGCGAGCTAGTAGTAGTCCTGGTAGGTGCCACTAATAGACTCGCTCCTTAGTCATAATATTATTCGTGCATAGTTATACTCCAACAAGAAAACCAAAACTCGAGGCTCGAATTATCAAGGGGTTAGCGGTCAGCCAATGAGCACTTTGATTATTCTTTGAGTTGATTTTAATTGATAGATTTTAGCAGGATTCAAACAGGATTCATCTTTTTAGGGTTTTTCTAAGTTTCTAATGTAGTAATAAAAAATATGTGTATGCTATATAATAATAATTTTTATGCCACCACAGGGAATATTCATTCCCATGGGGCTTAGGATTTTCATAATCCATCAAAGTAGATATAGATTGTTTTTTTATTTTTATTTTTATGCCACCACAGTAAATATGCCTACAGGGTCACCATAGGTTTATTCACATGGGTCTTAGTATTTATGATACAGTAAATAAAGCAGTAAATGTTTTTGTTGGTTTTATTTTTAATATGCAAAAAATGATTGTACTAATAAATATGCTAAGCAAAATTACTAATGCTAAATTAATTAGATAACTACCATTCTAACCTTATGATTAGGGTACGGAATTTAAAGTCTACCGACAGGACTTAGATAGAGGAGAGTACTTACTCGGTAGGTTCATCGTCTGAGGTAAACTCAGTCAATTCCCCATTTTGTGGTGGTGTAGCAGATGTTTCTTCCTTCTCCTTCCATCTCTTTTCTGTCTCTTCTGCTTCTCTCTTTTCTAGCTCCAGCTCTTCCTTGTATGCTTCTCTTGATTCCTCATATCTCTTCATTCATTCTTCTACTTGTGTCTGGATCTCTTCTTTCTCTACTTTAGCAATCTGGTCCATCCTCTCAGCTTTCGCTTCCCACTCACTCCAGCGTGGTGCTGTACAGCTTCTTCTTGCTCCTTGTAGTAGTCTTCATACTTCACAATCTTACCAGGGAAACTCCTCCCATCCACAGTGAGGCTGCGCAGCCTGACGGTGAGCTTGGCGTTTCCTCCTATTGCAGTTGCTTCCTGATCTGCTCATGGTTAAGATGTGTTTTAAATTGACAGCGTACCTTTCCAGTGGGTAGGTTGAAGTGGATCTGTCCAGACCCGATGTAGATGATTGCATTGGCGGTGTAGAGGAACAGTCTTCCCAAAAGAATAGACGATTCGTTGTCTTCCTGTATGTCAAGAACTAGAAAATATGCGGGTATATATTTATTTTGAATTCTTACCATTACGTCCTTGACTATGCCTTCAGGGAATCTCAGTGATTGGTCTGCCATCTGCAACTGAATATATGTTGGTTATAATGGTAAATCATTAAATAATTCATCATATACCTTTTTGGACATTACGTTGACGCCTGATCCAGTGTCCAGATGGTGTCGAGAAAAATGATGTCTCTGATTGTGCATTCGATGATTGGTACACCTGGGTCACCTTTCTTTGTTAGAAATGATTTTGAGAGCATATGATCATTTTCTGTGTTGATAGCATTGATTAGTTGAGCGGTTTCTACAGGTACATGCTAAGGCTTGTTCTTCCTCCATCTTCTATTGTTCTTCTTCTTGGGTGCTGATTGTTGTTGTTACTCTTCTTGTTGATGGAATTGCTTCGGAACTGCAGGAGCTCCTTATCCCTTTAATTTTCCCTTTCCTTCGGCCTATTGCTCTCTCATCATCGGTCTAATGATGGTTCATCACTCTTTCTCTTTTTTTTAACTTTCTCTCCCTCTTAGTCAACAATTTCAAAAAAAGGTCAATTTTAGTGGAGAGGTTTAATTAAGTTCATTTGATTTGGAAATAGAGTTCATTTATCACTTTGGCTCAATCTAGTGCACTTGGCTAGGATATATAATTAAGTTTGATCCAAGGACAAGCTTCTTCACGCCACTAGGGGTTATCTTACCCATGTTAAGTTATACACCCTATAGCATATGACCTAGATTGAACACTAGAGGATTAAGCACATACACATGTCATATATTACTACTAGTCCATACAAGCATGACAAAGCAATAGTGGTAGCATATATACACCAAAAACATTTAGTTTGCATGAATGAACCTAAGTTGTCAAGTGGATGCCTATATGCTCTAAACATGTCCTTAGCAAGTATGAATGCCATGTCAAACAAATTTACCTTGGTTTGTCGGAGTAAAGGCTTGTTACATATATGTGGGGTGGTCTCAACTCATATTTGAGAAGTCAAGAATATTCAACTCATTCCTCAACTTACAAAATCTTCGCTCATCTAGTGGCTTGGTGATTATGTCAGCCAATTGATCATCGGTTCCAATGTTTTGAATGTTAATATCACCCTTTTGTTGATGATCCCGAATGAAGTGGTGCCTCACATCAATATGCTTGGTTCTTGAATGTTGCACTGGATTATTGGTTAGCTTGACGGCACTCTGATTGTCACATAGCAACAACACTTTCTTGAAATTGATTCCATATTCCTTCAAAGTAGCCTTCATCCACAAGATTTGAGCACAACTCCCCGAACTAATGTAATCGGCCTTGGCGGTGGAGAGTGTTATGCTATTTTTCTTCTTGGATGACCATGAAACAAGATCTTCTCAAGAGTTGACATGTGCCCGATGTACTCTTTCTATTGATCTTGCAACCAACATAGTCCGCATCGGCATATCCAATTAACTCAAACTTTGCACCCTTGGGATACCACAATCTAACATCTGGAGTGTGCTTTAAATATCTCAATATCCTCTTTACGGCTTTCATATGACTCTCTCTTAGAGATGCTTGATATCTAGCACACATGCACACGCTAAACATAACATCTGGTCTTGATATAGTGACATAGAGCAAACGTCCAATTAGAGATCGATATGCCTTTTGATCAACTATATTGCCACTCTTATCATCATCTAAGCTTCCACTAGTGACTACAGGTGTGCTAATTGATTTAGCATCTTGCATTCTGAATTTCTTGATCATATCTCTTGTGTACTTTCCTTGACTAATGAATGTGCCATTCTTTATTTGATTGATTCGCAACCCAAGGAAGTATGTGAGCTCTCCCATCATGTACATTTCAAACTCTTTGGCTATCATCCTCTCAAACCCTGCACATAAGACTTGACTTGTTGATCCAAAGATAATGTCATCCACATATATTTGCATGATCATCAAATCACCATCAACAGTAGTGTCAACCTTGCCCATCTTGAACCCTTTAGATGAGGATAAAATCCCTTACCTTATCATACCATGCTCTTAGTGCTTGTTTCAATCCATAGAGTGTCTTTCTTAGCTTGTATATATGGTTGGTTTCTTTGCATCTTTAAATCTGGGTGGTTGTTCAACATACACTATCTCATTGATGAAACCATTGAGAAATGCACTCTTCACATCCATTTGGTAGAGCTTGATGTTGTGTACACAAGCATAAACTAGAAAGATCCTTATTGCCTCCAATCTTGCAACTGGAGCATAAGTTTCACCAAAATCCAATCCTTCTACTTGAGTGTATCCTTGTACCATCAATCTTACTTTGTTCCTCACAACAATGCCATCTTCATCTTGCTTATTTCTAAATACCCATTTGGTTCCAATGACATTGTAGTTTCTTGGTCTCTTTATCAATTTCCAAACTTCATTTCTTTCAAAGTTGTTGACATCTTCATGCATTGCATTTACCCAATCACTATCGGCCAATGCCTCTTATATGTTGGATGGCTCTTCAAATGATACAAATGAATAGTGAGCATAAAAGAAGCCAATCTTGATTTGGTTTGCACACCCTTTTGAATATCACTAACAATTTGGTTCAATGGATGATCTCTTGCAACATTAACGGGTTGAAGCACTTGAGGTTGATTGCTTGATCTTGGTTGAGCATTGGATTGATTCACTTAAGAAGTACTTGCTGGATCTTGATTTTGCACTTGAGAACCACTAGCTTGATCATTGGTTGGAATTTGCACTTGATATTTGTCATCTTCTATATTAATCACTTGAGTTGGCCTAATATCACCAATGTCCATCTCTTTAATTGCATTTGCCAATTCAGGTCCACTCACATCATTTAGATTCTCATCTTGATCTTGTGACCCATTGGTTTCATCAAATTCAACATCATGTACTTCTTCTAGTTGACCACTTCACAAGTTTCAAACTATATATGCTTTACTAGTGGTGGAATATCCAAGCAAAAAACCTTCATCACATTTATTCTCAAATTTGCTCAATCTAGCACCTTTCTTCAATATGTAGCACTTGCAACCAAAGACCTGAAAATATGCAATATTTGGCTTTCATCCATTCAAGATCTCATATGGGGTCATTTCTAACATGGGATGTCAATAGAGTCTATTGGAGTAGTAGCATGCCATGTTGATTGCTTTGGCCCAAAAAGATTGACTCACATCATACTCACTAAGCATAGATCTTGCCATATCAATGAGAGTCATATTATTCCTTTCAATTAGGCCATTTGATTGAAGTGTATACTTGGTCGAGAATTGATGTTTGATTCCAATTTCATCACATAGCTCATCAACTCTTATGTTCTTGGATTCACTACCATTGTCACTTCTTACTCTTTTGATGGTAGTATCAAACTCATTGCAACTTCTCTTGACAAAAGTCTTGAATATATAGCATGCATATCACTCTTGTCAATGAGAAAGAACACCCAAATATATCTATAGAAGTTATCCACAATCACCAATCCATATTTGTTTCCTCCAATATTAGTTTATGTGGTTGGTTGTTGACAGTAATTATTGTATGATTTTATCCGTCAAACAAACATGAAATAAGGGCATAAAGGCAAACACTATCATAGAATAGAGTTTTAACTGACAGAATTCCACAGTGTTCGTGAATCAGTGTTTTACAGGGTGTTAATCAAAGAAGAACCAAAGGAGACCCACATGTCAGACTAAAACATTGAATTCCGCCGTGAAAGTGCATCAAGAATATTCTAGAGAACACAGAGACTCATTGGCAGAAGCGGGACCCACATGGCAAAGAGGGGAGGTCGGGCGACCTCCCTGCCACGTCGGTCGACCTGTCAGAGGAGAGTCTCCATGTCACCTTCGACGTGGACCATCCACCGCCTTTGAGGATCAATCTCCACCGCCCGTCGAAGTCGGTTTGATCCAAGGGCTACGGTTCATCCCACCGGCCTATATATACAGCCCCAGACCCCCCAGGGTTTCATATCAGTCAAGTCATATCTAGTTCAGAGAGCCAGAACCCTAGAATCATTAGAGCTTCACCATATAGAGCATAGCTACATAGGTTTAGAAGTAGAAGGAGGCAAGTTCTACTTGAATTCCAGATCTTGTCTTGAGCGAGGCTTTCTGGAGCCATTGTAAGCTCTCTCTTGTATCTTAAACCTCTTTTGAGTGTTTAGATAAAGTTGATTGACATTGTTCTACTATTGATTATGTTCTCAATGATGCTATTCATTGGTTATCTAGATTGTATACTTTGCATAGTTAGGATGCATTCATATTCATACATAGGTTTGTATAGCTCTCATTCATTGACGTCATGGATGAGTGACCAACAGCATGTAAGCATGGTGCTTAGATGTAGTTTGTCTGCAAATGCGCCTTATATTCTGGGATCTGTGATAGATCACGGATGTGACACTCCTGTTGAGTCCTTTGTAGTCCACACCTCGAATGTAGGGAGAGTAGGAAGTTATTATTACTATAGAAGGCTGGCTATGATCTTGATCTTCCTTAGTAATATTCCCCTGAGTATGAGTATAAAGTATCTTCGCCATGATTGCTGGTATAATTGCATAAATCTAATATGTATTTAGTAGTATAGTTAGAATGACTTAGGATATTCTTATGCTTCTACCTAATCCATGCTAGTGCCTAGATAGGAAGTGCTCTAAGTGATTACATTATATATTGATTGATTGATTGATCATTATGCTTATCATATATATCATTATTATTGTGACATAACCCCTGTTTTGAGTAAGTAGATCATGCATGGTATTCTCTATATTTGCATGTGCATATGACAACTATCTACCTGCATCTCATTTATTGCCAAACCCTTCCCAGTGGTAAAATATAAATCGACAACTCCGAATACTTTTGTGTAAAATGCTACAATGGTGTATATTTTATCCGTGCGCCTGCGGATATAATATAATATAATTTCAATCAGTTGCTAGAAGGAGAGATCTTTTAGAATCATGCTGGGGATGAAAACCTAATTATTTCTAAGAGATAGAGGTTAAGAGTTCAAGTGATCTGTAGACTAATCAGGTGGCACGAATGTCAACATTGGTCAAAATAAATCCATGTGCAATAACCCAAATGGCATGCTCACATGCTCTTATTTGGATGAGTATTGCCAACTTGCTTTTCGGCTTGACATGCACTACATAACTTGTCCTTCTCCAACTCAACATCTTTTTAAGGCTTCTAACCAAATTATGCTTTACTAATTTTGCTTAATTGTTTTATTCCAACATGACCAAACCTTCTATGTCATAACCAACCCGTACTTGACTTAGCGAGTAAACATGTTGACAATTATGACTCTCTAGCACCAAAATCCATCCTACTGAAACCAAGAAATATAGGCCTGCTTGCCATCCACACCCGAATAGGTAGAGTTTTCCGAAGAAACCTGCTAGTGGAGGAAGGCCTCCTAGGGATAAAAAACCTGCTATTTTTATTTTACTCTTATTATATTTCTCTATTTCTTTAAACTTGATGTTCTATAATATATTTTGAACTGTTCGTATAATATATGGTATAAAGTTCTATGATGTATTTTGTCCATGTCCTTTGTTCTACAATTTAGTAGTGTTTTATATTTCTATATCTTTTATTATTTATACAGCATTTGTGAGATTTTCTATAGTATTTTTCAAGTTATTCGAGTAGTATCCATGTGAGGTTTTATTAACCTATAATGTGCCTTTTTTCTTTCTACTATTTGTTTTATTCTCTTATGTTTTGTTCTACTTTTTTATTAATTGTGTATTCTATTTATGCTATAATCTATTACGTGCCTCATAGCATTTGTAATTTTCCTTGCTATTTTCATCGATATTATAATACAATTAACATATGGATTTTTCTTCTAAATCTAATTCATTATTTTTATTTATTATTTGTTTTTGATGTTTTCTATTGAAACTTTTATGAACTTGCTTTCTTTAATTTATTTACTCTTTAAATTTCATAGAATTTATTATGCGTTTTAATTTTCCTTTTACTCATTCTTTAATTTACTATACTTTTTCCTTTTTATTAACTTGTTTCTGTTTGTGGAAATTTCGTTCAAAAAAGGGGACAAACCTGTTCATTTGTCTAGAATGAAGCGCTGATTTCGGATGATTCGTTGATTGTTGTAAGAGGAAAAATAATGTTCTATGTGTGAAAAGAAAATAAGTGAACCGGGCCGATATGTGTAAATAACAAAAATATAATATTTTGAAACACATGCACTCAGGCAGTACATAAACGTATGTATTAGTGACCTTTTCTTCGTTGAGACTTGAGAGGCAAGTGTGGCCTCATTCTTTCTTGAAGTAGCCGAAGACAAGGTGCTCCAACGAGCCGACGACAAGTAGTATGGCATGGGGAAAATCCCCGAATCCCTAGTAACATCCGTCTGAATCCATTCAGGAACATCAGTACCATCCGAACGGGAGGGATGATGATAAAAGAGCAAAATGCACCACAGGTCCCCTCACCTTTAGCCGGTGCGTCATCTAAGCCTATCACCTTTAAAAGTACAGTTTAAGTCCCTAACCTTTGCTCTGTGTATCATTTAGGTTCATCACCTTTAAAAGTGCAGTTTTAGGTCCCTACCTTTGCATGCAGTTCACCGGCAGTCCATTTCTACTGTACCAGTGACGTCACATTTTTGTTTTCTCCAAATTTCTCCCAAATTTGTGTAATAACTTGAAAAAATCCCAAAATAAAAATTGTTCCTAAATTTTATGCTCTACAACTTTGCTTTTTAAATTATTTTCATATTCTATCTAGTTTTTGAAATTTTGAATTGGGGCTAAACTGGTGATTTGAATTGAGGTTTGCAATTCAAATATTTATTTAACAACTTCAAAATATCTAAATATAAAAGTTTCTCAAAATAATGAGATCTACAACTTTTATTTAAGACTTATCACCAAATTCTTAATATTTTTAAAATAGGGTTTGAATTTGAAACTTTAAGGGTTATTAAATACTTGATTTGGGGGTTAAAACCTAATTCCAAAACTAATTAGAATTTGGGGTTGATCCTAAAGGAAAAAAAGGTAGATCTTTTTAATTGGAATAACTTTTGTGTTAAAAGATTTTGAAGTTTCTAAACAAAATCTTGCGCAAAACCCTAAATTTGAATGTAAAGTTTCAGATTCAAACCCTATTTAAAAAATATTAAGAATTTGGTGATAAGTCTTAAATAAAAGTTATAGATCTCATTATTTTGAGAAACTTTTATATTTAGGAGATTTTAATGTTGTTAAATAAAAATTTGAATTGCAAACCTCAATTCAAATCACCAGTTTAGCCCCAATTTAAAATTTCAAAAACTAGATAGAATCTGAAAATGGTTTAAAAAGTAAAGTTGTAGAGCATAAAATGTGGAACAACTTTTATTTTGGGACTTTTTTAAGTTATCACACAAATTTGGGAGAAATTTGGAGAAAACAAAAAGGTGACGTCACTGCTACAGTAGAAATGGACTGCCGGTGAACTGCATGCAAAGGTTAGGGACCGTAAAACTGCACTTTCAAATGTGATGGACCTGGAATGATACACAGAGCAAAGGTTAGGGACCTAAAACTGCACTTTCAAAGGTGATGGACCTATATGACACACCTGGCCAAAGGTGAGGGGCCTATGGTGTATTTTGCTCATGATAAAACTAGAAGGTAACAAAAATTCAGGTCCAGCAGCTGGATTCTAGAATCCATCGCCTGCCAGATAACAAGGGTCGTAAAAGACCTCCCTACCTCACCTTCTCTTTCAGTACTACTATTGGAGAATAAGGAGCTTGAGGGCATTATGGACAATGTACTCCATCAGCCTAGAATATCCAGAATCCAAGCAGACAATATATTGGCGGCGTCTCCTCGACGAGAGTTTCTGCCTGCACAGCACAGCCGCCGTCCGACCGCGCGATGGCATCGACGTCGGCGCGACGGCGGCCAGCGGCGCAGACCTTCCTCCCTGACGAGATCTGGGAGGAGATCTTCCTGCTCCTCGACGCCGCGGCCGACCTAGCCCGCGCCTCCGCCGCCTGCTCCTCCTTCCGCCGCATCGTCTCCAAGCGCAGGTTCCTCCGCCGCTTCCGGTCCCTCCGCTCCCCTGCAATCCTCGGCCTCATCGGTTGCAGCAGATACGAGCCATTCCTACCCGTCGGGCCGCCCCACCGCTCCGCCCCGGAAGCCCGCGCGCTCGAGCAAGCCGCCGACTTCACCTTCTCCTTCCTCCCCGACGGCAGCCGGTGGAGCTTCCGCCACGCCCGCGATGGCCGGGTCCTCCTCTCCCGCATCTCATTCAACCTCAAAAACCAATTCGAGGATTTCCTAATCTGCGACCCCCTGCATCGCCGGTACGTCAAGATTCCCCGCATACCCGACGACCTAATGTCCTCCGCCGCAGACAGTAGTTTTAGTTTTATGACGCAGCATGCGTTACCCGTTCTGGCTCCAGCCGGAGAAAATGATGAGGGAGGAATCGTTCAGAGTTATCTGCACTGTGCATGACAAAGGCAAAGGCAAGGTCGTGGTTTTCGTCTTCTCCTCGTGCAACCAGACGTGGAGAGCTGTTGATAGCACGATTTCTTTGTCTAATGAATTTATTGAATGCCAACCCTTCTATGCGCACGGCTGCTTGTACTGGATGTTCTGTCGCATGGCCTGTTCGCTAATGCTTGATATAAGTGAGACGAAATTCTCCATCATTGACCTCCCGCCCCACAATGTTTGGTCAATGCGTGCCATTGTCGAGGCAGCGGATGGCAGACTCGGGTTCTTAACTGTTGGTGATGGCACAATTGACATGTATTGCAAGAACTGGCAAAGCAATGGTGTTTGCGCACAAGACTGGCTGCTTAACAAGCTGATTCCATTGCCCGAGTTTTGGATCAACTGGTTTTGGGAAACTGACGGCATAGCAGGGCGTTACATAGCTCTATCAGCTCATCATGGAATTGTAGCTCATCATGGAATTGAAATCCGTGAAGTGTCGCCGATAATTTTTGAGCATTTTGTACTGGACATCAAGACATTGCTTCTTGAGAAGCTCTGCATTTCAAACAAAGACAAGCTCTCTTATTTTCCTTATGCAAGATTTCCACCACCGTTGGCACTTCCAAGCATATGAAATGGTAAAACCTCTCACCCATTTCTTCAGCTGTTGGGAGTTATATTGTATTGGTGGTTTGCTATGTCATCCTACTTTTTACCAAAGTGCACTTGCTGCTGGCATATCCAAATTTTCTCGCATCCACCATTGTCAGCCATGGAGCCCTTGTAGTCCATGTGTTCCTTTGGCGTTTGGGATTTTCTTTTCTATCATGATATGTTGCTTTGGAAGCTGACCAAAGTACATAATGTAGTCACGAAAATTCTGTAGCATTTTGCAACAAACTTGCCACTTTAGGACATTCGTGTATCCTTGTATGATGATTGGGTATGCCATGTTGGTCAATCTTTTTAAGTATTTGACCCTACCTTCACAGATGAATAGTGAACCCAAAGAAAGTTGTAATTATATTTTGCTCTTTGTCCATCGATATGTGCTTTTATATGATCTACTTTACATCTTTAGTATTGAATTTGATACTAATAACATATATGGACATGGAATGTTTTGTAAAATCTGTAAAAACTATGATGTTTGATAGACTTATTATCAGCCTATTATAGTTTGTTTATGTCATGAGTCATTTACTCATCTTGTTTTTCTTGGGTGTACTCTGTATACTATAGCTTCACCTGAATTCTGCGAGTCTATGCCAGGTGAATTTGTCTAGCGCAATCAAATTGTCTCTGTTTTTCTCCGAAAAAAAATGTAGTTAAAATCAGTTGTATACATCCCTTTTGATAGATATCAAATTTTCATTACCATACAGAATGAATAGCTTGTTTCACACATGTACTAGCATATGTTCTAACACTCTGTTCTTTGGTCAGTCTGCTCTCTTGACTTTGAGGTTACAGAGCTGCATGGTTTGGAGCATCTGTATGAAGGTTTCGCCATGTCATGCAAGACATCTACAGCTACTAGAATTCTTGCAGTGATGGGCATTCATCTGTAGATGTGGTTGTTATTAGTGGTTTAGTCTTCAGAGTCTTATTCCTCTTGTTTGCCCTTTTGCCCTGATTTGTGCCCTTAAATATGTATATGTACTCATGACCTGTTGATGTTGCCTTGTACAATTCTTTTGTTTGTGAGAATCATGTGATCTGTCCAGATTAAGTATCCTCCAAACCTGTTGGGGGATCACTACTGGTTTTGTCATGGCACTAGAGGAATCATGGTTTGTAGACTTGACCAGTGTTTTAAAGGTGGCGTCCAGCCATACCCAGCTCACCTTCGAAAACAATGGCGCCTTGTTGCCTAGGCGTCGCCTAAACTCCGCCTAGGCGTCGCCTAAACTCCGCCTAGGCGTCCAGGCATACCCAGAACTCGCCTAGACGCCTAGCCACTTTTAAAACATTGAACTTGATATCATCAAGTGTGGTTGGATAGTAAATGTTCATGACTAACTGTCAGGGGAATGCAGTAACCTGTAGTTGATTGAACTAATAATGATGCTTTTTAGTTTGCTGCATCCTGTTATGTTAATCGATTTCTTGTTCCCTGATACTAGCAGCCAAGTTATGCAACGTTGGGATTTGGCTGATTTTGTGATGTTCTATTCTTAGAAATCTAATTTTGTGATAGCCCTTGGTTCTAACAAGACAGCCTTTATGTTATTGCTTTTACTTGTGCGTAACCTCTTCAACAAAATAGGAGTTGCAACCGAAAGCTATTTTTTTTTCACTCAAGTGACAAATATCACTTGTGTGATCATTTGATGTTATTTTCTTCAGCTTGAAACATACCATCTAACATAAACACGCCTTGTATAATATGGTCGCTATTGCTATGATTCACAATTGTTTATGAAAATGGTTTCTCAAGCATCGTTGTTGAGTAGCTTTCTTCATTAAAGGCTATGGGTACTTCAATCCATATGTACTTTATAATATTTTGGTGAAAAATACCATTATAGTTATTCACTTGTTCACATTTCGGGGGTGAGGCAGTCCGTGACAGTTCCCAACGACGGGAGAGACTTTCCCGGACGGTTTTCCAGTCCACACGAGGGATAAATGTTGTTGCGGCCCTGACGGAAGCTGCGCAGCCGAGGGGCAAGCTGTGCACTAACGGGAGAAAATCAGTCTGGGGTGGTGATGATTTACACTACACTCCGAGCAGACAATGGACCTCTTTTTAGTACACCACGCAGTGGCGGCTCACTTCGCATTACAAGCCTCCAGGTTGATCTCCCAAAGCATATGCAGTCAGCCACAAATACAGACTTGGAAGGACCACTGCACATGCAACAGTGTAGCAACGGGCAGGCTACACAAAGACCCACAACACAGGCCCTACATCACACTGGCAGCACACTAGGTATGAATTCTACAAATGCAGGGACCTCCTCGCACTGGATGCACGTTAGAAAATAAACCACGCCATGTTCGGACGTGGCGTGTGTGTGTGAGTTAGGTCGATGGTGCGTGTGCTGGCGCTCGCGTCGGAGTCCATTGATCGGATCGAGACCGCCGTGTGTACGACGTATGTGTAGAGTCTAGGCAGTGTGCGTGCTGCACCTTGACTCATGCATGCATTCTGTTTTGAGTCATGTGTTAGTTGAGTTTAGGTGGTGACCGAGTCATTAGCAGCTAGCATTGGCAGGAGAAGCCTGGCCGGTCATTCATGCAGATCATGCGCGTCCGTGGCGCATGCGAGTTCGTGGCTCCTGCAAAAACTGAGGCCATGCGTACGTGCGCAGAGAATGCCGGGTCGTGGCCTAAGCTGCTGGGCTATATTAGCCAATGTAAGGGGTCTGCTCAATGTGCCTTGAGTCGTGTCTTCAGTTAATCAAAGCCAAGATACAGGCGTTTGGGACGCTGTGGCGTTCGTCGCCGAAAAATCCCCATGTACTGTTCATCTTCTTTCTCGAGCTTGTGAGTGTGTGCGTTCCTAGCCTGTTCCAACAATCACACCGTCCAAGTGTCGGCGCTGCTCCCTGGCATTCGATGCTTTGTTGATGCCTCTACCACTCCTGATAATCTATCCCAGTTACCCCGGAAGGCTAGCATTGGTATTCTTTGTCAATACACAGGTAAAAACGGTGCAGACAATACACATCAGGGTGACCATGTAAGTTGCTTCATCGGTGGCCATGGCAGAAGCAGCAGTCTTGCTTGCCCTTGCAGCCAAAATCGCCAACAACCTTAATCTCAACAATGTCTCTTTCTTGTCTGACAGCAGCCAATTGGTTCAATTCATCACTTCAGAGGACCACAACCACCCACCCGACTGGCGAATGAAACTTTTCACTCAGGAATTTGATACCTGCACAGTTAGGGTGTGTTTGGTTTGAGGATAAGGATGGATAGGATATGGTCATCCATAGATTTCGGGATATGGATATCTATGTTATTTGTTTGGTTAGATGGATGGAATAAACTATTTTTCTGTTTGGTTGGATGGATGAGATTGCCTGAGATAAGAATACTTGATTAATTATATCTATTATTTAGAAATAATAACAACTAATTATAACCTAATAAATATTAATCTTGTCATTATAATAACTAATTTAAAATAAAATATGTTAATTAGCACTAAACTACTCTAATTGTCACCTAAACATGTGCTAATCAATATGTGGATATCCTCATCCGCTAGATTTCTGATGACCAGAATATCCAGCATCTACCCAGAATATTTCCTATTGTGGATATCTAGATTCAGTTGGTCCATACAACCAAACACCATGTGTTCAGGGATATCCATCCAACCAACCAAACACACCCTTAGTACACAGGCAAATTTGTACAAGATCAGTAGAACTCTCAATACTACTGCTGATGCTATAGCTAGGCAGGCTTTTTCGGTAGGGGAAACTTTAATTCGACCTCTTCAGATTGCCTATACCTACAATTCCCATAGCTCTCAATGCCCCTTGTTCAGGGCACTGCTCTCTAACCCTACACTCTGTAAGGTTACTTGTAGCTTTGTGCTGCTAATATGTGTACTTCTTGTAAAAAAAAACTCAATTATGGCTTTAGGATACTCTTGTTCAGCAACCGTTCTTATTTTGTCTCGCCTCAATTTTTTATTCTGCTTTTGCGCATTTTGCATTGGGTTTGGGTCCCCAAAAATTCATATGAGAATGAACCTTTAAAATCATGTTAAGTGCCGCATTTCTTTATAAATGCTGAAAAGCATTCGTACACATTAGTGACAGTTTTTTTTTCTCTAAAAATTGCTACAGAACAGTTAATAGCATCAATTCAAACACGCAATACTAGTTTGATCATGGCCTCAAAAAAGGATGGATAATCACCCTGTTTGGCGCGGTTTATTTTAGTTGTGACCGAATCTATTATGAGAGAAAAATACTATTGCATGGCTAAAAATAAGCTGAAATAGCTCAAGCAAACATGGTGAATGTGAATGAGAAAATAAAGTTAATCAAGCATCTCAGCGCGAGCATGTAGGGTCGAAGTACGTGTACTACCAGAGACGCTCCTCATCGTCATGATGCGAAGCATGCAATTCGATGAGAGGCGGCTTTCTTTGCCGGTCAAAAGAGGACACCGGTCTTCAGGTAAAAACCCCTAGACAAGCATCATCAGCTAGCTATTGGATGGGCTGTTTTCCATCATTTGGTTGGCCATTTTGCTTTGCACGCATTCTAGAATATCGAACCCTGTGAGGGGCTGCACGGAACAAAGGATTTGCATAGGAAAAGTGAAGGAAATAGAAACGGAGGAAAAGAAGTAGAAGAGAGCGTTTGGAACGAAGGAAGCAATGAATTGAATTCCTTTCCTCTGAAACACTGTAGCAACAACATAATTTTACGGGAAACAAAACCTACACTCCTACCTCTTGTTTTCTATTCCTTTGCATATGCCCGATGCAGGTATGGCACTCTGTTTTGGAGGCTGAGACTTGAATAGATAAGGATAAAGAACACAGTGCAAGCTAATGGAACATGGGTCGCATATGTCTGAGTAACAATACAAACAAAAAAAAAATCATATTTTAACATGTTAATTAATGTTGTCACTAAAATCTAATGTATATATGTATACATCTATTATCACTTCATTTCATTCCTGTATTATGGATTCCTGTGATCCAAACGCCTCAAAGTTTCCTGTTCCTGTATTTTAGAATCCCGTAGTTTTCCACTTTTCGATGTATCCTATTTCTGTGTTTTTTATCGTTCCTTTATTTTGAATTCCTTCATTCCAGCCAGCCCCTGATTCTGAATTTGAAGGTGCAAGAAATAGGAATGTTCTTATTCAGATCGTGTCCCAATGCCCCTACTGATGTGACATTGTTTACAGGATCACGTTCAATGCCCATAATTATGAAATTTCTCTTGCTGAAGTGACATTTTGAGCAACTAAGCAATGGAAGATCAGCACGTGTCACTGATGGAAACATCTGCTTTGCCAAGTGTTCGAGGCACTGGGTAAAGGCTTTCTAGAATTCCTAGAAGAGATCAATGTTACATGAAAAACACATTTATACCCCTATCAAAAGCTATTTGAGCTATAATAATTGCACTACGCTATAACTAGGTGGACCATCTATATAAATACACTTATTTTGGGATGAATTCTCAAATGCTAGAAATACACTTAACTTGGGACGAGGACTTCTAATTGATGTAAAATTTGCAAACTACAAAGTTATATGTCGTATTGGCAATTGCAACTTCTGTATACACTGTCAACGTCTCAAGCTGTTTGAAAATTTCAAAATCTGAGAATTATAAAAAGTTCTTGGCACTCTTAATAATTCTAAATAAAAACTTGTCATATATGAAGTTATAGATCCTATTGACTACTACTTTTTTATAAAAAAAATGTCTTCATCTAACTTTATATAAAAAGTTATAAATATTTTTAGATAACTATTGAAGGTTACGATAGAAAAGCAAGGGGGCATAATGTCATTTTTAACTTCTGACCATTCCACTCTTGAAAACTATTGTTTCAATAGATGTAGTGCTAAGAGTTAATTGTTACCACTGAAAAGTATCTTCTAACCAAAAAATGTTAAGTAGTGTCGGTGGTGCGTTTAGCCGAGCTCTCGATTCTTTGGGAAACGTTCAGATCCAAATCTTCTAGAAATGTTTCTATATTGAAACAACGAAAATCGGTGGAACTGTTTGCTAGCAATTAAGAATCTCGCTAATATGAACTTGAATCACCGAAACATCTATTTGGGTGATTTTGATTCCTAGTAAAATTCAGAGAAGTTTCTGTTTCACTTTGCCAGTACCCGTTTAGCGCAGATCACGGTGATTCTTACGAGAAACAGAACCGATTCGCATACAAAGGCATCTTAATATCATACTGTAAATTTACCTTAGGGCTCGTTCGTTTGGAGTGGAACAGAACTAGGAACAATTCTGTCGACGGAATATCATCGATAGTCTATCGAGAGTGGTATGTTCAAGGTAATAGATGATCGGTGAAGGTGCGCCTGAGACGAGCAAGCGTAACACAGAGAGCGTAGGACACACGATTTATAAAGGTTCAGACCGCCACGAGGCGTAATACCCTACATCCTGTGTTCTTGTGGATTGTATTGCTATGATGTTTGATGTTTTGACGAGATCCCCTGCCCGCCTTATATAGTCCGGGGGACGGAGTTACAGGTCGGTTTTACCATGTATATCAGATTACAATCATAGACTGAATAAGAAAACTAATCGGCTAGATACTAGGAAAACTATTTCCTTAGTCACCAAGACTTCTAAGCCGACGGATATACGTGATCTTCTGGAGAGCGTGTAGACGACGCGTCCTTGGCAGTTCGGTCCTGATCGGATGAATTGACCCATGTAGCGTTGTGCGGGATATATGGGCCTTATACCCCCATAGCTAGTCCTCGAGCACCTTACTTTCGTCGAGAGGTGCAAATCTGCAGAGTTGCTTGACCAGACGGATGTAAGGAGCTCAGAAATTTTTTTGAAAAAAGCTTTCTCTTTGGTGAAGTGTATCCACTTTTGGCTCGTCAGAACCAATACCTTCACCATTAGGTAAAGTATATCCACTTAGTCCCCAAACCTGATAATAGTTGATGCAGTCATGTGGTGTCAGGGTCAAAGTCTTTAAATCTGTTGATCATGTAAAGTATTGACGAAGTCCTTGAACACAGCAAGTGCGCGGGAAGGTCTTCCGATCAGGCGAGGTGATCACGGAGTCCCCGAGCACAGCAAGTGTGCGGAAAAATCTTCCGAGCAAGCGAGGCGATGACGAAGTCCCCGAGCACAGCAAGTGCATGGGAAAATCTTCCAAACAGGCGAGGTGATGACAAAGTCCCCGAGCACAGCAAGTGCGCGGGAAACTCTTCCGAGCAGGCGAGACGACGACGAAGTCCCCGAGCACAGCAAGTGCTCGAAAAACTCTTTCGAGCAGGCGAGACGATGACGGAGTCCCCGAGCACAGCAAGTGCTCGAAAAACTCTTCCGAGCAGGTGAAACGACAACGGAGTTCTCGAGCACAGTAAGTGCTCAGAAAACTCTTTTGAGCAGGCGAAGCGATGACGGAGTCCCCGAGCACAGCAAGTGCTCGGAAAACTCTTCCGAGCAGGCGAAACGACGACGGAGTCCCCGAGCACAACAAGTGCTCGGAAAACTCTTCCAAGCAGGCGAAGCGACGACAAAGTCCCTGAGCACAGCAAGTGCTCGAAAAACTCTTCCGAGCAGGCGAAACGACGACGGAGTCCCCGAGCACAGCAAGTGCGCGGGACTGTGGGTCCGTATGCCTAGTAGTACCTGTACGAAAAGTCAAACCATCGCGCTTCCCTTTATAATTGATCGGATGATGAAGAAAATGGTTCGCTCCGCATTTGCGCAACACTCAGTAGCCACTTGACGAAAAAGAAACTGCCACTGCTTACCCTAGCCGCCGCCATATAGGGTTTCCGCAATCACAAACCAAAATCCAATTCCGCTCGGATTTCTTCAATTTGACCTTCCGCCACAATAGTCCCATGCACGATTTTGTTGAAATGGCCCCAACAAGGAAGAGCGCACGCGTGCCCCCGAAGAAGAAGAAGGAACCACAGCCTGGAGAGCTCTGCCTGGATCAAGAATGGTAGCGGTCATCGGCGACGGAGAAGATGATTGAGCAACTGGTGGCCAAGGGAATACAACCGAATCGAGCCACCGCCTGGATGGCGGCCCTCATCTGGTGAGCCATATCGTCGTCTTCACCGATTACTTTCTTCACGGGTTTCGCGTCCCTTGCCACCTTTTTCTTCGCAAGCTGCTAGATTACTACGAGATTTCCTTGTGCCACCTTCATCCGAACTCTATCTTCCATGTTTCTCACTTTATTCATCTTTGCGAAGCCATCATTGGCATTCTTCCTCATTTCAACCTATTCCGTCACTTGTTCATGCTTGTGAAATCAAGCGGCGGGGGTTCCCGAATAGCCGGAGGAGTGTATCTAAAACTCCAAGATGGGATGTCCGCCCATTATCTTTCCGTCCCTCTCAATACGAGCCTTAGGGACTGGAACAAAAGATGGTTCTATCTCCCAAATCAAGAGCCACTTGTCCGCTGTGCCATTGATCAGGTTCCGGAGAGGAAGCTCACGTGGTCTGAGAAACCCAGATCAGAAGAGATGACTCAAGTCCATGAGCTACTAGAGATCTTGAAGGACTACACTCTTGATGGAGTTGGGGTTGCGGCCAGCTTTGTAAGGCGCCGAGTACAGCCCTGTAAGGAGAGGGTCCATTCTGCTTGTGAATGGCGAGGAGTGAATGATCCGACCAGGGAGGTGCCAGAACTCATGTCGGCTTCTGAAGCGACAATAAGATTGAGAGAACTCTTTGAAAAAGGAACCAGAGGTATGTTAAGAACTGGTCTTCATGCCTTTTATCATCTGTCATTACTTCTGTCGTTCTTACTTGTATGGTATAAGATCAATGGTCAGGAGCGAAAACTGTACTTCTCAGATGTGCCTTCTGATGAATGGCCTCAAGGCATAGATCCTCGCCACAGTTACTAGCCTGGTGACGAGGATGAGGACTTTGAAGAGCCGGACGCCGATGAGGAAGAAGAAGAAGAAGAAGAAGAAGAAGAAGAAGAAGAAGAAGAAGAAGAAGAAGAAGAAGAGCTTGCTCGCCAAACAGCTCGCGGCAAATAGCCGGTCAGCGAGAAGACCACCTCATCAAAAGGCGGTGGTCGGAAGCCGGAGAAGCCGGTGAAGATATCCGAAGATCAGCATCGTTGTCAGGCCGTGATTAATGCTTCAAGTGATGAAGAAGAGCTGCTGCCGAAACGCCAAAAAGGGGAGCTGCCCCCGACCAGAATGCTTGCCCCAGATGCAGGAAGCAACTAGTCGGAAGAAACAATTCGCACGCAATCGTCGTCGCTCGGAGATGTAAGTAGTCCGTACCCTCCTTTCCATCATGTACGTTGTCTTGAGTTGGCGATGAGTAATTCCGCTGTTGATCTTCTAGGGGCCCCTCGAATGAGGATATTGAAGGTTCGCCGAGTGGCGATAAGTCGACGAAGGGCGGATCTGACTGTGGTATTTCCGCAACATGGCCCTCCGACCACGAATCTCCGAGCAGGTTGGAGGAGCCTCAGTCACACCATGCTGCGGGGCAGGTTCCACCCGAAGACTCTGCAGCCGGCCGTCGATCACCACCCCCAGAGCAGTCGTCCGAACCCTACTCCGACGCCTCCAGCTTCGCCGCCAGGCCAAGGCGTGGAGCAGCCATCAGAGGACACCAAAGGAGGTCGCCGATCGGAGGCTGAGCCTCATGGTTCGACACCACCACAGGCTCCGATCAGGAAGCAGATGCGCACGCTGACAATTCTTCGTGAGAAGGTATCCGGGGGTCAAGTCAGGGGCACCAGGGCCAGCCGTCTTCAAGCACAGCTCCTCCTGAGGAAGATGTTGAGGAGATCACTCGGGAAGCTGCTGGAGAGGATCCGCCGGTGGTGCTTCGTACCTGGCGACGAGTCGGAGACCGTTGCGGTGGAGGAGAGAATGGCGGACAAGGAGCTGGATGCCTTAAAGGCCGATATAAATAAGACCCACACCGACCTTAGGAAGGTGCTTCGCCGGCTAGGCCATCTGTCTTCACGTGTGCAGGTAACAGCTCTTTCTTCCAGGGTTGCTTTTGATGTTTCTGCTTGTCATTTTAACTGTTTATCTGTGGTCGACCAGGTGGTCTGTGATACGGCGGAGGACCGCCGGCAGACCATCCATCGCCTGGCCGGTGCTGCTGTGAAGAAGGAAGAGCTTCAGGAAGAAGTGAAGCGTATTGGTAAGGCGATGAGTGCTCTCCGCGAGCAGTGCGAACTGTTGCAGGGGCGCGTTGCTGACTTGGAGGACTCCGAGCGACGATTATTGTTGGAGAAAAAAGGTGTAGCTGCTTGGTGTTCTTGTTGTTTCTCCTTGGTCCGCTCTCCCTTCTAACTTTCAGAGATGTTGTGTGTAGAGTTGCAAACTTCCTTCCAAGGCGCCATGAGTCGAGGTTTGTATTCCGTCGAGTTGCCTTTCTTGTTGATTTCTTTTGCTAAAAACTATTGACTCATCTTCCTCCTGAGGCAGTTAAAGAATTGGAGGCCGAAGTGTCGGTCTTACGGGAAGCAGCTCGGAGGAACGAGGAGCTCCGCCAAGGTGAGCGTCTTGCATTGTCGTGCTGATTCTGTTGCTGGTATATGTTGACTTCTTGCTTCCAGAAACCCAAGAGAGAATGCAGGCACAGCTTCAGGACCTGTCAGGTCGTCTTGCAGCTTTCGAGGAGCGATACAAAGCGATGGCGGAGGGCATAAAGCATGTTCTTGACATTATCGAGTATGCTCCCGCCAATCCACCGGTTGGAGCCTTCAGCGATGGAAGAGCGAGGTCGTTCGAGATCGTCTACCGCAGTCATCAAGCTCTTCAGCACTTTAAGGTTATCTGCAAGGATGTGGCTGAAAATGTGGCTGCCCACGTGCTCAGGGTCGTGCGCTCCCATTACCCTGGCGTGAAGAACGACAGGGTGAAGGGAGGATACGCCCTCGGGACCACCGATGATCAAGAAGACCAATTGGAGGAGGAGGCGCGACCAGTGGCGGAGGTCTTGGCAGCAGACATGCAGCTCTTCCCCACGGAGGGGACTTAAATGTTAAACCTACCGAAGATTGTTAGCTGCCTGCATGTATCATAGATTATGGCGAGAAAACTTGTATATGGTGTTGCTCCGAACTTAGTTGGAGTTTGTGTAAATGTGTTTGGAGTCCTCGTATTGTCGACTTCGTTTCTGATCGTCGGAGTTTTTCTTTAAGTGTGGTCGCGTTTTGCGAGGGACCGTGTTGAGGAATGCCCGAGCATGGTTGGGGCTTTCAGAGAGGTCGGCGTGGAGCCCGAGCATGGTCGGGGCTTTTGGCGAGGTCGGCGACCAGTGCCTGAACGTTGTCGGGGCTTGTGGAGACGCTGCTAAAATTACCCAAGCGTCCTCGGGGCTTACGTAGTAGCGAAGATTAACGGCCCAGGTGTCGCCGGGGCTTACGTGGTGGCGTTGCTGCCTGCGCGTTGTCAGGACTTACGCTATCGATGGTGACGGCAACCAGAAGTAATCGCGGCTGGCGATGAAGCGATGGTGTTTGGTGGCCTGAATAGGTGCAGGACTTACGCGTCGACGAAGTTTGACTGCCCGAACATGTGCGGGGCTTACGTGCTGTTGGCGGTGAGATGGAATCATTAGCTGCCTGAACGGTGCAGGGCTTATGCATTGGCGATATTGTTAGTAGTTTGCTGAACTGTATGTACTCATATATATGTATATGGCAATCTTGTAACTTTTATTGAAGTGAAAACAGAAATATACATATCTGCCTTGACACGCTGTCAAGGATAGAAGTGCCGTAGGTGTTCGATGTGCCAGGAGTTTGGGATGTCGATGCCGTCGAGGTCGCACAGCTTGTACGATCCTGGCCGAGTTACAGCCTTGACCATGTATGGCCCTTCCCACGGGGAGGAGAGCTTGTGCATGCCTTCCTTGTTCTACTTGCGACGAAGGACGAGGTCTCCGACCACTGAAGAATCTGCTGTTGACGTTGCAGTTGTAGTATTGTCGCAATCCTTCTAAGTACTTGGTCGTGCGCACGCAGGAGACCAGGCGCTCTTCCTCTAGCCTATCGATGTCTTCTGCTCGGGCATTATCGGATCTTTCTTCATTGTAGTTTTCAACTCTAGGAGCTCGGAAGGCGACGTCAACTGGGAGCACTGCTTCAGATCCATAGACCATGAAGTAAGGAGATACGTCGGTGTTGCGGCTAGGCTGGGTTCATAGACCCCAGATGACCGCTTGCAATTCGAGGATCTGGTTTCCTAGGCTTCGTTCCACGACTTCATGCAGGCGTTTCTTGAGGGCGTCGAGCAGCATCCCATTTGCTCTCTCCACCTGGCCATTGGCCCGAGGATGACCCACTGAAGCATATTTCACCATGATGCTTCTTTTATCGCAGAAATCCCAGAAGTCGCTTCCGGTAAATGTGGAGCCAAGGTCGGTGATGATGCTATTTGGGAGGCCAGAGCGATGGGAGATGTCGTTGAAGAATTCTATAGCTTTAGCCACTGTAGCTTTCACCAATGTCTTGTATTCGATCCATTTGGAGAACTTGTCAATGGCGACGTAGACGCAGTGGTATCCTCCTCTGGCCGCTTTGAAGGGTCCTATCATGTCAAGTCCCCATGTTGCGAAAGGCTAGGATATGGGGATGGTTTGCAATTCCTGAGCTGGGACGTGAGTCTGCTTGGCGAAGAACTGGCAAGCTTCGCAATGTCGCACGATCTTCTCAGCTTCTTGGACGGCAGTTGGCCAATAAAATCCTGCTCGGAAAGCCTTGCCGACCAGGGTGCGTGAGGCTGCAAGGTTGCCACACATGCCTCCGTGCACTTCTTAGAGTATCTTGACACCTTCCTCGCGCGTTACGCACTTCTGGAAGACTTCACATCTGGCGTTTTTACGCATGAGCATGCCGTCGACCAGGACATAATGTTTGGAATGAAGGATGACACGCTCCATCTCGATCTTGTCTTCTGGAACCTTGACGTCGTGCAAGTAAGTGATGAAGGGTGCTCGCCAGTCTTCCTCGCGGTTAGTGATGCATGCCACAGTCTGATCGGGCGGAGCAGCTTCTGCCTCTTCTTCTGTCTGGATGGAGGGATTGACGAGATCTTGGATGAAAACACCGGGTGGGAGGTTTGCCCGCGAAGAGCCGAGTTTTGACAACCCGTCGGCTGCTTGGTTCTCGGTGCGGACGACGTGATGAAACTCGATGCCCAGGAATTTGCCTTCTAATTTTCTGATTACGGCGACGTAGGCGTCCATCTTCTCACTGGTGCAGTTCCAATCCTTATTGACTTGATTGATGACCAGGGCAGAGTCCTCATACACCATGAGTCGTCTGATGCCTAGTTCAATGGCGATCTGTAGGCCATGGATGGCGGCTTCATACTCGGCGACATTGTTGGAGGCTTTGAAATATATCCATAATACGTAGCGGAGGTGTTCGCCAGAAGGTGAGATGAGGTGTACACCAGCGCCCACTGCCTCTGGTGCTAAGAAGGCCGTCGAAATACATCGTCCAGTGCTCCTCCTGCTCGGAGGGTACCGGCTCCTACATCTCTGTCCATTCGGCGATGAAATCTGCCATCACTTGTGATTTGATTGTTGTTCGACTGTGGTACTCGAGGGAATAGGTGCCCAACTCCACTGCCCACTTCATGACTCTTCCATTGGCGTCTTTTTTGCGGAGGATGTTGCTGAGGGGATGTTGAGTGACCACCACTATTGGATGTGCTTTAAAATAGTGGCGGAGCTTGCGTGATGCGAGGAGGATGGCATATATCAATTTTTGCACCATCGGGTAGCGAGTCTTAGACTCGTTCAGGACATCACTGATCAAGTAGACTGGTCGCTAGACCGGATATGCAGTGTCCGACTTCTTCTCGCTCAACCACGATTGTCGTGCTGACTACCCTACTGGTCGCGGCGATGTAGAGCAGCAGCGTTTCATCCTTCACGGATGCGGTGATTAGCTGAGAGTGCACCAAGAACTGTTTCAGCTCCTTAAAAGCTTGATCCACTTCTTCTGACCAGACAAATTTTTCACTGGCCTTGAGTAACTTGAAGAAAGGAAACCCTTTTTCACCTAGTCTGGAGATGAACCGACTTAGGGCTGCCATGCACCCGGTGAGTTTCTGGACGTCCTTGACGGTGGTCGGAGGCTTCATTCGCATGATGGCCTCAACTTTCTCTGGGTTGGGGAGGATGCCGTGTTTGCTGACGATGTTGCCGAGCAGGTTGCCGGAAGGGACACCAAAGACGCACTTTGAGCGATTCAACTTCCACTGAAAAGCAGATAAAGCCTTAAAGACTTCTTCAAGGTTGGAGAGGAGATCTTTGGCCTTTCTGGTCTTGATGACGACGTCCGTCGACGTAAGCTTCGGCGATCTCTGGGATTTGGTCATCGAGGCAAGCCTGGATGGCCCGTTGGTATGTAGCGCCCGCGTTCTTCAGGCCGAAGGACATAGTCTTATAGCAGTAAGCCCCAAAGGGGGTGATGAAGGATGTCTTCTCCTGGTCTTCTTCTTTTAAGGCGATCTGGTGATATCCGGAATAACAATTAAGGAAGCTGAGCAGCTCACAACCGGCGGTAGAGTCGACGACTTGATCGATGCGGGAGAGACCGAAGGAGTCTTTAGGGCAATGTTTGTTGAGATCGATGTAATCAACGCACATTCTCCATTCGTTATTCTTTTTCCGTACAAGTACCGAATTGGCTAACCAATCGGGATGATACACCTCTTTTATGAAGCCAGCAGTTAAGAGCCGGGCTAGCTCCATCCCTAATATCCTCCTTCTTGTCTGGAGAGAATCGTCAGTGCTTCTGCTTGACGGGCTTGGCGGTCTTCGAGACATTCAAGGAGTGCTCGATCAACTTCCTGGGAACGCCGGGCATATCCGCAGGTTTCCATGCGAAGACGCTGACGTGCTCCCTAAGGAAGCTGATGAGCGTGTCTTCCTATTTGGGGTCGAGGTCTGTCCTGATGCGAGTAATCTTGCTCGGGTCATCAGGGACGAGGACCACCTCCTTGGTATCCTTGTTCTTGGTCGCAGCCCTGGGCGAGGTCTTCTCTGGGATCTCCTGCTCTTCGGGAGGCACCTTCTATGCGTCTACCGCACAAGTCTTCATTAGAATGGAGACGTCAACTAGCTTCAGCTATGGCGATGGCCTCCTTCTCGCAGTCGTATGCGGTTTGAAGGTTGGAGCGGACCGTGAGGACGTCGGTCTCCGTCGGCATCTTCATGATGAGGTAGGTGTAGTTGGGGATGGCCCCAAATTTGGCCAGGGCTAGCCGGCCGAGGATGGCGTGGTACGCAGCGTCGAAGTCGGCGACCATGAAGTCGATGTGCTCTACACGAAAGCACTGCGGAGTTTCAAACTGGATGGGTAGATTGATCTGACCAAGGGGCTGGCATGATTGCCCCGGGACGATCCCCCAGAACGAAGCTTCGGTTGGCTCTAGGTCTTCCTTCCGTAGCCCAAGTTCCTTGACAGCTCCGGAGAAGAGGATGTTGAGGCCGCTGCCGCCGTCGATCAACACCTTGCGGAAGCGTGTCTTGCGTATGACTGGATCGAGGATGAGTGGAAATCGACCCAGATATGGGATATCCGTCCACTGATCGGCCCTGCTGGAGGTGATCAGCTTGTGCGACCAGGGAGGATACTTGGAGTCAGCGACGGGAGCGTTGTAGTTGGCGACGGAGTTGACACGCCTGGCGACTAATTTCTGCTCCATCTTGGATTCCATCGCAATCCGTCGACCAATAATATTGGAGACTGTCCTGTGGGCGTCCGTGAAGCCAGGAGGCGGATTATCGTCACCCCCGTGCTTATCCTTGTCGGAGTCGTTGCGAGCCCGCTTTTTCTCTTTTTCTCTATATGCCTTGGAGATGCCATAACAGTCTCTCATGGAGTGGTTATGATGCTTGTGAATAGGGCAGGGGCCGTCGAGGAGATTCTCATAAGCTTCATCGTAGTTGCGTTTAGAGGCCGGTCGAGTGTTGTAGACCCTGTATTGGTGGCATCTTTCGCCGGCCTTGGAGGTCTCTGGCTCATCGTGACTGGCGCCGGTCGTAGCGGTGGTGATCACGGTGGTCGCGGTCCACGCCGTGGGCCTTGGTCGTCAGGACGCCGCTCAGCTCGGCGGTCGCCGTCTTCGTGACGTGGTCGATCGGGGAAGCGTAGACGGCTGTGGATGGAGTGATGAGCCGCCTCGTTGCCCTCGGCGTACTTGTTGGTGACACGCAGCATCTCGACGATGGAGCTCGGCCTGCTGCGGAATAGCTTCCTCTGAAGTTCTTCGTCTGGTCGGAGGCCATGTATGAAAGCGGAGATGGCTTCAGCGTCTGTGACCTTGGGGATGTTGCTTCTGGTCTCCGAGAAGTGCCGAATGAAATCTCGGAGGGTCTCGCGTGATGCTTGCTGAAGTTTCTCGAGATCATACTTCGTGCCTGGCTGCTTGCAGGTGGCACGGTAGTTACTGATAAACTGCTTATTTAAGTGATCCCAAGTATCGATGGAGTTTGGCTTCAGACTGAGCAGCCAATTATTGGCGGATGCGTTGAGCATGACGGGCAAATAATTTGCCATGACGTTCGAGTTTCCTCCGGCGGCTTTGACCGCGATCTCGTAGACGGTGAGCCACTTAGTGGGATCAGCAGTGTCGTCATAGGTCTCAACGCCGACAACCTTGAAGTTTGGCGGCCAGCGCACTGCCTTCAGATCATCCGTGAATGGTAGCTCGGTGGCGTTCTTGTCGGCGATCGGAGGGCTGTGAGTTTCATCGTACTCCCTTCGGCGCTCAGCCTCTGCTGAGTGTCTGGCTTCCCTTCGATTATTGATGCGACCACGGAGATCTTTGTTCTTCAGGTGCTCGCGGAGGTCAGACTGATCGACCTCCTGGTCGTCGTCTTGCCGATGGCGTCTTCGTCCGCCCCGGGAGTGACTACCTTCCTCTCGGTGGCGCTCAGTAGCTGATGCGGTGGAGTGCGACGGAGGAGGCTGCCGTTCTTCGTTGATTTGGACTTGGGCCGCCTTGAGGAAGGCCGTGAGGCGTGCGACCTCCGGTGTCTGGTTCATATGCGCTGCCTCTGTTATTGCGCAGGCATCGCCGACCAGATCGAAATCATGCTCGAGGTTCCGAGCAGCGGATGGAGCCTTCTTCCCTTCGATGCGGTGCTTGCGGTGCCGCCTTCGCTCAACGTTCCTCTGCTCGCGGGCGACCTGGGCTTCCTCGTCTTCATGCGGGTTTGGAGGGCTGTCGTTGCTGACGGCGAGGATGGGCCCGCCGATGTATCTTGTCATCGGAGGAGGCATGTCGTGGATGCTGCCGCCATTGCTGCCGTCGTGGTCGGAGTCGTTGTCAGCGATGATATAGCCGGTGCTACTGCCGGCGTGATCGGAGATGACGTGGTCGGAGCGCCGTAGCAGATGAGAGTAGCTGGCGGCCCCGTTCTGTAGGCCGAAGGGGAGAGTGCTCCTCGGGACGTCGTGGTCGGCGGCCCGTAAGCCCGTGGCCGATCGGGGCTGGTACTCAACGACACGATCTCGCGGGGTGGCGGTGATGACCAGAATCGCGTCCTGCCGATCTGAGCGTGGAGGGGAACGTCGCACCGCCGGCAGAGTTTGGGGGCGTCCTACAGCAGATCGATCCCAAACAGACTCCAAATTTTGGATGCTTTCAGACAAACCTTGGGTGACCGGATCCATAGATCCGATCAGGTCGCTGTTGCCGATGGTCCTCCGGACATAGCGTGGCAGCTGTCTTTCCGGAGTGGAGGGCGTTGATGAAGCTGAAGTAGATGCGATCTGAGCCGCATCCAAGATCCTCTCTTCGCCGTCAGAGCTGATGACCCAGGTGATGAAGCCCACCGTGAAGATCTGGCCCGGCGTTGGGAGCGCTATGGAGCTTGAAAAAATTACCGTCTTGCTCACCATGGAATCAGAGTGCACACCCCCTACCTGGCGTGCCAACTGTCGACGGAATATCGTCGATAGTCTACCGAGGGGTATGCCCAAGGTAGTAGATGATCGGTGAAGGTGGCCTGAGACGAGCAAACGTAACACAGAGAGCGTAGGGCACACGATTTATACACGTTCAGGCCACCGCGAGGCGTAATACCCTACGTCATGTGTTCTTGTGGATTGTATTGCTATGATGTGAGATGTTTTGAGGGGATCTCCTGCCCGCCTTATATAGTCCGGGGGGCAGGGTTACGAGTCGGTTTTACCATGTATATCAGATTACAATCCTAGCCGAACAAGGAAACTAATCAGCTAGATATTAGGGAAGCTATTTTCTTGGTCGCCAAGACTTCTAAGCCGGTGGATATACGTGATCTTCTGGAGAGCGTGTAGACGACGCGTCCTTGGCAGTTCGGTCCTGATCGGATGAATTGGTCCATGTAGCGCTGCGCGGGTATATGGGCTTATACCCCCACAAATTCTGACCCGGGGGAAGTTTAGGCCCTGTTTAGATCCGGTGCAAATTGCAATTTCAACTAGTCACATCAACGTTACGGCACATGCATGGAGCATTAAATGTAGACGAAATGTTTGCATGTTTGTACTTTTTGCATGTACATCACGAGACGAATCTTTTAAGTCTACTTAGGGCCATGATTGGACAAAAGTTGACAAATACAAATAAACGTGCTACAGTGCATAATTACAAGTGTAACTGAAATCTAAACACGGTCTTATACAAATTAAACATGGTAATCCTGGCCGGATTAGTTCTCGATCACGGTTCCCTAGGAATCGAACGATCCCTTAAGAATATTGCAACCCTTCTCGATTTACTCAGGGATGTTTAGATTCAATATTTTTTAAAAAAAATTACTGTACTTTTACAATAAGTGTCCAATAATAGCCTAATTAGACTTAAAAGTTTCGCCTCGTAACTTTTTGCAAAGTTCTCAAATTAGTTTCAGTTTTCATCAATATTTAATACTCCACACATATATGTATATTTAATGTTCCATATATGTATCAAATATTGATATAACATAACTTTGCATGTGTAAACATGATGTCATGAGTACTACTAGTATTGTACTCCCTTCGTCCCATATAGATGACGCTATGGGAAACGTGCGGGTCAAACTTTCTCAACTTTGACTAGATTTATAAAAAATTTGTGTAACATTTTTATTTCAATTAAATTTGTTAAAAAAACTAGATTTAAAGATCTTTCCAATGATACTAGTCGTGTACGTTCGATATGAATACTTTTTAATATAAAATTAGTTAAAGTTGAAATAAACTAACTTTTTGAAAATCGATAATGACATCTATTTTGAGACGGAGAGAGGATTCCGTATGTTTCAAGTGGAGAGAGAGAGGGGGGGCAGGATGAGAAAGAAACGTCATTTCAGCTGCTCCTGTCCTCCAAGAACAGGAGTGCAGTACGCTGCTGGGTACTACTTTTTTCGGTAAAAAAAGTTAGAAAAAGGTAGTTCATACTCTCTCCATCGAGCAGAACACGTAATTGTTTAAACCTTGACTAAATTTATATAAATAAATATTAATATTTAAGATACAAAATAAATATCATTAAATTAGTTATAAAATATATTTTTATAATAAATTTATTTAAAAATATAAACACTAATATTTTTTGCTATGAACTTGGTCAAATTTGAGTTATTTTAAGTAGGCATGGTTTCTATTACATTATCAAATGGACAGGGGAGTATTTAACTAAATTTTTAACAAACAATATTTGTATTTATAGCTCCATATGTTATTATAAAACATATTTCATAATTAATTTAGTGATGTTTATTTGCTAATATAAATATTTATATTTTTATCTATAATTAGTTAAAATTGATACACTCAAATATGTTTACTCTGTTCGGCTGAGTTGAAATTCGGCTGAATTGAATTCTTCAGCTAAATTATTGTGAAAGGAAACTATTGTTCTATGGCTAAAAATCAATTAAACCTAGCTCAAGCACGTATCGCCTGTCCGATACGTTTCGAATACGGATACGTATGCCTCTGAGTATCTGAATTTTTCTTTTTTCGTAAATATTGGACATACTTATCTGGCTGACGGATATGGCCTAGCTCAAACCAATCCCTCTGTCTCTGACTCCCAGCACTCTCGTGCCTCGCATCGCGCCGCATCCCCATGCGGCGACGGCGCATCCCCCCTCGCTGTCGTCGGCCGCCAGCCGCCAGCGACGACCCTCTGCCTTCGCTCGCCATTGTCGATCCTCCAGCCCCGCTCGCCTAAGCTTGGGCAAAATACCTGATACCATTACCCGTACCCGAATTAACCGAACCCGGACCCGAGGTACCCGATCCAAAATTTGGATAGCAATTTTGATTACCCCAAATTAATTTGAGTAATTCGGGTAACATCTCCCAGTACCCGAACTACCCAAACTACCCGAATATGTGTTACTGTGTTTGTGTTTATGGTGTGTTGTTGGTTGAACACTTGAACTTATTATTTTATTAATATATGATTCCCAATGTGCCAACTCTCTGTAAATTTCTATTGAAATTCTACACAGATTGTTGTTGAAATTACGTACAAATCACTACTAAAATCTTATGTAATTTGCTATTTTCTGTAAATTCGGGTATATCGAGTAATACCCGAAACCGAATTATTAGGTACCCGAATTTGCGGGTAATGTTTTTTTAACAAATATCGGGTAGTAATTTTCATTATCCGAAATTTAAATTACTCGAATTACCTGACCGGAAAAATCGGGTAACCCAAACGCCCAGGCTTACGCTCGGTCTCTGCTTGCCGCCCGCCAGCGACGAGTTTCCGCCCTTGCAACATGAGGGAAGAAGCCATACCGCGAGCAGAGGTCACCAATGGGGGAGGAGGGCCAGCGGACGGCGGGCGGAGGTCGCCGGTGGTGGAGGAGTGGTAGCCGGTAAGCGGCATGCGCGAGCGAGCAATGGTGGTCAGTGGGGGAGGATGAGCAGCGGGCGGTGCGCCAACCAGGGAGATCCAGAGAGATGCGGATAGGAACTAGCGGCGGCGGCGGCGGCTGCTGCTGCTGTATGCGTACGCGTTTGTGAGGCCGAGACGTTGGGTGTCTTGGGCTTTGGGCTGCTTCATGTTTTGTAGGCCTTTACCTTTACTGAAATCTACTTATCCCATGTTTTGAGAGTTGAGAAAGAGATCTGCTATGTTGTAATAATAGTACACTTAAGTAATTAATTGTGACGTTTTATTGTTATCAGTTTTAAATTCAGACCTACATTATTTTTTGTTTTATTTTTTAGATAGTAAATATATCTATGTATCGAGTTTTTTTTGAAGGTTGCCGTATCCGCGTATCCCTATCTGCGCTGCCTAGACTTACGTGTTTTCTTGACGTAGCAACAACATTAGTGCATTGCTGGTAACTAGGGCTAGAACATGCTGGAAGATGCCTCATTCATTCATATCAGATCTGTGAAGCAGCCACAGTGGGCACAGACCAATGCAGTGGCCGGAGGAAACAGGAGTATCTCAGTACCAGATTCTTGTTGGTTCCTCAGGGGCGTTTGTAATGGCTAGCTATTTGGCTAGCTATGACGTGGATAGGCCAAAAAGTAAGAAAAAATAGTTACTAGCGATGAATAAATAGTCCTATCTATTTCACGTGGTTCAAGAAACTAAGAGACAGACATGTGAGTCCTCCGTGCAAAAGATATATAAAATAGTCTTTACTTTTATCTTTCACCTTCACATCAACTAGCTACGTAGCTGACACCATTACGAACGCCCTTGCTGTTATCTTCCTCTTTACTCCCTCCATCTATTTGATCATATAATTCTCGTTTTTCGAGAAATCCAATTATTTAAACCTTAACTAAATTTATATAAATAAGTATTATCATTAAAATACAAAATAAGTACCATTAAATTAGTTATAAAATATATTTTTATAATAAATTTATTTAAAAATATAAACACTAATATTATTTTACTATAAACTTGGTCAAACTAGTTGCATTATCAAATGGTCAGAGGAAGTACTAATCATCTAGATTCAACACCTTTTAGCAGCAATTACGAATGTGGCAATGTGTAAGACGACTCTTCTGAAACCAAGAAAAGGCAGATTGTGTGTTTTTGCTAGTTGCTACCATCATATTTTGAGCAACACGCTGAACATCAGCTTCCTAGATTGGGGAAAATGGCATGGAATGGCCAACGACCTTGGAAACATCACAATCAAACTTCCCTAGTGAAGGTAAAAGTGAAAATGACAAAAAAAAAAAACGACAATTTCAATTACTAAGTCGTAGCTTCACGTTAAAAAGAGGGGGCTAACACTCCGATATTCTACTCAAGAAATTGAAAAATCATTGTAACTCTAGTATAGGACATATTAGATGTCATATGAGGTGACGTATGGGTGTTGAGTACAAAAATAATTTACAGATTCCGTTCTAATCTCATTAGCACACCACGTTATAAAATTATAGACTAGTTAGGTTTAAAAATTTTGTCTCGCAAAATAATAAAAATATACGTAATTAGTTATTTTTTAATCTATATTTAATACTAATGTCACTATGTGACCTGTCATGTCATGACAGTTGATCTAATCTATATTTAGTTCGCTGCAGCTAAAAATAATCGCTGATTTTTTTTTCGGACATTGATTTCTTGGGAGAGCGAACACAGCCCTAATAAGCTGAAGTATCAGCTCCTGGCTCTTGCCATGTTAGCGCAGTGACCTGTCAGCCAAAGAACTCCAGCCAGATCAGAAGAAGGCCAACATTTTCCGCGGTCAAAATTTAAAAAATGCGTCATAGATTACAGATTATTACTACGATGAGAGATCAAACAGCCCACTGATCCCTTTTCTGTACAAAAAAAAGACATTTTTTTCCAGCAACTTACTTATTACGGGATCCCCTTAAGTTAACACCACAATATACTTAAACACTAAACTAAGCCATGAACAGTTGAGCTCCAAGAACGGCCGCTCAAGGAGGAAGAGTACGAGAGGTGTTCATGGAGGTGGGGTCGTGGGGATGGTGACGGCATGCGTCACGGTCTGGCCTTGCCGGCCGCGGCGGCGGCGGCGGCGGCGAGGCCGTGCATGACGCCATAGCCACGGGAACCGAGCCCAAGGCAGCCGAGGAGGAGGCCCTGCCGGTACGGCAGGAACGTGCGCCGCCGCATCTCCTCCGCCTCTGCGCGCCGGGCCTCGTACAGCCGCGCGTGCGCCGACCTTCTCGCCCTCCCGCGGCCTCGTGATGCCGCCGGGGACGGGGAGGGGTCCCTCTTGGGTGCCGGCACCGGCGGAGGCGACAGGTTGGAGGGCCGAGGTGAGTGCTCGCCGGCGTCGGACTTGCTCCGGTGGAGGATGCCCTTCAGGAAACCCCACCTGCGGCAGCTTCTTGACGACGAGGAGGAGGAAGCAGAGGACGCCGTCGAGGACGACGACGACGACCGCGACGCCGACGGGGCCGCCTCGCCCGCCGCCGCTGCTGGCTCCACGGACTTCGCCGCCGGAGCAGGCGACGACGACGGCGAGAGCCAGTGGGCGCGGAATGGGGAGAGGGAGCGGTACCGGCGGTGCACGGACCGGCTCCGGAGACGGCCGCGCTCGTCCGCCCCCGCAGGCGCCGGCGCCGGCTCCGAAGGCGGCGGGTTGCCGCTGGGTACGTCTCCGTCGAGAGGCGGGAGCACCTGCGGGCGGAGGAGGAACGACGCGAGCCGCATTGGCCGGATCTGGCCGTTGTGGAAGAGCTCGTCGGCTGAGGACATCGCCGCCGCGGCCGGAGACGGGCAGCGCGAGGAGAAGTCGAAGTCGAATCCCAGCTCGCAGCCGTACTCATCCGCGGTGCTGGGGCCGCCGCGCGCGGGGCTCACCGGCGCGCTGTAGGAGCAACCGGCAGCGGAGAACGACGTGTCGCGGGCGGGGCTGGACGGCGCGCTTACAAACGGTGTGGAGCACGCGCTTTCGTCCCCACTTGCGCATCCCACGCCACCACCGGCAGAGTGCTCGCCGGAGCTGGCGGCCATCGGACCGGCGACGGGTGGGGGTGGCCAATGGGGATGAGTGAGACACTCAAGTAAAGAGGATTTAAAGCGCTCGCGAGGACTTGGGCTGGATGATGGATATTTTCTGATTTGGCCCCTGAAAAGCACGGAATTCTTATCTTGACATAGACCCCTCCGAACATTTGTGCAACTGCAAGCAAATTCTGAGATAAACAAAGCTGCACTACATTTATCTAAATTTGATTTGCAGCAGTTTCTTGGTGTTTTTTTATCAGAGTTTCCTGGTGTTCGAGTGAGCCTGATATTAAAAGGTGACCATGTTGAATCTACGTCTGCATTTGGCAGAAGGAAAGGAAAGCCTCTAGACTAATTCTCCTATCAGCTGGTTCTTTTGACCAATCAGCACTTATTTTTAGCCACAAAACAGTATTTTTCTCTCACAATAAATCAGCACGAGCTAAAATCAGCGCTTATTTTTTAGCCAAAAGAACAGGCTATATACTACGTATATATTTTGTGGTATATCAATATTTGCAGGTTATGAGTTCTTACTACTAACCATCGATTTTCAACAAACCACTTCTAGTTGGGCTGGACCAAGAACTCGAAGCTCGTTAGCTCGCTCGGCTCATGGCTAGCTCGGCTCGGCTCGATAGGATAACGAGCTACATCGAGCCCTGATTTCGCGAGCCGCTCGTAAGCCAAACGAGCTAGAACATCCAGTATCATCACAACCAAAATTAACCTACCGACCTAATATATTTGTCACTTGTACACTACTTCTAAACTCTAAGTCACCTCCTTAAACTGTGTTCCACCCTAAACTTGCCTCTGTAAGATGAACCATCTGATATTTATTTATTTATAGACTTGGATTTACTTAGGAGGTGTTTAGTTCCTCTCCAAAATCCCAAAACTTCCGTCACAACAATTTTGCGGCACATACATAGAACATTCAATGTAGACGAAACTTTTACATGTTTGCACAGTTTGTCTGTAAATTGTGAGACGAATCTTTTGAGTCTACTTAGACTATAATTAGACACTTATTGCAAAAGATTCCTCGCTACTACAGTGCTAAAATCCCAAAAATTTTAGGATCTAAACACCCCCTTAATCAAGAGTCAAGTCATTGCAACGAACCTAATCGGATATAACTTTATATTAACCACATATCATCACTTCTTCATCGGTACATACAATGAACAATATGTGTCATTACATATTAATTTTTTCTCCTTGATTTAAGGTTTATGGATAGTTGCTTTTGTATATTATTTATATTATCAAGATTTTTTAAAAAATACTTTTTTTTGTGTTTTTATCTCTGGCTCATGAGCCAAACGATCAAGCTCGAGCTCGTAAACGAGCCAAGCCGAGCTAGCTTTCTAACTCGTTAAGATAATGAGCCGAGCCGAGCCGAAACGTTATCCAGCTCTAACTTCAAGCTGCATTTAGAAACTAGTTTTTACACTACTTCCTCAAATAATTCCCTTTTTCATAACCCCTTACACAAAACATCAACTGGATTTACCTGTACATGCTATGCTTAAGTTCAAAAAGTCTATGGGTTGATATTTCAACGTATACATAGAAAAATATTAAGAAGTTCATGATTATTTTATCAATTGCAAGTAATCGGTATATTACTTCCAACCCTCTTGAGACATTAAAGTGTATGAGAAATAACTATAAATAGTTATGAATATTTTTATTTAATACAAATTAAGATATGTATCATCCCAAATCCCAAAATTTAATTTGGACCCGAAACAAAAATCAAAGGAGGAATAAAAAAAATCATACAATTTATTAGAAGCTAAATTATATACCTTTGAAGTATCTATGAGCACGAGTGAATCGAGCTAATATTTTGTATAGAAAAAGAATTGCATAATCTATACATAGATGGGTGAGATATGATGTCCGGGCTCTTCTAATTAAGCCTTTTCTAGCATAGGTTACCACCTTGGAAATTGTCATTAATAGAGGTTTCCTAACATAGATTGGTGACCGCTATAGTGGCAGTCACTAGTACAAACATGATTTTTTTTTGACGCTGCGATTCTTTTTACAGGTGGTTTTGCTTGATGTCCGTCACTAGAAATCAGAGTCATTTTAACAGACGATTTCTTAAGAAAACCGCCACTAGAAATCGATTTTTAGTGGCGGTTCTTTAAGAAAACCGCCTGTAAAAATGGCTCATTTGTATAGGCGGTTCTCTTAAGGAACCGAGAACCGCTACTAGAAATCGATTTTTAATGGCGGTTCCTTAAGAGAACCATCTGTACAAATGATCTGAAATTATTTTTTTTTTGTGTTTTTTAAATGACCTCGTATAAAAAACTATCAAATAAAAGTTGTAGATTTCAAAAAGTTATGAAACTTTGTAGTTGAAAACTTTTTCATTTAAAATCATCTTGTCAGCGAAAAGTACGTTTGAATTTGTCAAATTTGAAATTCAAATTTTGTAAACCACCTCGGATAGAGAAACTAGCAAAATGAAAGTTATAGATCTCAAAAAGTTATGACAATTTGTAGTTGACAACTTTTTTATTTGAATTCGTTTAGGACCTCAACCAATCAATTTACACTTCAGTTTCTATAATATGTAGGGAACTGAAATGGAATATAAACATAAGTGAGTCTTAGATGGAGTGGTAGAGGACTCTAAGTGCAAGAGTGAGGTCGCGGGTTCGAACCCCCACGGCCACGTAGCACGTGAATTTTGCGCTGAAAAATGCCGTGACTTGCGCGGCCCAGTGGCCTTCTCCCATGATTAAATATATTTTCCATGCTATTTTAAAATTCCAATTTTTTTTACTGGCGGTTTGGTAAGAAAATGTGGTTCTCATGTGATCTCCTGTAGAAATCGGTTCCGAAAAACGCCAGTAAAAATGGCTCTATAACTACCAGTGCTAGCCTTCTGTGTACTAGTGAGTGGTGAAACTTGGTTTCACCATAAAAAGAATCCCACTTTGTTAAGTATTTATTTAATACAATAGTATCTGAATTATGTTGCACAAAATTAACCCCTCATAAATCCAGATTTGGAAGCCGCATTTTACGTATTATGCTAAATTATAACTAAATAAAGCACTAATAGTTTAAAAAATACTTCACAAACTTAAGACATATTTGGATCCATTAGTACAAATTGTTAGTAGCAAAGATTAACACTAGTGGGTCCAAACACCCTACTAATAATATAATAATTCAACTAATAGTGATCAAAATTAACTATCTAACCTAACATGTTTTCCCAAACTAAGTACGTACTAGATAGATGATCAAACTAAGTACGTACTAGATAGATGATCAACATGAAGTTCAACTAATAGCTTACTAGCTAATAGCCCCCGCTAACAAAGCTATTATTATCCAGTTTCATTCTGCTAACGATTTATTATCCAGTTTTCATTCTGCTGACAATTAATTACTTGATCGGAGCTGCATCGTGGAACCATTCATCATGAAGCAAATTAAATTCAGTTTTGCTGCATGAAGCATGCAACTCGGCTTCATTCTTCTCTAATAATCTTTGTTCGGCGCAAATATGAATATGCGTTGTTCATGCCACGCGAACAGTTAATCTCTTGGTTTCTCTGACTTTCCGCCGAAATGCGCTGGGGTTCGAAGGCTTATTTCATGCGCGCTAGCTACCTTCTCTTCTGACGGCACGGGCCGTACACTACTAAGTATGTTCGTACGCTTTATTAGGTAGCTAGAGTCGTTATTTGCAAAAAAAAAAAAAAAGAAAAAAAGAAAAAAAAAAGAGGTAGCTAGAGTCGTCACGGAATTCTGTTGCCCACGATTCATGTCTCTTTTATGTTGACTATACTTGGTCAGGCGCAGCAAATCTATCACTATGGTTAACGACGGACCATACACATTAGGAAACTATATTGAAAGCCGTTAAATTCTGTGAAGAAATCAGCCTCGCCCTAAATGAATACACATAATAACATCAACTGGATGAACTACCTGACTATGTACTGGTCTGGACTGGTAAGGCAAAGGTAGGCTGAGAATAAATAGTTGACTGAACAAACCAAATACACGGTTGAAGATGAAATGCGAGACACAACATTACATTTAGTTTTATATACTATATATCTTCAAAGCAGGGCGAAGCTGAAAAAAGGACAACAATGGTACAACAAAGTTCACAATTAACAAAGTATGAAGTTTTACATACACGTATATCTGAACAGGTAAAAAAAAGGGGACACTATCTATAATGCGTGAAGTATAAAGTAGAAACAAGATGTAGGCACATCGAGGCTCGTATTTCTTCTCCCGGCACTCGGCAAGAACTGATGAAATTTTTTTAAAAAAGAGCACTAGAAGAACTAATGGACATATGAGGAATCGTCAATGACTAATTCTTAGTCGACCACATGCAGATGCATACAAAGAACTGGAAACTAACCTAGATACAGTGGCGGAGCCAGGATTTTTTGGATAGGGTAGGCCGATCCAAAATTTTCGTAAGCGAGACGGTAAAAACGATTTAGCAATTCGGTTAAATTTTCATAAAAAAATACCCTACAATTCAGCACACAGCTACTAAATTGCATAATAGGTCTTCAGTTACAATACAAATAGTTTCCATTTTTTTAGTTCACAATCCTACAACCAAATCACACATAATTCATATATAATCGACCAACACAGCCCTAATTTTTACAGCATATATCTATAAGATGCATCAATTGAACTAAATCAAGGAAAAGATCAAACAATAACTAGCTAACAAATCAAATCAGAGTAAAGAACAGTTACAGTTAGGGATTTAGGGGAAATTTGCTAGCACTAAGACAATAAAAACGCAGAGGAAACAAGCCCTCACCGATTGCGACAAGGCCGTATGGAGCAGCGAAGCTGGGGCCGACCGGGAGGCGGGAGCCCGGGGCGGACGGCGGGGCTGTCCGGTTGCGGGTGAGGCCCGGGGACGAGGAGACGGGGCGCGCCGGCTGCCCTCCACCACCGGGGCCGAGCAGGCGCTCGCCAGCTGAGACGCGATGGCCGGCGTGCTGGCGCAAAAATGAGGGCACGCGGGCCGTAGCCCGCGTCCGTCGAGCACGAAGTGAGCGCCGCCGTCGAGGGCTCGAGGCCGTCTGGGAGGTGAACCTGACTATGCTCTGTTTATTTTTTAGACTAACTAATATGACAATGGGTCTAGTCCATAGCTGAAGCCCAGTGCGCCATTTCCACTAGCCACTCCGAGCGGCCGAACCTGGCCATGGTTGTCTTCAATCATTGTCTCCGTCATCCATCCTGCATGTTTCCATGTTCTAGGTTCTAGGACCACTCGTAGAGGTGCAGTTGCAGCAGCCTAGAGTATGCCGCACCACACCCGTGCCACCCGCTAGCTCCGCCTATGCCTAGATAGACATGCACCAAGCTTTTTTATGGATAACCAATGACTAGAACTGAAGGCAGTTTGATACTATGATTCATCTCTTCGCCTTTAATAGCTATATGACCTGGAAATTAGATGTTGGTGGTTTTAGTAACAGGAACTGTGATAGTGAGTGAAACTAAAATTCAATACACAAATTTGAACTGATTGGCCGTCGCACCTGCTGCCCTCCCCTATAGGACGGCACTGGATATGTCTCTTTCCTCATGTCACATGGGCCATGGCTCGCGCAAGTTGAACTAGTGCCTGAGAAAGCGAGGGCTGTTTTGCCTATTTCCTCGTGAAACCACACACGTCCCCGTCTTCAAATAATACGCAAACTCTTTTCATCACAAATTTAGGGGAGGATAATGTACACTGGGCGTGAATGTTTCTGGATCACAACAGTTTCCGATCAAATAAACTCGGCCCACGTTCATGAAAAATCAAGTTCATCTTTCATGCTCACGTTCCCAAAAGCTACTTTTTCTTCCCAGGATCAAACGATCTAGGCCAACAGATCCAAATCCCAGGCCCATGTCCAACAGGTCCATATCTAGTTAGACCCAGAAACCCATGCAATCGGTCCAAACCTAGGCCCAGGTCCAAACCGCGGCTCCACCGGGCCGCTAGCAAACAAATACAGTTGGCTGGCACACGGACACGCGTGTGCGTTTGCTGCTGCTGCTGCTACAGTTTTGCCTCCTCCTCCTCCTCCTTCTTCTAAAGAGAAGCGAAGCATCTCTCCCCCATTCCCAGTCCCACTTCCGAATCCCACCGCGGCATATCCCCTTCTCCGGCGGGCCTCCCGCGCGGGTGCGGCCATGTCTTCGCCTTCGCCGCCGGCGCCGGCGGTGGAAGAGGAGGAGGGCCGTGCGCCGACCAAGTACGTGCTGATCACTGGCGGCGTCGTCAGCGGGCTCGGCAAGGGCGTCACCGCCAGCAGCATCGGGGTCGTCCTCAAGGCGTGCGGCCTCCGCGTCACCTGCATCAAGATCGGTACGCGCTCCTCACTTCCTCCGCGGCTTTCGCGAGCTGCTCCCCCTCCTCTGCTGGTGACCCCTACAACTACAACCCTAGAGCCGCCGTTTTGGGCGGGGATGGTCGGCGCAAGATGGAGTGTGTTATTATTGGAGTGACGAATGCCACCCGCTTCCGTGGTTCTGCTAGGGTTTAATCTTTTTTCCGGATTAGGTAATTATTAGGTGGCAAAAGCGGGAGTTTGTTCTTTGTTGGGTTCTGCTTGGAGTCCCAGTGGTCAATCGCAATTCTTTACTGCTTCTTGGTGGAATTTGGGGGCAATGAGTAGTAGTAGTAGTCAAAGATTACCTTGTTGGGGGTTCCAGTTACTTGTCACCTTGGCTGCTTCTAGTGAAATGAAAATTATTGGTACATCATGAATTGATAGCTCCTGCTCGTTGTCAGGTTTTGAAGGCTTGTTGCTGTCCCACTAGTACCGGTCTTTTGTTGAGCTTTTTAGGTAAACTTTTGGTTCCACTGTGAAGGTTGGTGTTGGGCCTTTTAGTGGCGTGGACTTCGATTGTCGTTTTATTGCCATGGTGCACTGTACCCATGCTTTTAAGCTCCTGAATGGCTTTCCGTGGTTAGCTTTCTAAAGAATTCTGTCTAAAGTGGGGCACCTTTAGGAACTCTTGCTATCACAAAAGGTTAAATCAGAGTTTTTTTTTTTTCCTCTCTGTGATTTTACAATACAAATGTTTTGCTTATGTGAATGTTACATCGTTTGGATGGGCTTTGGTCCGGCATTGGTCTTACTACTTTGATCTCTTGTTTTTGTAGATCCATACTTGAACACAGATGCTGGTACAATGTCCCCCTTTGAGCATGGTGAGGTGTTTGTTCTTGATGATGGTGGAGAGGTACAGCTCTCTAATACTTGCATTTAATACACATTCTTTAAGTTTGCAGTCTCAGTGGTATCTACCTAACATGTGGTATCTGTAGGTTGACTTGGATTTGGGGAATTATGAGCGTTTCATAGATGTTACTTTGACGAGGGATAACAACATCACCACTGGAAAGATATACCAGGTGAGTATCTTCTGCTTCAAGGAAATGCTTGCTTTTTCTTATTTGAGATTGTATAAACTGATGGTTTCTGCTTCTTTCAGTCTGTAATTGAGAAGGAGAGAAGGGGTGATTATCTTGGAAAGACTGTACAGGTAATTTTTTCTGTGGCATTTATTACTCGAGTTGCATTGTATGGATTGCCCTATATGGCAAAATCTGAAACACACATGGTTTCAAATATCCAGGTTGTTCCTCATGTCACTGATGAAATTAAACAATGGATACAGTCAGTGTCTTCAGTTCCTGTAGATGGGCAGACTCGTCCAGCTGATGTTTGTGTTATTGAATTGGGAGGCACTGTAGGTAGGGTTTCATGACATCTTACCATCTGACGCTTCTGTAATTGCTAATGTAGCAGATAAATTGATTTTGCTCTCATTTCAGGTGATATTGAGTCAATGCCATTCATTGAAGCTTTGCGCCAACTATCCTTTTCTCTTGGTATATCTGTTTTTTCATTTCAATTTCCATTGCTGTGATATGTTTTGGTGTTACAACTTACAGTCTTATGAGACTTGTATTGCTTATCATGGTTTTTTTTTTCTATTTCTTTGGGAACAGTTGGATCCGTAGATTAGGGTACACTCTCTGCACTGCCATTCCTTTTATGCTAATGTAGCATTCACACATTTTACATTTCTTGGAAGTAAAACCATCTTTCTTGTTAGTGACTATCATGAGTACGACTCATATTCTTATATGTGTGTTCTAGGCAAGGAGAATTTCTGCCTCATACACGTTAGCCTTGTTCCAGTATTGGGTGTAGTTGGTGAGCAGGTAAACAATTCTTCCTTTAGTGATGATGATTAATTTGGCTTACCGCTTCTTCTATCCTGAAATGAGGGAAACAATCTCATTGCACGTACTTTCCAAGTCTTGTATCATGAGATAGTTACTGGTACATGGAATCTGACGTTCTTGTTCACCTTTTTTTTTTTTTTTAGAAAACTAAACCAACACAACACAGTGTACGAGAACTGAGAGCCTTGGGTCTGACTCCTGATCTTCTAGCATGCCGGTCAGCACAGGTAATGCAAAAAACGGAAAAAGAAGTTAATAACTAATAGCAGATTCTTTGGAATGTGCCTTGTTTTCATTCATCATTATATAGATTTCTGAAAATCTTTCCCATGTATTGGATATTTGTGACAACAAATCTGCTGTTGAATTTGTTTTTTATTTTCTGTAATGAATTTTGTTCCAAACAGTCACCATCACATGCTAATATGTCATGGCTTAGTACATGTATTCTGTTCATGTGTTTCTTGTTGTAAATTCTCTTGTCCAATTTGTATTTAAGCGTTCCTTTCTAATCAGAGCTATGTTTATCTGTTCTTTCAGCCACTAATAGGATCTGTTAAAGAGAAGCTTTCACAATTTTGCCATGTCCCGGTATGTTCCATGATTAAATCTGAAAAAATTCCATTTGTTCACAGTGTTTCTTGACTCACATTCTGTCTTAATTCCTGTAGGTTGAGAACATACTTAACATCCATGATGTTCCAAATTTATGGCATGTCCCTCTTATTCTTAGAGTGAGTTGCAATGTTCACTAAAACCTTAGCCATGAATTTTGTGTAGAAATATATTGAGTCTATGTATGGATTGCATTTGGTGCTTCTGCAGCACAAATTTTGACGAGTACTGTTTTGCAGAACCAAAAGGCTCATGAAGCTATAATCAAACAACTAAACCTTGCTAGGTGAGTCAGACAATTACTGAAAATCAGTGCTTATTAATGCATGTAGAGTATTAGGATGGTCTGCACATGGAATGTTTTGTAATTTACCCATAACGCTGGTTTTAGAAGTGCTCAGCACCAGTTATGCCAACTACCTAGCACCTAGGCAGGCTATACAGTTGTTTTTAAGCAGTAATTCATGTAAACATATATTACCATTATTGGCAGATGATTGACTTAAACTTCCAATTTTTTTTTAGCTGTGTTTGAAATCATCCTAATTAATGTTGAAAGGATTGTTCAGTCTTGTTTGGTGTGATTGATTGAGATCATTACATTGTATTTATTGCAATGACATCCCCCTGTTTTTATATATTGTGTTATGAACGTGTGGTTACTATATCTTGGAGCAATATCATCTTGGATTTTATTTTATAGATCTGCTGGACCACCTGAGTTACAAGATTGGACAGATATGGCCGAGTCGTATGATAACCTCAAGAACTCTGTTAGTGTTGTAATAGTATTTGATTTTCGGTTCTTTTGTTTGCGCAAGAACACGTCTAAATGAATATCATTACTATGCAGGTTAAAGTTGCTTTGGTTGGGAAGTATACTAATCTGACAGATTCTTACCTATCAGTTGTGAAGGTTGGTACAGATGATCCTCACATATCAGTGGTGAAGTTTAGCAGCTTGCTGATAGTGATGATTCAAGCACAAAATATAAGTTATATATTTTATGTGGTGGAAGTTATTTCCATGGTTTCCTATAGTATAAACAATTGTTCTCTAATAATTGTTAATAACTGAGGTTTCGAGCTGCCACAATTTGTTTTTACTGCGGATGCACTTTGGGTTCATGTACTATACTTGAAAAATGTTTTTTTCTAATTCGTTTTTTGCATATCTTGATTTATTCCAGGCTCTGTTACATGCCAGTGTTGCCTGTTCGTTAAAGCCATCTATCCAGTGGATTGCAGCTTCGGATCTTGAAGATGCAACTGCAATAACTGTAAGCCACTATCCATGTGTTCAAAGATTGGAAAACTGCAGTAATAGCACCGCAATGTTTCAGTGGTCCATTTTTTTCGAGGGTTCTGATAAGTACCTCAGTACCCCATAGCATTTGTATCTTTCCTAGGTCAAGTTTTCTGTATCAAGGTTTTTCTTTAAGTTTCACATTTGTAGCTACACTCAATTTCCTCCTATTATGTTGACTGTCCTTTCTTTGTATTTGTTACTGCATCCTGTGATGGCAATTTTTTTCAATAGGCACCAGATGCCCATGCTGAAGCCTGGGAAACTCTTAAAGTGAGTATGCCAATTGTATTTATTTGCTATTTTTAAATATGCAAAGTCAATTTTGAAAGTTAATATTAATAAAATCTGAAAATTGTAGGGTTCATCATGCATTTTGGTACCTGGAGGATTTGGGGATCGTGGAATCTCAGGGATGATATTGGCTGCAAAATATGCTCGTGAGAATAAAGTTCCATATCTTGGTATTTGCTTGGGCATGCAGATATCAGTGATTGAGATGTCAAGACATGTATGTTTGCTTCCATTTTTCTTTTACTTAAAAACTATCCACAAATATTCTTACTTTTATTATTATGCTTGTCTAGGTGCTGGGCCTGGAAGATGCAGACAGTGAAGAGTTTAACAAGGATACACCAAATCATGTTGTTATGTACATGCCTGAGGTACTCCTTTTCTGTTATGGAAGTGACATACTTCCTTTTCTGTTAAGTTTATGGAAGAGACAGGACTTTGAAAAGTTTGATCTAATCCCTTGACAATGAACTGGTCAGGTTTCAAAAACACATATGGGAAACACGATGAGGTTGGGCTGCAGGAGAACATTCTTCAGCAAACCTGATTGTCTTACATCAAAACTGTATGGCCATTGATTCTTTCTTTGTTAATATCATACTATTTGCTTCGGTACTACTGAATTTAGCTTGTTTGGAAACCCAATCCATTGTCATCCACACTGAAAAATGCCTTATGTAGTTGTGTTATCTAGAGCTTTCCTTACTTGCTAGTGAATATATTTTTGTCTATCACATTCCTAAATGTAGCTTCTGTTTAGTTGAGATTTGGTGCATACCCAAGTTATTGACCATCTTTAACATTTGCCCTGTATAAAAATATATTGCATATTCTCACTTGGACTATTGAATGAAACTTTTAGGTATGGATGTCCTCCACATGTAGATGAGCGTCATCGTCATAGATACGAGGTTTGCCATTAATATTTGTTTCTAAACATCCTTTTAGTTTTTATGTGCATTGTAATCATATGCTTGAAACCGATTACTTGTTTCTTTAACTTATTTATGTATTTATTATTATAGGTCAATCCCTCTTTTGTTCCCATGCTTGAAAATGTTGGTCTTCATTTTGTTGGTTGTGACGGAAGTAGAAAGAGGATGGAGGTACTAAGCAAACATCCTATGCTATTGGTCTTGAGTTTCTTTTTCAAAATCCTGAACCTGTTTGCACCTATGAGCAGATTGTGGAGCTACAAGATCATCCCTTCTATGTAGGTGTTCAGTTCCACCCAGAGTTCAAATCAAGGCCTCGAAGACCTTCACCTCCTTTTACGGGTGAAAACCTTTTTCATTATGGAAAAAATAACTTGCAAAATCGAAGTAAAAAGTTGTGAAATTCTAAGATCCCTTACAACTGATCTAGTAGAATTTGCATTACAACACTTCTTTGGTGACCTGTACTAGTGTCTGAGTTCATTTTAGTTTTTACCTGCTATCTAAATTTTGTTGTGCAGGACTGATATTATTTGTATTGGAACTATGCAGGTCTAATAATGGCTGCCACTAAACAACTGGGAAAAATTTCAAATACCTCGAATGGCTACGGTGGAGCTTCTGACTAATGTCAGGTAAAGCGTTCTGAAACATGGTTATTCCTAAGGCATTTTCGCTGTGTATGTGAGTTATTGTTTCTGAACATTCGGTTTATAGATGTAACTATTGGTTCTTTCGCAGATAGGAATCTCCCTCTGGGTGAGATGCACTTCGGCCGTTGCTGCAGAGAGCCAAGTTATTTCTTGTACACATTGGATGTACCGGAAAAATCTGAGCCTGAAGAAGAGTTTTGCTGCTGTAGAGACCATCTGAGTGGCGTAGCTAATGATCATACAGGATATGGGGTCGAACGTCATGATTTTGTTGAGTATTATACGCTTGTTCTCCCATCCTTGACATTGCAATTGAGCTTACAAGCAGACTCCCATCGGTGTCATGCGGGCATCTGTTTGTTTTCCGTGCTAAATTAAACGAGATTGACCAAGAGAAAATCAATGAAAAATCGGAAGTGCGAGGGAAAAGGATAGGACTTAGGGAGTCCAGAGCCCGACTTCTCTGATTTGCTTTTCATAGGGATTGAAACGGCACAGATATTTTTGAGAGAGAATTACCTGTGAGGCCTTGTGAAACTCACTTAATTCTTTCATGACCCTAAAAACTGGAAAGTTTCTTGTATGGCCCTGTGTTTGAATTTCAGTGACCTACATGACACTACCGTTACTTTTGTAGTCTAACATTGTCAAGTGCCATGCGAAATGACCAAAATACCCCTGAGACGAAAATGAACTAATTCCTTACATGACACTGATTCATGTGATGTTATAAAATACATGTTACTACTATGACACCATATTTTTGTAGCTTTATTTTGACATTAAAATTTAACGACACTGTATTTTTGTACGTTTTATTTTGATTTAAAATTCATCGACATTGTATGAGGGGCGCTGCAAGGTTTGCGGCCTCGGCGCGGCCTCCAGCAGGGTGGCGGCGCGGTGCAGCCTGATGGACTTAGCTTGTGATTTTTGTCAATAATATAAGATATGCATACTTGTGTGACAGAACCGCCCTGATCACTGGGCCCACGTGCACCATCATCGTCCCTAAGGACATCCGGTTACTGTGCGCGAGTTCCCCGCGACCTTGGTGGCCTGTCGAGTTTCCTTGGAAACCCTGATTTCCCCGAGGATCTCATTGTAAAGACCTTGCAAGTATTACAACAGTTTACACAAATAATTTGAATCAGAGTACAAGGTGCGAAAGTATTACATAAACATAGATTACAAATATAAATTACATTTTCCCACCGGAGTTCCGTAGTGGAGTAGCGTCATATAACTAGACATCCTACCCAAGGGTTATATCATACACTTCATCATCCAAGCCCGATTCGCCAACCGGCACGGTCTCAAGTAGAATCGTACTCTCGGCTCATCTGCAATAGGGGTTAACAAACCCTGAGTACTGGGGTACTCCGCAAGACTTACCCGACTAAGAAAAAGGAATGAGACTCAGGAATGCAGGCTGAGGGGAGTCAAGGTAAGGCTTGAGCAAGAGTCAAAAGTTTTGCAGAAAAGCATTACTATCCTATTTCAATATTTTAACTCAATTTTATTTTAATCATATTCATAATTCCAAATTCATTCTCATGTATCGTCATACTTTCAAATTCTTAATCATTCTCAAAATCACCTAGTTTCGAACCACTTTTCAATTGTAGGTCAAAGGATCGAAGTCTCCATATCCGAGGAGCAACGACGATTCGAATCGATTAGTTCCCAGCTGGGGATCCCTATCCACACTGCATATATAGCACTTAAGCTTGTATATGCCAACCCCGCCTACCACGGCTTATCCTACCCCTGAACTGGTCCTGCGCCACCCGAGAGCACAGTACTCCTCTCCTCTCCAGGCACGCCGGCCACGAGGGTACACGCTACTCTCGCCATCTCTCCACTTCCAGTGCGTGGTTGTCGGTTCAAGCAGTAGGGCCACCGGAGTCAGAGACTTTCCGTAGTATGTGGCTAGTTGCAAAGTCTCGATCACAGCAGGCCTACAATGAACGGTCCCTAATTCTTTTTCCGCCGACGACATTGCATTGGGACTCTAACCCAAATACAAGTGTCCTAACGGTTTTCAAATCCCTTTTTCCGCCGGTGGTCAAGCATTGGGACTCTAACCCAAATTCACAACCACCGAGCAAGAAAATCCCTTCTCCTCGGTGACAATGTACTGATCAGGTGCACAGTCACCATACGAGAATATACCAATTCTCTTTTTCATGAATTAATCATTAGTATAGATATATATATATATCACACAGCTCAAAAATAGCATTTTATGCAAATCTAATTTATTTAAGTAGGGCTAAACATTTTTCAAATCATTTTGTTTCAAAACAGGTTCATGTTTTTTGTGGTCAAGGAAGTTAATGCATCAATGGGTTTATCAAACAACTCCTATCAACCTAATGCAATAGATTAACTCAAATTATAAAAATTTTATAAATAGAGGGGCTAAATGCACCGGGGCTTGCCTGTTGCTTGAAGCAGATAGAACACCGAAGTTAATCACCGAGAAAATCCACGTCCACCGAGTGAAAGCCTTACTCGAGTTTGCCTCCGATAATAATTGCCGCACGTTCACTACACGAAATAATAATGCAATGCTTAATATGATGATATGTATGCCATGATGCATGAGATGCACTAAATTGAGAATTGCTTCGAAGGTAAATTTAATTTAGAAAGTTGAGTACAACTTTCCTTCACGATAAAGTTGCAAGCCAACAAAACTAACTTGTTTTATTAACAACTAGGGTTCCATTTAATTATCTCATAAAACGATTTATTCTATGTTTATATGAGGAAGGATTATTATCACCTTACTACCAGAAGCATGTTTAACTATTCCTTTTTACCCATGAAGTTGCATCCAAGAAATAACCAAAGCAACATCCATGGACCCACTAGTGAGTATTTGCAATAAACATCTTAATTATCCATTAACCCATGGATTACAACTATAAAAGTAATCAAGATACCAAGGAACAGTAGTGGTTTTGTGTTCCAAGGTCCACAATCAACTCCTAAAAGTTCACACCATTCCTAAAAAGGATTAGGGTTTCTTATTCATTTATAGAGCATAAATTAATAAATAAATGAACTATCTCCACTTGAGCCCAAACTTTTTCTACAGCTAAATCTTAGCCTAGAACAGTACCACAGCAAATTTCATGATTTTTGGATTAACATAAAATTTAGTAAAATTGCTCAAAGTTGCATTTATCAATTTATATACTGATTTTTAGTATCTATAAAAAGTACTCAAATTCATGATTTAGTATTTTTGTTAAATACTACATACTGCATAGAGCGTCCATAAATATTCTCATGATTTTTCAGGCAATATTTTTATTCTAGCAAAAACAACAAGGTGCATGACTATTCATATCCTCAACAAATGGAAAAATATATTTAATTCGCTGTGAAAATGGAAAACGCCGTTTCGGCCCGGGACGGCCCAACTCGGCAGGCCGGCCCACGCGCTCGCCCTGTCTCCCGGCCGTTCCACCGCGATACTGGGCCGGCCAGCAAGCCCACAGAGCGGCCCAGCCGGCCCTTTCTCTCTCCCCTTCTCGCTTCTCGCGCGCGCGACAGCGGTCCCGGCTGCGGCGGCTTGCCGGCGATGACCCCACCGCTGACAAGGACGCCACCCCCGCGACCCCCAGCGTCTAGCGAACCAATCAAGGTAGATGGTTGGACTCTCAGAGGCTTAGGGCCCTGCCGACGTCGGCCATGGCGGGTTCGGCCGCGGCGGTGCCGACAGTGCCGGCGTTCCGGCGAACCGGGCCTTCCCAAACGTGAACAACCACACCTACGACATCTAGAGGATCACAGAGTCGAGCTGCTTACGTTGGTTCAAGCGAGGATGAACGAGGCAGCTCGGTTGACGTTGGAGCGGATCCAGCAGCGCGTTCCGACGGCGAACGACGACGTTCCCGTAGAACCTGTAAACCAAAAGACCGATCGTCTACTTGGTAAGCACCAGGGCAACACAAGGGGTCGAGAACAACGGTGGACCAAGCTAGAACTTGCCACAGGAAGCTGGCCACGGCGAGCGGATCGCGGCGGCGCTCTCGTCGGCCGCAAGGAAGAAGCCCTCGTCCAGACCAACTCCGGCAGCGACAGGCGTCACGAGCTAGCCCAAACGATGCGAAAGAACGTGGCCTTTCCAGAAACGAGATGGAGTAGGTGATGTTGGAACGGCGGCGGCAATGGAGGAGAGGACAAAAACGGGGCGGCTTATCGACTTTATAGGCGGGCCAAGAGGAGGGACAAGTGACCGATAGCGTTCTGGGTCCCCCACGACATCGACAGCGCCGGCGACAAGCGCCCGGCTGGTCCGGGCGGCGACGCCGCGCTGCCGCGCGCGCGGCTCTGTTCGTGAACAGAGGAAGGAGGCTCGAGTACTGTGGCATTCAATTCCCCTTTTTACTGTTTTTGCACAATTACTCCCAAATCTGTGTGGAACCTTGAAAAATCATTAATATAGAAATTGTAGTACATTTCATTCTGAGCAACTTTGATTTTTGAAGCATATTCAAATTTTGAATAGTTTTTGAATGATTCAAAAAGGGGTAAAGAGGGATTTTGGATTTAATTTCTAATCCAACCAAATTCTCAAGATTTTTCTAAATAAGTTGAAAATACCCAAAAATAAAAGTTGTGCTACTTGACAAGCCATACAACTTTCATTAAAGGTGTGTGGTCAGATTCCTTATAATTTTGAAATCACATTTCAAATTTGAATTTCAAAACACTAATTAAGGTTTAATTTAAATTTCCACTCAATAACTTCAGAATCTTCAAAAACTGAAAGTTGTTCCATTTCGAAAGGGCTAAAACTTTTATTAAGGAACCATCCTCAGATTCTTGCTAGTTTTTGAATTTGTATTTCAAACCTACCCATTCAAACATAGAGTAGGGTTTTATTTGGTATTTTATTTAATAACTTCAAAGTTACCCAAAATAGAAGTTGCTCAACTTTTAAAGATGTACAACTTTTATTTAAGGCCCAATGTCTAACTCATCTTAGTTTTTAAATTAGGGTTTTGGGTCCGATTAGGATTTATAAATGATTTTCTTTTTAATTTCCAAATGAATTTAGATAAATACTCACAAACATAAGCATTTACATAATAAGTCACTCTAAAACACCTATGCACAATCACATGCAAGAATAAAAGTTATTTTAGTTGATGCATCTTAACAAGGTTAAATGCGGAATGATTTGCATGCGATCATGATGACATGGCAGGTTTTAGTTAATGTAACATCAGGGGTGTTACATCTTGTGGACTTAATGTAATGTTCGAACATATATGTATGCGAATATTAATGTACGCAGCTATGGACCATTTGAATTGGCTATGTGTAGCGAACTGTTTGAACCAATTTATATTGAGATCTCATTACTGTTCATCTATATAATGTGGATGAATTATATTGCATAAATAAAGGAAGCCAGCAGTGTGTTTTTTTTTTGGGGAAATTTTAACCACAGTAGTATAATATGGATCAACTACAATGTTTAGATAATGCATATTAGCATAACAAAATTATTTGCAAATTTTAATATAATGTGGATGAAATTTAATGTCAAAATAAACTATACAAATATTCAGTGTCAGAGGTATTATTGTAAACATCAGATGAAGCAGGGCCATACAAGGAATCAGTGCATTTTCCACAACAGGGGTATTATGGTCAATTCATGTAGCACTTAACGTTGTGAGGGTCCTAAAATTGACGGTAGTGTCATGTAGGGGTCTGAAATTCGAACTCAGGGCCATATAAGGAACTTTGAAGTTTTCAGAGCCAGGGAAGAATAGAGTGAGTTTTACAGGGCCTCACAGGTAATTTTCTCATTTTTGGACCGTATTCAAGACCGAATCTGTTTAGAGGAGTTTTTATCCATCCATATCCGAGTCTAGATATTTAACCGTATTCGTATCCGTATCCGAATGCTCAAATCGTATATTTATGATGTCGATATCCAGTCATAGCTGATACTATCCTTATTCGAATCCGAATCCGAATCCGAGTAGAAATATGAAAACAAATGTAATATTAGTGATATTCGTCCCTATTTGATCCGTTTTCTCTGATATTATATTTATTTTCATATTTTTCATTCGGATTCGAATACGGATAGTATCAACCATAGTCGGATAGGATATGATTGGATGTTGACATCATAAATATGCGATTTAAACATTCGGATACAGATATGGTATTGGATGTTGAATATCTAGATTCAGATACGGATAGATAAAAACTCCTCTGTCTAAATAAAACTCCTCTATCCGTGTAATTGACCAAACACCACAGTATGGTATTTAGCCACCAAATTTAGCACTATCCTTCTCCAATTTGGTCCATGCGTTCTCTAGTTCACTCTGTGAATTTGGTTGGTTCAGGTTTAGTACCGTTTCTATTAAACCAACATCATAAGTAGTCTCTGGAAATAAAATTTAAAAATAAATAAATTACAGCATCAACAAAAAAACAGTAGGCGCGTGAAGTATTTACAACTAGTTTACTTGTAGATCCAATACTAGTAAAATGGTTAGGACTATATGTAATTTCAAAAAAATGCCGTTACCTAAAAAGTTGTAGACCTCAGGCGAGGGGGGCCACTTCTCTGCGCAACCACTTCCCCATCATTCCTAGCCACTCTAGCCTGTTAGCTTACTCTGGCGGTTGGTCACCTTCACACCAAGCGTTACAGCTATGCAAGTTCGCCTTCCTCTAATTAGTACTAGTTTCGATATGTTAGAGGATACAAACTTGCACTACGGGCACAACCTCATCGTGGTTCCACTCTACTCGTTTTTTAAGCTTGTGATTTAGTTTTTGATGCAGCAAGTCAGGGAAAAAGCTTCTTAATTATTGGTACAAAAAAAAGAGCAGTGGATTTAGTAGCATCAGCTGCAAAAGACATATGACCTTAGTTTTGATTATTTCTTCATACGAGTTTGTTTGAACAATTAAAAAATTTAAATTTTAAAAATATGAAAACATAAAATAGAATATTTGGATAGTAAATGATTTCCAATAAGAATATTGTCAACAAGAAAATTGTAGAACTCGTCGACATCTACAATTTTAGTATTAGTTATTTCTCCATCCAATTTCGCTTGAATAATTCAAAATTTAATATCAAAATATGACAATTTCGAACAACATTTTAGGATAGTAAATGATTTTCAAATAAAAAAGTTGCCAAAAACAAAGTTGTAAAACTCATTAAAGCCTACAACTTTAGTTTTGGTTAGTTATCCATCTAATTTCATTTGAATAATCTGAAATTTGATTTTCAAAACACGAGAAGTTTCAATAAAATTTTGGAGTATAAATCATTTAAAATGCAAAATGGTCAACTACAAATTTGTATAACTCATCTCGGTCTAGAAGTTTTATTTTAGACATTTGTCAATATGTTCGTCTGAACAATTCAAAAATTGAATTTCAAAATACAAAAATTCAAATAGAATAATGGGATAGTAAATGATTTTAAATAAAAAGTGGTCAACACCAAAGTTGTATAACTTATCGAGATATATAACCTTGATTTTGGTCATTTTTCAACCCAAATTCATTTGAATAATTCAAAAATTGAATTTCAAAGTATGATAACTTCAAATAAAATTTTGCGATAGTTAGTTTATCAAATGGATATGTTATCAACTTCAAGTTTTTGTAACTCATTGGGATTTACAACTTTTATGTTGGTCATATATCCGTATGAGTTTCTACTAAAAAAATCTTCATACGAGTTTGTTCGTACAAATTCAAAAATTAGAATTTCAAAATGTGAGAACTTCATACAGAATGTTAGGACCATAAATTATAGATGAAAAATTCATCAACTATGAAGTTGTATACCGCATCCAGATCTACAACTTTGGTTTTGTCATTTTCTATCTGAATTAAATTTAAATATCTAGATATGAGAACTTTAAATAAAATTTTGTACTACAACAATCAAGCATGTCATAAATATCATCACAGATGTATCACATAAGTAGTCTGCGATGCCGTAGAACTTCTACCGACGTTCATAACTAAAACATAGCTCTATCACAACCATTTGGCATGTTCAGCAAAATTGTGATAAACAGGATCAGTTTGTGATAGATAAGTACTCTATCAGTCAAAAATCATCATAGAAGCTTAAATATCTTGCAGTTAAAAAAAATCAGATATGAGATCTCCTTTATATATTTTTAGGAGACATGATATCCGGTAGAGTTACCCTAACATCTTTTCCCACAAATCCACCGTATTCTCCGTGCTGATGTTGACTTCTTCTTCCAACGTTATGATTTTTTTAGTCGCAAACTAAGTCATCATATTTTGGTTCAAGAAAATATGGTGTGGGTCCTGTTGACAAAACTCTACTTAATAAAGGAATAAAACGCTAAAGAATCAACAACACCATTTGTATTTCTTGAGAGCATGACTATAGAATAATGCTTTAAATATAGGGCTAAAGCATTTAGTACTATACTGTTGTGATGCTAGTGTTTGCATCGACTGATGCGGTTGTGAAACGATAATTTTGTTTGATGCTGATTGGTTTTGAAAGAAAAATATCATTTTATGGATGAAAAGTAGTGTTGATGTTGGCTAATAAGCGCAAGTGAACAGGACACCAAGGATCTGCCAAACATGTTCACCATCTAAGACTCCAATCAATTTTCATGGCAATTTATGAACAAAACTCTGACCGAAACAAAACCATGAAACCAATCAACAATAACAAAGCTGAAGTTGAATGAAGGAATGTCTTCACCATACACATCACGAAACATTTACTAGATCAATGCTGTCATTACACTCGTCTTTGGTGTACCACGGACAGCATCATCGGATGGCTTGTTGACAATCCAATCGATCCCTGTTTTATTCATTAATTTTTATATTTTTGCCTTGCCATTCTTCACACGGCTGGCCCTGCTCCAAGCTCGGGCGTCTCATGGCAGCCGGGCTCATTGAAGCTGCTATGCCTTGAGTACATAGGGTAGTCAGCCAGAGCCCTGACAGCGCAAACACCAAAGTGAGCTTCCTCTGGTCGCTGCTCCTCGCACAGCTGAGGGGCTGAAGCATCTGCAAAGAAAGTAGTATCAGCGAGTTCATGACTCATTCCTGAAACTTGCAGTTTTTCATTGCACAGAAATGTAACTGTAAATTAATTACTTACCATTCCCTGTCAAAGATATGTTGTAAACTTCATCATGCATCGTCAAGGATGCTTGTGTGAAAACCACAGATCCTGCAGTTTCATTTGCTACAGTACCTGGACAATGAAGTGTGACCAAACCTGTGATGTCATCTGAAGATGTGTTTGCGCAATGTTCAGAACTAGAGTCCAGAAAGACATTGATGTCAAATGATTCATCCTGCAAGGATATGATTTAGAATGCAGACATGCAAAATGTTTTTTTTATCCTACAAGGAGTCAGCTAAAACACGCATTACTTACTTCAGTATTTTCTGTAAATCGAATGGATCCCAGCCTCTTCATCGTGCACTGCTTGGAATGACTACTTGAAGTCCCTTGTTGATGATGATCAGCTCGACAAACATTTGTGTCTGCGAAAAATAAAATTTATTATATCAGCTAACCGTTACTATCAGTAAGGCAATGAACCAATGACAAAAATATTAAACAATATGCAGGGTATCTCTATCATCACCAGTTTGCCCTTGCATAATAAGATCAGTAAATTTGTGCTCCAGCATACTTAATCCTTGGAACCTTCCGTGGTCCGTTGGTCTTGGTATGCCATCACCATCCATTTCATAATCCGGTTCACTGAAGGACATATTTTCATATGCAAATTTACTCCATTGAACCACCAGGTCCTGCAAAACTCGACCAGAGAAGAAATTAAGAATATATTTATTTGAAAATGGACATTGAACATAACCTTTACTTTATAGTTTTTAAGCAACTTTAAGAGCAGAAGTTGATGTGCCTTTACTATATGAGAAAACTGTGCAATACATTGACATCAATGAATTATATCTTGGATGCCTAATGTGTCTGTTATCTGATTAATTATAGAGATCAATCATGAATCTATAACTAAAAAAACTTCAGAAAATGTATGCCCTCTTGTTTAGAAGAACAAAAATACACTCCAGAGTCCAGACTCTGAATCTTATTTCTCCTGAAGCCTGATGTATATTGGTCATGTTCACTGTACTGTTATTGCCAAAAAAAAAAAAAAGGATTTGAAATGCAGAAACGCACTGCCTGCGTGCAATTCAGAAACCTGGAGTAAAATCACAATATTAGCATTAGATTTGCACCTTTGTAGTCTTTTCAAGATCATCGAAGGGTGAGTAATGGTCATCAAATTGTGCTCCAACAATCTGATAGACAGAGTTGAAGAACAGCATAACACTGTTGCCTTGGACAAGATAAGAATATATCTCTCTTCCAGGATCACATTTCTTAGCATGGTCGACAATAGTCGTCCAAACTAGTTCTGTGGCCTTGATGAGAATCTAAATATAGGTAAGGTAACAGAAGCCAGTTATAGAATCATATATATTATGAAGTGCTGAAGTTTGATCAAAAGTTGCACTGTGCACAGAGGAATTGCTGTCTTACTTTGCGCAGAGCTTGCTCATCTTTATAATACAGCCTCAAGAAGTCTTTCACAAGCAAAATGCCGGAACCTCTCAATGCATCGTGAAAAGCACCATCCTTTGCAATCTTCTTCAGGCGCCAAACATGATCGTTCAACACTGGTAAATTATGCTTTTTGGATCCTGTAAGAATCAGTTGACTACAACCATATAAGAATGAATCGATTAATTTTTCTAAAGTGTAATTCTGGAGGTAACAAAGATTCAGGATTACTTTCGCCACGCCGATCCTTGACAATGAAAGATTCAGTGATGCCTTCTTGGACTCGTTCACTGAGATCATCAGTAACCATCACCCCAAGCCTGAACTTGCCACTCCTTACGAACTTAGAATTATCAATAAAAGTGGCGCTACGGAGACAAGCCTCGCCATTTGTCAGACTAAACTCAAGGTCTCCTGTCAGGACCGCCCCAACCTTGTCTCTTGGCCGCACTATGGAGTTGCTGAATTCCTCTGGCGTCCAGTATTCTTGATTGTGTTTGTTGAAGTCGCCATCAAGAACAACAACTTTGATTTTAGCAGAGAGAATATGAGCATCGTCGGTTCCATCCTGGCGGTTTGCTGTGACGACACGAATCTTCAGAGGCTCCTCATCTGTGTCACAGATGACCTTCTTCGTGAAAACTTCAGTTTCCAGGCTACTCATGAAACTGAGCTTGTATCTCGGAAGCTGGTTCTGATGAACCAGTGTTCTGCACAAACTGTAAAGTAAAAGACAGACGTGGTAAGGTGAAGAGCCGAGCACAACCATAGTGGTTGTGATAGGTAATGCTGTTTTTCTTTCTGGAGTCAGTGGGCACGAGACTGTGCCATCATTTAATTGATAGACAAGAGACTGATAAGTAACACTGACGATTTGAAGTGCAGATGCTACCTAGGGGCACGGCTCAAAAAGTTTGTTAGCGCTTTGGCAACTTCTTCAGGTATCTGTCAAAAAAAGAGTTAGGCATAAATAGCGAGAGCTTTTCAATGGTTAATTGACTATTGTAGAACTGTTCAAAAAGAAAGTTGACTATTGGAGAAGTACTGACAGGCATCGTAACACAATTGCAAATTTCGGTACTTGTTTCTTTTCTATTTCAAGTTCAGCTTTCATTTTTAAATAAGATTAATTTTTACAATAGATATTTTCATTCGTCTTTTTCAACTAATTAGATGGAAGAGGCCAGAACTTTTCCATTTAAGTAAAATATAGCTGTAGGAAACTTAAAAATACATCTGATCTGAAAATATAGTGGATCAGTATCCTCTTTTACTTGTTTCTATTATCCCTCAAAAGATATCCTTTTTTTTTTTTTTGCATACTAGAATAATAATATACTATGGTAGTCTCAACATCGAACTATGCGCTCATCAAGCAATTATTTTAGTCAAAAGGCTATGAAAGTGAAAGCCAGTCCAACAAATGTTTGCACCGCTAAAAAAAACTTTTGTCAATAACATCATAGGAATAGGATGGCCATCCTGTTTGTTTATCTGAAATAAAACGTTAATTTCTAATGACGCTGATTTTTTATGAGAGGAAATATTGTTCTATGTTAAAAAAAAACAAAATAAGGGCTAAGATAGGAAACTGAGAATCCTGTGTCCCAATAATAAGAGGTTTCGGCTTTGAAATCCGAAATGCGTTCTCCCAAGTCCCAGGTTGCTTTTGTATGTGGTCTAAATTCGACGGTGGAATTGGAAATCACGGGCACGGCCGGCGCCCGGCGGTACCACAAGCAAGGAGGATCAGAGTCTTAATTACGTACCCGTGCGACGGCGGACTCGAGCGCGGCCTCAAGGCTGATCTTGACGGTGGCGGCGAGCTCCTGGAGATGCCTGCACCCCCTGATCTCCCTGCACGTACGTAATTCAAGTCAAGCCCCGATGGATCTTTTCATCACCGTACCAGACTAATTAACAAGAGGAAGATGTCGAGACTAGAGATATATAGCAAGAGAACAAGAGTCATCAAGACGCTAGCTCACAGGTCGAAGGAACGGCAGCGCTTCTTCAGTACCGGTGACGGCGGCACCGGCGAGCCGCTACCGGAGCCGGCGCCGCTTTCCAGCTCCCGCTTCTTGGGCGGCATGTCGTAGCTGGGCTCTTCAACGATAGCTCTCCGTTAAAAAAAAAGAAAAAAGAAGAAAAGATACTATAGCTCTGGTAGCCACACGACGCGGGTCTTTGCAGCGTGCTAGGGGAGAGGATCCGACGACTCCGAGCGGAGTGAGTGGCTGATTACTGAGTGCCTAGCTCGAGTGAGCACGGCGACGGCGTATAAAAATGGACGGCCCGGCCGGCAGGGAGGGAAAAGTAGCGCAGTCTTCCACACCGTACCTCTCGCCCCGCTCCAGTGGACCGGAGGGAGTGTCTGGAGTAGCGCGGGAGCTTTCCGAGAAGAAACAGCAAGCACCTACTACGTACTGTACGCGGGAGCGACGCGTTTGGAGGCGTGGCGCGGGTGATTGGATGCTCATGCTCTGCTCCCTTGTCACCGGTGGACTTTAGAGCTTGGACCTAGGTACCCACGGCCGTACATTTTTTTTTCTCTTTTTTGGTTTTTTTAACCAAAATCACGGTCCGGACAAGACAAGTACAACTCCTGTGTATATGCATACACTCATACACGCACACCCAGCTGGAGCCACCACGGAGAAAGATAATTACACACCTCTGTCATTACAAAAGATCATTCGAAATAACCCCCTGCATTTCGATATAAATTATCCATATCTAGCATTATGAATAATAACCACCACCTAAATTTCCATCTAAATTGCCCACCTTAACCATTGTAAAACATAATTAAAAATAACCCTCCAACATTGTATTTAAATTACCCATACCTGCCATTATGACAAATAATTTGAAATACCCTCTGATGATACAATAAATATCCACCTTTATCATTATGAAAGATAATAGCAAAGAATATTCTAACTTTACATTTAACCTATCCATATATATCACTGTGAAAGATAATAATATAACTTATTACCTTTATATTATATACCTTAGCTATTATAAAAAAAACTCTAAAATCTACACGTAGAAATATATATTATTACATACATATATGTTTCTAAATTACAGGCTTCTGTAGTCATAAAATAAAATAACTACAATGCAATGTTCCACCATAAATATCCAATAAACATGCATACATTAGGAGAAATATTAATTTATTTTAACATATAAAACATGAAAACATGTTCACTTAACAAAGCACGTAGCAATAGCACTTTATATTAATGCTCCATGCTAATAAATTCATAAGCTATTGTTTTATTTGAGTTTATATTTTTACTGAAATTGTATATTATATCAATATTATTAATTTGATTTTATGCATTCTATGATACATATAAATAACAATATACACTTATAACCCTGTCCTACAACAAATTCAACATGTCTAGTGTTGGGATGCTAGCTGAGTTTCAACTTATTTAGAAAACAATATTAACTGGACATGAACTCTTTTTAATAAAAACAAATTTTAAATAAAAAGATAAAGAATACTAGATTAAAGGTTAAAAGATAAATTATAGATTTACAAATTCAGAAAAGGGTTATACCAAGAGTTTGTATGTCTTAAGACTATATTTCCACTAAGTGATATCGCAGTAGAAATAATAAAAAGATAAATACTCCTAGAGGTCTCCACTGGAGCATGCATGTTAATCCCCTTAAGACTTAATAGGAAAACAAAAGATGGATTCTATATATTCTCATAAAACTGGGAAATGTGTTACCAAAAGTTAGGTATAACCTAATCAGCATTGATAATACTAGCAATAATAGCTATCGGATCTATTCCATTTTTTAAGTAACACTTCTATTATTGTGTAAAATAATATAAACTAACTCATGACTATCATTTATATTATCGACATTTGTCATTAAGAAACATGATCGAAAGTAGATTTACATTTATATTTAATTACCAACGTCATGTTATTATGATTGATAATTTACATAACTCAATTTTCATCTCATTGTTTGAAAAATAATACCCCTACAAAGCTATATATATATATATATATATATATATATATATATATATATATATATATATATATATATATATATATATATATATCCAACATGCATGAGCAATCAAATACATATGTTTCGACGACGTCACATAATTTTTTTAATAACTAATATACCAGTGAGACTAAAAATTATTGAAACCATGTTAGTACAAGGGACATATATTTATATAGATTGTTACTTTAGATATATTTATGTACTTTAACTAAAATGTATGGCATGTCTATATAGATAGTATAACTATAACTGTAAGTATAACTTTTTCATAGAAAAATTCAATCATTTTGATCATGGGAGACCACTGGTGCATATATTTTTCTGGCCCTTTAAGAATAGTTTAAGTATTAAAATTTTCTTGAGAGACTATCACTGCTACAAGTGTCTAACATCTCACTGCAAAGCTCTATGACTAATCATAAGTGATATCATGCATACTTGAAATAATGGCTTATGCATTGTAGTACTTAAGAACATACTCTATGACCAAAATCCTTATTTTAGAAAAGCGTAAACAAGAGAGTTAATGGAAGATACAATAAGCATGATAATTTCAACTTAACTTGAGAAGACAAAACATTTATAGTAGTTGATAAGAATAATTCTTTTTTAAATAAATCAAAATTTAGAGTTATGACTTCATAAGATACATTATGCAACAAGATCGTGCTTGGTATTCTTATTCTTGCAAGTAGAATTCCGGAGGAAGCTTGGTTTATTTGATAGGCTAGGCAAGTAGTTACTATTAGGGCCTTCCATTGATTCTAACAATAGTACAAGTTTTGGATAGTGCATTGAAAGATTTAATTAGGCTATTCATCCCCCTAGACATGGGAGCGACCCTTTAAGTCCACCAAATTAATGGTTACATCTTTTTGTTATTTTAATAATTTCTAGCATTTATTTACTTTCAAGACATGAGACTCTAGTTGTGATCTCAAATTAATAATAATAAGATATAATTCATGTTGTTAAGACCTTATTAAGGTAAGAGCATCTCCAAGAGTTTGGTAAATGAGGTTGCTATCCTTAAAAATTTAGCAAAACAAGAAAATTATCTCTCCAATAGATTGGCTGTGCTGCTGCCTGCCTGTTGCTTGCGACTGTTAGGCAGCTGCTACTACCGATGGGAAAATAATACTGTACGTCGTAATGGTTGTGAAAAAATAGTAGCTCTAATCTTGATAATTTAATAATACTGTGTACGTACTACAAATATAAAAAATATAATAACGAGCGTGAGCAAGGCGCCAAACAAGAAAAGAGCCGTGGTTCAGATCGATCTGTTAAGGATATATGCCTGTTTTATTTAATTTACCAAGTCCTAATGACAAACTTTTGGAGAGAGTCTTCATTTTTAGTTGATATATATTTTAAGGAGTTGCTAAATCATAAGATTTGCCGAGTGAATTTTGGCAAACTCTTGGAGATGCTCTAAGTCATGCTATTATGGTCGTTGTAGTTGAAGCATGCTATATTAGTCGTTCCATGCATGTTGTTGCTGTCAAGAAAATAGAACCGCAACAGTTTAAGGAAATCATAAGAAAAGTTTGTTTTCAATAATCTCTAACGTCCCTCCAGGTAGATTCTACTTACAGATCCACGTAGAATCTTCAACTGTAATAATTCTTCTACATTGCGAGAGGCCGGTTCAATTGGTGGGTCATCTCCCCATCTACGTTCCTGCCACAAGGACAAGTTTCGAGTCATGCATCTTTGGCTCCGATTCAATCCGATACATGTTTTCTGACAGCTACATTCTTTGGGGAAAAAAAGAGAGAAAAAGAGAGAGTACACCAAAACTTTCAAATGACACAAAACGTTTAAGGAAGAAGAACACAAGGAACGAACAAGCTTACTACCACTCCTATATTATTAGAACCCCATTGCATTGCCTTGGCAAAGAGGATAGCCTGTGTATGTATATATAAGCGCGTTACATTTGAACTAGTCGATCTTTTTCAATCGAATTGGAATTGAACTGGCAGTGTGGCAGAGTCGTATTGAAAAGATAACTTGCCACTTGCGCTCGGCTGTAGCAAACGGAGGCGACGACCGAGGGCGTGGACTGTCCAAGTCCAAGAATCAACGGTAGTGACCTATAGGACGCGTAGAGATTAAGTTGTCCTATTCGCCACACAGCACGTTAATCTTGTATAATAATTCTGGTGAACCGCGTAAGCTCAGATGATACATATAGAACTTGTTTTAGTCCCATCAGTAAAAGTCTGAGAAGTTGTAGGGATGATGCATGGAAAAGACAGTGGCTTCTCGCTGTACTCAGATGCTTGCAGCTTCCTCTGCTTCTCTGAATCTGAAAGACATCAGGTTCTTTCGTAGACATTTTCTTTATTGGAAGAAAAATATACGCAGACGCTGTCGGCATATGAATTTCCAACAGTGCTGATTTTTCTTTCTTTCTTCCATAGAGAAAATTAAGGGGAAGAAGTTCGTCTTGCATTTCCTACGACGCTGAGTTAGAACTGCATCTCTAACCTGAGTTGGAACAGGGGGTGGAGCCATGATCCATAGATAGACTACTATATTGAGCGTGTTAACCCTACGGTAACATGTTGAAAAAAAAATCATGAAATAAAACAAATCATAAAACTTGCAATATAATTTGAAATGGGAAACATAATACACAAAAAGCAGTTACATATGAATAATACAGGTCAACAATTGTAGCATGAGCACATGAACTAAACTTGCTTACCTTCCAAATCTTGAATAAACTTGCCATTCCTAGTCATCTTCAGCTCTAGAATTGTGACAAAGATTCTAGCTGAATCAGAAAAAAGCCTAGCAGAAGATAAATCTGACATATGAAATGCCACTTACGTGCTGTCATGATCTAAAAATAAAAACTGCCATCCAAGTTCCATGTCAAAGTCCACTGAAGCTTTGGGAAGGGAAAGACCATACTGACTGAGAGGGCAAAGACCATGGAAACAACACATTAATGTTAAGGCTCTCCGAGTAGGGAGATTAGGAACATATATACTGAGAGGGCTAGATGTCTATCAAAATTGATCAGCCAAATCAATCACATCACATATTATAGATATCTAGTTGTCTATCAAAATATTAGCGCATTAGCAGGTTGAACCTGCGGATCAACAATCGCTTGCTAATCACTCAACCACACCACAACATATGAAACCATAAGGAGAGACAATCTAAATTCCCTGCTCAGGAGCATACAAAAAATCTCAGAGAGACGTCCACAATGCCCTCTCCTAAGCATTTCAAATGTCATTTTATATTTTCGTTTTTTAAAAAAAAAATCACATTCATCATTAAATTAAAGATAACACATGACAATGTCTGCTGTAGTTAATAAACTAAACCTGAAAGAACGTGCTTCCATGTAGCTCCATCCAGAAACAAAAGACCCTGCACAACATGCAAGCTCGGCATTGATCAGTTGATTGACCATGGTGGGGTTATGGTCCAAACTTAAATCTAAAACAAATGAAAACGAAAAGTATTCACAACTTAATAAACTCCCTCTCTATTTAAATAAAAAACAATAAAAAGAAGCATCCATTTTCACAAACACACACATAATGCAAATTCCCTTAGCTGGGTATAACAAGAACATGCGCATCATGTGGAGAGATGTCATATTTGTTGGACTGCATTCACAAGCGCGCTCAATTTAAGCCACCTACGGCAGGATGTCAGGATGGCAACTTCGTCATGCTGCTGCCAATATCAGTTGGCAGCTTGGTCACAGTGGGTGCGCAGAACTGAGGTTTGTCTTGTGGGAGCTCTTGAAACTCATCGATGTTAAAACTGCTTTGTGTCCACAAAACAGGATCACCAGCTTGCATATTCAGTATGGGAAAGGAGATACATACTGAGAAGCCACTGGTGCTCTTGCTCTGGATACCAGTGACCAAGTGAAGGACCTGAAATAAAAAAAAATCATTTAGCGTATGGCTTTCAATTTCATTTTTAGCTATAAATACGATAAGAATAGCTGCATGAATTTTTGTGTCAGTAGATGCCATTGTTTCTGAAAGACGTCTGATAATCTTCCTGATGAACTGCCAAGGCTGTTTGCATTGATCCAGTGCTACTGATGCTATAAGTTTTGTTTGAGGCAGTTTTCGGTCGTCGAGCAATGAAGTGTTACTGAACCTGCAGTGTAATTTGATTCCGGGGCTGCATACTGAAATCCAGTACCGGAGCCCATCTGGACATCAATACCAAAAGACTCATCCTGAGGGAATGAAGTGTTAGTAATATGAAAAAAAGTGCATAAATTCGTTCTCAAAATGAAATCCTAAAACAACTGATAGGGCAGTTGCAAGGAATCCTTAATAACGGCAACAGATTTTGGAAAACATGGAAGTACTTACAAGGAACAATTCCTTTGCAACAACAATAAAAATTTTGGAAGCCATACTGGTTTATAAAATCTTATGAGGCCTTTGTTCAAAAAAAAATATGTGGCCCAGATTAAAATTATTTGCATATATAAAACACTAAAAACTAGAATTGTGAACCATATCTGTTACAGCCAATGTATAAGAAAGTTGTTGTGACTGAACTGCAGTTTAATTTCAGGGCACTGCTTAAATAATAAGCATTACTTATAGTTTCACTGTTTTCTGGTAAGGTCCTCACGCGCATAGATCTTTGCCTTTCAAATATACACTATAGGGAGAGAGTACCGGAAAATCCACTGACCTTTGAAGTTCCTTGCTCATCTGCTCCGTGAATAGTTTGAACTTTTCCTATATTTCAGGTGCCTGAAATCATTTCCTATATTTCAGGTGCCTGACATTCTAGATGATTTCAGGCAACACTCTTATATCATCAACTAGTACAAGTGCATTATTATATTTATGATTTTACATTTATCATTGTGTCATGATATATTAAATTTTTGTCCTTGTCTTTGTGCCAACACAAATCAGATTCGTAAGGTATGTAGTTTTGTCTAACCAGTTTTTATTATCGGTATAAAAAATTGCAAATTACATGTACATAAATTGCAATGAACAAAACCTGCAATTTTAGTATACAACATATGGAATGAACGAAACCTGCAATTTTAGTATACAACATATGGAATAACTATCGCATGAAAGAAAACTAAATTTCAGGCATCTGAATTTTAGCAAATCCCATAGTTTGACCTGGAAAGGTTTCAAACAAAGAAATATATGCAGTTTAACATGTCTTCATTATCAGGTTCAGTAGGTTTATGCCCAGGAGTTTGTTGCAGTCAATTGGTCTTCGTTGGCCATTATACATTTCATAATTAATCATTGTGATGGTAGGCTATATTTTTATATTCATCCTTGCTCAATTCTTCTGGTATGGCTAGGTTTTCTACCAAAGTTGTTGCAGAGATTGTAATGGTGGGTTAAGCGAGGGCGAGGACCAGGAAGGCGGCGGCGAACCAGCGCCGTGTTCTCGGCGAAGGGAGGAAGAGGGGTGCAGCTAGGGCTCCCTAAAGGAAACCGACAACTTGAATAGTTGCTTGCTTCTAACTTGATTTCCCCTTCAATAGTGTTTACAAGTATTTATAGTGTAAGGGAACTTCTTCCGCCCGGACGTCCGGACAGACGCTCGCGGCTTTAGTCCGTTTTCCCCCGCAAATTCATTCCGCGCCCCGCCCACATAGGGCCCGCATCCCTAAACATTGCCCACGTCGACTGCATGCCTCCCTGCGACCCTCCTGCAAAGCTAGCCCTTGCCCCGCGCACCCTGCAGGTGCCCTGCTGGCGCTCCTCCCTCCCATCGCGCAACACTAGGAGTCTAGGGCCGTCCGCTCCGCAGTACCACCCCAGCAGAGACAAAAAAAAAAGGGGGTGGGGAAGGCAATTATTCATGCAACAACTTAATATAATCAACTGCAACAACTTAATATAGTCAAATGCAACAACTTGAAAACGACTATTGCAACATCGTTTGCAACAAGTTGAGTAGGCTGTTGCAACATATTAGAAACACATACCGCAACAACAAAAGAAAGGGCAACAACTGCATCATTTGGGATGAAGAAAAAATGAAACAACATGAAACATAGTTGTTCAAACAACATAGAACAATAGCTGAAACAAATGACTCAAACAAATTGAAACATCAAATAGTATATTATTGCAACAACACCCACAAAAATGGGCTCAAGCAACTGAAATAACAATAATATAATTTCTACAACAACACCCATAAAATTGTTGCAACAACAACGCGACTACTACTGCAACACCTTGAAAATGTGTGTTGCAACACCTCGGATGGAAGCCACGTCAAGGGATAGGCAGAGGAGGAGGAGCGCGCAAGGAGAAAGCCGCATCGGGAAGGAAGTCAACAAGTAGGGAGCGCAAGGAGATGGCGTGGGTTAGGGAGAGGAAGTATAGGAAGGGGAGCAAGATGAGGACGAGGATGCGCAGGAGGAGATGCGGAGGGAGAATGGATTGAGGACGGCGGGGGCGGTTGGTGAACCTCCTGTCTCCTCTACGCGGTAGCGGGTGGGTGCAGAAGAAAAAGGGGAGATGAACCTCTGTGTCCTCCGCGCGGCAGTAGGTGCGGCGGTGTGTCGTCCTCAACACCTGGCGCGCACGGAGTGGCCTTTGTCCCTCTTCTCATGGCTTCCGGCGCAACAATCGTCGTGAGCCCCCTCACTGGTGGCAACGGCGTAAGAAGGTGAGGACGCAAGCAGTGTCGCCGGGGCCGCCGACTCCGGTGCAGACGCGGGGTGGTGGTGGTGGCCAGCGCTAGGGAGGGGCTTCGGGGTTGGTTGAGCCGGGAGGGGTGGTGGTGGTCGGCAGAGAAGAGAGACATGGGCGAGGCGAAGATGGGTGGGGAGAAGTGCGTGGTGAATGGATAAGGCTCACGAAGTCACGAGCCGCGGGGAGGCGCGTCCAACAAATTTGATGGCGTTAGGACTTTTGTCTCCTAGCATTACCGATAGTCTAATAGCAAATAAAGATAATTGGGCTGTTAGCCCATCTAAGGAAACCTAATCCTACTCATATACCGAATCCTACTCCTATACGTTGGGCCTCTGCCTGGAGCAGGGGATGTCGGTCATAGCATCTTCCAATTGGGTCTGCAAAGGTATAAATATATAGTAACGTTGCATAGTGTTTATATCTTTGCATACTCCAGGTATCAGAAAAAAATATCTTCCTAAGAGCATCAAGATCACCAAAAGCATTATATTGATCAGTCGTTGTTGCTCCAACAATCTGACCCGAACTGACGTGCACCCTAATGTTCTTGTCTTCAATAAATTGAGAGTAAAGTAATCTCCTGGGATTGCACTTCTTAGCATGATCAATAATAGCTTTCTAGGAAGACGATGAGGCATTACTGAGAATCTAGACATATATAGAAAATTAGCCCATGACAATAATCAAGATCGAACCATGAAAAAAAGTATGAACAAGATTGTTTTCTTACATTGCGCAGAGCTTTTTGTCATCCTATTATAATACAACCTCATTAAGTGCTCTACAGAAGAAATACCATTAGCTTCCAACGCCCCATGGAAGACGACATCACCTTTTCCAATCTTTTTCAGGAGCCATACTTTATAATCTACCTTGGAATTTCATGCGTTTTGTATCCTGTAAATGTAAGAAGCATATGGACCCATGCCTTGAATTTTAAAATTACAAAATGGAAGGTACAAATTTCAAACTGAATTTCAGCATTACCTTAACGGTGGTCCTTAACAGTGAAAGGTTCAGTGCACCTTGCTGAACTCGCTCACGAAGATCATCAAGAGGCATTACCCCAAGCCTGAACTTTCGACTTGTCGTGAAGCTGGAATTATCAATGAAAGTCATGTCATGGAGATAAGCCTCACCATATTTTAGTTTAACATCTAGCTTTCCTATAAGCACCGCTGAGCTTTGTCGAGTGGATGTACTATAATACTATATGGTGAAACTATTAACCAATCTCTAAGCACCTTGCTAGAATGATGGTGAAACTATTAACCAATCTCTAAGCCGGATGAGCTCTTTTACAATGACTGGAAAAGTAAAGTACCATGATACCTCTTATGTTTACAACGTTCAAGCTCACCCTATGGATGGTCCATATTTTTTCCATCGATTGTAAAATTTCTCTAAATGATAATAAATCGGTAATGACATAAAGGTTGCATCATGTTCTTCAAGACGGCCTTAAGCCATAGGCTATCTATGTAATAATTATGTTGAGCCATTACATGTTCCACGTAAAACATTATTGTTTGCATAGAAAAAAATGCATTTTATGTATGGATCTTGTTATATCACTTATATATTCATCTCATTTACAGCGTTACATCTTGCATCATAAAACAAACAACATATGGAACATGTGATATAGAAGTTCACTTAGCTCGATGCAGTAACACATCTCAATCGCCAAGTTGTTAATCCTATTCAATGAGAGCATATAATGTTTGGGTAGACATGTCAGTGTTTTGAATTGCTTCTCGCAATGACTCTACACGACAGATACATCATATAGGGTATTTCTACATTTGGCAAAGTAGCTTGAATTGGTAGAGATATATTGCAAGTTGTCATTAGCTGTTAGACTACCACATGTTCTATGATATATAGTAACACACCTACTCAATGAATACAAACTTTTATACATGTGCATGATGCGACATTGTTTATACACAAATAATAAGCGGTCAACATCTTTGAACATACTAGCGATTTCATCACAAAAATATAAGAAACATATAGAAATTGATGAGACTTTCCCTCACCTAGCATATAGACCAATGTCTCAAACAATAAAACTATTGGAAAATAAAATATGAAGTGGCATAAGCTTTCCAACTGTGGATAAGTTTCTTTTAATCAAAATTTGGCCATGCACCTAGTTCCACGAAATTGTTATTCAAATCTCATTCATTAAGCACAATTTTTTTATTTTATATTTAAAACAACATCAGGTTAACCAATGTACTTGATTGTGAATAATAATCTTGAAAAAAGGGGGCCTTGAATGCCTAAGGATAGAGAATACATGAACAATAATTCATGAACCTAGTAATTAGCTACAATCTGATGCACTTCTAAACATCATTGCCTTCTTCTGCCACTAGAGATGTGGTGCATGAGGTCATAGCATCTGGTACACCGCCTGTAGGAGCACTTCATGCTTTTTGTTTGATGACTCAGAGGATGGTAGCAACAACAAAACATTTCACTTATTCTACATTATGGTGTTTTGGAGTTTAAGCTATTGGCAAACTTTTCACTTGTTTTCTATTAGAGGGTTAGTTTATTTTAGTAGAAGTAACTCCTCTTCTCCTACTTAAGCTTTACATACATTGACCTTTCAAATCAAAATGAAATGGAAAAATGCATTAAATGGTTGTTGTGTGTCGGTTCACGCATGTACATCCAACACTTATTTTGTGATTTCATGGCAACGAGCACATTTCTTTTCTGCGGCATTTGGTGCAAGGATGGATAATTCGGTTAAATGAACCGAACAATACATACATATCATTTTTGCATGCAGTTATGTTTTGCTTGTCATATTGAAAACTATATTTGACTTGTAAGGGAGAGTTAATTAATTCATAACTTAAGAACCGAAGTTTTACATAGTAGTGCTTAGGCATTTAATTCAAGAAACCATACAAATATCTATGAACATTCTACAGCTAATGCATTCATTTTTGTTTTGTTTCTATACAATTCATTGCAACTACTAGATATATTGTAATCTGGTATAGCTAGACTAAGCCCATTTCTAGTGTAGAAATGACAATGTAAGAAAGAGGTTCAAAAAGTATTGTTACTACTATTTGTCTTTATATGCATGTATGGTATTCAATTCTTCAACACACACACACACACACACACACACACACACACACACACACACACACACACACACACACACACACACACACACACACGTCACTTCTACTAGAGTCTGACATTTATTATCTGCTATAGCTAGACTAATGTTATTTTAAGTCCTAACAAGGACAATAGATCGATGCTATTGAATAGTGATTGACATAAATGGTAGATTGTTGTTATTTAAGTGATGCAAAAGAGGATAATCTATAGAAAGAGAGCTACATAGAGTAGTGTTAGTATTTGTATGTGTTTCTAGGTGCAACATTTAGTTCATACAAATAAATATACATATATACAAAGATATTGCAAATCAAACCACTGCATTTATTTTTTGTAAAACTACTAGAGCTCGTTGTTTCTATAGTCAGGAATGGTTAAAACCCATCAGTTCATGATGACTGGATGTCAGGAAATGGCCAATAGGATCAACTCATCAGGAAAAACACTTTATTCCTATCATCTATCTACTAGGAAATCTTTCATGTTCGCATTTCCTAACGGCTTAGGGTGGGCCGGTCAATCCTTTATTTGTCCTCTCACATAAACCGCTAGGAATTACATTATGAAATATTGTCCAACAATAATCAATATCTTATTCTTGAGTTTTTGAATCTTTAGGAGCCATAGCATTTTCTACGGTCTCAGCAAGTCAGGCATGGTGTCTAAGTACTGATAGGAATTCTCACCTTTTGTGGCATTTAGACCGATATTAACTTCAATGTATATTAGTTTTGTATCAACAAAAGTGCAAGCATTCAATATATCACTATTCAATTGTTTTGAATTCAATAAATCCCATGTATCCATTGACATGTAATTATCATATTAGCATATCTACACGTGAACAACTATGCAGGGGTTTGTAGAAACTAGCCTAGGCCACTTTTGGAACTTGCGTAAGCCAATTTTGGCATTTCAAGGTAAACTGTGATTTTCTTGTTGGTAACTCCTTCGATCTCATGGGATGCTTGTAGATTGTGTGTGAAATAGGTTTTCTATTGAGATAAAACTGCTCGCACTATTTATACAAGAGGCTCAGAACCGATTGAGAGATCTACAAGTCTCATCAATAAAAAACAAATCTATTTTACTTTTTATCTCCACACCATATCTTTTCCAACCCCATGTTATCCAGAACATCTCTTGACAGATTTTGTTCACATTCTAGATGGCATTGCCGACACCCCTACTGTGCGTTCCCCCGAAGGTTTTCTCAAGAAGCGTTTGTGGGTATTTCAGGCAAAGAACGAGTGCCAAATCGGCCTTGCCGACCCCCTGTTCGGCCTAGTACGTATCAGTCATCATGTGCGTCCCGGGTGATCTTTCCCTTGATATGGTGTGTGACCGGAATTCGTATAAACACTGCTTTTAATCTTGCTCTTTCAAACATCACTATGCAGAATAGGGGATGTATATGCTCCAACAGATTGAGAAACACTAACCTTTTTATCTGTGGGACCCACGTGTGAGTGAAACAAATATATCTTCCTCTCTTCTCTAGTTTCTCTCTCTCTCTCTCTCTCTCTCTCTCTCTCCTTTTGCTGCTATAGAGTGCAGATGTAGCTCGCCCAGCGCAGGGTGGTGCATGGCTAGTGTTTGTGGCCTTGAAGCGGGGCGGTGTAGGAAGCAATGCAGTGTGGCTGGCTGGCAGCACAACAATCCTGGGTAGAATATGGCACAGCAAGCACTTCGTTGTGGGATGCATGATATTGTCCCACTCGGTGCATCCTATAATTGCAAACACATCTCATTGGGGAAGGGTGGCACCTAGCCGGTGGCGTTTGCCTGTACAAGGCTTTGTGACATAAGACACAGTGTGGCGCATAGTAGTCTACTGGTAGAAGACAATGCAAGACGAGGCAGGTGTCCGACACATCATGACTGCTCACCTAGCGCAGATGTTGTGAGGCGGCCCGCCTGGCACAAATGTTCGCAGATGTTGTGAGGCAGCCCGCCTGGCACAAATGTTGTGTGGCATGGTTCACTCAGTCTTCACGGAGCTACAACAAGAGCATTAGGCCTGTATGGCAGCAAAGGGGAAGTAAGAAAGGGGATTGAGAAAACTTCATGCTTCTTCCCATTTGTTTAAGGGAGAGAGGGGAAGTTTTGTGGGATTGAGATTTTTTTTTTTTTTGAGGAAGGGGATTCGATGAGCTCATTCTTTTTGCATCTAATCCCTTTTATTGCCGGCTATATTTGGAAAGGGGATTGGTTTTAGTCGATCTGCTATAGATGGTCAAGCCAATATCATAACCTGTTGTTCTGTACAACTATTTAGGTAAAGCGCTACTATGTTCAAACTGCATCCTTCCAAAATAGTTAAATTTGATCTATCTATGCAATTATGTGTGCATTCAAATATAGGAAATAATATTTTTACTGAAATTAAAAACAAACATGAGGCTAGACACATGCTGTTGCATACATGCTGCAGCATTTTATTCTGTACTGTTTGGTTTAGAGTCAAATTGAAACTGATTTCAAAAATGGATTTGAAATTTTGTTTAGAAAATAAAAAAGAAATTGCTTTCCCTCTCCCTCCCTTTCCTTGGCCTTTGGCCTGCTGGCCCATGCCCTTCCCTCTTCTTTTCTTGGGCTGGCCCAGCACAAGCTATAACTGTCGTCCCCACTTCTCTTTTTCCTCCCTACCACTAACTGCTCAGGCCCACTTGTCTGCGCCGTCCTCCACCTCGCATTGCGTTCGGACGCAAGTGCATCGTGGTGACGAAACCACTGCCCCCACTTCATTAAAGGGGTCCAAGGACTGCTGCTGCTCCTCTGCTACTCCTTTCGCGAGCCGCTGCCTTGCCCAAGCCCTTGGAGGAGCGCTGCAAACCGGGCCACCAAAGCCGTTGCACTCGCCTCTCCGTTGCACCGCCTCGCCGACAAAATTCACTCTTCACTGAGCGTCTCCAAGCCATAAGGATGGCCACGTTTCTACTATAGATTTTCACATCAGATCACCTTAATGTCGTTGCCAAACCAGCGTCCCTGTTCCATCTCCACCCTTGATTTTCACTAGGGTGAGCTCGCCATCTTCTCCTCTTTATTCCCGTGTAGTTTCCACACTGTTTGTGGCCTCTAGGGCAATTTTTGTGAGCGCTGGTGAGCTTCTCGCCGCCAGCCATGGCCGACCGCCGTAGGGGCCTTCTTCTAAGGCGATCCCCTCTCTCACCCACCCTAGATCTAATTGGGGCCATTCAGTTTGGATCTAACAGCCCCAGATGATCAACACCCCTTTGCCAGCCACATTTTTAAAGAGACCCTCACTTTCAAAACTAATTTTCCTTAATTTTTTTAATTCAATAATAGTTCTCGGTATTTAGGAAATTGCCACTCCGTTCATATGTTCATCATGTTTTCATTATATTTCATTCATTTTAAATCCGATTTGATCCATTAAAGTTGCATTATGTTCGTAATTAGATAATCTACATGTTTACACCACTATTAATCATGTTTTTAGTTAGGCAAAATTTGTTGCAGGACACTAAAAAACATCTAATATGTTGATAGACACCGCCACCTTAAAAATATGTCCAGTTCCATTATGAAATCGCTATTCTTTGCTACTGGACACTGCAGCCGATTATTTTATTCATTTTAGTGGTTTAGGAAAGAGAAGGGGTGGTGAATAGGCCAAATTGCCCCCTGCTAGTCAATCTTCCACCTCTGTCCGCAGCCGCTTTCTAAGCTCCAGGCTGCACACGCTGGCATGCCTCGTCCCCGACGAGGTCACGCGCCCTAACTAGGTTGTCAGCCCTTGGCGAGAGGCCCCGCCCGGTCCAAGTCATGGTCGCGCCCTTGCCAGCCCAATCCCCTTGCCCGCCCTTAGCCATGGCCACGCCACCTGCGAGGACGCGAACCCCCATCCCGGTCGATGTCCCCCTAGACCACACCCGCACCCGCCCCAGCCATGGTCGTGCCACCAGCGAGGTCGTTAGCCCCCTCTCCACGGCTGCCCAAACCATGGTCATGCCACCAATGAGATTGCAAGCCCTTGGTCAGGCAGCCATCCCATGGCTGCGACCCAGGCGAGGTGGCAAGCCCCCACCCAAGCCACGCTCACCCAGGCCATGGCCACCGTTCGCCATGGCCACGTCCTTGGCGAGGCCGTTCCCACTTCCTACTCGTCGCCATGCGATGCTGGGCCAGAGGAGGAGTGGCGCGCAAGGAGCACGACCAGCAGTTGGCGACGCGCGACACGACAGATTCCTCCACCAAATCGGCGGTGGCGGTGTGTTGCAGCAAATAACCAATGAACAGCTAGATGTCGAAGCCGAGGGCAGTTAATTTAGATATTTTCGCGATCTTCTCTCTCCTTAAATCTGAAAAATGAATAAAATAATCCATGCGTGTCTTTTCTGTCCTTACAAAGAACCACATATTTTCGCAACCTTCTCTCTCCTTACAAAGAACCACATATTTGTTAGTCTGCCAACAAATTTCGACATTGTTGGTGTCCAACATCATATTTCTTCGGTGTCCCACAACAAATTTTGCCTTTTAGTTATTAAAATTTGTGGCTAGATTTAGTTAATTAAATTGCTATAGGAAACGTTGTTAATTCATATCTTACTCGTTTTAAGTCCGGTTTATATGATCTTCGCGTCTATGTGTTCGCAACGAGACGTAGAATCATTTTACAAACTGTTTATTAATCTGTTTTCCTACCGTTGGTGTATTGTTCTAATCCTAGTATTATTTGTTTTGCATGTATGTATCTAGAATTCGTGTATATTACTTATTGGTCGGGTGGTGAGGAGTACGTTGGAGAACCAGAATACCTCAACAATTAGGAGGATCAGTTCGAGTACACCGGGCTATAGCTTGGAACCTTCCTGATATACTATTCACCATTAAATAATTGCATTTGTGTAACTTTGTAAGGATATCCTAGTTATTATCCTGACTCTTTGCCTCCTATGGAATAAACATGCATATGGGTAGTTTGCTAGTGCTTAACTAACTATACATGATCTACTAATGACTAATAGCTATATGGAATCAATGGTAAAACCTGCTTTTTAGTAACTGAACCATAGGGCGAGCTCCTGGTTTTCATATATGATGCTCTTGGCCCTCCATACGGACTTATATATCGGTAAAAGCTGGGACTGATAGTATAACGATGAGGGCCACATGGCTCTGGCTTATGTTTAGTAGATGGGCCTTTTCTAATTTATTAGAGGTTACCTTTAACATGACTCATGGGTAAAGTTGTACGACCTCTGCAGAGTGTAAAACTATTATAATAGCCATACTCAGAGTTACGAGTGGTCCAAAAAACTCATAGAACAATGATTACTCATATTGTTGATTATTTATGATGTTATGATTATGATGAATATATGCCTCGATTGACTCTTATATAAGAACATGTGTGTTTAATCTGGGCTTCAGCAAAATGTGAGACTACCTAATGCTAAAATATGGACTTACTAAAATGCTAATGTGTGCATATCTTTCTAGATCTAGCATTTAAATCATGCGAGCATAAAAATATCTTTGAATATTTCAGAAATTAAGATGGTATTTTTTTTTGCCTATAAGTCATTGCTCCCACTGGCATTTCTCAGTTTTTTTCATGTACTTTATTGTGTGGCTAGAGATAGACATTCATGCCTTGGTATAGCTAGATTGATGTCATTTAATAATTCCTAAAAAGGATAATCCATAGATTGATGCCATTTAATAATTGCTAAAAAGGACAACCTAATAAATTAGGTTTTTTATGGAGTAGAGCTAGAATTTTCATATACTTTCAAACATAGCATTCAATTCATGCAAAGATGCATATATCTTTGAAATTTTGATATACCAAGACATTACGTTTTTTTCTACAATTTATTGCTACCACAAGAGAATAAGAGATAGCATGTATGGCCTGTTGTAGTTAGCCCCTGATATCACAATAATTTATCAAATGCTAAAAGGAAGTGTAAGTGAATTGGCTATTGCTTGGAATTTGTAGAAGTTTACAAGGCTGGTGTGCGGTTGAATTAAACATACTTATATTACAATGAATGAGGACCAAAATGAAAACTAATATGCACATTTCTTTCTCAATTTGCAGTTGTCGCTGGAGAAGTGGAGATAGAAAACGCATGAACAGCAATTGCTAGTCTGATGTCAATGTCTATTCATGTGGTAAAAGGGGATAAATTGTGTAGGGCATTGTTCCAACTTGTTTTCATGTTCAGATAATGGTTAATGTGCTAGCGTCTACACAAATGCACTGCTAAATTGGCAATATATCATAAGTATCTAGTAATAGTAAATTGATATATTTGTGACTTTGTTATTTCCTCAATCTCCCAACAAAAAAAAAAGCGAAGGAGTTAACACATATGCGATCTATTACATGACTTATTCTTCAAACCAACAACTATGGGATCAGCTTGTATTCCACCACTTGGTGTGATTGACAACTATATCTTCTATTCCGGGACATTATTCTCCTATTTTGGCATGCAAACCCCTAACACTAGCATATGCTTCTTCTCCAAATCCATTATTGCCGTCCACCAAAAAGGAGGGACCTCTTATTATCTATTAGAAAAATGTTGTTCGATTTGGATTTTAGGAGAGAGAGTGCATGAGAAAGAAAACAGAGAGAAAGAAGGCGTCTGATCTAGCATCCTACTAGAATAGTCATATTGCGACACTTATCACAATGTCACAAAGAAGAAAGGAACCCATTAACACTAACTTTTCTTGCAATAAGAAAATGTATTAATACACCTACCTTAGCCTTCAACGGATGGAGGTTTTTTTTCCTTTGTTTAAATAAATAAAAATTGAGAAATAAGCTGAAAAGGAAACATAAAAGGCAATGGCTGGACCATGCTTTCTCATTGACTCAAACTAATCTTGTGTATTTCAATCATTATGACATAACTGACAACCGACCACCTATGACCTAATACCATCCTTCAGCTGGTTGTCTCACATTGTCCAAAGTATAAAGAGGAGATAGCTTCTTTACCCACATGGAACTCGCCTTACATCAACGAGCAGATGTTAGGGTTCTCTTCACTGAAAATGTTGTCAGGTTGTGGCGGCAGTGGCATTGGGTAGTACGTCGGCGGTGGGTACTGTTGTTGCAGGTTCCCATGCCCATTATCGTACCCCATCAATTGGTACCCAGACCAAGCAGGCCCATACTGGGCATTTTGGCTGTGAGGGAAATGGGCACTCATCAGCATCTGGTGCTCCTGTTGAGGCTGCACCATCATGTATGGTTGTTGCAGCATTGGGATCCTTGGTACCTGCTGTATCATCTCCGGTCCGTTGCTCCCAGCACCTCTAGGATAGAACCCATCCCCATGCAAGTTGCTAGCAGTCATACCAGGCCCGTGTCCTAAACCACCACCATATTGCTGCATGTTGTAGCCATCCATGTGGGTGTATGGAACCATCGACACGCCGCTCGTCTGGCCCAGAATGGGAAAACTGGAGGGGTCTATCATGTTATTATTTGGCCTCATCATTCCTCCCTTCTGTGGCACCATATTGCCGCCCATCTGGCCCATAGCATGAAAACTGGTGGAGCCTATCATATTACTATTGGGCCTCATCATTCCACCCTTTTGTGGCACCATACTACCGCCCATCTGGCCCATAACGGGAAAACTAGTTGTGCTTATCATGTTTTTATTGGGCCTCATCATTCCCCCCTTTTGTGGCACCATACTACTGCTACCCATTGTCTGGTCGCCTACAACAATAGTGTCTTTCTCAGCTTGGCTATGGTTGTTCAGGCTGCCCAGGGCACTATTGTCTGATGGCTGCCCAATGGCACTGTTCTTGACTTGGCTGCCTCCAGCAGCATCCTGGTGTAGCTCCATGCCCACATCATTCTTGTTGTCACTGTTAGCATTTCCCGGTACTAGGACCTTGGTGCCTCCACAAATCTTCTTGCCACTCTTCTTACCACCCCTATTGATGGCTGGAGGCATGCCCATCTGATGAGGAGGAAGCTTCTCCCCGTTCAGCATCTGCAGCCTCTGCTCAATCTGTTGCTGTAAATTTGGAAGAAGTTGTTGTGGTGTCGGTGTTAGTTGAGGTAGTACCATTGTTGCATCATTTGTGCCACCACCGCTTCTAGCACCACAACCATTACTACTTCTAGCTTCACCTTGGGGCAGTCCCTTGCCACCAGAATCCTTCAGCAGATCACCTCTGTCATCACTACAACCAAGCTGGAGGTTTTGGTGCTTGCTTACTGAAGTGGGATTTGCATCCCATAGCTGGGCGGACATGCCAACCTTCTTCAACTTTTTGAAGACGGTATCAATGTCCATAAGGCCTGTCACGGTTACCTTCCCTTGTTGTTTATTGACTTTGGTTTCGTAGACACCTGTGTAGATTAATCCAACACATTTCTCTTATAAAGGGGAAAAAGACTAGAAACATAGTAAAAGGATTATGCCTGAACAGAACAAATCCTATACAGACCGGAACAAAACCAATAAAATACAGAGATTTGTGATTTAAAATATTTCTTTTTTTACCATCAATCTTATCCATGATCTTCTTGATTTTCTTTGCACATCCATCACAGTTGATGTGTACTTTCAGGTCACAGGTCTGGAAACAAACAGGAAAAAATTGTTAACAACAAAAAGTTTAATTTGCTGGAGACATGCACAACAAATATCTGCCTGATAAAAACTACAGCAAGCACAAGAAGTAAAATATACAGAATGTGTGATGGCTGTTGCTTCCGTTGAGAGGAAGTCAAAAAAACTAACCTGAATATTGGGAATGTTCTCCTTCATCATCCTTGACCAAATGCTGGAGCCTCCAAATCACCTGTTGGATTCTTGGTCTTTGCTTGTACCTTCACCTAGGAAAACATTGATTCAGGTTTCAGACCTGTCGTGAAAGTGCTCAAATCGGGAAGAAGAAAAAGCACAGCATGAACGAGGAAACATGTCTAGAAGACAGATTGTAGTTATGTGCGTTGATGGCAAAATCCGGTAAACATCAGAGCTCTACATGTGAACGCTACCGTATGAATATGGTGTATGATTCACAGGAGATAATATTGTATTTATCTTGGAACCATTTCACGTTTTCAATGAAAAACACACATAAAAATGGATCTAGGGAGAGAGAAATAGTAAACCCATAGACTTAGTGCTTGCAAAATTAAACCATGATCGAGTCTTATCAAACGCCTGTTGTGTTGCCTACCAGGAAAAATATGCACGCACAAGGAAGAAGACACTTGCCCTATATGTCTACGACAAGCTAAGCACATGAAATGAGTTTATGTTGTGCTTACCTTTCGTTTCCTTGAGAACGCCTTTAGCCCTGAAAGCTGATGGTTTTTTTTGTTGTTCAAGGCAAATTGTGAATGGTTCTTGTGCAAAGGAGGGCGTTTAAATAGGCTAAAAGTGCAGGCAGCAGGTGTTGAAGATGTGAACTCTATATCTTGTGCATTTATTATACAATTAATTAATGTTGGATTATCTTCATTTTTTCTTTCAAAAATCCTTTCTCTTGTAAATTTTACAGATTAGTCCTTATCTACATCTATTTAGTTAGGCTATAACAATACAACTTTGGCAAACTACTATTGAACAAGAAATCTCCCATGAAGAGTATATGGCGGTATTTGTCCAAATGGTTTAACAAGAATATGATGTGAGTAAAAAAATGCAGTATTTACCTAAACGGTTAACTAACCCATTTACATACCAACTAAAATGATACCCGCCATTTCTGTATAATAGGTCATTTAGCCAGTTATATGGTCATTTTTTCTGTTTAAGTGACCATTTGGACCAAATATTTATGGTAATTGACAAGTGACTAACTATTTACCACTTAGAAGTTAGGAAAATGCTGAAAAAATGTTGCATTCTAGTATTGAAATCCTAATGTCCAAGCTAGGCAAATTTTATCATTGGTTATATATGACAATAAATCGGTACTAACAAAATGGTTGCATCATGTTCTTCAATACTGCCTTAAGCTATAGGCTATCTACGTAATGATTATGTTGAGCCATTACGTGTTTCATGCAAAATGTTATTGCTTGCATGCTAAAACATGCATTCAACATAAGGATCGTGTTATGTCACTATATATTTGACTCAGTTAGAGCGTTACACATCTTGCATCACAAAACATACAACATATGGATCACGTGATATAGAAGTTCGCTTAGCTCGATGCAGTAACGCATTTCAATCACAAGTTATTAATCCTTTTCAATGAAAGCATATGATGTTCTGCAAAAGATGTCTAGTGCTTTGTTGTTGCAATGACTCCACACACGACAAATACATCAGATAGGTTACTTCTACATTTGGCAAACTTACCTAAATTGGTAAAGGTATATTCCAACTTGTCATTAATCGTTACGCTAGCGCATCTTCTGTGATATACAATAACACTTACTCAATGGATACAAAGCTCTATGCATGTGCATGACATGACATTGTTTGTACACAAGAATATGCAGTCAACATCTTTGATATAGTAACGATTCATCACAAAAATATAACAAAAATAGAGAAATCAATGAGACTTTCCATCGCCTACCGTATAGGTCAATGTATCCAACAGTAAAACTAATTTTATGGAATGTAAACTATGAAGTGGATTAAAGATGGCAACGGGTATAAAATACCCGCATGCCCGCAGGCAATAGACCCGATAAGCAAGGATACGGGTGCGTGTCTCCGTCCACGGGCACGGATACGGGTACGTCCTCAAATCCAACGGGTATTAGTTGACGGGAAAAAAAAAATGTCTATCCGCACCCGCAAACCCATCACCCGCTTCACAATCCCAATCTTATCCGCTCCCACCGTAGCCCCGTGGGTCTCTAGCCTCTCAGTCTTATCTCTTGCTCTCTCTCTCGGTCTTCCTCTCTCTCAATCCATGGGCTTGTGCTCTCTCTTTCTCGATTTGCCTCACCCGTAGGGGATCCAGCTCACGGAGAGGGTAGTCCAGCTGCCGTGTGCATGCTTGCTGTTGCGTGCGCGTGCTGCTCCTCGGCCTTGGAATCGCGTGCGCATGCTGCTGTCGCTCGGCTGCCGCATTCTGCTCCTCGGCCTCGGAAGCGGCCGGCCGGCCGCGCCCCGCTACCGTCGGCCTGCAGCGCAGCAACGAGAAGGAGGGGTCGGAGTCGGAGCTACTTTGCGTCGGGTCGATCCATGCAAGTCTCCGTCGACACGCACATGGCCATCCTGGAGATGCATATCCTCATCCTCGTCGAGCCGCCCCGCCCAGCTGCCGTCCGTCGAGCCACCCTGCCTTGCCCCTAGCAGCCGTCGTCACCTCGCCCATCTTGTCCCATCGGCCCACGCCATCCTGCTCCAGATCTGGCGGGCAAACGGGCGTGCCCGCGGGCAAGGCATGCCCGCGGATGGCAGGCGCGGGTACAGGATGGCACCCGTGGCAGGTGGCGGGCGCGGGTGCGGGCATGAAATTTCGTTCGCAGGTACGGGTGTGCGACACTAATATCCGCGGGCATTTTGCCCGTTGCCATCTTTAAAGTGGATCGCCTACCGTGAAAAATTTATTTTAATCTAAATTCGAGTTAGCCCATGTGCACCTTGTTTCCATGAAATATTGCTAGAAAAAATTTCAAACAACAGCAGGTTAACCAATGTACTTGATCATGAATAATCTTTGAAAGGGGGCTTGGATGCAAAAAGGATAAAGAAGGAATGCACAATAATTCAGACCCAAGTAATTAGCTACAATCTGATACAAGAGATGTGGTGCATGAGATCATATTATCTGGTACAGCCTGCAGGAGATACGCATTTAATTCATGCGACCATAAAAATATAATTCATATCTGAAAACCAATAGAGGTTTACATAGTAGTGCTTCAGCATTCAATTCATGAATCATACAAATATCTATGAAGATTTTACAGCTAATGCATTCATTTTTGTTTTGTTGATACAATATATTCATTGCTACTGCTAGAGATACGGATCTGCATTCTGCTATAGCTAGACCAAGGCCATCTCTAGTGTAGAAATGATAATGTAAAGAAAGAGGTTCATAAAGCATTGCTATTATTTGTCTATATTTACATGTCTAGTATTCATTGTTTTTCTATGATTCATTGCTTCTGCTACAAGCTAACATGCATGGCCTGCTATAGCTAGACTAATATTATTTTAAGTGCTAAAAAGGACAATATAGACCGATGCCATATAATAGAGATTGACATACTCTATCGTTGCTGTATAGACTGATGTCATTTAATTGCTACAAAAAAAAGGACTATCTAAAGAAAGAGAGATACATAGAGTAGTGCCTAGTATTATGTTTTCAGGTGCAACATTTAGTTCATGCAAATAAATATAAATATATAAAAAGATTTTGCAAATCAAACCACTACATTTATTTTTTATCACTACTACAACTAGGTTTTTTTTTCTATGGTTAGGAATGACTAAAAATGTGGTGTCAGGAAAAGCAAGATATGGTTATCTCATCATGAAAAGCACTTTACTCATGTCATCTGTCCATCACGAAATCTTTCCCGTTGGCATATCCTGATGGCATATAGGGTGGGGCGGTCAATCCTTTATTCTATGAACTAAAAAACCAGGAATTACGTTATGAAATACTGGCTGGAAGTGATTCAATCTTATTCTTGATGTTTTCAACCAACATGAGTTGTAGCTTTTCGAACAATCTCAGCAAGTCAGGCATGTCGTCTAGGCACCTACTCAAATTATTATGTTTATTATAGCATCTAAATCGATAGGAAATCAATGTATATTAGTGTAACACCCCAGCCTGTTTGTAGCCTGTCATAGTTGTGAAGTTGGCCCATGTAGCCCGTGGAGTTGTAGTTGGTGGGTTTCATACCACCTTGGAAGTTTAGGAGGGTAGGGGCCAGCTTATAATCCTTGTCGTTCCAAACGTATCACCTTTGGATTAACCCATTTACACGAAGCGAGGACAAAAGTGTAATCGAGGTGCTACGCGTATGCAGGCCCGTTCCGTGAGGAGTGGGTCATATAAATAGTTTTGGACACGGGGTGTTACAATTAGTTTTGCACTCTATTTGTCCTTGAATAAAAATATTCCTAGAGTTGTCTAAAAGGTCCTTATTTGGTTTTGGTAATTGAGTGATACTTTAGGTGAACTAAAGGTGTTTAATGTGAGATATATAGGTGATTAATCTACTGGGTACATGTGTGTAAGCAACTATGCCTTGGATGAGCAATTGGCTTGGACTTGTTGCTTGGCCCACACATATGATGTTGGAGGAGCTTAATGCATGAGACATCACATGGAGTCATGTGGCTTGGTAGAGAATAAGATCAAGACAAGTCTTTGCATTGATGGACCAGTTGCAAAGTATGAAGGGAAAGCTGGTGGATATATGGCGCCTATCGATCAACGCCCAGGGAAGAGCAAGCAAGTCGAGGATCGATAGACCAAAAACCATGTGATGATATGAAGTGGATCGTATTATTCATGATGGAGTTGGTGCATGTGTTGCATTAACATCGACGATGGTGATGGAGATGGAATGGAAATGCATAAGGCAAAGGTATAACCAGTAGGGCATTTCATTTCACCGATCTAAGGTTGAGTAGAGGAGAGCTTGAGTGGGTTCTGAAGCATCTAGGCCCCACTGGTTTCGGTGATTAATGACAACAAAACGGTTATTATGACTAACGTATGTTTTGCAGGATAACCTAGATGTTAGGTCATAATAACATGTAGGTTCAAGCCTCTAGCGATGGAAATCGATTCGGTTTTCAAAGGATGGAAGACAATACGGTGATAGGCTAGTGCTAAGTGTCGTTTGGAGTTGAGAGACACTTGGCGTAGTCTTAGTTTTTGTTTTTCTCTTTGACCGTACTATTAAGAGGGGTTTGGATGGGTAGCTTGACTTAGAGCTAGATTAGAGAGTGTAGATGTGATGCACACTTGTCCAACATAGCTCTAGACAGCCCAGGGAGACTCTTGAGAGAGAGAGGATCAAACTTCATTTTGGAAAGTTTTCGATTCGGCAAAGTTTTGATCAAATTAGAGGCGTCGGACTCTACCTAGTATGGGCGTCGGACCAATAGCTAGAGTTCGACGACACGTGGCAACCCCTGGACGAGTCTCAGCGTGCCAGGGAGCGTCAGACCCTGGCTGGATGGTCGTTGGACCATTGGTTAGAGTCCGACGGTGCCTCTGGGTTTTGAGCGAGCGTCGGACCGTCGCGAGTGGGAGCGTCGGACTAATGTCTGTTAGCGTCCGACGCTTCCAGAGAGGTTCCCAGCGCGGTTTTGAGCGTCGGACTTGGTCCGACGGTGTGCGTCGGACCATTGCTCCGTGTACTAGCCGTTGAGAGGCACTGTGCCCGCAGTTCAGAAGCGTCGGACTGAGGAGCGTCGGACCAACGAGTTCGGTCCGACGCCCCTCTGTCACAGTTTTAGGGTGCAGTGCTTGTGTGAGAGTCGGACCGTGGCGATTGGTCCGACGGTCGAGCCTCGGCAGAGTCCGACGATTCGCAGGAAAGTGAGAAACGGCTAGTTTTGGAGAGGGTGAGTATTTATACTCCACCAAAGCCTCCATTCTATCACTCTTGCCATTTCTAACAGCTGAAGGAACCCTTGTTGATCTTGTGAGAGAGCAAGAGCCCTAGGGAGATTAGTGTGAATTCCATTGCTTGTGAGCTTCTTCCCTAGAGAGATCAAGAGTGACTTGTGTGCATCCATCACCCTCTTTGGCCTTGTTCTTGGTCAAGTGAGAGTCTAGGCTTGTTACTCTTGGTGATCGGCATCACCTAGACGGTTTGGTGGCGATCGGTGGCTTGGTGACCGCTTGGAGAGCTTGTGGGCGGCCCAAGTCGAAGTTGTGAGCGGTTGTGGGCGATCCACCGCGCCGGAGAGGCAAAGGATCAGCCCGTAGGGAGCACCTGGTCTTTGCGAAGATCAAGGGGGAGCTACACCCTTGCGCTGGTGCTCCAACGAGGACTAGTGGGGAGTGCCGACTCTCCGATACCTCGGGAAAAACCGGATTTGTCTTTCTAACCCTTTACATTCCCGCATTTCCTTTGTGTTCTCTACTTTTCTAGAGTAGTATACTTGTGATAGGACTTGGCTCTAGGTTGCATAACTTGTTTCAGGAATAGAATTGACACAAGCACTTGTGGGGTGACATTGGGCAAATTGCGATAGGTTGAATTGTGTTTCGAAAAATTTATTAGTTGCCCAATTCACCCCCCCTCTTGGGCATCCTTGATCCTTTCAGGTTCGGTCATCTAGTGCCACTTAGAGTGATCTAACTTTGCTTAAGTCCTAGGATCGAGTGGCATGGTAAAAAGAGATAAACTCCTTTGAAGAATGATTGTAAAAGACTAACACACATGCACATGAGATTGTACATTTGGTGGTGAAACGACCTCGATTTCCACGAAGGGAAATCCACAGGCTCGAATTGTAATTCAACAGATTGCTTGGGACAATCCATGAAATTACCCATATCTCAGTTGACACCAGGATCCATACAACGATAATTAAGTCTTACATAAACATTTATTACATCGCCACACTGGCGGAATCAACATTCAGAGAAGCTTTAGAAGATGCGGAAGCGATTCATCCTTCACGGCCAACTTGAGTGTAGCACGTGACCCTATTCCTCGTCATCATCTCCCTCGAAGTCGTACTCATTCTCGTCACCTGACAGCAAATTTATCAGTACGATTTGTACTGGCCACGGAGCCCACCTATGCAGCATTTGCTTTGTGGAAAGTGGATGCAAGGCTATACAAGCAGACCTATAGGCTGAGGTTTTCCTATGCAGCTGTAAACAATGTTTAATTAGTCAAGTTTTATCACCAATTAACACCATCATCCCTTTTCCCATCACCACACCTCACATACCCACACCTCACTCTCATTCGACAGGCCCAACTCCCTCTCGGGCCTATCTCAGCGGCACACTACCACAACGGGTACACTGCCGGAAAAATGTCATCCAGGGGGAGAAGAGAACACTCACTACACTAGTAGAAGCTTCACAGGAAAGGTCCATAGCCAACAGGTTGGCATATGTATCGATCGATCAACCATACACTCTGCAGAGGTTTCACTACTCACAAGATTAGCCATCATAGGTGTTGCGCAAACACCTAGGCAGAATTCCGGGTGCTTGCTTGCCTAGGTCGATGCCACCCTACCACTCAGCCCTGGGATATTCCGGATCCTACACCGTTATGCTGAGACTGGGAGACACAGTACCGGGCCCATCCAGTGGTACTGTGCATCTAGGACGGAACGGGAACCCATCGACCGTCTCCGCCCACCCTTATCACCTTTCAACCTAGCAGTAGTGGCACCGTCCTACCAAGTAGTCCAGCCGTCTCCCGCCCATCAGAAGCGAGTGAGTAGAAAAGGATTCCCATGAACCTGAAACTAGTCCATCCTAGGTTTGACCAAGCAGGCATCTCCACTTAGGGGATACTCTCCCCGTGCCATCACAGCACCTCCGTTCACGGGCTTCAAACCACCAAGGCTATCCCACCCGGAACCTCCTCAACAACTTTACCCGCCACAGGTATCTCGCTTGGGGATGCCCAGGTTGCACCCCCGGCACGACTTGCCCCATGGGCTCGTCTCACATCCCACTTGGTCGACATCAACCCTTACCACGCACCCAAGACACACGCAGCACTCTCTCCCAGTGGTTATAATCAGTTATACACCGTCCCAATTCCACCACATAGCATATAGCAAGTAGAAAGTAGTGGAAGAGTAACAGTAAATTAAGCAGCAGCTAACCTAACAGCGGATAGCAGGGTAAAGTCTTATCAAGGCAGGGAATTCAAATATACTACCATGCAAACCAATCCATACATAATCATAAAGCAATAGCAACAATGTCATTTGCAATGCGTAATAGGATCTAAGGATTTGGTGGGACGTGGCACCTTCGTAGTCGTCTCCTAGCTCCTGAAAGTACTCGTGGTCGTCTTCCTTAGTCAGATCCTCCTCCGGCTCTGAAATCGAACACGAAATAGTCGCGTCAGCGACTCCTATAGAGTATTTCAGAAAAATCCAATAAAACAAAGAGCCAAATGCACACAAACATAGTCTTAGATTGTAGATCTCATTTTTCTGAGAATTTTGATATATGGTGCGCAATTTTTGGTCATCGTACGAATAAGTTATGAATTTCCGAAGATTATCCTATTTTCTGAAAATGGGAAAACTGGTCGGTTAATAGGGGCAGCTCGGGATGTGGCGCGCAGGTCCAGTAGTGCGGCATGTGGCGCCTCAACAGAACACAGACCCGATGGTCGTCCAGGTGTTCGATGCTGGTTCCCAGAGAGTTGCCGGAGTTGGCGTAGCTCGGCGTGGCTCGGCGGTGGTCGGTGGTAGCTCGGCTGTGGTTGGGGGTATCTCGGCGGAGCTCGGCGGTGGTCGGGGGTAGCTCGGCTGGGCTCGGGCGAATCGGAGATTCGGGGCGCCGAGGGTGCCGCTCTCCCGAGCTCTCCCGGGGAGGCTCGGGCGAATCGGAGATTTGGTGCGCCCGAGGGTGCCGTTCTCCCGAGGTCTCCCGCGGAGGCTCGGGCGAATCGGACATTTGGGTGCCCGAGGGTGCCGTTCTCCCGAGGTCTCCTGCGGAGGCTCGGGCGAATCGGAAATTTGGGTGCCCGAGGGTGCCGTTCTCCCGAGGTCTCCTGCGGAGGCTCGGGCGAATCGGACATTTGGGTGCCGAGGGTGCCGTTCTCCCGAGGTCTCCCGCGGAGGCTCGGGCGAATCGGAAATTTGGGCGCCGAAGGGGCTGCTCTCCCGAGCTCTCCTGGGGAGGCTCGGGCGAATCGGAAATTTGGGCGCCGAAGGGGCTGCTCTCCCGAGCTCTCCTGGGGAGGCTCGGGCGAATCGGAGATTCGGTGCTAGCAGGGTTCCAGGGCGTCTGTTCAAGGCGGCGGTGTCTCTCCGGTGTGGCGGTCGGTGACAGGGCGGCGATGGCCATATTTCGGCAAGACAGGGCTCGGCTATCTAGCGGCGGTGCCGAGGCAGACTTGGCGAACCTCGGCGGCCTTTCTTCGCAGCGCGAGGCGTCCGAGGGTACTCGGAACGGATTTAGGCGAGGCGGAACCTGTCGGCGGCGATGTCGTCGCGACGGTGAGGTTCCGGCGGGGCTAAGGAGGTATTCTAGGAGATGTATACGCGTCCAGGGTCCAAGGCGATGGTATACCAACTACCAATTTTGGCTACCGAGCTTTCCAAGGTGCTCGGTCGTGGCGGCGGCGTGTCGCCGACGACGGCGGAAAGCGGCATCGCGGCTACAACCAAGTATTGGTTCAATCGAATGCGGTCTTGTCAAATTGGTGAGGCCAGAGAGGCATACAACACTCTGGTGGCGAACTTAGCCATGGCATGACCTTCTTTTGGCTACGGCTCGCGGCGGCGCTCCGGTAAGGTCGCGGCGCACGCGGCCAAGGCGATTCAGGCTTCCTCTAGCGCTTAGATCCGCGTAGCTAGCTCAAGGGGGTCGTGGCGGTGCTCCACGACGTTCTAACCTGTACGGGTGCTAGTCGGATTGCTCGGAACGGGTGATTCGGCGTCGGAACGCGTCGGTGGTGAGCGCGCTCTGCCGAGAACGCGTCGTGCTGCGTTCTCGGTCTAGCAAGCTTGTAGTCCGGGGGTTTTGGCTGGTCGAGTGAGTGCATGGTGCAGGTGATCTTCCCGAGCCGGTATAGGCTCGTGCCTGCGCGTCCCGAGGGTGGAACGCCATGGCAAAAGCAGGGCAAGGTTCGGTCATGGCGTGCGATGGCTCACCGTGGTGTCGGTGAAGCTAGGATGGCGGTGCAGTGGCGAGTCGGAGCCGTGCAGAGCGATCGCAGTGCCGTGCCGCTCCTCGTCCGCAGCTCGGCTTCTCCTCCGTGTCCGGCTCCGGCGTGCTCCGCGGCGGCGGCGCTCCGGCAGCTTCTCCTCCCCTGCTCCGCCCTTCTCCTACGCTCTCTCTCTCGGCTTGGTGCGGTGTGCCGATCTGTGCTGCGGTGGCGGCGAGGGGAAATGAGGGTAGGGCTTCGGGGTGCTCCAATTTATAGGCGAGCTTGGCCAGCTCCAATGGCGAACGGTCTCGATTGCGCTCGGCCGATCGAAGGGCCGTGGCTCGAGTGGATCTAGGGCTCCGGATGGCGCGGGTTCGCTTGGCGGCCAAGAAAGGAGGGGACAGGAGGGGAACAGCGGGGTCCAGGGCTCTGCCATGCTGTCGGCTGTGGGACCGGGGTCACGCCATTCGCGCGACACCCCCGGCAGGCGCGTCGCCTTCGTGAGGAAGAAGAACAGTGGGGGCGAGAGTGGCTGACAGGCGGGACCGGGTTGGCAGCGAGCGCGAGCGCGAGCGCGTGTGTGCCGGTCGCGCGCGTGCGCTGCCGAGCCGCGACGTGGGCCGCGCGCGGTGAGATGAGGAGAGGAAGGTCGGGCGGGCTCGGGCTGGCTTAGCGATCCGGTTGGCCGAACTCTCTTTCTCCTTTCCTATTTTCAGTTTAGTGTATATATACATATATTGCCCATTTTAATTGTTGAGTAAATACAAACATAAATTGCAATAAATCCCAAATGTGATGCATAAGTTATTATTCTATGTGAATGGAATTAAAATGCAAACTACACTCCTTTATTTACCAATTTCATAATGAAACCTATATGCTTGCACAAGAAAAATGGGTTTTCACAATAAATAAATGAAAAATTTTAATTGGTTGGGATTTTTAGATTGTGTGGATTTTTAGGGTTGTTACAGTCCTCCCCCCTCATTAGGATCTCGACCTCGAGATTCAGAGTTAACGTACCCATCGAAGAGGTAAGGAAACATAATCCGCAAGTCCGATTCTTTCTCCCACGTAGCTTCCCTTTCAGTGTGATTGCTCCACTGTACCTTGCACATCGGAATGGTTTTGTTTCGCGTCTCTTTGGTATCCCGTGCCAAGATCTTGATCGGATGTTCCTTGTATTCAAGTGTGTCTTGCAGGTCTAATGCATCAGTAGGAACTTGCTCCTCGGGAAGCTTCAAACACTTCCTTAATTGCGAGACATGGAACACGGGGTGTACTCCAGATAGTTCCTCTGGTAGTTCCAGCTTGTAAGCAAGCTTTCCAACCCTTTTACAGATCTTGTATGGCCCAACATATCTTGGTGCCAATTTCCCTTTTACGTGGAATCTGACAGTGCCACGAAGTGGAGATACCTTGAGGTAGACATAATCCCCAACCTCGAACTCAAGCTTTCTACGTCTTCTATCTGCATAGCTCTTTTGCCTACTCTGTGCAATCCTCAAATTCTCTCTTACTTGGGCAACACCTTCTTCTGCTTCCACAATCTTAGCAGGACCGAAGAATGTCCTCTCACCTGGTTCTGACCACATTAGTGGGGTCCTACAGGGTCTCCCATACAATGCTTCAAACGGTGACATCTTGAGGCTTGTTTGATAGCTGTTGTTGTATGAGAACTCGGCGTGGGGTAGACAGCTCTCCCATCCTTCCTTGTACCTCAATACACAAGCACGTAACATGTCCTCGAGAACCTGGTTCACTCTTTCTGTTTGCCCGTCTGTTTGCGGGTGGTATGCTGTGCTATAGTCGAGCTTGGTCCCGATGGACTTGTGCAAGGATTTCCAGAACTGTGATACAAACTGTGAGCCTCGGTCAGATATAATACTCAGAGGCGCCCCATGTAACTTCAAAATGTTTGATACGTATAGATCTGCTAGCTTTTCAACTCTATACTTCCTTTTGACCGGTGTAAAATGTGCAACTTTGGTTAGACGGTCCACTATTACCCATATAGAATCATATCCATGCTCGGGTCGGGGCAGTCCTATTATGAAGTCCATGGATATGCACTCCCACTTCCATTCTGGTATCTCAACTGGTTGTAGCAACCCTGCTGGTCTCTGATGTTCGGCCTTGATTCTATTGCATGTATCACATCGGGCTACATGCCCTGCAATGTCTGTCTTCATATTCTCCCACCAGAAGTGCTTCCTTAGATCATGGTACATCTTGGCTGACCCTGGGTGAATGCAATATTTGGAGTCATGGCCTTCTGACAGAATCTCTTCTCGTATCGCTGAATCCGTCGGTACACAGATTCTATCTTTGTACCATACAGTTCCCTGCTCATCTTCTCGGTATTCAGGGCCTCTTCCCAGCTTCATCAAACCACGGATATAGTCTATCTCAGGACAGTTCTTTTGTGCTTCACGGATTCGTGAGGTGAGATTGTACTCGACGCGAAGCTCATTTAGCATGCCATAGGAGACTACCTCGAGCCGGAATGCGTCGAACTCTCTCCTGAGCTCAGGTGGCATAGAGTTGGTGATGAGGGTATGGCAGTAGCTTTTGCGGCTAAGTGCATCAGCGACAACATTAGCCTTTCCTGGGTGATAATGGATCTCAAGATCATAGTCCTTGATGAGTTCTAGCCATCTGCGCTGCCTCATATTCAGATCTTCCTGAGTGAAGAAGTACTTCAGGCTCTTGTGGTCAGTGTAGATGTCACACTTGTTGCTTATCAGATAGTGTCTCCAAATCTTGAGTGCATGTACCACGGCTGCAAGTTCTAGGTCATGAGTCGGGCATCGCTGCTCATGCTCCTTCAACTGTCTTGAGGCATAAGCTATCACTCTTCCTTCTTGCATTAGTACACAGCCCAAACCTTGCCGAGAGGCATCACAATATACAACAAAATCCTTGTGAATATCGGGCAGGGCTAGTACAGGTGTAGTAGTGAGCTTCTCCTTCAAGGTCTGAAAACTCTTCTCACATTCAGGAGTCCATATAAACTTGTTCTCTTTCTTCAGCAAGTTGGTCATGGGTCTTGCAATCTTGGAGAAGTTCTCAATAAATCTGCGATAGTATCCTGCAAGTCCCAAAAAGCTTCTGATTTCTGACACATTACAGGGTTGTTCCCACTCTTTCACAGCTTCAATTTTGGCTGGGTCTACTGCGACTCCTTCTCCTGACAGTACGTGTCCAAGGAAAGCAACTTCCTCAAGCCAGAATTCGCACTTGGAGAATTTGGCGTATAGCTGGTTGCGAGACAACCTCTCCAATACGGTCCTCAGATGATGTTCATGTTCCTCTTTTGTGGCTGAATAAACCAATATATCATCAATGAATACCACCACAAACTTGTCTAGCTCATTCATGAAGACCTTGTTCATCATGTTCATGAAGTATGCCGGAGCATTAGTGAGTCCAAATGAGACTACTGTGCACTCATATTGTCCATATCTAGTGACAAATGCAGTCTTCGGGATATCTTCTTCCCTGATCTTCATCTGATGATACCCTGATCGGAGATCGATCTTTGAGAAGTACTTGGCCTTACTCAATTGATCTAACAGATCATCGATGCGGGGCAATGGGTACTTATTCTTGACTGTAACCGCATTCAGATTCCGGTAGTCGATGCACATCCTCATCGTGCCATCCTTCTTCTTGACAAACAAAACGGGAGATCCCCAGGGCGAAGCACTAGGCCTAATGAAGCCCTTCTCCAGTAATTCTCCCAGCTGCTTCTTGAGTTCCTTCAACTCATCAGCCGACATTCTGTAGGGTCTTTTGGCAATCGGTGCAGTCCCTGGCATCAGCTCTATAACAAACTCCACATCTCTATCTGGTGGCATTCCTGGCAACTCCTCTGGAAATACGTCATTGAATTCACAGACTACTGGCACATCTCTGAATGTCAGCTCTGTCTTATCTGCTTTAGTCTCCAGGGCACATAGGAGGGCTTGGACTCTCTCGGTTTGGGGTACACATCGGACAGCTGTTTCCCCAAGGGTGGGTTACCTGAACATATCTAGGTGAACAAGATATCACTCCCCGGTGTTTGGTTAGCCAGTCCATGCCTAAGATGACATCTAAGCTATTGGAGGGTAATAGGGTTAGGTCAGCTCGAAAGTCAAGTCCCTCGATTGTGATTATCACTCCCCTACATATGTGAACGCTTCTGAAGGTTCCTAAGGGCGAGCTAGTTAGGATGGGGTTTGCTCTCGGGGTTACAGGTATGTGCTCAGTGCAGTAATAATCTTATAGTGGTTTAAGTAGGAGTTAGATGTTTTCAACGAGTTAAATGAATTAAAACATTTTTCATGCTATCCTACACTCAACCAAAGAAGCATAAAGAACCATAAGAAGCATAAGATCCAAATGTCACTCATCACATGGTTATTATTACATAAAGGATGTTCCTAGCTGCTAAGAAGATCGTGCTATGCGCAGATAGCCAATGACAGGATAACTCATGGTATCACTAGTCTAAGGGCCACGCAGGGTCCCATAAGCTACTGGTGCATAAGGTCAAGTACGGCGTCGGGTATGCGGCTGTCCTCTGCCTCGATCTCGTCGTCGGTCATGGTCAGGCGCTTGACATAATCGAGTGCTACTGCTAGCTCTGGAGTGGCCTCAATCTCCTGCATCCTTTGAGACGGACACGCTCTCAGGTTGAGCGTAGTGGGTGGTATGCGGAAGTCTCCCTCCCGGGGCTTCACCATCTCCAGTGGGGGAAGCGAACTCTGTACCTTCCGGACCTCAATAGCTCTCCTGGCGTCGGACTGCTTCCAAGCTGTCTCTGTCCTCCGTAGCTTGTCCTTTAGGAACTCCACCATCTTCACGCGGTCGATCAGAATCCCTTGGTTGCGGGTGGACTTGTCCTCGGCTTTCTCCAACTGCTTCTCCAACTCCTTGATCCTGGAACGCAGCGTGATCATCTCGACTACCCTGTCTCTGCTCCTCTGCTCCTTCTCAGCAAGTGCTCTCTCCTTGTCATCCAGCCTCCTCTGTAATTCCAACACTCTGCTGTTCAGGTAGTCATTGCGAAGCCCAAAATCTCCGACCTTGTCTCGCAAGTCGGCGATCTCGGCTCGGTGTAACTCATCACGGCGCTGCATCTCCAACTGCAAGTCAGTGACTGCTCTGCTCAAACTCTCCAGGGTCTGAGTCCCTTTCTGCAAACTGTCCTCGACCTCTGCCATGCGTGCTCGGTCACGCCGCCTCCTTTGCTCCAATGAGCTGATGAACTCGTCCTGCTCCTGGAGGTGGTGTGCCACTGTGCGTAGGCAAGGGTCAGTCTCAGCCTGAACGATCTGGCCGGTGTACAGAATCCTCTGGATGGGGTCAGGGTGCAGCTCCAAGGCCTGAGGTAGCAGACGGAAGTGGGTCCCCTTAAGGTACTCGTATGCTGTGTACACAACTGCGCGTAGTACCTTGCGGGAGACAGACTGTACTCCGTCCTCCACAGTCTCTCCAGCAGTGTAGTCAGTAAAAACCGGCATTCCTGGAAGGGTCAGGCTGACGGGTGTCTCAACTCTGGTAGTGACAGGTCCTTCAAACCTCTCAGCCTCGACAAGCTTCCCTCGGCTGAAGTATTGGATCTGGTCAGACGGTGCTCCCAGCTCCTCCAACACCTGGCGTAGTACCATGGCAAATCCGCCGTGGTTCCTCCCATTGATCGGGATCTCAATAGTGCCGTCGTGCAGTGGACGAAGTGGTGGTCCAAGGCTGGTCATCTGCAGATTTTTCAAGAAACGGATTAGCAGGTCCTTGTATTAGATAAGCCATTGCATAAAAAGTGAATGCAAGGTCGGTAATATAACCGAAAGAGAGTCTGGTTTCCTATTCTAACGTCCATTTTCTATGGGTCTCGTCCTACAGTCAAGTATGGCTCTGATACCAACTGAAACGACCTCGATTTCCACGAAGGGAAATCCACAGGCTCGAATTGTAATTCAACAGATTGCTTGGGACAATCCATGAAATTACCCATATCTCAGTTGACACCAGGATCCATACAACGATAATTAAGTCTTACATAAACATTTATTACATCGCCACACTGGCGGAATCAACATTCAGAGAAGCTTTAGAAGATGCGGAAGCGATTCATCCTTCACGGCCAACTTGAGTGTAGCACGTGACCCTATTCCTCGTCATCATCTCCCTCGAAGTCGTACTCATTCTCGTCACCTGACAGCAAATTTATCAGTACGATTTGTACTGGCCACGGAGCCCACCTATGCAGCATTTGCTTTGTGGAAAGTGGATGCAAGGCTATACAAGCAGACCTATAGGCTGAGGTTTTCCTATGCAGCTGTAAACAATGTTTAATTAGTCAAGTTTTATCACCAATTAACACCATCATCCCTTTTCCCATCACCACACCTCACATACCCACACCTCACTCTCATTCGACAGGCCCAACTCCCTCTCGGGCCTATCTCAGCGGCACACTACCACAACGGGTACACTGCCGGAAAAATGTCATCCAGGGGGAGAAGAGAACACTCACTACACTAGTAGAAGCTTCACAGGAAAGGTCCATAGCCAACAGGTTGGCATATGTATCGATCGATCAACCATACACTCTGCAGAGGTTTCACTACTCACAAGATTAGCCATCATAGGTGTTGCGCAAACACCTAGGCAGAATTCCGGGTGCTTGCTTGCCTAGGTCGATGCCACCCTACCACTCAGCCCTGGGATATTCCGGATCCTACACCGTTATGCTGAGACTGGGAGACACAGTACCGGGCCCATCCAGTGGTACTGTGCATCTAGGACGGAACGGGAACCCATCGACCGTCTCCGCCCACCCTTATCACCTTTCAACCTAGCAGTAGTGGCACCGTCCTACCAAGTAGTCCAGCCGTCTCCCGCCCATCAGAAGCGAGTGAGTAGAAAAGGATTCCCATGAACCTGAAACTAGTCCATCCTAGGTTTGACCAAGCAGGCATCTCCACTTAGGGGATACTCTCCCCGTGCCATCACAGCACCTCCGTTCACGGGCTTCAAACCACCAAGGCTATCCCACCCGGAACCTCCTCAACAACTTTACCCGCCACAGGTATCTCGCTTGGGGATGCCCAGGTTGCACCCCCGGCACGACTTGCCCCATGGGCTCGTCTCACATCCCACTTGGTCGACATCAACCCTTACCACGCACCCAAGACACACGCAGCACTCTCTCCCAGTGGTTATAATCAGTTATACACCGTCCCAATTCCACCACATAGCATATAGCAAGTAGAAAGTAGTGGAAGAGTAACAGTAAATTAAGCAGCAGCTAACCTAACAGCGGATAGCAGGGTAAAGTCTTATCAAGGCAGGGAATTCAAATATACTACCATGCAAACCAATCCATACATAATCATAAAGCAATAGCAACAATGTCATTTGCAATGCGTAATAGGATCTAAGGATTTGGTGGGACGTGGCACCTTCGTAGTCGTCTCCTAGCTCCTGAAAGTACTCGTGGTCGTCTTCCTTAGTCAGATCCTCCTCCGGCTCTGAAATCGAACACGAAATAGTCGCGTCAGCGACTCCTATAGAGTATTTCAGAAAAATCCAATAAAACAAAGAGCCAAATGCACACAAACATAGTCTTAGATTGTAGATCTCATTTTTCTGAGAATTTTGATATATGGTGCGCAATTTTTGGTCATCGTACGAATAAGTTATGAATTTCCGAAGATTATCCTATTTTCTGAAAATGGGAAAACTGGTCGGTTAATAGGGGCAGCTCGGGATGTGGCGCGCAGGTCCAGTAGTGCGGCATGTGGCGCCTCAACAGAACACAGACCCGATGGTCGTCCAGGTGTTCGATGCTGGTTCCCAGAGAGTTGCCGGAGTTGGCGTAGCTCGGCGTGGCTCGGCGGTGGTCGGTGGTAGCTCGGCTGTGGTTGGGGGTATCTCGGCGGAGCTCGGCGGTGGTCGGGGGTAGCTCGGCTGGGCTCGGGCGAATCGGAGATTCGGGGCGCCGAGGGTGCCGCTCTCCCGAGCTCTCCCGGGGAGGCTCGGGCGAATCGGAGATTTGGTGCGCCCGAGGGTGCCGTTCTCCCGAGGTCTCCCGCGGAGGCTCGGGCGAATCGGACATTTGGGTGCCCGAGGGTGCCGTTCTCCCGAGGTCTCCTGCGGAGGCTCGGGCGAATCGGAAATTTGGGTGCCCGAGGGTGCCGTTCTCCCGAGGTCTCCTGCGGAGGCTCGGGCGAATCGGACATTTGGGTGCCGAGGGTGCCATTCTCCCGAGGTCTCCTGCGGAGGCTCGGGCGAATCGGACATTTGGGTGCCGAGGGTGCCGTTCTCCCGAGGTCTCCCGCGGAGGCTCGGGCGAATCGGAAATTTGGGCGCCGAAGGGGCTGCTCTCCCGAGCTCTCCTGGGGAGGCTCGGGCGAATCGGAAATTTGGGCGCCGAAGGGGCTGCTCTCCCGAGCTCTCCTGGGGAGGCTCGGGCGAATCGGAGATTCGGTGCTAGCAGGGTTCCAGGGCGTCTGTTCAAGGCGGCGGTGTCTCTCCGGTGTGGCGGTCGGTGACAGGGCGGCGATGGCCATATTTCGGCAAGACAGGGCTCGGCTATCTAGCGGCGGTGCCGAGGCAGACTTGGCGAACCTCGGCGGCCTTTCTTCGCAGCGCGAGGCGTCCGGGGGTACTCGGAACGGATTTAGGCGAGGCGGAACCTGTCGGCGGCGATGTCGTCGCGACGGTGAGGTTCCGGCGGGGCTAAGGAGGTCTTCTAGGAGATGTATACGCGTCCAGGGTCCAAGGCGATGGTATACCAACTACCAATTTTGGCTACCGAGCTTTCCAAGGTGCTCGGTCGTGGCGGCGGCGTGTCGCCGACGACGGCGGAAAGCGGCATCGCGGCTACAACCAAGTATTGGTTCAATCGAATGCGGTCTTGTCAAATTGGTGAGGCCAGAGAGGCATACAACACTCTGGTGGCGAACTTAGCCATGGCATGACCTTCTTTTGGCTACGGCTCGCGGCGGCGCTCTGGTAAGGTCGCGGCGCACGCGGCCAAGGCGATTCAGGCTTCCTCTAGCGCTTAGATCCGCGTAGCTAGCTCAAGGGGGTCGTGGCGGTGCTCCACGACGTTCTAACCTGTACGGGTGCTAGTCGGATTGCTCGGAACGGGTGATTCGGCGTCGGAACGCGTCGGTGGTGAGCGCGCTCCGCCGAGAATGCGTCGTGCTGCGTTCTCGGTCTAGCAAGCTTGTAGTCCGGGGGTTTTGGCTGGTCGAGTGAGTGCATGGTGCAGGTGATCTTCCCGAGCCGGTATAGGCTCGTGCCTGCGCGTCCCGAGGGTGGAACGCCATGGCAAAAGCAGGGCAAGGTTCGGTCATGGCGTGCGATGGCTCACCGTGGTGTCGGTGAAGCTAGGATGGCGGTGCAGTGGCGAGTCGGAGCCGTGCAGAGCGATCGCAGTGCCGTGCCGCTCCTCGTCCGCAGCTCGGCTTCTCCTCCGTGTCCGGCTCCGGCGTGCTCCGCGGCGGCGGCGCTCCGGCAGCTTCTCCTCCCCTGCTCCGCCCTTCTCCTACGCTCTCTCTCTCGGCTTGGTGCGGTGTGCCGATCTGTGCTGCGGTGGCGGCGAGGGGAAATGAGGGTAGGGCTTCGGGGTGCTCCAATTTATAGGCGAGCTTGGCCAGCTCCAATGGCGAACGGTCTCGATTGCGCTCGGCCGATCGAAGGGCCGTGGCTCGAGTGGATCTAGGGCTCCGGATGGCGCGGGTTCGCTTGGCGGCCAAGAAAGGAGGGGACAGGAGGGGAACAGCGGGGTCCAGGGCTCTGCCATGCTGTCGGCTGTGGGACCGGGGTCACGCCATTCGCGCGACACCCCCGGCAGGCGCGTCGCCTTCGTGAGGAAGAAGAACAGTGGGGGCGAGAGTGGCTGACAGGCGGGACCGGGTTGGCAGCGAGCGCGAGCGCGAGCGCGTGTGTGCCGGTCGCGCGCGTGCGCTGCCGAGCCGCGACGTGGGCCGCGCGCGGTGAGATGAGGAGAGGAAGGTCGGGCGGGCTCGGGCTGGCTTAGCGATCCGGTTGGCCGAACTCTCTTTCTCCTTTCCTATTTTCAGTTTAGTGTATATATACATATATTGCCCATTTTAATTGTTGAGTAAATACAAACATAAATTGCAATAAATCCCAAATGTGATGCATAAGTTATTATTCTATGTGAATGGAATTAAAATGCAAACTACACTCCTTTATTTACCAATTTCATAATGAAACCTATATGCTTGCACAAGAAAAATGGGTTTTCACAATAAATAAATGAAAAATTTTAATTGGTTGGGATTTTTAGATTGTGTGGATTTTTAGGGTTGTTACAGGTGGTGTTAGCACATTTGCAAAGGAGAAGTCATTTGGATTGAGCTGGAAACAAAAGGAAGGTCACTAGGTGACCGGACGCTGGTCTTATGACCAAACGCGCCCGATGCTTGTCAGGGTTCTGGTCAATTGACCAGACGCTAGGTGAACATTGTTCACACATCTGATGTCGGTGACATGGCGAGCTGCGAGCTGAGGAGCTGCAACCGGATGTTCGGGCTCCGTTTATCTTTGATTTGGATTGTGTAGCCTACTAGCATAGATGATAATTGTTGGTAGCCTACTAGCATAGATTAAAGAATTCAAAAGATTAGGAGCTACCAGATTAAAGCACTCAAAAGAGTCGCAAACTAGAAGAACAATAATAACAATCTTACTTGAATTAGAAGTTGAATACTGGAGAAATCTCATAAGCAAGCTCCAAAGAAACTTGGTCCTGCAGGTACAAGCCATAGAGCAGTCACCGACAGGCCAGCAACTCATCCAACTCTTCCCCCAACACTCTATCTCTCTACTTCTAAATAATAGCCCTAATCCTGGATAACTACAAGGCTAACCTTCTCTTGAATGCTTGGCTCCAGATCATATCTAGGATTTCCGGATAATAGAGGAGGATTAGGGTTTCTACCTAGAATTGATCTCCTAAATTATGCTTTGGCCAAGGGGTAGGGCCCTGCTTATATAGTCCGATGGGATAAACCAGAGCCCTCGGATCAGACCAACTTTTATCAATGATGTAGATGAAAACCCTAAGGCGGTAAAGGAACTAACGTAGAAGGCAGTTGATAGGTGGGGCCCACCAGGGTGGACCGACCAAGGTCACTTGTCGTGTTTTCTAGATTCTTCTCAACTTGGTCTCGTAGCGGAATATGCTTTTTAGCCTGACATGTGGATTCTCTTTGGCTCTTTTCCTGTTTAATCCCTGTGAAACACATTCACCAAAACTCGTGGAATTCTATCAGTTTAAACTATATTCTATGTTGGTGGTTTCTTTTATAGCACCCTGACTCTTAATTTTGTATGATAACTACCATCAACATAGGTTCGCCTAGAGTGGGTTCCTACTTGGAGACGCTTGCCTTAGTCCTATAAGGACCAGTTCATAAGTCATGCTTGTCTGGTCAGAAACTTGTACAGCCACACGTGTCTATATCGGTAGACCTGCAACCCACACCCCATTAGATTGAAGTATGACATCTTTCTGGAGGCCTGAGGTGCAACGAACTGTCAGGAGCCGGCATGGGGGAGAGTGGCCCCCAAAGATCTGGTCGGCGTGGTTGCTAAGTGATCTTCCATGTTAATATCTTGATTAGGCCAGGTGCGAGCCACTTATTATTTGGGTCGCGTACCAGCCCCCTTATTTAATTCGGGACGAGTGTGAGCCCCATGTTCTCTTCGGGCCGGGTGCGAGCCTATGGTTTCTTTGGACCAGGTTCGAGTCCTATGATTTCATTGGGCCGGGTGCGAGCCCCATGACATTGTTGGGATGAGTGCGAGCCCACTTTATTGTATGATAGGGTTCATACAAATCGCTGTGTGGTTCCTCTGACCTCTGATTTATTCACGGTAGAGTCATATGAATCCTTAGAGCATCTCTAACAGTTTTCTAAATTTGGGGACTTGACAATACCTCCCCCTGTATGAGTAAATATGCCCACGTAAAAAGAGTTGTGCATCCTGACTTTCGACACCGTAGTCTTTATCGCGCCGTTTCTTCCCGTGGGTTTTCCCTTCGCGCCATCGCCAGTCTGTTGAGCAGAAGTGGATTCGCGCCATGGCCGGTCTTAGGTATGGCACCGATCGATCTTCTTCTACTGTCACCAAGGTATGCCGGACATCCGTGATTGCCTTCTGCCGTGATTGCCTGCGCCGCGTGCTGCGATAGGCTGCTACGGTGCTACCCCAGCCACGTGATCGCCTGCTGCCGCGAGTATCACTACTCCCTCCGTCGGATAAAGAGTGCAATCGAGGTGTTCAAATTTTTCCAGGAAATAATGCTAAAGTAACCCCCCTACTGGTTGGCCAGGCTACGATTTGGACCTGCTACACGAGCTAGCAAGAGCCAGACTCTGGCCACTCACGCACACCACAGCCCTCACGCAGGAGAACGTGGCACCTTGCTGTCCACACGTTTATCTTCCAGAGATCTTCCCTTCAACCTCATGCACCCGGACTGCACGAACCAGGCCGCTAGCAAACAACATTGGCCGACTGCATGCATGTCAGTATAGTAGGGGTATTTTGATAATTTCAGGGGGGGGGCATTGGTTTGCCGGATGGAGGGAGTAGATATTTATCTGATCGTTTGCTTCATGGGCGCCTGCGTCATTGGGCTATCTTATCTTGGTACCAGGAGCCGGCGGCGGTGTCAAACCACGTGGACAAGCGCGGCGGCAGTCAACTGATGTTGTAGAGTAGTAATTGCAGGCTTGCAGCCAGCGAGCAGCGAGCAGGAAGTGGCGGCGTAGTAGAAAAGAAAAACCATGCAGATTCTAATGGTGGGTGTCATACCCAAAAAAATTTATGCTGCTTGCATAGTTTTTATTGGATGAAAAATAATTCATTAAAACTCGTTTAGGCTTCGATCGATTTTATGTTAATACAAAACAATTTAAGTATGGTATGGTTTATATTTTAACCAAATACCAGATTATTTTGAAAATATTTATTTCTGCTTCAAAGGAATTCACAAAAAGAAAAGAAAATGAAAATGAAAAAGGAAAAACAGAAAACACTCCCTTCTTCCCTTCCTGTGTAGGCCGAACAGGCCCAGCTGAGCAAGCCGGCCCAATGCAGCCCGCTCAGCCCCATGCTCCCTCTTTCTCTCTCGGTGAGACTGGCCAGTGGGGCCCCTCTTGTCATCCCTTTCCCTCCCACCTTCATCGGATCGGCAGAAGCAGGTCGCGCCAGCCCCGGTTAGTTGGGGAGCTCCGAACCCTCCGCTCCCCTCTCGCCTTTATGAACTAATAAAGCCGAACCTCGCGCCGCCACCGCCTGTGCTATCTTCGTGCCCCTCTTGCCGCTCCCAGCCCCTCCCGTGCAGCACCAATGCCGCCATTGAAGGCCGTAGGCAAAGCTTCGACAGAGCTCCTCAATCCCCTCGTGAGGACCACCTCCGGCCGTCCTTTTGCTTCCCACGGCATCGCAACGATGCAGAGAAACCGACCGGAGTTCCTTTGTTGAAGTCATCATCGAAGAGGCGTCTCCCCGACACGCCGACCATCCGCCCCGAGCCGCCGCCGTGGACGTTCGTCGCCAGGGCTCTCCGACTCCAATTGGCACGAATAGGAACTGCTAAAGGAGGTAAAGAAGCTACCCGGCCATTTAATTCGTTGATTCCGCGGCCGTAGCTTCGTCAGCGAGCTCGCCGCCGATAGGATTTCCGCCCGCGCGCTTGCTGTGTAGTCGCGAGGTCACCGCGGCCTCCACTGATGCTCTAGATCGAGTCTCCTTCGAGTTTTATGGCTCCCAGTACCTTCCCCGTGCCGTTTAGGGGGCTCTAGCGCCTTAGGCCCGAGCGCCGCCGAGCTCCGTCCGCCGGCAATGGCGACCACCGCGCCTAGCTCCTCCGCCGGCCGCGCCTTGGTCCTAGGTGTGCTCGCCACCGTCTCCTCTCCCTCCTAGACCCATCCCCGTGCGAAACCGAGGTCCTAGGGCCGTTTTCCGAGTCGCCGGCGATGCTCCGGCGAGCATCCACCGGAATCCATGGCCGCCACCGTGCTGGAGCCCCTGTTCAGGCCAGTGAGCGGCCCTTCCTTCCCCCCTGGATCTAATCTGGGCCGTCCACCACGGGATCTACGGCCCAGGATCAAATATACCCCTTCGGGCGCAATTTAACTAAAGAACCCTTGAACTTTTCTAGTATAGAAGCCGCAGTCCTCTTTGCCTGTGCACTGAGTCTTGCGAATGTTCTAAATTAGCCCCTGTTCTTTACATTATTCACGGAACAGTCCTAAGTTTAGATTCTGATCTCAAATTCATTTATTTTAATTTGAAAATTAATTCGAATTGAGTAATTACAGGTTTGCCACTACATTATTCTGCCCATAAAATCTTCTTTTCAACTCCGAATTGACCCATTCAAATTGCGTTGGGTTTAATATTTTCGAACTCTATGTATCATTACCTCTGTACAATGAGTTTCAAACTTTTAAAATTCGAGTCAATGATATATTAATTATTTTTCTATAGTAAACCTTCGGAAAATCAAATCTTCTACGTTTTAAATCCTTTTTCGTAATCTTTATATCGTTAGAAGCGTAGCGGACACGTAGATTAGTTTTATACAATTTTAAATCTATTTTCTACTGTGGTCTACTGTTCTAATTATTATTCATTGTGTGCTTCGTGTATGATTGTGCGATGCGTGCGTGGTGATTATTGATCAAGTTCAGTCGGTGAGTTTCACGTGAAGATTCAAGGAGCTATTAATTGAAGTTTTGGATTAGAGAAAGGATCTTTATTTGAGGCAAGTATAGCTCGGGTTTTATTTTTGTGACCATGATCATGTGACTTGATTAATGTTTAAGCAACAAACGTTAAAAAAATTGACTTTTTAGCAACTTGAGAATTTATCTGTAAGAGAAGCTTCTGGATTGACAGTACAACTGTAAGGGCTATATGGCTCTGGTTTTAGTTAAGTATGAGGACCTTTTCTAGCATATTAGAGATTACCTGTGGGACGCAAATGGGGTTAAGCAGACTGTGGATCCCTAGACAGGTTGAATCACACAGACTGACTAATGAAATCTAGCGGCCCTAACTTGTTAGGAAAACCTCTGAAAGACTTCATAGTGGACCCTGCCGGCCTTCCTTGATAGTGGGCTAAGAGGTTGGCCGCCTCGGGAAAAAGGGTAAACCACGGCTCACAGGGAAGGGACACGAGCGGCCTTGAAATCCTTACAGTTAAGTTGATGGTTTGGTTTGCTAACATGCTCATTTGTTTATTGTTTTATGCTTTACATTATTTATGTTATATTGATCATGAGTTGTTGGGACCTATATTACCATGTTGCTATACTTGTTGAGTTTGCCATGGACTCACTCTTGCTATCCCCCCCCCACACACCTCAGGAGAAGTTTAGACTTGTGGTCAACCAGTGAGTTTGTTCCTGTGGAGTAAAGTCTACACCCGGCGATCGAATTGTTTTTCCGTTGCTTGCACTCTGAGGTTATAATTTATTTACTTAATACGTTATTTATTTAAGCATTTTGTCTCTTGGTATTTCCATTATCTGTGACTATATATGAGATTTGATTTTATTATTTCACATATAGTGTATGTCTGGTTTTGTTCTTAAAACCAGGTGTGACAGTGGGTCCGCCATTTTGCTTTCTGAAAGTACCATGGGAGATGAGCTATTTTTTCTTCTCCATACTAATTTAGGAGTTACCAAATTTCATGATTTGGGAAACAAAATACGATAAACTCTTAGAGATACTCTTAGGTAGCTCCATCAAGGTATGGGTGCTTGTTAGGCCTTTTCCTACCGCCGATCATTGATGGGACTGGTCTATCATGTGGGGAAATTTGTACACCTCTACAGAGTTTACTGAATCTATTCGGATAGCCACGTCCTTGGAATGGGCAATCGCCGGGATGACGTCATTTATGATTAGAGTTAACAACCTTAATAAAAATATAAACTATGATGACTTATATTACTCATTAACTAACCCGGAAACTAGGTGAAAATGGAAATGCTCTCCTAGGGCCCACCCTCTAATTATATAACTATCTACCTTCTTTAGGACTCGTTGAGTATATGTGTACTCACCCGTTGTTGACTCACATATATGGATCCCGAGGGCGAATACGACTTCAATGAGGAGGCCAACCACGAGGATTAGGAGCTTCACGAGGACTCACGGACCGGCGAAAGGAGACATTAGGATGTAGGGTTTCGCCCGCGCTCAAGTTTTGCCTATGGATAGGATTATCGCTATATATGCTAGTACTGTCTAGAGACTACCATCTACCATACTATGTAATCATGTACGAGTAGAGCCTTGTAATATAAATAATGCTCGTGGCTCTATTGCTAGACCACCGCATGTTGTAAGACCTTATATTTTCACTATTAATAAAGTTTGGTATTTATCTTAAATCATATGTACCATTCTTATGAATTCCCTATATATATATATGTGCTTGATCCTGGTGCAAATATGGGTGTTTTAGGACTCTAATTGAGGGCCCGACATCGACCTAGGTGCACTAAATGCACTAGGACGTCCCAAGGGGCCTTAGCGGTATGGTTGTCACCGCAGAACCCCAAGAATGCCACTCTCTCACTAGGTACAAGCATACAAGGGCTCCAGCACGAACAAGCAAAAGAGCGGGGGAGAGAGATTCACCTTCCTTGATCCACTCACCATACAACGATGGAAACTGAAGGAATAGAATCAAGGGAGTAATAAACACCAAACAAGTGAAGGGCTCAATTCACATCTTACTAGATCGACATGGATTGAGGACAAGAGAGGGGAGAGGGATGGAATCCACTCTCTTACTGGATCCACATCTTTGCGCTGAGGACTTGCGAGCACCCAGCCGCGCTCCTAGCCAAGCGCCAAGCCGCTGTCGCCGAGGTCACCACGGCCAACACCACCTCGCCATACACACCATGTCGGAACAGCACCGCCCCGAACTCAGAATGCCATGCTCTGTATCCGTCCTCATTCTGCTCCACCTGGCCACATTCTGAGCTCCCCTAGCCGACCGCAACCACCCATAGTTCATCGCAATCCGCTTGCGGCTAGCCGTGGCTGGCAAGAGCCGGTCGCTAACCATCCAGGATAGGCCACTACTAGCTACAGTTGACCATAGGTGGCCATGACTACCTTCGATCATCTGCATCTCATCGGAATTCATCCTCCATCGCCGATGAGCCACTTTAAACCAAACACACTACCTTTCTTGTGTCTTATCATGATCCAATATGATACTGGCCTTTTAGCAGTGGTTCTACTCTATCGCCCAACAGTGCCCTTTGCCGGAGCTTCGCCGCCTATGCCACCGTGTCCAGCCAGCCATCGGCTACGAGCAGCCAGCTTCGGCCAGCCATGGCTGGTGTCGGTAGGCTACAAACCGCCTCTGGTTGGCCATAGCTAGCCATAGCCAGCCACAACAGGCAACAGCTGGCCAACGCCATTTCTGGCTGGCCACAGCAAGCCCCGCCACCTCTAGATGTTAGTGAGCCACCATGCCCCAAGTTTGCCTTTTTTTTTCCTTGTCTTCCTTGATGTGTCGATGTTTTCCTCTGAATCTGACCTTTGTGCCGCATTTGCGCACCTTGCAGAGACCTCACAGACCCATTGCTGCTCCCGATCGCCTACAACCAATTCCAGCCATCCACAGCCATGCTGCGGTTGGCCGTAGCCACCTGTTGGCAAGTCATAGCCACTGTTGGCTAGCTACAGCCGCCCCTGGCTAGCTGTAGCTAGCTGTAGTCGGCCAAGCCAACCATACCTAGCTTTGGGGTGGCCCGGGCAGGCCACAGCTGGCCGCAGCTTGCCCGATCAAGCCAGAGCAACCCTCCGACTTCCTCGTAGCAAGGTCGACCCTTTGAACCCTAGTCGACAGCATTCTCGATGTTGGCACAACTCTATTTTTCCTTTCTTGCATTTCATACACTTGATACATGGTCTATCTTGTTCATATATGATCTATCTATGTCTATGCTTGTGTCATGCCTTTGTGCAGGCTTACCTCTTATGTTATGGATATGTGCTCCTCTATGCATCATTGTGTTGTCAGTTTGTTGTGAGTTGTTTGTCTAGATCATGCCTTCGAGCCAGTCGAGGGAAAGGCATGTTCATCCCTTTGGTCGCAGGTTTGTCTCGTTATGGCTATAGTGTCGAACGTGGTCGTTCACCCGAGTTAGTTTATTTTTCTAGCATTCGTTGCCAAGCCCATGGGTTGGTCGAGGGATCGTACCTCGTTCGATCATTTCGGTCGTGGGTTCATCCTGTCGTGGTCGTAATGCCGAGCGTAACTCATTCCCTTGGGTTCTAGTTGTCTCCACCAAACTATAATTGCTAGCTCCTACATTTGTCCCTAAGACATGGCCATAGCGGACTCAATGTCGATATCGACGTGATTCTTACCCCCTCCCCCCCCCACTTCGAGCCCTCCATGACCTAGTCTAATGTGATACGTAAAAGGAGATGACAATCGTTGGACGATGAAAGCCAACTCATATAGGTTTAGCTCATGGCCGTGAGTTGCCTCGCTATGACCATTGGGCTTTACCTCTTTTGCTCTTGTGTTTATCCTAGCCACCTAAGCTTAAGCCACCTAGACCATAGCATACATTCAGATCTAGCGGGGACGACCGCATTGCTAACCCTAAGAATAGCCTTGTGTTGACTTAGTCACACGGTCATGGTGCCCTATGAGTTGGTGTGGATCGCGGAACCATGCCCGTCAGATTCCATGACGAGTTGGTCGAGAGAATGCCGGGTCCTACATTTAATACTCCTAAGAGTGTTCAAACATTCAATATGATACCTTCTAAACCTAAAGTTGAGTCTCTAGAACCAAACACCCTTATCCTACCCCATAATCTCGACGTGTGAAGATTTGCATATTTGAGATTTGCATATTAAGATATTTTTCTCTCCTCCAATACACAAAAGTATTAAAAAAATCTTCTTAATATAATAATATAAAAATCTTTTACATATTCGAGAAATAATATTACTAATATTATGACTCTAAATAGGCGTAATATAAAAATATCTACACCTAAAAGACTTTATAGTAATTAGCTATCCGGCCGGTGATACCAAATCATTATCCTGCTTACGTATCCCTGTTCGATACAAATCATCCTCTACTCAAAGCTCATATGTCTGCGTCCAAGTAATGAGGATTAGCTAAGAAAATATAATTTCAATGCAACGCATAGTCACATATCTAGTATACTTCAAATAATTAATAATACTTATTTAGTATCATAAATTGTATTAGTTCTCTTATATATTTGATTCAATTTAAATTTGTTAGACTCAAATTGTATATTGTTTTATGACGGATGAAGTACTACTAACTGTGAACCATGGACGTGCAAATGTAACAAACTTTTTCAATCCCTAGTCACAGAGGCAAGGAAAAATCCGAGAAGATATATGGGTGATACCGTGGAAAGGCAGAGTCTTTTTGCTGTATTTTCGTGCTGTCAGCCTGTCATCTTTGCAGTTGCAGCTTCTGTGCAAAAACATAATACTATGACGATGAGATTGATTACGCATTTATCAAGTCTCTTTCTTTTGACCTTTTTCTGTCTGTGTTCAGACGCTGTCAGCATGGTTAATTTCTCTGACACGGCTACAACTATTTCCCTTTTGAAAATAGGAATTGCGTGCTGCATTTCCTATTACATTGGTGGCAATGGCAACTCTTCGCGCATCTTCGTGACTGCCGTCTCTGACCAGCTTGAAAATTGTTTCTCCACGGCTCCATATATATGCCTGTGTATGGTGGTTCAAAATCCGTGGAGGGTGGTCTCTTCCTCCCTCTGCCATCTTGGTTCTCTATGCTGATTGCTGGGTATGTTTTATGGTGGGAACTGGAGTTTGTCTTGCCAAATTTTAATTTGTCATAGTAAAATGCTAGCGACGCTTCTTTCTTATTATGGCCCCCAAAACCATTTGCTTTTGTTATGACTTACATATAATCTCAGTTTTTTTTGACAGTCATATAATCTCAGTTGTATTCTTTAAAACCATCACTTCTGTTCAAACTTAAAAGGCGAGTCACAATCCATTGCCAGGGAATGCTTGTCTCTGTGTGACGCTTGTTGCAGAAATTTGTAGCACACTGCACACAGAATTAAAATCCAGGTAGACGCTTGTGTCAAAAAGATGAATTCTAGATACTATACATTGTCATTCAGATTAGGGTATGAGAAATAGATTAAAAAAAATTACATGAATAATGGCAATTTGTGCAGTATGGCGCTGCTTTTGCAGATGATGATCTCCCGTAGGATCAGCTACTGAGTGCTAACACATTGGAGCATTTCATATTTCGTGTATGCACTGCGAGTCACAGAGTTTCAGTAGAAACTTTTCATGGAGCGGCCTACCTGATCGATATAGGGCATAACCTCATAATGTTTAAACTGTCTTTTGCATGAAGCTTGTCTGAGCAAAAACAGAGAGCACAGAACAGTGTCTCGTGTAGTCGTGTTATTTTCGGCCAATTTTGGATTTTCTTTTTCTGCAGCTCAGAGGATCTTCAGTTTATACCGTGCACGCAGTATGTCTCTTGAATGAATGTCACTACATTCAGTTCAATCTCCAGTTATGAATTCTATATGAAGTCCTTTGAGAAACATTCAACCTCAATTATATATGAAGTTTTTTACATTTCTATAAAGAGAGTTTGGAGCTACTAATAGAATTACAATTTATTTTTTTGAACAGGTGACAAAAGCTTTGCCACAACATTATTTGGTAGCGGGGGGAAAATAGAGGGAAAAAATACAACTTGTGTCGTTAAACCACAATACCAGCAATCATTTCAATTTGCTCACCGACACGATTAATACAACTATGCACAAGAGTTCCTCCAAACAACTTCGTTCCATCACGCATTACAATGTAGTGGTATCTGGTTTATGGTACAAGCCAATATCACTAAATGAATACATTACACATATAAATTAACACTATACATATAGTTTCAAATATTAATACAGATTAAAATTTAACACAATTCAGTCTCCATGCAATGCAATGGACAAAATATCATCAACGGTTTCACAAATTAAAGCTCAAGCATGAGCCTTGCCCTTTGCAGCCCTTATTTTTTTACACGAAGCCATTATAGCCATCCACTTCACAGGAGCAGCCAATTTTATCCACCTGGGGCAGGAGAGCAGCTTCAACATGAAGCACCGAACATCAGTTGGCATGTCTCTCAAATTAGCAGCGGAAAACTGAGAGATCTTATTGATGAGCAGTTCTTCATGTGGCTCATCCAGCTCCAACATCTTGATTATATCGTGGAGGTCACTCTCTCTGAAGCTATGTTCCAGTGAGAAACTAGAGCAATCAGCTGGAACGCTTACAGAGGAAGGAAATGGACCCTGAGAAGGTCCCCCTTGCTCTGGACAGCAAACTGGATAATCTGCAAAGGGGGCACTATTTAGTGTACTGCTTTTCAGTTTTTATTTAATGGTTAAAAAGAATGATACCATGCAATTAATAATTTAGTAGGGCTATTGATCCTATAATTTCATTTGCTGCACTAGCTGGTTCGGGTGTCACTGAACCTGTAATACAATTTGTATTTGGCCCCGGAGTTTCATGATGGATTTCATCATCAGAATCCAGCTGCCCGGCAATGCCAAAAGATGTACCCTGTGAAAGTGTGTGTCAGTCAGTGATTTCAGAGAGATGGATTCAATAGGAGCAACCAGAAATTTAGATCCTAAAAAAAGAATGCATGTTGATTGTATTTGATAAATGCTTCTATAATGCTTTCTAAAAAAGGAAATCAGAATGATTCTAAAGCATTTACTGGTTTCCAAATGCATTTACAATATAATTCAAAAAAACTATCAAACTTTTTTTTATTCTGAATTGAGACCATGTCTATTTCAGTCCAGGTATAAGAAAATTTCTACGATTAATGCAGTATAATTCAAGCCAGTGCTAAATATAGGGGTATTACTTACAGTTTCATTGTTTTCTTGTGCAGAAGGTAACGCCCTTACTCTCCTGGACCCAAGCCTTTGCAGTGTAAACTGCTGGGAGCCTACATCAAAAACTCTGTTGACCTCTGAAGTGCCTTGTTCATCAGTTCCATGAATACAATGATCTGGAAAGATCAAAAGTTTCACGTCAATGAACTTCCATACTTTACAATGAATCAATAAGTCAGCTCTGTGCAAATAAACAAAATATGAGTTCAACAGATCTTGACCAGTAGGTTTAGTTGGTGACAAGATTGATCCATGGAGAGTAGTGGAGTTAATTTCTCTTGGTTGTCTATCATACATTTCATAATCATGTTGACAATAGTTCATACATTCATATGCAGCCTTACTCCATTCTTTCACTTGGTCCTGAAAAGGTATAAGCATTCAAGATAGTAAAACATTTCTTTCAGAGTATCCATTATTTTTTCTTCAAGATACAAAAACATTTCTTTCAGAGTATCCAATATTTTTTCTTCACATATAAATAAAGAAAAGTCTCTTATCCCAAATTTCCCATTTCTTTTGCCAATAGTCTACCCAAAATTTGAGGTCCTCTTCTTATCTGCTGATGACATGCTTTGGTGTAAAGAGTAGTTTGATTTTATTTTTCAGCCACTCAGCACATGATGCATCATAATTTTTTCCACTAGCAAGTATTACAAATAAAGATAGAAATTGATTTCATTGTCGTGCACCGAACTTAAAACGTATTTAGTATTTACCAATGTACTTCGTTGTTATGAACTGTGCTGTTGTTATATGAGCAAAAAATGCTAGAGCATGCAGATCTTGATATAGCTGTGAGCATTAGAAAAAATACCTTCCGAATTGTATCAAGATCATCAAAAGCATGATACTGGTCAGCTATTGTTGCTCCTACGATCTGACCGAGAGAAGTGAAGTACAGCCTAACTTTCTCGTCTTCCATAAAGTGAGAGTAAAGGGCAGTGCTAGTTCCAGGATCACACTTCTTAGCATGATTAACCATCTTTTTCCAGAATGCATCTGAGGCATTGCTGAGAATCTAGAGGAAACAGGGTGAGAATTATCAGAAAGAATTCAAGATCTGCTCAAGTAAAAAAGATACGAACATATTTTTACTCTTACATTGCGCAGTGTTTCCTCATCCATATAATACAGTCTCAGGAAGTGCTTCACCAAAGTAATGCCTCTCTGTTCCAATGAATTACAGAAGGGACCCTTTTTTGCAATCTTGTCCAGGCGCCATACTTTATCATTCGGTGTTGGAACATCGCATTTTTCGTATACTAAAGATATAAAAAAAAGTTTAACAAGTAAATGTTTTGACTTCCGATAGCACAAAACTGAAGGAGAAATAGTCCAAACTCAATTTCAGGATTACCTTCCCCTCGACGGTCCTTCACTGTGAAAGATTCAGTTATAGCTTCTTGAACCCTCTCACCAAGATCATCAATAAGCATTACCCCAAGCCTAAACTTGCCACTCCTTGTGAACTTGGAGTTATCAACAATAGTAATATTTTCGAGGTAGCCCACGCCATTTTTCAGTTTCAATTTCAGCTTCCCTGTAAGCACCACCCCAACTTTGTCCCGTGGGCGTACTATATGGTTTTCAAACTCCTCAGCTGTCCAGCACTCACGATTGTTCGCATTGAAATCACCATCAAGAACCACAATCTTGACATTGGCCGAGTGAAGCTGGGGAAAGTTGCTACCTTGCTGATTGCTAACTACCATTTTTATCATGAGGTGATCCCCACCTGCTGCCCGGACCTCCCTCTTGGTAAAAATTTTGTCGCTCATGGAATTCACAAAGCTGAGTTTGTAGGCTGGAGGCAGGTTCTGTTGAATTCTCCCTCTGCACAAAGATTGCATGTGAGACGAAAAAGCAGATGATGATTGTAATCATGCAGGCTGCGAAAACTTGGAACACAAAACTTACTGCAGATTAGGAGACAGGTTGCAGGGGCTTGTAAGTGCTTCTGTCACCTCTTCCATAAACTATTAAATGAAAGAAGAACAGTAAAAACGGGGTCAGTAAAGTTGACACTATTTGGTGTACGGTTACTTTGCTTTCTATAAAAACACAATTTTCCCCGGTTAATTGTTGACACAACTATATTCATTATCTATTTCTCAAGATAGATATGTGGATAATAATTTACTTTATAATACAATAGAAAGATGGATGATATTCAACCGATAATAACTTGAGACCCTGTCCCTAATCCCCAAGATTTGACATTTTGGACGATTGACATGCTGAATCACAAGATACCACTTGAACAAACATTTCTACTGTGACATAAAAGAAAAACAAACCTTCTCGTTTGGATACTGCAATACCCGCCGGAATCCCCGCGTGATGCGCGGGTGGCGCGAGGCCCGTGGGAGCAGCACCCCCTCCGATCCGCGTCACCGTTTGGATACCCCTTCCGCCAGAAAAGACCCGTGCCTTCTCACTCCGGTACCCGTCGATCCCCGGGTGAAGAAAAAAACATCTCTCGAGTCGTGTTTTCTGTCTCCCGTCGCCTCTCTCGCTCGTTTCGACCGCAAGGATGGAGGAGAGGCATGGCAGCTAGGGTTTGAGCGAGCGCCGCCACTTCCAGTCTAGTGCCGCCACTCCCGGTCGCGTGCGTCGCCCGTCCCCATCTCCCTCCGCCTCGTCGCGTTCGTACCAGCCGCGTCGCACACTCCATCTTCTACCAAGAGCGTTGCGCAATCTATCCTCACGCAAGGTAAACCATGGCGGGTTCGAGCTCTGCCCTCTCCTACACGGCGATCCTCTCATCTGTGCTCCCTCCGTTCACAAGCATCTGTTCCTTTGGTCTCTCACAGAGTGCTATTATGCAGCCGGTGAACAGATCTCTCCATCCTCACGCAAGATTTTTGAAAGCCGCCGGTCACTGCTCCGTCCCCAATCCACCAGTCAACTATCCTGTTTGTTATCTCCTAGCCACAGGTGGACAACGCTCTTAGCCACAGGTTGGACAACGCTTCCTCTTCTTCAGATCTGTTGCGTTTTCATTAATTGGGTAGTGGTCTGATGGTTCTTGGTGCTTCAATCCTATCGATTTCTCTCCTACTTAATTTGGATTTGGTTCTTCCTAGCCTGTTTTTAATTTACAATCTGCTTGGTTGGTGCTTGCAACAGTAATGTAAACGTAAATGAGATTTGTCTGTCAGCAGTCCGGTTACAAGCATTCAAGTATTGAGCAATTCATATAAATTATTCAGATACAGCAAGTTCAGTTAATTTCTACAATCTACTCCTGTTCCTGTTAATAATCATCGCTGGTGTAGACCGTAGTAGGCCAGTTACTAGTAATCGTCAGCTGTAGCCATTGCTCATTTTTCTTTGTTGCAACGTAATCTGATGAGTTACTAATTCGAGTTTTCTTGAAAAAGAATTAGCAATTCTAGAGCATCTAGGAATTTGTGGCTCAATTTTACTACTAGAAACTAGATGTTGCTGGAATTTTCAAATTGTGTTGTCCACTTTCTATCTTAAAGCATGACTGGTATTTAGCTTTTTGGTGCCCAAATAAGCAATTCAATTTTCAAATTATTGAAAAAAAAAGAATTCATTCAGTTTCCCTTCCACTCTGATTTAATTTAATGCATAACTATGGATGTTTGCTATAATTCTGCCAACTATGGCTTGAAACCATATTGTACTACCTGTATCTAAATATTTAATTCTGCCAACTATTGCTCGTGTATAAATATTTAATAGGTCCATTGTTGATTTAAGCATGTGTTTTCTGTTAGTTAGTACTAGTACTACCCGTATCTAAATGTGCTGACAGCAACCTACAACTTTTAGATAATGGGCTCTAGAAAGGAAAAAATTAGGAAATTGATAGAGATGGAAGAAGAAGATGATGATGAATTGTTTCTCGTCATTGTTCCTGCGATACTTGAATGTCTGAACGAGGAGAAGAGGCCAGAGCATACTTCCGAGTATACTGGAGCTAAGAAGGTGAAGGAAATTCTGGAGGGGCATGAGAATTGGTGTAAATCCGAGTTTCGTATGGAGACACGAATATTTAAGACGACGTGTAACTATCTTATATGTAGGTCATATGTTGACTGGTTATATGTAGGTGGTAAATGTACTGGATTTGTGCTTAGACAAAATGCGTAGATGGATCCTATTTTATTCTTCTATATATCTACTTGTTCGGTTTGTAACTAATAAGCTATGAAATGTTGTGACGACCAATTTTTATATAATCGTGCTGAATATATACTCTACAATAGCATTTCTGAAATCTGTGATTTTTTTATGATTATTTGAATGTATTTTCTTTGCCCGGGATTTCTATCCCTGTGTCACCCAAACGGTGTCCGGGAATTCCTCTCCAATGGGGCCACTGTTACCTGGCGGGGGAGGGGGTGCCATGCGCATGGCAAGGATTCCCTTGGGGGTCTGAATACACGTGTTTTTTTTGCCCATGCACCCAAAGGAGCCCCACAGTATATCAGAAATTTTACATTACCCGGGAAACAGCAGCGTTGAGTCTTGTCATGACCGCTTGCACACATGCACAGCCAGTGGCAGTGGAGAGCCCCTGCCCCTGGTGGTGGCTGCAACTGCCCCTAATCTCACTGCAAATTACATTACCGGCACTCCGGCAGCAACGAATTAGCCTTTTCATTTGGGGGACCAAACGCGGGGAGAAGAACAAATACTGCGATTGTTTGGATCAAGATCGAAGCTTGAAAAGTCAACGATACTCACAGGTCGGACGGCAAGCGGCACAGCCGCTTCAGCGCCTGCGCGTGCGCGGAGGAGGAAGCGGCCGGCTGCGGCGGTGAGCCTCCTCCGCTGCCGGGTACGCTGCCTTCCCCTCTGCCATCGTCGCCGCCGTCGTCGTCTCCTGCCCTCCCACCCCCGCTTCTGTCGCTTCCGCGGCATATCAGACGACGGCACGACGCAATCTACGGCTTCGGCGCCGGCGCTTCGAACCCCACCTGTGCGCGTGTGCTGCTGCTGCGGCTGCGGCTGCTGCTGCTTGCGGTGAGCCGGTGACTGGGGGCGCCATCTGGCCACATATTTATGCGTGTCGTGTGCCGAGAGGAGCGAAAATTGCAGCGCCTTTCGTCTCTACAACTAGTCTCCATCAATCATGATGGTTCGTGGTCGTGGTCCCTTTCTGCTCATCAGCCGAGGAACTGAACTGAGTCAACGAAGTTTGTTTAGGCGGCACGCGGCATGTCGTTTTGTTGGTACTCGCTCTGTAGCTTGTTCCAACGCTAATGATGTATATTTACGGCCTGTCCAAAGCCGTGGCACAAAGTTTTTTATCTCGTACTTCCTCCGTCCTTTGAACATGCCAGTTAATGTAATTCAAGTTTGATTAAATTTATAATAAATAATATTAGTGTTTATATTTTTAAATAAATTTATTATAAAAAAAAAAGTCTACATCACCTCTAAATTATGGGGTGGTGACCACTTAGCTCCCCGAACTATAAAACGGTCTAATTTATCTCCTGAACTATCTAAAACCGTTCAAACTAACCCTTGAACTATCCAAAACCGTTCAAACTACCCCCTGAAGCGGTTTTGGACAAGCTGTTTTGTTATAGTAACCGCGGTTTTACCTTTTACTTTTTCTATTTATTTTCACTGAATCTTTCAAAAATCATAGTAAATCACAGAAAAATCATAAAATGGAAAATCTAATTTTGTTGGACTCCACATGAGTAGGTCTACTAAATGAATATATAATGTGATATACTTTAATACAATTTTTTTGTAGCTTTAAATTAGTTAGAAAATCAAATTTTGTCTGTAATTAATTAGAATAATTTAAAGCTAAAAAAATTGCATTAATGTATACCATATTATATATTCATTGTGTAGACCTACTCATGTGGAGTCCAGCAAAATTAGATTTTTCATTTTATGATTTTTTATGATTTACTATGATTTTTTCAAAGATCCAGCGAAAATAAATAGAAAAGGAAAAAGGCAAAACCGTGATGACTGTAGCAAAACCGTAGTTACTATAGCAAAATCGCCATAAAAAAACACCCAGGGGGTAGATTGAACGGTTTTGAATAGTTCTGGGGGTAAATTAGACCGTTTCATAGTTCGGGGGTTAAGTGGTCACCACCCCATGGTTGAGGGGGTGATGCAGACTTTTTTCATTATAAAAATATATTTCATAACTAATCTAATGATACTTATTTTGTATCTTGAATATTAATATTTATTTTTATAAATTTAGTCAAAGCTCAGACGATTGGATTTTTCAAAAAGCGAGAATTACATATTCATGTGGACGAAGGGGAGTAACAAATTACTCCTATAAATCATATAAGATAGGTTGGTACCTATTATTACTTAATGACATTCTCATGGTATACACGATCCAAATGCAAAACTATATGTAGTTAAAAAATAATGCCACTGCTGTGCAATCTGGTCATCGCACCTGATAGTGTGACATTGTTTTTTTTTTAACACGACTTCACATCTATTTTATTAAAAAGTAGTGTGACATAGTTGTATCCAGTAGGGAACATTGTTCCGCCAAACTGCTGTCAGGTGATGTATCACCGTCTCCATGCTCTCACAGCACTTGGAAGCCCCTTGCACTTAAATTTGACTACGTTTGCTTCTATCAATACTCTTCCATAAATTTATTTATTTATTTTTATTTATTTTAGGATGGATGGGGTATCTGTGACTTTATGTCTACTCTACCCACGCGAGTATTGATAGAAGCAAAGGTTAATTGTTAGTCTGGTTCGCTTGAGCTACTTTTAATTAATTAATTTATCTTTACTTTGCAGTTATCGGGGAGTGTTTTTTTCGGGTAACAAATTAGCTGTACGATGGTAAGTCTTGGTCAGCAGTGTTTCCTAATTCCTCTGTTCCTTTTTGACTGTCGCCGTGGATTTTCGTGTCATAAGTTTGACTCGATTTGTATAAAATACATGCAACATTTGTATCTTCAAATAATTTAATTAAAAAATTATATTTAAATATCTATCTACTAATATAAATTATGTACCATAAATATTTGGATCGTGCGTGCTATAGCGCTAACGCATGCACGTGCGTGTGTTAGCCACTTCCTATCTTTTTTATATATTTAGTTAAAGTTGTTTTTTTAAAGCGAAAATGATAAGCATGTCGTTTGGACGGGACGATAACAACGAGTACTATTCGTCACAAAGTAGAATATGATTTTCGCTGCCGGAAGCAGAGCCAGAGGTAGCGCACGCTTGTAAGACTTGGCGTGCGTAAGCGTAATCCACGCGGTTCTAACGCGAAGGCGACGAGCAGGGTTTTTTTTACCGACGGAATACCACGGTAACCGGCCGGTTACCGGTCATACCGGTCCGGGTCGGTACCGGTACCGGTCGGTTTGAAAAAACCGAAATTTCAAATTTAAAATCGAAGAAAAAAATGGTAAAAAAATTCCTAAAAATACTTCATGATTTATAGATTCCAATGGTGTCAAAATTTTTCAAATTTGACTACATTTAGATTTTTTTTCGAAGTCCCGAAGTAAAAAAAAAAGGTCCATTAAATCATGAAGGTCGAAAAATATACTAAACGCACTCAAATTTGAAAAACTTTGACATCATTGGATTCTATAAATCATGAACTATTTTTAGAAATTTTTTCAGCATTTTTTTAAAAAAAAATAAATCTGAAATTTGAAAATGCGACCGGTTACCACCAAACCGGTCGGTAAACCGCTTAAACCGGCCGGTATACCGGTCCGGAACCGATTGAACTGGGGTTCAAACTCAAAATTTGAATTCGACCGGTTTCTACCGGTAACCGGTCAAACCGGACCGGTATACCGGTACCGCCGGCCGGCGGTTACCGGCTACCGGTCGGTAAAAATAACCCTGGCGACGAGTGGCATTGGTACTCAACTGAACTGAGCTCGGTTCGTGCTTTGTCACATTACTCTGTACGGAGTACTAGTAAGTGCTTCGTAATGGTCAGGAAATTGCCGTGTACTCCCCGTAAAAGAAAATAAATCGAATGTTAGGGACCGATTATTATGGGCCATGAGCCGAGGCAGTCCAAATAGTTGAGGCAGGCACCGCTGCTGCGGCTGCTGACGTTGTGGAGTATGTCCGCTTAGTAGTGCTGGAACTAACAGCCGAACGGCCAAGATCGAGACAACTCATATCTTTCCCCAGGCACTTCTAATCCTCTACCCCGAGCTTTCCCTGCTTGCATTGCATTGCATCCCTAGAACCTTCTAAGGCCTTCTCAGTGCTTCTCACGGATTATAAGGTTCCAGTGTTTATTTGAGCTTCTTGACAGATTTGGGCTGCGTTTAGTTGGAAATTTTGGGAAGTTTGACAACTGTGGCCCTGTTCGCTTCGTCTAAAAAGCGCTTATTTTTTAGGTCTGGAACAGTATTTTCCTCTCACAAAAAATCAGCAACAGCCGAAATCAGCTCAGTTTATCAGCTCCAGCGAACAGAGCCTGTAGCACTTTCGTTTGTATTTGACAACTTTTGTCCAATTATGGTTCAAGTAGATTTAAAAAATTCATCTCGAGATAGCCAGACAAAAAATACAAACATGCAACAGGTGCTACTTTATTTAGTGCTCCATGCAGACGAAAAGTACAATCGATATGATAGGGAGAGAAAAAGAAATTTTGTGAACTAAACGCTGCCTTGGTGTGGCAACATCATTTATGATGATCAACAATGACGCAACTGCCTGCCTGGCACTCAGCGCTGGTGTTGCAATCTATGGCATCCACAACGGCTACAGGCTCGACGACAGTTGTCAATGGCTCGGCGCAGCGGCAGCGGCGATGCCACCACTCGCTGGCGAAAATAATAGATGTAGCCTCTGGTTGTGCTTCACTTGGAACAACCTTCACAGGTAGCAAGCATCTCAGAGCTGAGATGTGTTGAAGGTGAAAAGAATACAACCAACGAACTTGCCACTGTGTTGCCATTACTAGTGGCTACCGAAACATTAGACTAGATGAGCACACCATACTAGATCTCGAGTTGACAACAACCATCGTATCGTATATATTTCGGCCATGCAGTTCCCCACAAGTTGCAGCAACATCATATTTAGATTGGAAAACTGTATGAGCAGGACCCTGCTGGCTGGATTGTACGGCTGACTGGCTGATTGTTTTGAGAGAAAAACGCTTCTGAATGGTTGGCTGATGCTGGCCGATAAGTTCAAGCGAAAAGAGATAGACTAATCTATATATGGCAACGGGAAAAATCCTCGCGGATACTAGCTCAAGATATCCGTACCTGCGAGCAAAAACCCGCGCCCGTGCCTGCGCCCGCTATCCGCGACGGGTAGAAAGTCATGCCCGTGCCTAGGGATGAAAACGGATCGGATACGAACGGATATCACTGATATCACATTTGTTTTCATATTTCTGGTTGGATTCGGATTCGAATACGGATACGGATAGTATCAGCCATGCCGGATAGGATACGATTAGATGTTGACATCATAAATATACGATTTGAGTATTCGGATACGGATACGGTATCGGATATTGAATATCTGGACTGACAGATCTAAACACCTCTAAATAGATTCGGTCGAACGGACGGTCGGATAAATATCCGTACCATTTTCATCCATACTCGTGCCCTTTATCCGCGGATATTACATGCCCGCGGGCATATCCGTGTACCCGCAAAAATGAAACAATAAAGCATACAACCATATTTTAATAGTAAGTAACAAATAATATATCAACAAATAAATATCTATATCTCAACATTAGATAAAGTATGATGCATTGACCATACAAGAGTCACCAAAAATTTACGCTAGTATATCTCAAGTCGTCACAAATTAACATAAATATAGAGACATACAACCGTACAAGAGCCATTGGTACGGGTCTTGCGGGTTTGCGGGTGCGGATATCATTTTTTCATGCCCACGAGAAAATATCCATCGGGTTTAGAATCACATCCATGCTCACACCCGCGGGCACAAACTTAAATCCGTATCCTTACCCATCGGGTTTACTATCCGCGGGTGCGCGGATATTTTGTGCCCATTGCCATCTTTTAAGTAACCCCCAAATACATGCACGTTCCACGTTTCCGAATGGACTAAAAATCTGATGGAGCACACTTTCAGGAAAAAAAATTAGGTGTAGACTCCTCTTGCACCCAACCACTATGCAGACCCGCCTCGGTGGGTGCAGGGGTTTGCACCCAATTTTCTCCCACTTTCAGTGGTGGAGTATCAAAACCTTGTGTGGGGTGACCTCCAGGATGCAGTTCGGTCATCTTCAGCCCTCACAATCTCTTGTGGGCACTGAATCGAACACCTGGCAGACGCTACTCTTGTAGCTAACACCAGTGCAAGAATTCAGCCTGGGACAAACCCACTAATCTTCTGTGTGCCCCACGCCACCTCCGTCGCCAAAATCCCCAAGGAAATAACCCACAATGGCCATAGTGGGAGATTGGTTCAACAATTACAACTAGAGTGGCGTGGGGCTAGCTCTGGATCTAAATAGTAATAGATCCATACACTCACCAACAGCGGCCAGCAGTCCAATCAACAGACTTGATTAATGGGTGGCCATTCATTTGCTGCAGTAGTCATGTGTGCCACAAAAACCGTGCAGTTGTATATATACAAAACAATCCAATACGCTGACTCACCTCTCATATGACTCTTTTCTCCCAACAATTTGATTTACAATTATTTGCTTATCGACCTCTTCTAGCTCCCAAAGATCAATATAGAACATGCAATGTGTAGTTTCTGAAATAAGAGTGGCATAAGACAAATCACCTCGTCTCAGTTATTCTAACATGTAGCAGGCAATTGCAGTTCGTCCCTTACATATTAATAACTACTCCAATATGGAAGAGAAAGCTTATTCAGAATATTGCGCAAGATGTATCGCAGTCCAAGCCACTTGGATTTTACCCCGTCCCATTTAACTGCTCAACCACTCATTTCTTACGCTTATTGATATGTTAAAGTTTATACTTTTTTTTCATAACAAAAATACAATAACATGAGCAATCATACTCTAATCCGACCCACTGTGTACACATACATTTAGTAACACAACCATAGGTTTATCTCAACCGCATCAAGTCATGCTAACAAAAAATGGAGCTTTCAAAATGAAAAGTACTAGAGCATACATAAATGCAGTTATCCTGGGGAGATCTGGGGATGGGAGAGGGGGCCCTATGCAAATGATACAGGGTAGTTTCTGTAAAAATCAAAGAAATCTCAATTTTTCTTTTCTTCTTGTTAAAATAAATTTTAGATGAAGAGCCTATACGTTAGATATATGAACGTGTGTGTACTCCTACTATTCATGCCTGGCTAGATGGATTGCGGGTTAGTTTAATTTAAAACAACGTAGAGGGGTTTTATGCAAAACAACATAGACCACGTGTTTACGCAAGGAGAAACCAGGTGTGCTTCAAATTCTCTCATGCGACTGCGAGCAATCTGGACTACTAGTACAGTAGTACTACTGATAGGAAGCAGAAAAATGCCTTTTGTCCTTTCCGTGGCGAAGCGAGGAAGCCAAAGATCCCTGAAATCTCCCAGCCAGCCAGCGAGAGGGAGCATGCGCGGTTCTGCTGACCTCGCCGAGCCGCGGCGGGATGGGTGGCGCCCACGCGTATTTGGGCTGACGCGTGCATCCTCCCTCTCGCCGCCCAACTCACCTGCCCCGGCGGCACGGCGAATCCGACTGCCGCCTCTATAAACAGCGAGAAGAATCAACGGCCTGACGCAGTGACGCTTGTCCGTGCTCCGCAGCAGGCAGGACAACTAGCCCCACGAAGCCCGGGAGGGATTGTGAGATGGAGAGCGAGAGGGGGACGGGGACTGGGCAGGTTCCGCAGCCGCCGGCGAAGCGCATGAAGCTGGCGCCGCTGGTGCCGGCCGCCGCCGCCGCCGGTGGCCAGGTGGCGTCACCGAGGAGCCGGAGGCTGCGGCAGACCTTGCTCGTGGTGCTCTTCCTGGTGCGAGCGTGAGTGCTCCCATACCCACTTTCTGTTTCTTGAATTTCTTGGACGTGCTTCTTCATCTTGCAATCGATCCTGTGCGCGCAGGAGGACCACGGTGACGGCCAGCATCTCCCGAATCGGTCGCATGGTCAGCTACTCCGACCCATCCTTATTCCTTGCAACAATTACTAGTAGCTCTTTTCTGAATTTCATCCCTTGGCGCCTACTGTATGTCGAAATAGTTGGGGTTCACAATTACTGAGCAACCTCCTTCATTCAATTGGCCAAACTGAACCCTTTTTTGCTTTTTTGTGGACGGATACTAAAAGGTAGTAGTACATCACAGTACAGAGCCAAAGATTCATATATATGTTGCCATTATTGTCCTCCTCCCCCTTTTTTATTTTTTATAAAATGGAAAGATACCGGCCCTACATTTAGCTTTTAGCATAGTAGTGTCTTCCTCTGCCAAACTCTCTTCCTAGCATTTTGTCTGCCCTGATTTCGTTGCTCCTGTGACTTCACAGCTTCAGAGATATGTCGACCGCTCCTTTTACAAGTATCATGGGATGATTTCCAGGTACAATTTCTCTTATGTTGCTGCCAAGTCCTTACCTTTCTTATAATAATATGATTTATTTCCTCCGATGTAAGGATATTGGCCTTTTATCTCTTAGATTAGATTGGTATTACTATGGTTAGTTGCTTGTAGGAGTTTTTGTGAAGCAAAATTTTTTTATAGGTTCATATCAGCGCTTCTCAAGAAAGACATATTGAAGTAATTGGTAGGTGAGCCATGAGTGCCCATAGTTTTCTTTTTTATTTTCAGAAAGCTTTCTCTGACATGTCCTCTATGATGGAATCAACCAGGATTAGGTCCAAAAATTAGTTGTTTACATGTTTCTAACATTAATAGTTCCTGTATTACACTTATTCATTTTCTCTTATGAAATATTGCTACTTGTTAGACGATTCTTCAGTTCTTTCTATCCCTAAAATAAAAGGTTTGTAACTTTTGTAATTTTTTCTACCACGACTTCTTCCTGAAACTTTGGCCAGGTTTAGTAACGTACAGTTTATAAAATTCATGCGCTCAACACAAGTCTTATTTCACATCAAAGCACATTTATTTGCATTTGTTTGCACTAGTCGCTAATTTTAATGTTCCTCCTTTCTGTTCTCTTTGGTCATAGCAAGCTGGAGAGTTTCCAGGAGCAGATTCAGGGTCTTCGCCATGAAGTGGTCCAGTTTTCTTAGTACCTTCGATACATGATATCTGTTAATCCCTGTCTATGGAATCCAGTTTATGTCTTCATATAAACTCATAATAAAACTTTATATAAAATTTATGACAGACACAATTGTCACGCCTTTGCTCCAATCGCCATGCTGATCAACAGACAAGGTAACAAACTGACAAATCTGTTTCAACCTGAAACTGTACTATGAACGTTCTGTTTTGCTTGTTATCAAGTTGCCATCCATATATCACTTTCTTTGCATTCAGCTTAATAACAAGAGAAATATTTGAAACATCAATTTCATGTTGCTACGCGATGGAACGAAATAAAAATGCAAAGCGTATATGTTACTTCCTTTTGGGCTTATCACACTTTCATTCATGCTGGTGTTTCAGACTAGAGGCAAATCAGGAGCGTATAGCTGCTAATGGATCAAACACAAACACACGACTGTGTTTCCTGAATGGTTTGGAGCCACCTGTTTACACGGATGAGAACTTAACATCTCAGAACCATGCAGCTATCAAACTTGCCATGTTTGAAGGTGACGAGGTGGTAACGTCTGGTGCACTTTCGGAAGCGAAAATTGAGATCTTGGTTCTACGTGGAGATTTCTCCCACAAATGCCGGGACAATTGGACTGAAGAAGAGTTTGACAAGCATATAGTGCAAGGTCGAGATGGGAATGATCTTGTGCTGGGAACTGCATGGTTGACCAATGGAAGGGTTGAACTTAGCCAGATCCGTTTCAGGGAAGGATCATGCAGGAAAAACGTCATCATGGCAGCAAGAGTTTGCAAGAGCAAAAAAACTTCTGGTCGGGTTCAGGAAGCCATCATGAATCCTGTGAAAGTTCTCGACCGCAGAAACAAACGTACGAACCTGGTTTTGCATATTGTCAGGTTTTGTTGTAGTTTCTGAATTTGTACTTGGTCTAGTCTGATCATTTAAATTCATTTTTCAGCAAATGAGAAGAGGCACCCTCCAAGACTAGACGATGACCTATATCGCTTAGAGGAGATTGCCAAGGATGGAGTCTATCACAAGAGGCTTCAGGAGATGCAAATCCATAACGTGGAGGGCTTTTTGAAGTCTTTGAATGAGGACTCCAACAAGCTTCGTGTGGTAAGAATTCTAAATGCATATCCTGTATGCCCCTGTTTTGCAGCCATCTGTTTCATTCACATGACGTTGTTTTAAATCATGCAGATCCTCAAGATGGAAAATCAGCAAAGTGCTTGGTTAAAACTGACTGAACATGCTAGGGAGTGTGTTCTCGAAGATCGGCAAGAACTCAAACGGTACCACAGCGAAGAGGGGAATGTTGTGTTTTTCTTTAATTGTGTGCATGAGCTTGTCGGAGCAGCATTCCCACATGAGTATGTTGCATGCCAAGGGTTTAACACAGCTCAGAAAGTACTTGCTGAACCCATGATCAAAATATTACTATCAGGATCATGCTCAACAACATTTGAACTTTCGATAACAAGCAGGTATTGTGTTCTTGTTGCAGGCTTTAGTGAACATGTGGAGATGGCATGCATATGAAAAACTGAAGGACATTTCACCTGATTTTGTAATGAAAGGCAATATTCCTCAGCCGATCTCTTCAAGCACAGATTTTGCTGCTCCACCTTCTGTTACTAGCAGTGGGTGCATCACAGCAAGTTTTCTCTGATAATCAGCTTGCTCCATATCAAGGTTACTCCGATACCACTTTATAAATTCTGACTGCTCTTGATTCCTCGATATGACCGATTGTCTGAGGCTGGAATTTCTATTTAGACATCCAAGAAACTGAAGCAGCTAAATATTTGGCCCACAATGAGCATGCACTGGGACCAATTTGCCCAATTGCACACTGTGATCCCACCATTCCTAATGGTCCAAATACATGCTATTACCAAGGTACTTTAATTTAAAAAGATGACCTTTCTCACATTATTTTTTGTGGTTGGTTCCTTATTGTACTTTTTGGAAACATTTTCCTCTTATATCTTCCCTTTCCATGTGTTTTCTGCATGACTTTTTTTCTGATACAGTGATATTTGTACTTACCAGTACCTGGAACAGCTGAAAATTTGCCCCAGCACGAGCATGGAACACTTTACCAAATTGCAGACTGTGTTCCCATTGTCACCAATCCTGATTATGTAAACACAGGCTATCGCCAAGGTACTTTACTTCCGAAAATGAGCTGTTCACTCTTCAAAAACATTACCAGGGCACTGATTGTTCCTCTTATCTCCTCGCCATTTGTTTTCTGCCTGAGTTATTCTGATATGATGAATTTAAATATTATACGGCTATCCTGATGAAATGATTTCAAAATTTTACAGACCAAGGAATTCCACTGCATGGTCAGCAGCAACTAATTTTACCTTGGCTTCAAAATCCCCAAGGCATGATGGACTTTGTTAACCCAATTGAGGTGATGCAGATAACCAAAACTCACCCCTTTTTGTTTTGGATTGCTTCCCAGATGCTTTGCTTACATTCTTGAACGGGCATTCCTTTTTGCAGCTGGTAGGCATGAACTTCGACCTGTATCAGGGTTCCTCAGGTGCATCGACCTCTGCTCAACTCAAATTTGGGCCACATCACCCTCAACCTGTATCAACCAGCCCTGCTGCTGCACCGCCATGGACATCGTCAATCACTGAGCAAGATCAGGGACCCAGCTACTCTAGATTTCCAGGATCAGGTCACCCAAATGACTTCCAGTAAGCACACAAGCCCTGGAAAAAGTTTCCAGGTGGTGTGAATTGTGACGTGGTAACAGTATGTTTGTGTGTCATACTGTCATGTGCATAGCGATTGTTTGTACCGGCATGGTGTGACGTATGCTTTCGTGTGTTTTGCTGTTTGCATAGCCAATGTTTGCAAGTGTAGGTGATGGGTTTGCTAGTCCAAACAAAACCCGGTGTATTGTAATGATTTTTTTTCTTTAAACGCCACTGATTTCTTTCCCCAGGAATATATAATTGACTGCATTTTCATGTGCATTGAGAACCCACGCAGTAAATAGGAAAACAGCATGACACATCCCTTTCGTAATAAGCATTTTAAGTCAAAACCGAGCATCCAATACGTGTCGTGTTTACGCACAAAGTCAGCTTGATCATGTGTAAATTAAAACTAACAGACTTGACTAATGGCAACTCCAAGTTATTCAATTTAGAAGCCTACTTGGGATGGAAAAGCTACAGATTTGACAAAAGAAGCACGCGGACTTGGCAGACTCCACGCGGGGACGACTTGACTGTGACAAAGTCTTTGTAGTCCAGTTTTACACCCAAAAAAAAAAAAAAAAGTCTTGTAGTCCAGTTGATATCTAGTTGGGGCTAATTGATTATTTGTAGTGGCGCTAAACCAGGCTTCACAAATTGCACCATTCAATGAAGTGGCATAGCGTGAAAGCGATGTGTAAACCTGGGCATTGATTCATATGGCATTAATTTTACATTGCATCCTTGCATTTGCACTCTCCTTTTCATATTTTTTTATATGGATTTGTTTCGGTGTCCACGTCTGGAGACATAACATCATACTGGTATAGTACTTGAGAAATAGCAATATGATTGCATCCCTCTTACGGTTGTTGGATATGAGAGAGCGAATTATGGAATTTATGCATTATGTGAATATGCTCATGGAATTGGTAGTAATAAATGGGGTATTTGTTATTCTTTTTATCTAGATTCTTTCAATATGGTTTACATCATGGATTAAGTCATTCCCGCAATTTGGTATCTAATTTCGTTGCTAATAATAATTTTATTTACCATTCTAGCTGGCATGATTTTATATTGATACTTCATTTAATTGTGTTCTAAAAGGCATAGTTTGCTAAGGTTTTTCATAAAACCATGCGCTTGTTTCCCCCTCTCAAGATATACGATTTCGAGGTGCGTTGCAGGTTGGGAGTAGCAATACGGACACATATAAACACACGTTGTAATAATGTCTACACATCAAAGTATTCTTTTTCCTTTTGGGTTGCAACCCAAGTTTGTCTATCATTGTCATTATTCAACTTAGATGATGCTTTCTTCCAAGCTATTTTTATATTAAAATGTTCTTGCCATCATTTATGCTTTAGTTAAATATATATGTTTAGTTAAATTCAATAGTGAAGTGCAAGTAATACTCTAGAATAATTGTTGTCATTCTGAGGTGTTACATTGTGTTTTCTTCAATATCAGAAGAGAAAAAAAAAATCAAGCCATGTTTGGCTGCTCCAATCTTAGCTGAAAAAGCAAAAAATTTGGCTGATTGAAGCAGCACTTATTTTCAGACAAGCCACCACCATGCAAAATGAGTAAATGACGCAGTACCGCAGCAGCACAAAAAATTGACAGTGTGAACGCAACAAAAGAACGAGAATCATGACATAAAAGTTTGACCAAACCATGCCGTTTTATTTTTGATATAGAGCATTGAGAACTCAGTTCGGCAATCACAGGCAGATGCGTAGGCACATTCCAGCGGAACACCCTCACATGATCAAATGGCTGATTTACGATAGATAGGATCCATTCCGGCCTCCCAATATACATACAAGGCCCCATAATATCAGGTACCATGATGCTACCAAACTATACATACATATACTCTATTATTCATGCAATGATCATGCATACTAAGAAACATTCATATCCACATTTCATCTCCCCATTATCCGGAGCAATGTCACCCTCTTCCAATGGCAAATCAGCAAATTGTTACAACAGCTGCGGCAGCACCTTGTGCTCGGTGTAAGGCCTGTTTGCTGGTAGCAAGAGCTGCCTTCTCCCCTCCTTTCGGGCTGTGCTCTTCATAAGATGTCCTCAAACATCAGGGACAATACAAGCCCCTGCACGAATTGGCTCCTCCTGGTTTTCTCCTCCTTGACCTCAGGGAGCAAAGACTCATCAACACTGGCAAATATCAGACATCAGTGAGTGAATTCTTATGCGAGATACAGACTGCACACATTGAAAAATAATCGTTCATAAAATACACTATTTATCAGATATGTTCCACCATGCACTAAGACATCAAACAGACTGTCCACACTATTTTCTTTTACCCATTGCGAGCTGTCAATCAATGGCATAATTGGAACTGATGACATTAGTTTGGTATCTCATATTTGACTTAAAACATCACCTGTCTATTCTGTGTCAGTAGCTCTTTTCTTATTTTCTATCATGATTTGACTTTATAAACACAAATGATCCAAAATTATTTCCCTCAGGAAATAAATGTAAATAAACTACATTGCATGTGAACATACCTCTCTGCTGCTTTCTGCTCTAAGTTATCACTTCCAACTTCTGTCTCAACCAAGGACTCTTTCTTAGCATCCTTTGGCAAATCTACTTCATAAAAGTTACCAACAAAAGAAGAGAGTAGAGGATCAGGCACTGTGCTCAATGGGGCAGCACGAGATGATCCACTTATCCTCTCATGTAGATCTTTTTTCAATATGGCAAGTGTTGAATACCGTGCCCCAGATGAACCTTGTTGATTTCTCCACTTATCCTGCACATGAATCTCAGAAGTCAAAAATGAAAGCTTGATCTAGTTTCCAGATTTTAGTCAACAACAAATAACAAATACAATTCGCAGTTGAAATAATTGATTTATCATGCGTGCAAAGGTAATGATACCTTCAAGAAACGTCGATGCTGTGAGCTGATGTGGACAACCAAGTTCGTATCAACCTTATCTGTGCAAATTGGGCACACCTAAAAGAGAAAAGAAGAGAAAATTAGCTACTAAAAAATGGTATAAACTTGGTGTACTTCAACAGAAATGACATTTCTGCTGCCTAGGTCTATCAGAGGGAGCAAGAACAAGGCACGGATTATTTTTGCCACATACATAGGCTGGATGTACATGAACAGTACAAGACTCAACAGCTAGTTGTAGGGTTGTACATGGATTAGCTGCACAAAATGAGAATAGCATAAATGTCATCTGCTAATCCAGTATAAATAGTGGGTCGGATAGCCTTAGCGCTTCACGAAAAACAATACTTCCACAATTTCAGCAACAGAAACAAATGAAGAATAAATTGCATGACCAAAATAGAATGTGACGACCAAGATTTTCAACAAGATACCAATTCAAAGATGCACATCACCCAATTTAATGCAGCTATGAACAGTCTTCAGACCATGCTTAAGTAGCTAGCATGCAGTGTTTCTGTTTAACCAAGTTGAATATAATGGAAAAAAGGAAGACATGAAGAACTTCCATAAACATCGACTGGGAATAAATAGATTGTTTCCTGATACTAGGAATCACTTGCAAACAACAGAAAGTGGGAAGGAAATCTAACTCAATTGCTCAGTTTAAATGGTATACCATCATTCAAAGATGCATGCTAAGTTTATAACATATTTCTTACCACAGGACATGAGGCTAAAGCAATCAATAACATAAATATTACCCACCGTAAAATAAAAAATTGCTAGATCATAGAAGAAATCTTCACATGTACTAATTTGCCAATCCCAATAACAGCAATGCTAATGCAATTACATTGCACAAGCACTAAACATTAACAAAATACGCACAATCACAGTCATAAAGAATATAACCATAATATAGTCCTAGTGGTCCATCATTGAGTCATTGACATAACAGAAATAGGAAAATAAAAGGCACTACAGCTCACAGCATATTATTTTAGGCTAGAAAATATATGTGCAAGCAATAAATGAACATTTATCACAACAAGGGTCAATTAAAAATTTACAATGCTATTATCCAACAAGCATCAAAACAGTCTTACTTACACCCATATGCAAAACTCAAGAATGCAACTAATATGCAGTCATATTCAATGCTTGACACAGTATGATAGTGAGGTTTGGTCTTCATGCTTTGATCCTGATATTGCCCACTGTCAAATGAGTAACACTGTCATGAACCACACAATTTGATGTTCAATTAATGGTCTAACGCTTAATAAGATCTGTGACTCTAAACTAAAGGTGACTGTTAGTTAATCCATTAGTTTGTTAGTTCACAATATTTCAAGACAATGTTAAAAACAACTGAGATTTTATTATAATAAAATGTATAAAACTATGCAGCAGAACAACTACCGTGGTTTCTTCATAAGTATCAATGCCACACTGCTGTGACTGTGATCTGAATTAATGGGGCATGAACACAACACACTTGCCAACAAAGCAACGATGAAATGCACAAATATTTACCAAAAGTGGATGAAATGGTTTTTAGCCAAGTAGTGCATATAATTCATATGCCAAAATAGAAGTGGCACGCAAATTACATCCTACACATGTATATCTCAACTACATGAGCGTCACAACCCGGTACCAGCTAAGGCATCAAATATACCATCACAATGGAGGACGGATGGCAGTATTAACTAGACTAGCAGAATATGCATAGACCAACTGAACTAGGGATATTCAAATCTCAACAAGGAAAAACAGCTAATGGCACAATCATTATAGTAACACTTAATTGCCCAAAACACTCCACCCTTACAACTCAAATTCTTGCTGTAATAGTCTCAAGGGTTGTTACCAACACTCCAACAAACCACATAAAATATTCGCATACAGCAGCACTAAGGGGAAACCCAAGCTTGCAAAGAAAATACTCCAAACCACACAAGGTATCATGGCATAAGAACATGGAACAACATACTACACCGAATACTGGGATCTAATCACTTCTTAGCAACTAAAAACAAAATATTGCTACTTAAAAATAGATTAATGGAGACACTGCATGCAAAACACAGGAAACACTGTATTTCGTCACAAAACAGGGGGGTAGTGAAAAGGTTACAACAAGCCAGTCAAGCATGCAACCTGTTATGTAACACAGAAAGCAAATGTTTCGGCTGAAAGATATCATTAAAAGCAAGAAAAGTGCCAAACTCTCGACAATTAAGAAGCGGAAACTGACCCTGCAATTAAGAGCATGAATTTCCAACCAAAAGAAATCACCTTGGATGTAATATTAGCCCAACGACACAAAACACTGCATCATGAACCATTACAAGTGCCTAGTATAGTACATCGAATGGCATTGTTAAAAACTGTAATCTAACGAAATCAACTGGGCATTCACTGTACAGTAAAACTAGGAGAGATAAACTTCCAAAGTTCAAGATAACTGAAGCAAGTTGATATGCCATGCGCTTAAGCAGATGCACCAAACGATTCATAACAAAAATCCCTTCATTGCAACTGAAACCAACTTTGTAAACACATCATGCATATGATATGAGCAGGAACACCACCCTAAGTTTCTATCTTTGCATCTGGTATCTTATCTTAATAGCAAAATAAGAAGCTCAAACGCTCCATGAACAGAACCAACTTGAGAACCAAAAGAACATCTCTGCAACAAAAATCATAAATTAGGACTAAAATAAGGCTCAAACGCACTTGGAATATGAACAGAAGAATCCCAGGCAAGACAACTAGAAAAAACACAACATTTGCAACTAAAATCTTAAAGTTAACAACTAAAAGGAGCCCCAAAAAATGCTTGGTATATAAGCATAAGCACATTGTTCACTGGAACAATCCCATCTTGGGGTCTAGAATCATAGCTCTGCAAATAAAAGCAGCATAGCAAGCTTGGTACAAAAGCAGGCATAACTTGCACAGCCCAGAATTCCATCCCAAAAGCTACTAGAATTTTAGGCCCAGAACAAAAATGAGCTGATACATGCAATGCTGTACTAGCAGAGGCGTCTTACACACCCCAAAACCCCTATCTTTACAACTACCAGTCTAACATAGATAAAACCAGCTCAATCACACTCTCCATGCAAGGAGCAGGACCCTGCACGCCCCAAAAGATGACATCTTTACATGTAAGATCTAACAATTGAAAGCTAAATCATGTCAAAAATGCAGGAATTCTCCATATCCTAATACAGAAATAGAAACCCAACATGCTCTGCGGTACTTCATGGCATGAATAACCTAAGGTCAAGAGCTCCTAGTACAAAAGACTAAAAAATTGCAACTTCCCCCAAGAGAATGAGATGAAATTACCCCAGCATTGGCCTCCGCGTGGTGCTCATCGTCCATGTGGCACCACAGCCCCACCACGTCCAGCTCCTCGCCGCAGAACGGGCAGGGCATCTCGTCCCCGACCCCGACCCCGGCACCCACCGCCCGCTCCTCCTCCTCCTCCTCCTCGTCACTCCCCTCCACCTCGTCGAGGTTGATCAGCGCATCTGCGGCAGCACCAAAACCCCGTCAAAACTCCGCCAGAAATCATCCAAGCTCCGCACAGGACCCGCGAAATCCTCGAGACACAAAGGGGGGAATCGGATATCTGACTCACCGAAACACGTGCCGCGTTGGTGCCTGGTTTCCGCGGAGGTGAGGCGCTCGTACACTTCCATGTCCATGGCGGTGGCGGCGCCGCCGGAGCAGGGGGGCGGCGGGGCTCTTGGCCGAGCTGGCGGAGTCCCGCCCCGAGCTTGAGCGGGCAAGCGGGGCGGCGGCGGCGGCGATCGTAGGGTTGAGGCGCGCGCAGGCTAGGGTTTTGCGGCGGATGCGGGAGAGAGAGATTTGTAGGAAAGAGAGAGAGATGGGCAGGGAGACACCGACAAAGGGAGGGACGAGAGAAGCGTGGGTGGCTGTGGCTGGGGAGGGGAGGCTGGGCAAGCATTCAGTGAACACGGGGACCTCTTGCTTAGGGAGGAAGGCGGCTCTTTTGCACAAATCCCCCCGACTTACTTGGAATTCCTTTCTATTGACCCTGTTCGGCAGAACTGATTTTGCAGGAGGCTCAATTCTCTGTGTGTTATAAGAGAAAAATATTATTTTTGCTGAAAATAAGTTGTAATTAGCTTAAGTTCGGCTTGTGTGTAAAGTTCATGCCACGCAACTGACCCGCCCGTTATTCATCAGCAGTTCAGCACTAGTTGTTTGACGTAAGAAAAATATATTAGGAGTATTTAGATTACCCATCTTGCAATAAGTGTCTAATCATGATCCAACTAGACTCAAAAGATTAGTCTCGCAATATTTTTCTAAGCTATCAAATTAGTTCCAGTTTTTATCAACACTTAATGGTCTATCCATGTGTCTAAACATTGATGTGACGGAATTTTTATATTTTGTGATGAATATAAATAGTCCCTTAGTTCCATCCTGATGAAACTACCCTCTCGCGTGTGTTACCTCTACATAAACCAAGCAATTTGAACCAATATATACTTCACTGCACAATTCTATCCACAACTAGGTATATATTTTCTTTTTAAATTTTGGAAACACAAATATGAACGTCCACAGGTCGACTTCATTCATGGTGATGCACATGATAATTAAGTGCTCCCTCATTTAAAAATTATGAATATGGGAATTCAGATTGACCCTATATTTCTCCTTGCAAAAAGTTATCTATTCAAAGAGCTAGTATGGACATTTTTTCACAAATTAATACAACAAACAATTACCCTAATAGCAACTTCATAAACCAAATTAAATTATCCGGACATTGAAATTAAGGAGCAAAGTTTTCGTAGATCATGTCAAGGCCGTAGTGGATTAGCTACAGCAGGCCGCTTGTGTGCGCTCTGTAGTAGGTTATGAATGCATGACTTCAAATACTATGTATACATGTTTAGCTTAAAAAACAAAAAAAAAAGCAATATGCCTTGAATTGCTACTTTTTTTACTCTTACAATTAGTATTGTTCTATGTCTATGCATGTTTTTCTGAACATTAAAGTGACATTTTAGTTCAATTTTTGTTGAACTCGGATGAACTAATCCCATGTTTAAAGTATCTTATAAAAAGGAAATTAATATCTAAATAAGATCATGCTAAACATTAGTATTTGGTGTATGAGTGACCACCTTTGTCATCATGAATATCTCATGCCATGCAAACTAACCCAAGGTTTGGTTCAAAGTGGAAGGTTCGAAAGTTGGGTGAAACATGTCTCTTTTGAAATGAAGTTTCATTGAATTTGAATTGATATTCCTAAATTTTGGTTGGATTTTCTTTACAGGACAGAACTGGAAATATATCACCTTTTTGGACCACAAACAGCCAGTGAGAAAACACGAGTTATAAAAATGTCGTAAATATCCAAAGCACCAAGCTCTCGTAGCTCAGTTGGTTAGAGCACCCGTTTAGTAAGCGGGAGGTCTTGAGTTCGACTCTCAACGAGAGCATCTTTTTCCCTACTTTTAGCTGTTTGTTAATTTTCCCCTCTTGCTATTTTCTTTCCCTCTTTTTAGTCTTTGGAGGAGGAAGACAATATTTCTTGCTCTTCGGCCCTTTTAGGTCAATGTGTTCAGAGCACTTTATTAAAAAGTATGCGTGGAGATCGCATTTTTTTTCATTCTTGTTTGTTAATCCCTTTCTCTTAGTGCTTGGAAGACAATACTTCCTGTTCTTCCTGGTCAATGTGTAATGCATCATCATGTTTCAGGTTTATTAATTTTTCCCTCTTCAGTGTTTGGAAGACGCATCCTGTTCTTTTGGTTAATGTGTAATGCATCATCTTGGAGGCAGCATGCGCTGGCATTCCCTCTTTAGTGTTTGGAGGAAGACAAAATACATTCCTGTTCTTCTTGGTCATCAGTCTGCAATGCACCATCTTGGAGGCAGCACATGCTGGTGCTAGATCTTTCTGAGGACCGGATGCTTTTGATTCTATATTCTATACATAGAATCATAGTAATTGTCCATCGGTATATTTATTTTGAAAGAAAGCCATCGGTATATTATTTCTATATATATTGAATCATAGTGGTTGGCCATTTTTTTAATTTTGGGGTGACTGACAGATAAACAGATTTTCAGTCGCCTGCTTTAGAGTATTAATAATACATGTGCTCTACTGATGCAATTAGCTTTGCTGCGAGGAAAAAAAAAAACTGATCCACCCATCATCTCTATATATTAGCAACAATCAATAGCCAGCAACCTACAATAGTCAACACATGAATTTTGTAGGGCACTTTTTTATCAATATTATTTTTAGGGCAACAATCAATAGCCAGCAACTTGTTTGTAGGACAACAATCAATATTATTTTTTAGGGTTTTTATTTTTCCTTAGAAAAAACTGGAGTGCCCGTGCGTTGTAGCAGAATATATATTTTTGATGTGGTGCTCGTACTATTTTTGTAATACAAAAATTAATTAAGCATGGTACAAGCTTAAATCAAATAACCCTATGAGAATGATTCCATATGAGAAATTCATACTTATGAAACAAATCGGAAACCATCTTGAGAAGAAAAGGAAAAGAATTCATGCACCAATATACAGAATTGGAAGCCATTTATTATTTTCTATTTGTATTATATAATTTCTATTGAGCGGAATTAGAATCTATTTGGATTAGAAGTCCTAATAAAAGAAAAACCTTACATATGGCATATACAAAATAGGATCCAAATCTATGTGAGTAAGGAGTCCTAATCCTAGAAACCTTCTATAATCTATACTTCTTATATAAACAAACCCCACTAGTGAATTCTCTTGACATGCAAGCTGTCCACATCAGCAATCCACTGAAACTTACAATTAAAGTCAACTAGCACATGTAATTATGATAGCTATCTCTTCATGTAACATTTATTGAGTTGTCCACATCGATATGTCAAACCATTCACCAAAATTAATTTCAAATAATTTAATTTATATAACTATAAATATATAAGTCCAATATCTTTTTAAATTATCTGGAATCGCCGCAGCAACGCGCGGTGTATTCTCCTAGTATGTCATACAGAAGAGTAGAGTTGTAGTAGATAGATGGAGAGAAATAGTTTCCTACATTCATAAAGTTAGTTAGAGGATATGGACAGAAAAAATATGCTAAAAATTTTCCGCTTTATTATTAATTATAAGGTATAGATAAACGATCTGCGGTTTCCACTTCCACAGTCCATGTTTTTTTAACACTTTCCACTTTCTTTTGACTAGTTGTACTTGTAATGTTGTTTACAATCTGTCCTGCCAATATAACATCAAAAAAAGTTTTGAATCTTTAGCTGTAACTTGGCAGGCTAGATCTCTACCGTCGTCAGGTCCACCTCCTTCCAGAGGATGTTTGTAGTTTCCACACCACCATATGTACTGTTTTCTCTCTATCCTAAAATATAAATTATTCTAAAGTTATCCTAAATTATAAGAAGTTCTATATGAATTAACACTTCAACTCATTTTAAAGAAACGATCATATGAATACCTGCAGTTAATGTCTATCGCTGATCCAAAGATATTATAATTTCGCTAAAGCTGAAGCTGGAAGCTGATGATGGTTTATACTGATTTCTTGTGAGAGAAAAATATTGTTCTATGACTGAAAAAGGCAAAATAAGCGCTTATAAGTTGAAGCGAACATATTAGACCTTATGTCAGGACGGAGGAGTACTATATTAGTTAACTCAACAGGCTCAACCTTTTGTGTTAGCTCGTTCCATTCTATTAGCTCATATATTCCAAAGACTTCTTTTGAATGTAAATTTCCAACTATACATTCCTACCTCTACCACTGATATAACCAACTCATTGAGCATGAATTTTTTTTTATGTTTATAATAGCTTTTGGATAATTATTTTTTGTGGGACATTCTTCTAACTATATATCATCACACATGCCACTCTCCTTACAAAATGACCTTATGTCAGGACAGAGGAGTACTATATTAGTTAACTCAACAGGCTCAACCGTTTGTGTTAGCTCGTTCCATTCTATTAGCTCATATATTCCGAAGACTTCTTTTGAATGTAAATTTCCAGCTATACATTCCTACCTCGACCACTGATATAACCAACTCATTGAGCATGAATTTTTTTATGTTTATAATAGCTTTTGGATAATTATTTTTTGTGAGACTAATCTTCTAACTATATATCATCACACATGCCACTCCCTTACAAAAACTGAGAACCTCCCTTGCTGTTTCAACTTAAATTGTTGCTAGTTTCAAATTAGATTGGTGATATTACTAGAATACTAGACATGGGCTACAATAAGAGTCATCATAGAGCTAATGTTTCAACTAAGTCCATATTAAAAAAGAGCTTTTTATGGTGGTTGGGAGAAAAATTGTGGATACATATGAAAAGATATATAGAGCTATTCATAAATCTGTTACAATTAGATAGAGATTACATTATATCTATACACATGCAAACTAAGAACAATATTTTTTTAATATTATATATATTAGGCATGGATTTTTTATGTTTATAACTCATAAGGATTCAAATTAAGTACAATATTGTTTCACTAATTGTATATATATTAAACATAAATATTTAATGTTTATATTCATAAGGATGTAAATTAAGAACAATATTTTAAATCAATTGTATATACTAAGCATGAATATTTAATGTTTATAGCTCATAAGGTTCTAGCTGGTATGACGGTACAAGATGATATACACAGTGACGGATCTAGGATTAAAAATCCGTGGGGCCAAAGCTCAATGGTGTTAGATCAATAACACCATTAACATATCCAATTACAAATTTTGTAATGGAATTTGGCAAAAAGCTAGATCCACAATTGGATATACCGGTATAATTCATGAAATTTGTCATTTTATCCCCTTACAAATTCATCTCAAAGTACTTTTACCACTAACAAACTAGGTTGGGATAGCTGGTGAGATAATTGTTTGGATCTACTTGGATCCCTGGAAGATGATGTTACAAATTAGCTAAGATCTCTCTAGTGTGTCTTGCGTAGCACCCATTTAACAATTAACTGTTACACCCCGTTTGGATGTATGAAATAGGCACAGAATTCAGGAATTAGTATTGTGCCAGCCGAATACCATGCGTTTGGATGTGCACCGAATCAGCGGCTTGGAAACCTGTTCCAATTCCAAGAGACCCGCGCGCTCACCTATCCCAGCCCGCGCTCAATACCGAGCTCCCGCTCTCGGTTTTGGCTGAAATCCGCCCCGCCCATGCGCCTACTTACCCCTTTGCTCTGTTTCCCTCATTTTGTCTCCTCCCTGCCCGCGCTGAGTGAGCTTCGTGCTCGAGCAGCCGCCGCCCGACGGAGACTGCGAGGGGTCGTCGGAGGGACCTCGACGACGGCGAAGGTAACTCCACCATCTTCTTGGTGCCTGACCGCATCTTGTATTCTCAATTTGTAGGGAATCCCTCATTCTTCCTCTCAATCCCTCCCATGGCGTCCTCCTTCCTCTCCCTCCAATGGAGTCCCATCCTCTGCTAAAAATCTCGTCCCATCTGCCTCCTCCCATGGTTGCGTCCCCCTCCATCCCTATCTGTTTCCCATGGCGCCCCCTCCTATGTAGCATTTCCACTCCTTTCTCCCCCCTCCCACTGCGTTCCCTCTACGGAGATGGTGCCCCCTCCTCTACAGCAGCCCATCCCTTATTCCCCATCTACTATCTGCTTCCCATGGCTGCTCCCTTCCCCTCTTCCTCTCATGGATTTCCCTTTTCTCCCTCCCATGGTGGTTCTCCCTATTTTTATTTACCGTACAGCATGTGCAAGGTAAAACTTGCTGATTCTTTATCTGATTTTGTAGGTGAATCACAGGAGAGTAGCATTCTGCAGTAATCAATCAAGAGAAGGTAAAGTTAAAATATCTAATTTTGGCTAATGTGTTATTTTTTTGTCGTACAATGTCAATGTGCTCTGGATTGTTTTGATATAACAATAGTATGACTACTGTGCAACAGAAGATAGGTACCCTTGTTTGCTTTTAGATTTGTTCTTTTCTTTTTTAATGAGAGACATCATTACTTATTAGTGTTTGTTGCATATAAGAATAGCTAACCCTGTTTGTTGTCAGCACTGATTTATTCCATTGTATGTTCTTTTAAAAATTCTGTGTAGTTGGTCCATGTCGAAACGGCCATTAGATATGGTCTCATGCATATGTGCAGAAAATAAAAGGAGAAAGAAGCAAAGCTTGTTACTTGCAGAGCTGTATCTTGCAATGTTTGTTGTGGTGGTTGATTATATCCATCAGGAGAGGAGGCCAAGGGACCTAGGTGCGTTTAGTGATGAGGAGCACATGTAGACATTTAGAAAGTATTTGCTGAAAAACTTATATGAGGGTTCTGAAGTTACGTGTTTTGACGAGCTGCGTTTAACTAAGATGAACTTCCATGACTTGTGCAACATGTTGCGTGAGAGGTGTGGCCTTCGTGGAAGTGTGTTTGTTGATGTTGAAGAAAAGGTTGCTTTCTTTTTGCTTGTTCTTGGTCATGGTACAAAAATGAGGGTGCTTCGTGGCACATATAAGCGGTCTCTTGAAACAATTAGTAGGTTGTTTTCAGCTGTCTTATCTGTCATTATCTCATTATCTGGGGAGATCATTAAACTTTCTGATCCTTCGTTCTAAACCCCTGAAGATTATAAGTGGAAGTGGTTTGAGCATGCACTTGGTGCATTAGATGGGTGCCACATTGATGTATGTGTTGATGTTGCTGCTCAAGGAAGGTACAGAAATAGGAAGCAACAAATCACAACTAACATGCTAGGTGTTTGTGACCGGAACATGAAATTTGTGTACGTTCTACCTGGATGGGAGGGTTCAGCTTCTGATTCAAGGGTTTTGTGTGATGCCATGTCTCGACAAGATGCTTTTGTTGTACCTAAGGGTACGACTCCTTCAACTTGATTGTTTGCTAGTGCATAATTAACTTGTTTATTTTTTGCTAACTCTCTTCCTTCAATATAGGAAAATATTACCTAGTTGATGCCGGTTACACTAATGGTCCTGGCTTTCTAGCTCCATATCGATCGACTCGCTATCACTTAAAAGAGTGGGCTGCAAGTCAACAACAGCCCAAAACTCTAAAAGAATTGTTTAACTTACGACATACTCGGGCTAGAAATGTGGTAGAGAGAACCTTTGGTTTATGGAAAAAGAAATGGGGTATCTTACGTAATCAATCTTTTTTTGAAATAGAAGACCAGGTATTGTCTTGTACATACACAGGCCTATTATAGTTGATTGTAACATTGCTTGCTTGCTTTGACACCACATTGCATTTTTGGACAGATTCGCATTATTGTGTTTTGCACAACTTTGCAAGAGATAGACAACGGGAGATGGATGATATGCTACTGCAGGAAGTGGATAATGAGATAGCTGCAGCACCACTTGATATCCTAGATGATAGTAATTTAATTAGAAATGTCCAGGTTATGACTGAGTGGAACAACTTTAGGGACCAGCTAGCTAACGATATGTTTGCCGATTACCAAGTGAGGCTTGGTTAATGGCTGGTGTTGATGGACAGATGGGGCATTTTGTATGTAGTTAGATGGGGTATTTTGTATGTAGGCAGATGGGGTATTTGACATGATAGGCTTTGTGGGTATTTTGTGTGATAGGCAGATGGGATATATGGCTCTGGGATGGATGGCTGCTGTGTTTTGTTGTGTGTGCATCCTCTCAAGTGCCAAAATTAATATATAATAGTACCTTTATCACTGTCAACTATTTTTTCATTAAATTCTTGCCTAATTTCTACCTTTCTGATATATAACATTCTAGCAACATGACTGAACCCAAAACAAATAAAGGTCATAGGACTTATCTCACTTGGATAGAAGAAATGGATACTGCACTACTAGAAGTTCTTGTTGAGCATCACAACAATGGTGATCATGCCCAAAACGGATGGAAGCCACATGTTTATAGTGCTGCAATCAGAAATGTCCGAGAGAAGTGCAATGTGGATATCACAAAGGAGAACATCACTTCAAGATGCAAAACCTTTGACAAACATTATGAAGTTATTAGCAAGATACTTGCTCAAAGTGGGTTTGGCTGGGATTGGGAAAATAACAGACTCTCAGTTGATAGTGATGATAGTTTGGAGTAAATATGTGGAGGTATGCAACATGATAACCTGAACTGTATTCCATGATAATCTGAAGTATCTTGCATTTCATATTTACTTTTGTCATATTTTACAGGCTAATAAATCTGCTGCTTGTTACAAGACCAAAGTTGTCAAGAACTGGCATGCAATCAGCACCATATACTCCAAAGATCATGCCACTGGTCAAGCTGCTAGGACAGGTGTTGAAAGTGCTCAGGAAATGGCAACTGGCACTGACCAGAACTCCAATGAGGGCTCTCCAGAGTTCTCCGACAGTGCCATCTCAATTGGGAAAGAGACCGAGAACAGGTGAAACACTTGTGTCTTTGCTTGGAGACATTAAAACATCATTTGATTCTGCTATGAAGTCAACTGAACCTGTGGAACTACCAAAGGCTGCTTCTCCACAGTGAGATCCTTGAGGCACTTGACAAAATACCAGAATTGGGACATGATGATTATCTGCGAGCGTATGGTATGCTGAATCGTGATGATCGAATTTTCAAAGCACTTTTGGAGCTTCCCATGGACATGAGAAAGGATTGGTTGCTGATGGAGATTAAGAACGAAGAACTAAGAATGGGAAGACACTGAAAAGAAGTGAACTTGCCTCATCTAATGTAATGTCTGTAGGTCGTAATGCTTCCCTGCTCATTTTGTGTAGAATTTATGGGCTGTACTGATGAAAACCAGAACAAGTATTTTGTATTTGAATTTATGGGCTGTATCCTATATGAGCAGTGGCACAATGTATTTTTTAGTTGTACTATTGAGGCAAATATTTGGTTTTAAAATTTGTATGCCGGTAAACTATGCACATGTTTAGCCATTGTTCCTGGTAATGTACGTGCCAATTTTTTTTGTTTTTTAATTAAAATTAAATTATTTAGAATTATATTAATGTCTATTTTATATTTTTTTATTAACCAATTGAAACAATATTATGAAAGTATAAGCAACCTCTATATGGCTCACATATTCTAATGTTCAAACTGAGAGAAACACCAATTCATCAGAAGTATACATCCAAACAGGAATTGGAATTCAGAGGTTGGTTAGATTCTAGCAAGCAATTTCAAGTGCCATCCAAACATCCATATTCGAATCACACTTCATTTCCAATTCAGCTAGCTTTGGAATTGGCCCTCGATTTCCATATACCCAATTCAATCCAGACATCCAAACGGAGCCTTAGTTGGTTCTCTCTAACTAATAAAACAACTCTACGTGCCTAGTTAAAAATTAGTTGGATCCCCCCAGGTAAGTTTCATTAGTAGTTAACTATTAGCTGTGTGGATCTAAATTGGACCTTAGCGAGTACTTACCTAGTATAAGAGGTAGCCAATAATTTTCCATTAACTAAATAGTTTAAAGTAAACTGTTAGTTGGGCTACTATTAGCTAGTAAGATGTTAAAATCTACCGGAGCTATTTTGAACCGCTAACTATTAGCTCACCATATTTATTGGCTGTCACTTGTGGCGAGCCACAAATATCAATAGGTGTTTGGCTGAGTATTAAATGAGCCCTTTTTACTCCTTCCCTTCTAAAATAGATGTCATTCTCAGCTTTCCCGATAAGTTAGCTTTTTTCAAATTTAACTAATTATATATTAAAAAGGTACTCATATCGAAGGTACACAACTAGTATCATTAGAAAGATCTTTAAATCTAGTTTTTTAACAATTTTATTTGGAAATAAAAATAGTTGCACATATTTTCTATAAATCTAGTCAAAGTTGAAAAAGTTTGATCCGCACTGCTTCCCTATAGTAACATCTAATATGGGACGGAGGGAGTATAATAGAGAAAAGAGTGATTCTCGTCACGGAATGTGGCGGACGTTTTGAAGGCCACAGAGTGTGGCGACCACAGTAGCGGCGTGGCTGGCAGTGGCCTACAACCAAACACACTCTTAGATCTTATTTAGATGTACTTTTAAATTCCTTTGCATAATTTATAAATAATGAGACGAATTTTTTAAGTCTACTTAGGCTATTATTAAACACTCATTGCAAAACATTCTACGCGTCTACGGTGTCATTTTACCAAAAATTTTGGCTTCTAAGCGGGGCCTTAGATGGAACCAAACCGGCCAACCCGTTTCTACGGAATCTCCATCAGACCTGACAAGAAAATGGATCCTATGAGAGAGTTTGATTTCAAACGCTGGCGACCAAATAGTTTGATTTTCTGGACGCTGAAACGAGTCGGCAAAATAACGCTCCAACGGCAAAGCAGCACCCAACTACCAGAGCACGGGCAGTCAAATCATGGAGGGGCAAAAGGGGTTGACTTTCACATTCTGTGGGACCCAGATTAACGGCATGCAATTATGCAAAGCCGTCTGGATTGCTCGTGATATCAACGGTTAGGATCCATCATTCGGCAATCGCGAGGATCAAATGATTGTGGCTGAGAGCACCTGCGAGTTACTAAAGCCCCTGTTGAGTTACGCTTCAAAATTCTAAGATTCTCGTCACATCAAATGTTACAGCATATGTATAAAATATTAAATGTAGATAAAATTTTTTTCTGCATGTTTGCACAGTTTGCATGTAAATCATGATACGAATCTTTTAAATCTACTTAGATCATAATTGGACACTTATAAAAGATTCCCTTTCTAAATTCCAAAACTTTTTTTCCTTCTATACAGGAGCCTAACCAATAAGCAAAGCCGGTGGTGAACTTTTTTTTATTATTATTAACTCTAACTATATATGATGAGTAGAAGTGACAATTAGCAGTGGCCCACCTATATATAAAACAACAGTAGAAAAGAAAGCAAGAACCTTTTTATTCAATTATAAAGGTTTATATATACACTATAATAGTGTTTGGTCTGTGGCACCTAGAAACCATGTCAAAAAATTGGCTTAGAACCAACTTAGTGGCCATGGATTTGGCCAAATTTAGCCACCAATATGAACTAAGTGGATAAAGGGGTGTGCTAAGCCAAAATTAGGCATCCAATCAAATGATGGCTAAAGTTGGTTGAAATAGTGAAAACCTGGCTTAGCTTCTAGACCAAACACAACGAAAAATCTAACTAGCTAAGACTTGATCCTAATTTGTGAACATGTTTGGTAGAGCTCGGTTCCAATATTTCGTAGCGAATTGTGTGAAGCTCAATCAATAAGTAAACACAAATGGATTTTGGTAGATAGTTGACGAGGATAATTTTATCCACTTATGCTACAAGTTGGAAGTTTTTTTTAAAAAAACATTACCTATTAATTCTTTACTAGAATTCCTCTAGAATCATTTCTCGGCTACTCGCTCCTGTTAGAAGCGTCATATGGCGGTCTCGGTTAACGGCGAACCATGGTAACTTTTTTATAGTCAATGGTACGAATAGTCGAATACAAGTACGAGGTAACTTCTTCTGTGTAATTCTATAATTCTGTGGTTAATCACCATTCACCATTCCATCACGAGCACCCTCAAAAGCCTCAGACGAACCCAAGCCTCTTTCCTATGGCCCCACCCGTCAGTAACACGCGGTCCCCACCCCGCTCGCTCTTGTCCCCTCCCCTCTCTCCGCAAAGGCCCAAACGGCTCCGAGCCTCGCCGCCCGCTCGCCACAACCAAACGTGCGCCGTCCGATCCAAACCAAACGGCTGGACCCGCCCCACGCCCCCGACCGTTGCGCGGCCACGTCAGCGCGACTCGACCGTTGGGAGCGGCCGGCAACTCTGCTCGCCGTTTCAAAAAGCGACGGCGAAGAATCCGGCGGAATAAATACAGGCGCTGCCACGCCCAGCGGCCCACCAGATCCTCCTCCTCCTCGGTGCGCGAGCTCATCGATTGCTCACTCAATCCCCCCACGAGCTCCAGCCTCCTCCTGAGCGAGCGCTATAATTCCTGGCCCGATCCTTGGGCGCAAAACCTTCTCCGAGATTCCACGGGTTCATGGGAGCTCGTCTGGTTCAGTAGTTTCGCTGGTTGGTTAGTGGCGGAGTTGATTTGATTTGATTTCTGGGAGCGAGCGATGTCGCGGCGGCTGTCGCTGCCGGCGGGGTCGCAGGTCACGGTGACGGTGTCGCCGACGAGGGGCGGCAAGGTGGAGAGCTCCGGGGACGGGGTCATCAAGAGGAGCGGCGGCGGGATTGGGCTCACCAGCCCGACGCCGAGGCACTCGCTCGGGGGCGCAGGCGCGGCGTCGCCCACCATCGCCACGCTGCAGCTCTCGCCCGTGCGCCGGAGCGGCGGCGGGGGCAGCCGCTACGCGTCGCGGGACGGCGGCGCCGCCGGCGTGGATGACAGCGCCGACGAGTTCGTGCACTACACCGTGCACATCCCGCCCACGCCGGAGCGGACGGTGGCGGCGTCCGCCGACTCCATCGTCGGTGCGCCGGCGCCCAACGACGCGGCGGAGGTGCGGCCGCAGAGGAGCTACATCTCCGGGACCATCTTCACGGGCGGGCTCAACCAGGCCACGCGCGGCCACGTGCTCAACACCTCCGCTGCCAGCAGCAGCAGCGCCGCGGCCGCGGCCTCCGCCAACCTGTCGTGCAAGATGCGCGGCTGCGACATGCCGGCGTTCCTGGCCTCCGGCGCCGGCGGCGGGCCGTGCGACTGCGGGTTCATGATCTGCCGCGAGTGCTACGTTGACTGCGTCGCGGCCGCGGGGAACTGCCCCGGGTGCAAGGAGCCCTACTCCGCGGGGAGCGACGACGACGACGGCGAGGAGGACGACGAGGCCGTCTCCTCGTCCGAGGAGCGGGACGAGCTGCCGCTCACGTCCATGGCGAAGCGTTTCTCCCTCATGCACTCCATGAAGATTCCCAGCAACAACGGTGGCGGCGGCGGCAAGCCGGCCGAGTTCGACCACGCGCGCTGGCTCTTCGAGACCAAGGGCACCTACGGCTACGGCAACGCGCTCTGGCCCAAGGACGGGCACGGCGGCGGCGGCGGCGGCGGCTTCTCTGGGTTCGAGGAGCCTCCCAACTTCGGCTCCCGCTGCCGCCGGCCGCTCACCAGGAAGACCAGCGTCTCTCAGGCCATCCTCAGTCCTTACAGGTTGGTACCAAATCAATCCCTCCGTCCGTCTGAAAATCACTAATTTTATGGTAGCCTTACTTTACTCTGCTGGGTTGCTCTGCTCCGGCAATGAATAATGCAGGTTGCTGATCGCCATCCGTATGGTGGCGCTGGGGTTCTTCCTGACATGGCGCATCCGGCACCCGAACCCCGAGGCGGTGTGGCTGTGGGCGCTTTCGGTGACGTGCGAGGTGTGGTTCGCCTTCTCCTGGCTCCTGGACAGCCTCCCCAAGCTGTGCCCGATCCACCGTGCTGCCGACCTTGACGTCCTCGCCGAACGCTTCGAGCTGCCGACGGCGCGCAACCCCAAGGGCCACTCCGACCTGCCGGGCATCGACGTCTTCGTCTCCACCGCCGACCCGGAGAAGGAGCCGCCGCTGGTCACCGCCAACACGATCCTCTCCATCCTCGCCGCCGACTACCCAGTCGAGAAGCTGGCCTGCTACCTCTCCGACGACGGCGGCGCGCTGCTCACCTTCGAGGCGCTCGCCGCGACCGCCAGCTTCGCGCGCACCTGGGTGCCCTTCTGCCGCAAGCACGGCGTGGAGCCGCGCAGCCCGGAGGCGTACTTCGGCCAGAAGCGGGACTTCCTCCGGAACAAGGTGCGCGTCGACTTCGTCCGGGAGCGCCGCAAGGTGAAGCGGGAGTACGACGAGTTCAAGGTGCGGGTGAACTCGCTGCCGGAGGCCATCCGCCGCCGCTCCGACGCGTACAACGCCGGCGAGGAGCTGCGCGCCAGGCGGAGGCAGCAGGAGGAGGCCATGGCGGCCGGCACCCTTCTTCCCGGAGCAGCGCTGCCTGAGGCGGAAGCGGCGGTGAAGGCGACGTGGATGTCCGACGGCTCGCAGTGGCCTGGCACCTGGCTCGCCGCCGCGCCGGACCACTCCCGCGGTGACCACGCCGGCATCATCCAGGCCATGCTGGCGCCGCCGACGTCGGAGCCCGTGCTGGGCGCGGAGTCCGGCGGGCTGATCGACACGACGGGCGTGGACGTCCGGCTGCCGATGCTGGTGTACGTGTCCCGCGAGAAGCGCCCCGGGTACGACCACAACAAGAAGGCCGGCGCCATGAACGCGCTGGTGCGCACGAGCGCCATCATGTCCAACGGGCCCTTCATCCTCAACCTCGACTGCGACCACTACGTGCACAACTCGGCGGCGCTCCGGGAGGCCATGTGCTTCATGCTGGACCGCGGCGGCGACCGCGTCTGCTTCGTGCAGTTTCCGCAGCGGTTCGAGGGCATCGACCCCAGCGACCGGTACGCCAACCACAACCTCGTCTTCTTCGACGTCGCCATGCGCGCCATGGACGGCCTGCAGGGCCCCATGTACGTCGGCACCGGCTGCGTCTTCCGCCGCACCGCGCTGTACGGCTTCAGCCCGCCGCGCGCCACGGAGCACCGCGGCTGGCTCGGGAGGAGGAAGATCAAGCTGTTCCTGAGGAGGAAGGGGAAGAAGAAGACGGACAGCGGCAGCGACAGGGAGATGATGCTGCCGCCGATGGAGGACGACGCGTTCCAGCAGCTGGACGACATCGAGTCGTCGGCGGTGCTCCCGCGGCGGTTCGGCGGGTCGGCGACGTTCGTGGCGTCCATCCCTGTGGCGGAGTACCAGGGGCGGCTGCTGCAGGACACGCCCGGCGCGCACCAGGGCCGCCCCGCCGGCGCGCTGGCCGTGCCCCGGGAGCCGCTGGACGCGGCGACCGTGGCGGAGGCCATCGGCGTCGTCTCCTGCTTCTACGAGGACAAGACGGAGTGGGGGCGGCGCATCGGGTGGATCTACGGGTCGGTGACGGAGGACGTGGTGACGGGGTACCGGATGCACAACCGCGGGTGGCGCTCCGTCTACTGCGTCACGCGGCGCGACGCGTTCCGGGGCACGGCGCCCATCAACCTCACCGACCGCCTCCACCAGGTGCTCCGGTGGGCGACGGGCTCCGTGGAGATCTTCTTCTCCCGGAACAACGCCCTCTTCGCGTCGCCGCGGATGAAGCTCCTCCAGCGCGTCGCCTACTTCAACGTCGGCATGTACCCGTTCACCTCCGTCTTCCTCCTCGTCTACTGCGTGCTCCCGGCCGTCTCCCTCTTCTCGGGGAAGTTCATCGTGCGCTCGCTCGACGCCACCTTCCTGGCGCTGCTGCTCCTCATCACCGTCACGCTCTGCCTGCTGGCGCTGCTGGAGATCCGGTGGTCCGGGATCACGCTGCACGAGTGGTGGCGCAACGAGCAGTTCTGGGTCATCGGCGGCACCAGCGCGCACCCGGCCGCCGTCCTGCAGGGCCTCCTCAAGGTGCTCGCCGGCGTCGACATCTCCTTCACGCTGACGTCCAAGCCCGGCGGCGCTGGCGACGACGGCGAGGACGACGCGTTCGCCGAGCTGTACGAGGTGAGGTGGAGCTTCCTCATGGTGCCGCCCGTGACCATCATGATGGTGAACGCGGTGGCGGTGGCCGTCGCGTCGGCGCGCACGCTGTACAGCGAGTTCCCGCAGTGGAGCAAGCTGCTGGGCGGCGCCTTCTTCAGCTTCTGGGTGCTGTGCCACCTCTACCCGTTCGCCAAGGGGCTCCTGGGACGCCGTGGCCGTGTGCCCACCATCGTCTTCGTCTGGTCCGGCCTCATCTCCATGACCATCTCGCTGCTCTGGGTCTACATCAGCCCTCCTGCCGGCGCCAAGGAGCTCATCGGTGCCGGCGGATTCAGCTTCCCCTAGTGTTAAGCGTGTGTCTGTAGGAAGCCCACATGAAGGTGTGCTTGCTTCATGGGGCGCTGTGATGGTGGAGGTGGACTGTGTGTGTGATTGATTCTTCAGCAGCCGACGAGCTACTGCCATTGTACCAAGATTGCAGACTTGCTTTGGTTTAGGAGTACGTTGGAGTATATTGTGACAGATGTAATGTAACATTTTCGTAATGTTGTCACTCAAATGCTAATGTTTCTGAATTCTGACAATGCAGAGTCTTGTCTCAGGTTCATGTTTTTCGGTAGCAAAATCGATGTGAAAATTCTGGTTGTGGGAGGCAGCCAAGAATTGACCAAAATGTTCAGCAGAACACCATTATGATTTTCAACCCAAAAAAATGTTCTGTAAAGAGGAAGTCTGCTGACATCAGAATTGGTAAGGGATATTTTATTTATAATTCTGTAAAAATAAGACGAGGGAATCGGCTAATTTATCCAAATTGGTTATTTGTCTTGAGATCGGCTAATCGGCTTGGCGATAAAAAAAAAAAGAATAGTCATGAAAAGAGAAGCCTATGGCGGCGTAAGGAGGCTCAAACACGTCGGACTTTACTAGACACGAAAAATGAAAGTCCAAGTTATCCCGTATCTTTTATCTTTTATTTTTTAATCCTATTCAATTAGGATTCGTGTCGAAAACGACATCCAATCAATCAATACGACTTTCGGCTCAGGCCAACCTTAAGAATAGGAGTACTATAGATTTTGGCGAGTAGGGATGCATCGGCATCTATTGACCACCGTTTTACTTGTAAGTACCGCCTTTATATCTTAATTTGTAAGGCTGCATCAGTTAAGTCTGACCTCGTACGATTTGGTATAAACTAGTTATCTATTTATATCGTACCTTATATTGCTACGTCAGGCCGAATCCGACCTTTTAGGAGTTATATTATAAATCAATCCCGTTGATTTTGTGCCAAATAGCTTACTATTTAGCCTACTGTGGATAATTATCGATCTTATATTAAGTAGCTTGCTATTTACTTTGGGATCAGCTATTGAATTTATCTTGAATAGTTGGTTTGCTTGCTGTTTTAAGGTAAATTCAACTGTTATCAAATCTACTAGAATTAGTAAGGTTTGTCTTACCTCTTTTAGTCGATTCATCGGCTATCGTTGTTAGTTAAAATAACATCACAGATCTTTCTGTCAAGATTATTGGTGGATTTGGTTTTAAATCTTGTTAAAATCAATCTTCTTTCATGTTTTATTCTCCAACTTTTATCATGATGATTGATTTTCTAGTCATATTGGCTAATTTGCTCTAATCTTGATTGTTTCACAACGTGCATTAAAGGTTTGTTTGATTATGAGTAACCGTTGGTAATGTTAGGGTGAATTTGACAAGTTTGATAGACCTGTTACCATTAATTTGGATTATTGTTTCGCATGTCATATATATATATATATGCATTCGTATCAGCTAAATTAGACAGCTTAAATATCTCATGCTAGATAAATTTATTAAATAAGCCATTTCGATCTGTTCTTTATTATTTTCACTGCTTAACGCAGATATTGACTATTTAATCGATAGCCTTAACATATTGGCTATTTAGCCACATATCAGAGCTGTTGGAGTCAAAGTCATCACTTTCAGTTTTTGTTAGTCAGTCACTGTTTTCATTCCCTTATCAATTATATAGTCAAATTGATGGGAATGCTTTGGTTTTAAAAATTCAATCAGACCGGCTTCCAAGTGTGTTGCATGCTTGGACATATTTTTGCCTCAACCAAATCAATGCATCATTTTTTTTTGACAACCATACATCGATCCGTGGAATGCGGAATCATTAGTGATTCAGAATTCAGTGGCACATTTCATACTGAGTGCTGCTCTTATTTGGCTGGAAATTTCTTTTTTTGGATATGGAATTCTTTTCAACTAACAAATCAGTGTTAAAATTTGCCAAAATTCTGTCCATTTCTAGATCGTTAAATGCCTTTAATAGTTTTTCTCGTGAACTCTGAACATTGCCAAAGGGCCTCTAGTCCGGTTGATTAGAGGAACCTAGTAACACTCCTCAAGTCCTAGGATCCTCTCATCTGTCCCATGCCAAAGCAAAGGTCTAAGGTCCGGTTCCGGTCGTTCTTACATGGGCTATGATGCTGCTGTGTATGGATAGGGCAGGAGTTCGAGGATTTTCTCGACCTGTGTGAGAAGGTCATCTTCTTAGTTCAATGTCTGAGGCTGTCTTACCCCGCGCAGGTCGGTTATTTTTATGAACTCGAACATCTATACTCGATTCACATCATGCAAACAGAGGAGCTATATGGATAGGGCAGGAGTTTCGAGGGTTTTTTCGACCCGCGTAATAAGGTCATCTTCTTAATGCAATGTCCGATGCTGTCTTAGTCCGTGTCGGTTTTTTATGAACTCGAACATCTATATTGGATTCATATCATGCAAATAGAGGAGCATTTATTATTCCAAACAGAAACACTCATGCCGTCAAGTATCCCAAACAGAACCAGCAGCTAGCAGGGTACACATATAGTAGAACACAAATAGTAAATGTTCTCCTCACAAACACAGAACGACAAAGTTTATAAAAAAAACACACACACACAGATTGACAAAGCATATACTTAGTCGATTCCCTCGCAAGCCACAAGCAACCAAACAAAGGAGCAGGGCACTTGTTCCCATTATTCCAGACAAAAACACACTCATACTTTGTTTGTATTGTAGCAGCACACGGGTACTTCCTTCCCAGCCGCGACGCAGCCAGGAGGCAGCCGCCGCGGCGACCCTCTCCCGGTCGGGTCGCGGCGCGCTGTACGAGGGCGGCTCTGTCTGCTCAGGCGAGCTCGTCGGGGTGCGCGGCGTGGTATGCCTCCACCATCTTGGCGATCTTGACGTACGCCAGCGTGAGCTTGGCCTGGTCCTCGGATGCCAGCGGCGCGCCGTCCTTGCGCTCGTAGTCCACCTTCACCTTGAGGACGCTGGCGCCCTCGCCGGCGGCCTCCACCTTCACCTCGGCGACCTGCGTCTTGAGCTGCGTGGTCACGGCGCCGGCCTCCAGCACCTCCGACTTCACCACGCGCGCCGCCTCGTCGATCGCCAATAGCCGGTTCTTGCTCTGCTTGATCAGGGCGCTCAGCGCTGCATGCCACGGCCACGGCACGGGATCAATCAATCGATCAGTCTTGGTATATATAGCCAACATATATATACGCACGATATATGTAATAAAGTGGCTTACATACATGCGTTATACTTGAAGGTAACGATGCTCCCGATGCCCTGGCCCTCGATCTCGACGTCGTCGATGTAGCCGGCGCAGGCCTTGAGCATGATCGGCGACGTGGGTGCCATCATCTTCCACAGGCGATCAGCCGGAACGGCCACGGCGACCTCCTCTGTGATGATGCCGGCCATGCTAATCACTCAGGGTTATGTTGCTGCTTCTGCTGCTGCTGCTAGTGCCACTTCTCAGTAATAGTGTTATGTTTGTGCTGACAGTAAGTGATGAAGAGCTACTGCTTATATAGTTGCGCAGGCCGGGAAGAAGGAATAGTATATTTTGCTGGCGGAATTATTGACCAGGAAATCACGTGGCTTGACCGGGAGAAAGAGTCCAGAGGCTGCTTAGAGAATTCAAAGGCGGACATGAATACATTACAGAACAGTAGTACATGGTTTGTTGACGGAAAATAGGAGTATGGCCAAGCTTAGTTCACTTTCAAAATTCCAACTTTCTCATCACATTGAATATTTGGACATATATATAGACATTTAATGTTAACAGAAAAGGAACTAATTACACAGTTTGGATGTAAATGACGAGATAATTTTTTAGAATTTATTTAGGTCATGATTAGCCACTTATTATAAAAGTTAACACATGTGTTACAACATCAAAAAATTTCAACTATTCAGCACTTAAACACAGCCAAAACTAAGACCTTGCTGAACGAAATTCATAGGATGATCGACTGGCCAGTAGCTTAGCTTAATTACTACGTGATTTGTCACATGGATCCGGGTAAGCTGGATTCTAGATGTGAGATTCTAGAATGTTGATCGTAAGAGAGCGTTGGCGTAACTGAAACTAAATGTAGCGGATGCTTTTCCCTTATCCTAGCTCGGACAAGTCGATAGCACACTAAAATAAATCTAAGGATCTATGATGATTTTTTTGTGACGATGAGTCAATTCGTCAATAAGTCATTCTATTTTATGACGATTTCTAGGAGGAGAGTAACTTTTTGACGAAAATTATGTGTTCGTCATTAAGATGTAATAAAAATCATCATAAAATAGAGAAGTAGTTTGTCTATGATGATATATGTTCCGTTGTAACATGCTTTACATTTGAATCCATTTTTTTTGAAGGCATACATTTGAATTCATTGACAATGAGCTTTGAAATGCATGAAACATTTATGGAGGATAGAATTTGATTTTAGATGTATTTTAGAGGAATAGTAGATGGAATTGTTAATTTTGCAATATGTGGCTGTTTAATTAGTTCTAAAATTAAAATAATGTGCTCAAGGAAGTGCATCCACGTGAAGTGCAGATCCATATGGATTTGGGCTTGTCGTGGTGCACGACTTGCTTATGAGGTTGATGACGGACGACCTCTGTTACGCTGTATGATACATTATTGTTACCCAGAACAATCTATGCAAATATCTAATTGTGATAAACTACTATTGTTGGAATGGGCTCAATACAAATTAGGCATTTTGGGTTAAAATTAAATTTGGCCCATAAATTGGTGTAAATATTGTTTGTGTAAATGGGCTTGGCATATTGGAATTTTGGCCCACAACTAAATTTGTCCTATTAATGGCCTATTAAGGGCATGAGCCTAGTAAGGCATGTCAATTGAATTATGATGAAAATCAACCATCAAAAGCACGTGACGCCATAAGTATTGTCACCAAAAGAACAATGATGAAACAACTCATTTCATCACTGATCATGATTTAACATGCTTAATAGGTGACGTTCACATTTTCGTCACCTGAGCTTCATAAATACGAAGTTGTGATGAAAATCTTAGTGATGATAACGTAAACACATCGTCATTAAAGGCCATATCTCTTGTAGTGGCACCAATCAACCAAGCAATTTATTTGTTTTAATTTGTTTATCTTTTTTCATCCTATATTTTTTTTCTTCAGTTCTTGGAACCCCGAAGTATAGTAGGATAAGTTCTCACGATTATCACATAATTCTGAAAAAGGAATGAACTTTATAAAGGATGTTGTGGTATCTTTATGTATTTCGCTAATGAAGTCACACTCCCTAAACCATATATAAATCATATACTCCCTCCGTATCGGAATTAGATGACGTTTAGGATAATGACACGGTATCCAAAGCATGACTTTGACTTCATGAAAGGACCGTGACGCCTAAGAGGGGGGGGGGGTGAATTAGGCGACTAAAAACTTTACTTCTAATCTATGGCCTCTTTTTCTTAAACTTTAGCAAAACCTATACAAAAGTAAACTAACCAATGTGCAACTAAGGTTTTGCTAGGTGTGTTGCTATCTCTACCGCAAAAGAGTTATGCAACTTAGGTTCCAACCCTATCAACTAGCCTATCAACTAAGCTAGGAAAGGTAAAGCACACAACCAAGGAAGCAATGTAAATGCGAAAGGTAAAGATGAGGTAGAGATGCAAACTCCCGTCGACGACTCCGGTATTTTTACCGAGGTATCGAGAAGCGCTCAAGCTTCCCCCTAGTCCTCGTTGGAGCCCCTCGCAAGGAATCCCTCGCAAGGGCCAAGCTCCCGGTCGGGTCACTCCGTGGATAGCCCCGGGCGTTCCCCACACGCAAGTGGGTCTCCGGTGTGCCTCGCAAGGCAAGCCTCTCCTCGGATGCTCCCCGACGTCTTCACTATCAAGCTTCCGGCCAAACCGCCGCGGGCATTGTTCCCTTTGGTACACGGTGGCGGCCACACCACAAGCGCGGTCGGTGTGGTCTCGCAAGACTACAAGCCCCGCCGAGTACAAGCACGGTGCACGCAAGCACCAGTGAGTTGGAGGTATGCAAACCTCACTAAACACTAGGCAACAACCTAGAGCAAGCGCATAAGCGGTGGTCTAATCAACCTAAGCACTTCGCAAAGCACTTATGCTAATCACCAAGTGTATCACTAAGCACTATGCAAGTGGAGAGCTTTAGAATGGTGTAGCAACAACCTTGGAATGATCCCTCACTTCTCCACACCCTCCATAGCCGGTTAGAGGGGTATATATAAGCCCCAAAGTAAAGGTAGCCGTTGGAACACTCAATGGGCTTCTCTGCGAACCGTCGGACCGGACGATCGGGCCAACCGTCGGACTATACCGCAGCGTCCGACTCTCACAACGGTAAAATGACCGTTACTGTGTCAGCGATCGTCGGAGGTAAACTTTGGTCCGACGCTTACCGTCGGACGGCGTCCGACGCCCTTTTTCCTTCTCTGATGCTCTCTGGATCCGTCGGACTGTCACCTCAAATGGTCCGATGCTCAACTGTTCACTCCATCCGACGCCTTCTCTCGCTCTCAGGCATCGTCGGACGGACGGTCTTTGGTCCGACGAGCATCAACCGTAGCGTCCGACGCTTGCTGTGCCAGAGAACCTGCCTGGGACCGTCAGACTCCAAGCAATGGTCCGACGCCCTTGATCCTTAGCGTCCGACGCTCTTGTTTTGTCCGGTTGACTCCGTTTCTTCGTGATCTTGTTGTCTGACTTAGTTCCATCTCGTGTCTTGGACTTGTGCATGATCTTTGAGGTCTGGTGCATGTTTTCCATAGTGACACCTCCAGAAATCGCTGAATCCTGCCTCGCAAGCTCGGCAGGAGGGAGAGGAAAACCAAAACCTCTCTTCACTTGACTTCGGCACGCCTTCTAATGTCTTGTTTGAGATGTTGATCACTTGGATCACACCGTTGCTTAAGTCCAAAACACTTTTGCATCCTATTGAACTTCAAAACAAACACTTGTAAAATAATTAGTCCAATATTGGTCATGTTGATCATCAAACACAAAAATCCATTATAAATGGGCCTAGGGTCCATTTTCCTTACAATCTCTCCCTTTTTGGTGATTGATGACAACACTACCAAAGCAAGCAAATAAATAATGCGAAAAGTAACATGCAATCTACTTGCTAGGATGTAATGCAAAGGCAAGATCAAATGATGCAAAATGAAATACTTAGCTAGCCTTTGCAAAGTTGTCCACTTGTGTGGTATTATGGATTTAAGCTCCCCCTAAGTCCATAATCCACTTTTCTCCCTTTCTTGGACCAACTAGATGATAGTATTTTCTTGCTTTGGTCCATCAAAATTCTCCCCCTTTGGCATCAAACACCGAAAAGGAAGACATTAGAAACACAAGGAAGGGTCAAGTTTTGTGATCCTTTATGAGTGGAGTGGAATTGATCACAAGACTTAACTCTCACATTACATAGATTAAGCTCCCCCTAAATGTATGCATACATATGGTGGATGACAAAGTATATGCATAATCGGCTAATTAAAGCTCAAGGGAGATTAATCTATATAATGCATGGAGAAAACACAAAAGATACCGAATTGAAATCATATATAAAGACTTAGCCTTGAAGAACATGGTGCTTATCTCCGGGGACTCCATTTTCCTTACAATGAGACTACACACATAATAAACTTGAAAAGATTGTTAGTCTCAAAGATTTTAAGTTGTAGAAAAAGCTCCCCCTTAAAGTGTGCATACAAGTGTAGAAATCTTGTGGGAGTCATGCACATAGACTTTTAAGGTCAAGTAGGGAAGGCTCAGCTACAACTTGGTCTTTGGCACATATAAGATACTCAAGTTTGGAAGAAGCTATGTGCCATGCTCCTAAACAAATAAGCTCATGTAGACTTGCTCCAAGGGTTAAAAGTGAAACCTAGCAACCCTACCAAAAGATGTGCCTAGTGAATGCATGACAAGGAATTTAAACATCCAAATGCACACCTAGGCATGAAAGAAACTAGATGCTAATTTAAATTGCAAGAATTTAAATCTAGTTACCTAACATGGGTGGGGAATTTGGGTCCATAGTCTTCACTAACTCACTTGGCAATGGCATGATCCGATATGATGCACCCCATGCTATGCATCCCAACTTTGCCAAGTCTCCAAATTCCCCGTTGCCACTTTGACTTATTTCTTCCCTCTTGGGATCCAAACCTTCTTGATGCTCTTCATGGTTGAAATAATTTCTTTTGGCACCCAAATGCGTTTGGCCCCATTGTTGGCTTGCTTGTTGGCTTGTATGTTGACCTTGATTGCCACCACGAGCATCAACCGCAGCGTCCGACGCTTGCTGCGCCAGAGAACCTGCCTGGGACCGTCGGACTCCAAGCAATGGTCCGACGCCCTTGATCCTTAGCGTCCGACGCTCTTGTTTTGTCCGGTTGACTCCGTTTCTTCGTGATCTTGTTGTCCGACTTAGTTCCATCTCGTGTCTTGGACTTGTGCATGATCTTTGAGGTCTGGTGCATGTTTTCCATAGTGACACCTCCAGAAATCGCTGAATCCTGCCTCGCAAGCTCGGCAGGAGGGAGAGGGAAACCAAAACCTCTCTTCACTTGACTTCGGCACGCCTTCTAATGTCTTGCTTGAGATGTTGATCACTTGGATCACACCGTTGCTTAAGTCCAAAACACTTTTGCATCCTATTGAACTTCAAAACAAACACTTGTAAAATAATTAGTCCAATATTGGTCATGTTGATCATCAAACACCAAAATCCATTATAAATGGGCCTAGGGTCCATTTTCCTTACACTTCATATTTCTATAAAAATACTTATTAAAAAGTGATATATAGATACTTTTATAAAAGTATATTCAAAGACAAATCTATTTATACAGTTTCCATATTTCCAAACTCAATAATTTAAAAGTTATTCATTATTTATATTCTCAATGTTTGTCTAAAACGTCATCTTTTTTCGATTCGGAGGGAGTATATAGTATATATAGTTTTAGTCCTCTCTAAATTTAACCTCAAGCTCTGCCCTTACCCACAAATTAAACTGTTCCCACATACTAGACTGTTCTTTTTTTTTGTGCGAATTATACTAGACTAGTATCTGCTAACACAAAGGAAACTGTTCTCTTGATGTGTGAGTATGACCCAACTTTGAACTTTGCAAGGTTAGATACACACAAGACGTTGGTGTTACACGGTCAATCAGTTTGGGTCGTTCGGATACCTTAATTTATTTTGTTTGATTAAAAAAATGCCGTGATTTCAAGAACTTGATAAGTAACATGGAAACTTGATTTGTTGGCCAAATACTAGACAATAATATATTGGAACTACTCCCTCCGTCTCAAAATAAAGATCGCTTTAGGATTTTGACTATATCTTTTTATCATTCATCTTATCCAAAAAATTTATGAAGAAATTAATAATTTTATTATGAAATGATTCATTATTAGAAGTATACTTTAATATTGATTTTTTTTATTTTTATACTTTTGTAAATTTGTTGAATAAGATAAATGGTCAAATGTCGAATTTAAAAAGTAAAAAATAATATTTATTTTAGAACGGAGAGAGTATAATTTACTAAGTGGTGTTCTTTAATCTTAGGAGAGAATGTGTACGCCGTGTCAAGCAGGTACCTTGGCTCTACGTAGTCCACTAATATATGAATGAATGAATAATATATGATCCGGAACAGAGCTGATGCTGACAAGTTTGTCCGGGTTGCAATCGAAAGTCGTTTTGGATTCTAGAAGAACTGAGGAAACTCGTACCAATCGTCTTGCCCAAATCCTCTTAAGCCAATTCAACAAGAAGCGAGGAAACTCGTATGAATTGTCTTTCCCAAATGCTATTAAGAGCATATCTAGCAGTGCTATCTAAGTAGACTATTTAAAAATCTCTTTAACTAGCCACCTATTTTGTATAACCTATTTTTCGTTGTTTACCTAAATCAGACCTCCAGAATTCATCCACACAAAGAATAACGTGTGGGACCTGCATGTCATCTTCTTTCTCCTTCTCTCAACGCTATCTCCCGCACAGAGCACAGGAGCGTCGGAAAAGGGAGGGCCGCCCGCTGGAGAGGAAGGGCCACGGCCGTACGTCGAGCTGAGTATGGCGTGGAGCTGAGTCCGGCGTGGAGGTGCATCGAGGTGGCCGGGTCCGGCGTGGAGGAAGCAGGGGCACAAAGGTAAGCTCACGGCGTGGGGGAAGCGGGGGCGCGGAGGGAAGCTCCTGGCGTGGAGGAAGAGACCCGGCGCGGCCTTCTTCCTCATGACGGCAACCGGGGAGACGACCCTCCAGAGGCATGCATTATTCGTTTGGACTTACAGGCATCACTTGGCATTCCAGGCTCTGAAGACGGCCCTCTGTCAGTCCTCAGTATTGGCCTTGCTTGACTTCTCGTGCGGCCCTTCAGTGTGGAGAACTAGAGATAGATGCCTCTGATGCTGGGATCGGTGTTGTCCTTATGCAAGATGACCGTCCTTTGGCCCAGGTCATGCGGCTTGTCTACTTATGAAAAAGAATACATGGCTATCCTCCATGATGTTCAGAATTGCGTTCCTATCATCAATTTCAAGAATTCATCATCCTTATTGATCAGAAAAGCCTAACCCAGTTGGGCGACCAATGCCTCCAAACAAATTAGCAACAGAAAGGTGTTTTCCATGTTGCTTGGCCTCCAGGGTGCATCATCTATTTCTAGGGGTCTGATAACCACGCTGCAAACACGCTGTCTCACCACCCGTCCCCTCTGCCTTGTTGCGTTGTGATTTCTTCGCTCATTCCTTCTTGGCTATCCGCAGTCTCTTCTAACTGTGATAATGACCCCGCGGCCCAAGAGATGACCAAGAAACTATCTGTTGATCCCACTGTAGTGCCTCATTTCTCTCTCTATTCTGGCATCTTGCGCTACCGCAACAGGATTTGGCTAGGCGCCGATGCTGCCTCCACAAGCGTCTGATTGCTGAGTTCCACTCTTTAGCCTAGGGAGGACATTTGGATGTCCCGGTGACTTGTGCCCGCCTCAAGTAGTATTTGTCTTCGAAATGGATGAAATTGGCTGTGAAGCTTTTCGTTCAGTCCTGCACTATTTGTCAACAGTCCAAATATGACTGCAGTAAGCAACCCGTTTGCTTCAACCTCTACCCGTTCCAGACTCTGCCTGGCAGGTGATCTCGCTCGACTTTATTGGGGGGGCTTCCGCTCTCAAACAAATTCAATTGTGTGTTGGTAGTTGTGGATTTGTTCACCAAATACGGTCATTTCATTCCCCTCAGTCATCCCTTTTCAGCTTCAGTGGTGGCTCATTCCTTTACGGATCATGTTTATCAGCATCATGGGCTGCCGCCTTCTATTGTATTTGACTAGGATCGGACTTCACTAGTCGCTTCTGGTGGGAACTCTTTAATCTCGCCAGGGCCCAACTCTGTCGCAACACCGCATACCACCCGCAGTCGGACGGCTAGACAGAACGGTTTAACCGGTGGTTGGAGATTTAATTATCTGCATTGTTTTGTCCATGCCTACCCGATGAAATGGAGTCAGTGGCTCGCAATAGCAAAATTATGGTATAACACCTGTCTTCACTCTGCCATTGGTCGATCCCCCTTTGAGGCTCTCTATGGTTACTTTCCTCGTCTGTTAGTGCTACCCACATTGTCTCCTTCTGCTTCGGAGAACGTCCGCCTTGTCGGCCGACATAGCGTGGATGGATCAGCGCTCCTGCAACACCATTTGCACCATGCCAAGCACCGTATCAAGAAACAGGCCAGCCAACATCGTTGTGAACGACACTTTGAAGTTGGTGAGAATGTTTTCCTCAAGCTGCAGCCTTATGTCCAGTCATCATTGACTCCGCGTTCACATCAAAAACTTGCCTTCCGCTTCTTTGGCCCCTGTGAAGTGCTGCAACACAGCAGGTCGGTCTCTTATAAGTTGGCCATGCCGGTGGATTCGGCAATTCACCCAGTTTTCCATGTTCCCAACTAAAACACGCCGTGGGCGCTGCTCATCAGGTAACCCCTGTTATGCCTTTTGATTTTGCTCTCCAACTCGCTCCTGAGCAAGTGCTCCAGTCCCGGTCGGTTCGTCGTGGCTCCTCTTCTGTCCAACAAGTGCTGATCAAGTTGCTAACGTCCTTAGCCAACAGAGAAGACTACAAAGCGGGCCGCCAGGAGTTTCCACGCGCCACTGCTTGGGGGCAAGCAGCATTATAAGAAAGGGGGATGTGAGCAACCCTTCTGCACACTAGGGCTGACACTCAGTGGAGGAGGCCGAGGCGAGGCCCAAGAGGCTAAACCCAAGGTATGCCGGGACGGGAAAGAGTGGGCAAAGTGAAGGCGCTTGCAGGCGCGGGGCGAGACGTGTCTCTGTACTTAAGGAGGGAGAGATCACTACTGGATTCGCCCTCTTTGCCGACTGCTGAAACCAGTCGGCAAAGGAGGAAATGCAGCCGACTGCATTTCTTGAGGCAGTCGGCAAAGGGGAGGTGGCAAAGCCCAAGGCGGCAAAGGCCACCTTTGCCAGCTGCCATGAAAGGCAGTCGGCAAAGCCTTTGCCGACTGCCGCTCTGGCAGTCGGCAAAGCAAACGCGCACAGCCGTTAGAGTTTTCTTTGCCGACTGCCTAGGTGGCAGTCGGCAAAGAATTTTTTTTCATTTTTTTTTAATCGAGGCAAATATTTTTTTTCCTTTTTTTTAATCGAAGACCTTTGCCGACTGCCTTTATTGGTAGTCGGCAAAGATTTTTTCCATTTTTTTAAAAAAAATGTGTATATCTTTGCCAGCTGCCAATTCAGCAGTCGGCAAAGGCTTTGCCGACTGCCTTGCTTCGTGGCAGTCGGCAAAGCTGGGTATTTTGCTTTTTTTGTTCCCAGCTTTGCCAGCTGCCGTGGCAGTCGGCAAAGCTGGAAACTGCAATTTTTTTTTGCTGTTTTTGCCGATTTAGCTCACGTATCGCAGCAACCAAAACACATATATGTACATATCACAGAAATCCACATATACATCACAGAGATTCACAAATAATCCATAACCACAACATCCATCAAGTCGCACGCACGAATGCAACATCCAACAAGTCGCACAAGTCCAACATCCAACAAAGTTGCAAAAGGGTCTAACATAACAAAGTTACATCCATTATCCAACAACATGCACCGAGCCACTCACTCGTCCTGCGACCAGTCGCCACCACCGTGGTGTGAGGAGCTCCCTGTCGGCCACGAAGACCACCCGGACGGTCCGACCTGCGGCTGTGGAGAAGGTCCAACTGTCGGAGACGGGTTCGAAGCCGCCGACTGCAGCTGTACGGATAAGCGATCTCATTAGTACCTATGGGATGGCCGCACAAGCGAAAACAATAGATAGGCTGCCAGTAACTCACCGGAGTCCTTACAGGCGGAAGATCAGGGAGTGGAGGGAGAACAACCGGGGGTGGAGTGAACATCACTTGCAACGGAGGGGGTCTGTAGTTAGGGATCTCCAGGGCCTGAAGTAGCTGGAAATCGAGGAGGCAAACTGCGTCATCTGTTGCTGGGACTGCTGCTGGAAAGCTAGCATCGCCTGCCGATGGGCCTCCTGTTGGGCCGCCAGCTGCTGCCGATAGGCCTCTTCTCGGGCCGCCTCTCTTGCCTGTTGGGCCCGCATCTCTTCCAGTTGGACCTGCAATATTACACAAGCGAAGTTTAAACAATGCATAAACATTCGGCAACATATGTAAAACCAATGAACGACGAATAGTTACCTGAAGCGCCGCCATCATCTGTGTGGAGCTTGCCCGCCGAGGTTGTATGGGGACATCGGAGGAGGTACCGGCACTGCTATCTGAACGACGAACCT